>CM070609.1:55849024-56449024 GCA_036346395.1 Hsuehochloa calcarea | reverse complement strand
CCAATAGCAATAGAAAGCAATGGAAATGACTAAGTTGGCTTCAGATTAGTATAGGCAAGTGAGATAAGGTAAAAGAAAGCGACAAAGCTTCAATTTCCAAAGACGAGTCAAAAATCTCACTTAAGCTCCATATGAAAGAACAATTGTTCAAATTGATCTTTGATCATTGTGAGGTTCGAAGAATTGCAATTCAAATTCAGAAATGGCAATAAGATCACAAGAATGCAAAATACGTACTCCCCCTCACTATGATCCTCATTTTTAGAAAATTTTATTTCCTCCCACTTTCTCCAAATAGCTCCCCCTTTTAACATTTTTACTATATCTTCTCCCCCTTTGACAATGGAATCATCAATGAATCACGTCTTCCTCTCATCCAGAGCTAATAAAGGCAGAAATGAGAAATAAGCATAAGAAGGAGCATGCATGAAATGCAATGGAGTGGTTTCACTTTTTTTGTATTTTTAAAATTTTAGAACATGAAGCATTGGAGATTTCCCAAAAAGAGCAAGCTAGCATTTCTACTATCACTCAACACATATCAAGCCTGAAGGTGCTAGCAAAATCATGTTAAGACATATATATCAAAGTTAAGCTAGAAGGCTTCAAAAAAAGCACTGAATTGTAACAATTTAAGCAAAGCTTCAAAATTAGCAAGTTCATCAACAGAGATACTAAAGTAATAATAGCCATGTCAGAATGTCAATGTGAGATCAAGAAGCTAACAATGACCATCCAAGAGACAAAAGGTCCAAAATTGAATCATTTTGCTTGTAGTTCTTTAGTCACCCAATTTTTACAACAGTTTTCATTTGCAATGAATATTGATGTTGATTAAAAGTCTATCTTAGTGAAGAAGATCCTGGACTAGGAGCCATCCACAAACTCTTCCTAAGCTTCAACCAAGATAATTAACGACCTATCTTAGTGAAGAATATCCTGGACTAGGAGACATCCACAATCTCTTCCTAAGCTTCAACCAGGGCGACAAATCTTGAGATTCATGTCAATTTTGACAAGCAATCCTCATGAGATTGCCTGGATCATCAAATTATCTTTAAGTTCATGTCTTTGACATGCAGTTTGTGGATATCATGGGGATATGCTCCAGATCTTAGGATGATGTGACAATTGGAAATGGCGTTATCGGTTTGTCGTTTCACGAGTTTTCGACAAAGTCTCAGGCATTCTGGACAGGGGCGGTCCGACCGGCCATAGTATGGCGGTCCGACCGGTCCCAAATCTGTCAGACCGGCCATTGGCGGCGGTCGGACCGGATGTGATAAAAAAGTGCTCAGAACTGGCTGGGCCAAAAATAGGTGTTGTAGGCAAGTGAGGGGATCCCAATGCACTTGGTCTCATAATTTTTGGAGCCTCCAAGCAAAAGTTCTATTCGATTTAAGTTTCCAGAAGGTTTCGGAATTTCAGGGCTTGAATTTCAGCTAAGTCCCTGGTGGCGGTCCAACCGGCTCACAGGGATCGGTCCGACCGTTAGAAGCGGTCCGACCGGCCACAGGAGCGGTCGGACCGGTTTCCACTATGAACGTCAGCCAACTTCGTGGTGATGTTGTTTTGTTAGGTCAAGTTCATTGGTATCATGGCATATGTATTGCATGATGCATGTTTTGACTAACATGGGTCAAGTTGTGAAGAACTTGTTCCCGAATTCGTGTTTGCTTGTCTATGGTTGTGCAGGTTTGGTGGTCAACGACGGTCAACGGCGAGGAGGATCGGGACTAGACTTGGAGAGTTGAGGTCCAGAACGATCGACGATGTCGGGTGAGGTCAATGGACTCAAGCGTGACACAAGATAGACAAGGGTGACCTATTGGCGAATCCATGGCGAATGGTGAAGCGGTTTAGGTCAAAAGGTTAAAGACGGCGCTTTGCGAAGCGTGCGTGTGTGACCCGTTTGTTAGTGAGCCTTAACGGGAGCCCAATAGAGTCAAACCCTAGAGGTTCTAGGCCTCCACTATAAATAGGAGGAGGTGGTGGCTGCACCACGGCCCTCTCGCCTCTTTTATGTTTCAAAACCCTAATTGGCTTAAGGGGAGTTGAGGTGGAGGCTAGAGCGTTTGATGGTTTGAGGTGAATTTCGTGATCTTGGATTGACTACTGATCCATGATGGTGTGGGTGTAATCCAACAGCAATCACGTTCTTAATCTATGCAAGGTTTGCTTGAGATAAGTCTCTTTTCGTTCTTGCTTTCAATTTCGTGATTTTAGGGCTTTCCTTGATCCGCGAGTTTGTGATTGATTCTTTCACGTGAATTAGCTTGCTGTGATATGTATGAATCTATCTAGGATCATCTTGATCATCAATCACTCACGAACAAGCATTAGGATCCGCTGTTTCGTTCTTGCTTTAGACCTTCTATTACTAAATTGACAACTGTTCAGGATCTATCCAAGAATTATCATTATATTCGATTGGAATAGGTCCTCAATAGCATAGAGAAGGTGTGTGCAAAGTTTGGATTTGAGAATCAAAAGTTAGACCTAATTGCAACTTCGTCATCGGGCTGTTTTTACTGTTTCAGATCGGTTCAGAGCTCTCACGGCCGATCGCCCATCATCACCGGTCCAACCGATTTGGGAGCGGTCCGACCACAAGATAACAATGGTCCGACCGCCCAAAGAATCGGTCCGACCGGTTGGGTCCAGAGGTCAGACCGCCAGTGTTTGTGTTGCTTTAATCTTAGTTGATTTTGTCTTATTGGAAAGGGGATTATTTTGAATTCAATACTAGTCTTCCGCTGTACTGGTATATTGATATTCATAGCTTCCTAATAGCTATTGGAGTGAAATTGTGTTGAGTTCATATTTTGTGAAAAAGTGAGCGTGCTCCTATTCACCCCCTCTAGTCGCCTTTTCGGTCCAACACAGTCTCGTGAGAATAGTTTGGCACAGATTTTGAAATTTGATTTTTTTTAATTTTGCATAAGAGCATTTTAGATTCGCAAGGGAACAAGAAGCTCAAGAGATATTCAATCCTAGATTCAAGAGCTAACAAAGTAATTTTGACAGGGCCAATGTCACAAAAGGATCACTAATTGTGCAACTTAGCTAAAAGATCTACAAATTACAATTTTAGTTCAAGTTGTCTTAAAATTCTAGCTCATTTAGCAAAGACTTATCTACATATGTGAAAGCATGATAATTCTAGTAAGTCAAAGAACTAGACATGATATTGAGTAAGAATTAAAATACTAAAGCTCAAGAGGGTAATAAGCAAAACTTCATCAATTTAAAAGACAAATAGTAAATCTTATATTACAATGCATCCTTTTTTATTTTCATATGAATGCAATATGATACAATGAGATGCAAGAAAAACTTAAAAGCCTAAAAAGATCAACAAGTTCAGAAAAGATCAAGGAAAGATCAGATGAACAAGGTAAGCTCAGAAAAGAACCAACTCCCCCTCAAACCAACCCATAGGGATAAATTACCACTAACTCACTCCTCAAGGTGGCAAACCTAGTCGGGTCTAAAGGCTTGGTAAAGATGTCAGCTAATTAAGCCTCGGACTCCATAAATTGTAGTACAATATCACCCTTCTTTAAATGGTCTCTAAGGAAGTGATAACGAATGTCTATGTGCTTGGTCCTAGAATGCTGCACAGAGTTCTTAGCAATATTAATGGCAGAAGTGTTATCACAGAGAAGATGAACACTAGCAAAAGATAACCCAAAGTCCTTAAGAGTGGACACCATTCACAAAATCTGACTACATCAACTAGCAACATTTACATACTCAGCTTCTGCAGTGGATTGTGCAACGGAGGACTGCTTCCTAGAGGACCAAGAGATAAGAGAAGTGTCTAAGAACTGACAAGTGCCTGAGGTACTCTTTCTATCTAGCCGACAGCCCGCAAAATCAGAACCAGAAAAACCCTGAATGAACAAGGAAGAAGAGCAGGAATACCAAATGCCATACTGAAGAGTAGAGTGAAGGTACCTGAAAATGCGCTTGACAGCTTGGCGATGTGAAGTCATCGGAGACGCCTGAAACCTCGCATAGAGGCAGACCGCGAAGTGAATGCCCGGTCTTGAGGTCGTTAGATACAGAAGGGAGCCGACCATGCTGCGGTACTCGCGTTGATCCACGGCTTCTCCTTCCTCATCTGGATCCAAAGCAGTCAAAGTCGCCATGGGAGTGGCGATCAGCTTGCAGTCACCTATCTCAAATCGCTTGAGCAGATCTTTAGTGTACTTCGTCTGATGGATAATTATCCCTTCCTTACATTGCTTGATTTGAAGCCCCAGAAAGTAATTGAGCTCTCCCATCATACTCATCTCAAATTCCATGCACATGGTCTCAGAAAAACTGGAGCGAGTGACTCGCTTATGAAGATGATCAATCATCTTATCCGGAGGGTGACGCCTCTGAATGTGAAGTGAAGCGCCCAGGGGAGATAGCATCTCTCGACCTCCGTAGGTACTACTGATGATGAAGATGCAGCAGGAGCCTCAACTGGAGGTGAAGTAGTCGAAGCAGGTTCTTGAGCTGGAGTAGGAACGTCAGCAGCAAGTGGAAGATCATCATCAACCTCATCATCACCTTCCTCTACAAAGATGCTCTCCGTCACTTGTATGTCACCTGAAACATCTGATCTAGCTCTAGGGCTAGTCTTATCACATTGCATGTCTCCTGGACAACGTTAGTCTCAACATTAAAAACCTGAAAACCCCTCGAATGTGCAGGATAACCCAGAAATAAATCATCAAAAGTTCTTGACTCAAATTTATCTAGATTTTCTGTCTTGAGAATAAAACACTTAGCTCCAAAAACTCAAAAATGAGAAACAGAGGGTTTTCTACCAAATCGAAGCTCATATGATGTCTTTCTCAAAGACGGTCTCAAGAAGACACGATTAGCAATATGGCAAGCTGTAGCAATAGCTTCAGCCTAAAATCTCCTCGGAGTGCTATACTCATCTAGCATCGTTCTAACCATCTCAACTAAGATTATGTTCTTCCTTTCCACCACACTATTTTGTTGAGAGACATGTGGAGAAAAGAACTGATACTCAATGCCACGCTCAGCACGGAAAGAGGCAAAAGAAGCATTCCTAAACTCCGTGCTATTATCACTGCGGATCGCTCTCAAGGCACCAGAAAGTTCAGAAGCCAAACGAAGAATAAGATCATAGAAGTGATCAAAAATTTCATTCTTCGAAGCAAGAAAGAACACCCAAGAATATCTCAAAAAATCATCAACTGTAACAAAAATATACCAATTTCCTCCAACTGACTGAACCCTGGCGGGACCAACAGTGTCCATGTGAAGTAACTGTCCCGGTCAGTCAGTCATGATCATAGTTAATGAAGGGTGTGAGGCAGCAACTTGCTTGCCATGCCTACATGGTGCACATACAGCATCCTTGATGACTGATTTTGTGCAAACCTCTCATGAGATCAAGGTTGCTAACTCGCGTCAGATGATCAAAACCAATGTGCCCCAAACGACGATGCAAAAGCCAGAACTCAGAAGAAGATGCAATCAAACATTTGAGAGAACCAGCAAGAGATTCAGAAAAGTCGGCTCCAAAGATTCTACCAACTCTAGAAATACCAAAAACAAGCTCACCAGCTAAATCAAGTACACGACAAGCATTCTTCTTAAATATAGTCTCATAGCCATCATCAAGAAGTTGTGAGACAGAGAGCAAGTTGTACCTTAGCTTGTCTACAAGAGTGACATCCGTCAAGATGAATTTGTCGTTCACCCTGATTGATCCCATTCCTTTCATCCGCCCTTGTGTGTCATCTCCAAAGGTGATGAAGTCATCACCCTTCGACCGCGTGAAGGAGGTGAACCTTCTCGAGTCTCCGGTCATGTGACGTGAACACCTGGAGTCGACGAACCATGTGTTCTTCCCCCTTCCGCGGCGATCTTGAAAATCAAGGTACAAAAGATCGATGTGTCTCAATACTGGGGTTAGTTAAATATAACTTGGGAACCCAGTACTGATACACACATCTGCGAGTAGTATAAAAAGAAGAATTGATATCCTCGATTTTTCTTGAAGTTCAATCATGAGCAATAGTTACACGAATATGAGAAGCATAATGTCTAGGAATATGATGATAACAAGCATGTGAAATAAATCCTAGTCCAGGTTTATTCTTCTCAAGATGACCATGTCTCATGACGGCTCTAAGTTGATGAGATAAATTTCTAGCAAACTTTTTCCTATCATTTTTCAACTTACACCAACAGAACTCAATCAAATGTCCATCCTTCTTGCAATAGGTGCAATGGTACTTGGTACCACTAGGAGAAGCACCTCTTGACACAACAGATGGTTGGGCAAAACTTGCAGATTTAAAAAGTATTTTTGCAGGTTGGGTTTTGAATTCAACTAAGCCATTTTCCAAGACTTGAGTGACATTTGGCTTGGACTTAACTTGGGCAGAGTTGTATCCTAACCCTTGCCTCTTATAAGGAGTTTTGGACTTGTCAAGAATCATGTTTAACTGTTTCTTACCTTTAGAGAATTTTTCTAAAGTATCCTTGAGATAAGCATTCCCCTTTTCAAGATTAAGACATGATTCACAAGTTTTACCCTTAATGGCTCTAGCATGCCTCTCCTTATGAATAACAATCTCAAGCTTAAGGGCTTCACATGGAACACAAGAGGTAGAATTAATTCTATCCTTAAGCTTGGCATACTTAGCTCTTACTGCTTCTAAAATGTCCCTTACTTCATGTTCACGTTCTAAGCAGAATGAGCAAGTGCTAGACTTGGTCTTATCAGAAACACCCATCTTGCTAGACCCTAAGTATTTTTCACATAGAGCAGATTTAAAATCAATCAACTCAGTCCTAGCATTTTCTAGTTGGTGCAAGGCAACATCATGAACAGTTTGCAGTTTGGTAAGTTCAGAATGTAAAGCATGGCAGGATGAACATTCATCAATATCAAGATTCTTAGCATTTTCAAGTTGAAGTGTGAGAATATCAACTTGTGACTCTAGATCCTTATTCCTAGCCATGATGAACTCTAACGCCTTATCCTGGCTAAGCAGTTGCTCAAAGATGATATCGCATCTAGCAGAGAGAACGTCATAGGATGGGGGTACCTCATCAATGTCGTTGATGTCGACGGAGTCGGCCATGAAGCACATGCCGGTGAAGTCCTTTGCCTTCCCTTTCTTCTTGTCTTGAGGGAGCTCCTCTTCCTTGTCCTCTTCGCTCCCGGAGTCCACATCGCTCATAGATTGCTCTCCAAAAGCGGCAATGACCCGGTGAGCTACCTTTATGAGCTTGGCAGCATCAAACTTACGCTTGTTCCCATAAGGCTTCCTCCAAGGCGCATTCACCTTCTTGTGGTTGCCCTTCCCTTTCAGGTTGGGGCAGTTTGCCCAAATATGGTTGAGCTCTCCACACTCACAGCAAGTCACAAGGCCGCCTCTCTATAGTCTCGTGTGAATTTTCTGGCTATAAGGGCTAATTCAGCCTCAGGGATACTCTCAAGTTCCTCTCCATGGATAGCAGATAAACAAGCAAGAGAAAATCCAGAAGAAGACTCAGAAAAATCATTAAAAGATTTCTTAAGAGGGTCTGCTACCAAAGCCATGTTCTCCTTCTTAGGATGATCACCTCTCTTGATCTCATGAGTCTTGAGCTTGCTATATAGAAACTCCAAAGTAAGATTAGAAAGGTTGACATTCTCCTCAATGGTAGTAACCTTCATTTCCCACTCCTTGGTGTTGATTGCAGCCAAGAGGTGGGTGATATTCTTAGACTGAAAATACTCAATATCAACTACTCTCAATTGGCTGAGCACCTTGTTGAACCGAGTAAAGACGTCATCGATGATCTCTCCAAGACGCATCTCGAGCTTATTGTACTCTCGCTTAAAGACCGTTTGACGCACTTGCTTGATTTGGGACGAACCCTCATGGTAGATTTCGAGGGTGCTCCAAATCTCGTGCACGGTCTCAAGGTGACAGATACTATCGTACTCCTGCCTACCAAGTCTGGCATATAGGAGGTTCTTTGCCTTATGGTTGTTAGCCAAGAGAGCTGCTGAAGTCGGCGTAGTAACATCGGACAAAAGGAGCGGAGCTCGAACAACCTCACATATGGCTTGTCCTTCGCTCTAAAGGTAGACACGCATGCGATTCTTCCAATAGGCATAGTCGAGCCCAACAAAGACATGCGGCTTTCTGGAGTACTTCTCTATCGCTAAGTTTAGTGACCGGTTAAGATCAAAATTGAACTAACCGGGCTCTGATACCACTTGTTGGACCGAAGAGACGACTAGAGGGGGTGAATAGGAGCACGGTCTTTTTTTTTACCAAGATCAGATTCAACACGATTCTCACTCCAATAGCTATGAGAGCTATGAAGATCAATGTACAAGCATAACGGAAGGCATCTATTGAATCCAATCAAAACACCGAAGTAAAACAACCAAAAATAAAAACTCAATTTGAAATAAATTGGCCAATCTGACCTCTCAGATTGGCGGGTTGACTTTTACATGGGGCGGTCTGACCTCTGATATGGGCGGTCTAACCTCCAGCACAATGAACAGCAAAATCAGCCCAAAAATAAAATCACAAATAGGTCTAACTTTTGATCCACAACTCCAAACTTCACAAAACCTGGAGCACACCTTCTCTAGGATGTCAGGAACCTATTCCAACCAAAGATTGTGAAGATCTTTGTCAAAGTTCTGATATTTTTTCGTTTGAGTGAAGGATGGTCCAAAACAGAGTCAAAATCAAAATATGATCCAAAAACATACTCGTGGGTTATAGATGATCAAGATGATCCTAGATGTATTCTCACATATCACAGCAAGTAAGATCCAGAACAGAAACCAAGAGAAAAGGAGTGGATCAAAGAAAGCCCCAAAATCACAAAATAGAGTGCAAGAACATAAAAAGAATCAACTTGAGCAATCTTGCATGGATTGATTCGAGATAGATGTTGGTTTACAGCCACTCCGTCCTAGAGGATGAATACTCAACACTTGAGCACGCAATCAATTCAAACTCTAGAAATCAAACCTCTCCCCTATTCTCCCTAAGCACCAAAACTAGGGTTTCAACAATGAAAACAAGAGATTCAAGGGAGGAGCAACCAGCACCCTCCCCTATTTATAGTAGAGGCTAGCTTCTTGAAGGTATTCTCTAATAGGCACCCGTTAAGCCCACACACAAACGGGTTTCACTCACACACGCATTTCAAAGCGTCGTCTTCATCTTCTCTTGATCTAAACCATTTCTCCTTGCGTCGCCTTACGCTGCGGTTTCGCCAAAAGCAATCAAGGCGGTATCTTGGTGAAGTTACCAAAATACTCCTTCTCGATACTTCTCCAAAGACCGAGTCCAATCTTTATGAACCAATCCCATGCTTCGCCACGTGTAGGTTGATCAACGGCTCTCTTCATGTCAGCAAGTCTTTCCCATCCAGCTCCCACCGAAACCACCACGGCACTTGCATCGACCCCTGCGCCACTTGAAGAAACCCGTCGCACCGAACTTCCCATCCGGTCATCCTTGTCCATTTTGTGCCATGCTTGAATTCATAGACTTCACCCAGCATCCTCGATCGTTCTGAACCTCAGCTCTCCAAGCTTAGTCCCGATCATCCTCGTCGTTTGACCGTCGTTGACCTCCAAGCCACCTGCACAACGATAAACCAAGAAATCAATTCCGGGAATAAGTTCTTCGCAACTTGACCCATGTTAGTCAAAACATGCATCATGCAACACATATGCACTGCAAACAATGAGCTTTACCTAACCAACAAGCATCGCCGCCAAGATGACGACGATTAAGTTAAAACCAGTCAGACCACCACTTAAGGGTCGGTCTGACCGCCCTCTGGCTGGTCTGACCGCCCCCTGGCCGGTCAGACCGCCCGGAAGAGACTTAGCCAATTTTCAACACTTGAAATCAGAAACCTTTCTAGAAATATCAAACGAATAGATCTTTTGACTGGAAGCTCCTAAAATTATGAGACCAAGTATAGGAGAATCCCCTCTCTTAACTACACCCTCTATTTTTGGCCCAGCTCCAAAATCAAAGTTTCACAATGGCCGATCCGACCGCCCGAGGTGGCCGGTCCGACCGCTCCAGACCGGTCGGACTGCTGCCTCCGGCCGGTCGGACCGCCAGTTTCTTAACTCAAGATCTGGCCGGTCGAATCGCCAGGGGTGGCTGGTCCGACCGCCACTTCTTGGCCAGTCGAACCGCTGCCTTTGAGCCGGTCTGACCGCTAGTGACCTGACAGCACCTGAACTTTACCGAAAACGCGTGATTCGACAAACCTTCAATGCCATTGCCAATTGTAACATCATCCTATGATCATGAGTATATCCCCATGATATCCACAATTATATACGAGAGTGATCATCTTCAAAAAGTTTAATATTTCCATCAAGGCAGGCAATGCCCCCCGAACATATTGCTCCTATTACTTTTGATACAATTATCTTATTTGCAAATGTATATATGCATATGTTGTTTTGATGGTTAATTCTCGTTAGGAGTAGTTAATCGATTAGATGCATGAGCTGTAGGTAAATATTTCTCATTGCTACTAAGCCTAAGTTAGATTATTGCTAATGATTTAGAGCCTGGTGAATGGGCTCTGGTCATGTATATACATCGTATGCGAGTGATGTCGCTTAAAAATACTTAGAACGGTAGTAAATGGATCATCGCTTCGGCGATGGTCATTATATCATCACTTTAAAATACTTAGGTCAGGGTAATCATGTATGTATTGTATTTGGAAAACTAAAACTGAAAATAAAAATATTAGACTTTGGCACATTGGTTGGATGGTGTGTTGTTGGGTGTGTGGTTGGTGCCTAAGTCAACAAGGACTGAAATACTTGCGCCGCGGTACCGAGCATTTTTACGTGCAAGTGTGCAACCACATAAGGGTGATATGGGACCTCTCTTACCTCTCTTGACTTAGTACTTTGGGTTATGTAAATTAATGAGTCGCGGGTGGTAGCTGTTAGGGAGAAAAATGTTATGTTATTTTGGTAGTATGCGGGGTTGGTTCCGGTTAGGTTCCCACGCCCGAGGGGCATCGGTAGTTGTCTAAACCTTTACCTCGAGAGATAGTTGACCGAAGCTTTACCGGTGACTCTGACACAACGTATGGGTTCCCCATGGGAGCCTCGACGGGCGGTTCACAGAGGGCTAACCCTCATATGTGCGACTCTTAATTAATTTGTTCCATTGAAAAACATCTCGTAGGACTTAGCTCTGACGACATACCTTCGTAAGTGTGCTCTATTACATAGCAAAGGAGCGGCCTGACATGTGGGTAAAGTTGTACACACCTGTAGAGTTTTAAACTATTCGAATAGCCTCGTCCTAGGTTGACTACAATGTTTTTTTATAAAACTTGAAATCGGGTGGTACGAATGGGTAATTCGTGCTATGTTGTGGTGGCTGTTGGGAAGTCACCTCTAGGATGATAATTATGGTTATAAATATTGTTTTGCTGTTATTTAAACAATTAAAAACAAATTTGATCAATTGCTTTACAATCTAATACTCTATTGCGAAGAAAATTGTTTTATACTGAAAACTGCTTAGCGTACTAGTCTTTCTTTGATACATGAATGCATCTATATATTATGTTGTTTGTAAGACTTACGAGTACATTTGTACTTAACCCGAATTCTGCTTATTTAGAGGAGGTTAATCCCCAAGGTATCAACTTTTGTAAGACCGACTTCGTGCAGGACGACTAGCTTGGCGTTTCCGGTCGGTTACCTTGTGGGTAAGAGCAGTCGGTTGGCTTTTGTTTATCGACATCTTATGGTTTTTGCTTCCGCTGCAACTTTAATTTTTTATCTTGTCATTCGGCCGGTCGGCTCTATTTTTGTAATATGATCTTTGAATGCCTTTTGTGTTGTAAATTATAAAGACTCGGTATTGTAAAAATTTGTGTATAGAATTGATGCTTTTATTTTGTGATGTGTATGTGTACTGCTCCTGGGAGATACATAATACACTAAGAGCGAGAAAATTTGATACAGCAAACATGCCGATACAAACGCTAACAGAAGCACGACAAACAGACCTACGATAACAATACAGACTCTATAGCAGATGATAAAGAGTTAAGAAACAAAGCAGGAAAGGCTACCACAAGGAAGGAGCATAAGAAGATAGCTTCTGTTTCAGACCGTAAGAGTAACGGAATAGCAAAATGGTTTTGTCTGTAACAAGGCAGTTCAATGCGTGGTAACCACACTGATGGAAAAACAGCGGTACGGTTATAAGGCGGGCTCTATGCTAGACGGTAAACACACGAAAATAGGCATAGCGTCGTATGACAGGCAAAGTAACTTGACAAACAGCATCGAGAATTCAGTAACGCAGCCGGACCGCGCAGCGTTAAAGAACTAAGCAGAGCGATCTATCACACACAGAGCACAGAGCAATCGAAGCTCTGTGCTAGATGGTAAGCATACGGGAGTAGGCTTAGCGATGTACGACATGGAGAGGACACGATGAGTAAGCATGTCAATCTAAGGTAACAAAAGCACAGGAAACAGACGTACGGTAATAAGGCAGACTGCGTATTAGACAGTGAAGGTAAATAAATAAGCAAAGTGATCTATCACACACAAAGGCAGATGAATCGAGGGTAAATATATATATATTTTTTTAAAAAAAGGAGCAAAGCGGTGTTCACATTGTCGAAGCTAGGAGAAACAACAGGGAAGAGGCATGACCACTCGAAGAAATTGGATAAGTACCAAGAGAATCTGCAGGTAAGTTAAAAAAACAGCATATCAGTACGAGGCAGATAAAGCGCGGTAACAACCCCTACGCTAATATAGTATTGCATTAGTTAAGGGCGAAGATCCCACGCTACTCCATATTAGACACTAAGGGTACAAAAAAAAGTAAAGCAATCCATCACACAGAGATGACAGATTAACTGAAGCAGCATGTCAACATGAGATAGGTAAAGCATGACAACCACTCCAATCGCCTCGTCCCCTCGCTCCCGTGCCGCCGATGCAGCCATGCTGATGTCGTCCTTGTGACCACGTCGCCTGGAGTCCCGCGCCTACCCCCATTGCAATCTCATCTGCGATGCTGCCCATGCAAGTTGCTACTGTTCCACCACCCTCGTCGCGTCCTGAGCACTGCTCCCACACTGCATTGTCGGCAGCCGCTTCGTCGCACACACTGCCTCTCCGTCCCCCCCCCCTCGCCTATAAAAGGCCACCTGGAGCTCCTTGACCACCCCTCCTCGCCATTCTCCTTCCCCCTCACTCCATCGAGCTCAATCTCCCAAGCCGCACGGTTCCACCGCGCACCGCTCGCCATTTTCGGTCCTGTCGGTGAGCTCCATCCCTGGACCACCACGTCACCTCGTGTTGCCCAACATCCCGAGCAAACCCCCTCATTCAATTTCATCATCCCGCTGCCAAAGCAACGCGCGCCTACCGTCTTCCTCGGTTCCGGTCGAAAGCTGTCACCACCATCGTCGCCCTTCCTCCGGCGAGCCTCACGTAAATTCCTCATACCTAGAGCATCGCCTTGCTTCCCTCACCCTTCCTCAACCTCCCGTTTGAGCTCCCCCTCTCCATGGTGTCGCCCCCACGGCGAGCCACCCACGCTACCGCAGGCTCCCCTCGCCAGGCCACCACAGCCATCCTCGGCCTCCTTCGTCTGCTGCGGTGAGTCCCCTTCAACCCCCTTGCACTCATGCGCGCACTAGTTCCCCATCCGGTGCCGCCGTGCACCGTCTCCCGACCACCACCGTCCGCCGCGACGTCACCCCACTGGAACCAACTCTGCTCCCCGGTTCCATTTTTCACCTTAACGGTCGCCGCCATCGACCCCCAACGTCGTGCTCGCCGCCCAATCTCGGCCATCTTCCTCTGTTTTGCCCCCTAGGACTCCCTCTCTGTGGTCTCTCTATGTGTGAGGTGTAGGAGTGACTAACCATAAGGGCCCACCTGTAAGTAGTTAGATAGTGCTATTGTAGTGTAAATGAGCACTGGCGGTAAAGACCCACAGGTTAGTAAGTGTCGCGGTTATCAGATGCATAGTTGGTTAGGTAGGTGACTAGTTAGTAGGTGTTACAACTAACAAATACATGGTTTATTGATTCAATCAATAAGTCATGTAATTAGAAGAGAATTGACACTAGTCAGTAAGGGTGTTACCACTAAGTGTGCAAGGTAAATGCAATTAGGGTAATCAAAGGTAGGTAAGTAATGATAGCGTTTAATCTATAAAGTAAGCTGAATTAGGAGCTAAGTTAAATGGTCTCAATAACAGTAGGCCCTAGTTCATCAAAATGATAATAACCCTAGGCTAATCAAATAGTAAATCGGAGTTAGTAGAGTAGTTAGATAATCATCGAACACCATTAACCTATAGTTCTATGTCTAGGAGTGCCCAAATAAACATAAGATGATATAGTCGTGGTTGGGAGTATACCTACGTAGATGATGAAACACTAGTTAGCCCATAGACCTTGTATTGTAGTTGTCTACTGAAGGATCTAGACCTGCCATTATGAGTTAATGGAATATTTTAGTGATTAATGACAAATCAAATATGAGACTAACTCTCTTGTCTAGTATTATTTTGTGTAGTCTCATTTGGATATAAAGGTGAAATTCAACGAGGTATGCAATCGACATCTTAATATTATATATTGTTACATTCATCGGATCCAAAATATAGGTTGAACTCAACCATAAGTTAAACTTGAATATGTGCATATGTTTTTATTACACATTTGTATATGCACACATTTAGAGGGAGTTCATTCTATATTTTGTGGTTTTATTAGTATTGATTCATATTTCATTCTCTACATATATTAAGGATCTTTACTTTGAAACAACATCCTTGAGTATATACAAAATTTGTGTAGTTCATATATACTCATGCTGTGTTACATTCAATCATGTGAAATTGGAGTGGTTATCATTAATTACCAATAAGGGAAAGATTGAAGTATCTTGTCCCACCATTATGTGATGATGGTTTGTTGTGGTTACTAATGGTAATCACATTATGGAACTAACATTTTTCTTGAGTTGGATGAATATGTTATGTTCTAGGATGATGAAGACATATCATCACGTGTTGATGATATTGAAGTTAAGAGCTTGGTGTAAAGGATGCATCATGAGTTGATGCGTATCAAGAAGAAGAGATGATCATGAGTTGATCATCGAGTCAAGAAAAGATCCATCATGTGTTGATGGAGGTCAAGCAAAGGATGCATCATGAGTTGATGCATGCCAAGTAAATGACCCGGACTTGAAGTAATGATGTGCGTCATCAAGCTTCAAGAAGATGTTCAAGGCAAAGGTATGACTAGCTAGTGCTAAGGATGTGTTCCTAGTCTTTTACCGGTCTTGGCGTTTGGTTGGAAGACTGGATTGCTAGTATAGGTTGTCGTACTATTAAGAGGGCCTTAACTAGTAGCTTGAGTTAGTCATGTGTTGATAGCTCATTTTGTTTGCTCTAGCTCATCTAGGCATGATGCTATTATTTGCGAATGTGTTTTGCAAATAGTCGTGGCTCGTGCATAACCCTTGTAGCATGTGACTTTAGTTTGCAAATGGTTTAAATCCATGTACCTTATTCCTTGTGGTGTTAATTCTAAAAGTTGGCAAATGTGTTTTGCAACTTATTGAGAATATCACCTTTAAATCTTGATTGGATTGCACTCAAATTGGCAAATGTGTTTTGCAATTTGAGTTTGGCAAAGTGCAAAGTTTCTCAGGAGTCTGGCGGTCTGACCGCCAGTACCAGCCGGTCTGGCCGGTGGCATATCGGTCAGACCGCCGTGTGTTGGGCGGTCCGACCGATTGCTCCTTGAGCTGTTTTTTTGTGCGGAAGTACCTCCATTGAGAATACGGTACTAGCGGAGAGTGGAAGTACCGGCGCATCTCGCGGTACGTTTTCTCCAGAGAAGCACCTTTTGAAATTGCGCTGATTTTCCTTGGGCGGTCTTGTTGGAAATATGTCCTAGAGGCAATCATAGAGATGATGATATTTCATTATGTTCATGATTTTGATAATATGTTATCATGTTCCTTGAATGAATCATTTGTTATAGATCAATAAGTACGTGACTTGTTGATGGAACTCTTTAACTTATATGATGTCTGTAGGACCGTAAAGGCGACTAGGGGGGGTGAATAGGCGTTTTCTCAACTTTCTCGCCTAAATCAAATTCAACACGAACTCTACTCCTTTAGCTATGAATGCTAAGAAGATCAGTAAGCGCACAGTGGAAGCCTTGTGCTGAATTCGATAACCCCGATAACCACACGACACAAAAGTGGAGACTTGATCTCAAAGGGCGATCTCGGGCACAAAGCGGTCCGACCGCTACTAATGGGCGGTCGACCGACGGCTAACGAGCTGATCGGACCGGCTACTAGCGGCGGTCGGACCGGTGGACAGCGAGTTCGACCAGCGATATTAGCGGTCTGAAAACACGGGCGGTCGGACCGCCGTTGCAACACCGGTCGGACCGGTTCAGTCCAGTACTGAAAAATCAAGCCCAAATCCAAAACGAAATTTGATCCAACTTTTGATTCAACCAATGAAACTTGACCAAATTTCGAGCACACCTCCCTAATGATATTAGAGACCTATTTCTAGCGACAATCCTTCAGATCCACTTCGCAGAATCGATCTCTCAAGGATTTAACAAAGAAGTGCACAAACCCTAGAAATATGAAAATCTTTGATTCAAGACTTGCTTGTGGGGGTTGATGGTCTAGATGATTCTAGGAGTACTCCCACACATCAAAGCAAGACAAAGTGGGTCAATAGACCAAGTTTAACCACTTGAATCAAGGAAGCACCAAATTCATCCAAATGAGAGAAGAACACAAAAGGGAGACAAATGATCTCTCAAGCAAGCATCACAAGATTGATTGATCTCACAAGATGCTTACAAAGCCACTCCCTCAAGGAGGATAAGAGCTCACCAAAGAGCAACCACAATCTCTCCCTCTCTTCCTCTCCAAACCCTAACCCTAGAAAAGGCTAAGGGAAACCAAATGAAAAGCTTCAAGGGGTTTTACATCTCCCCCTTCTCTATTTATAGGAGAGGCCTAGGGTTTCACTTTTGGGGCCCACTCACACATGGGACCCACACACAACATAACCATTGAAGCAATCGCCTGCTTCACCACGTGTAGGTTGATCAGCGGTTCTCATCACGTCGCCAAGCCTCTCTTGTCCGAATCCCATCGGAACCTCCCAGAGACTCGCACCGATATCCGCACCGCCTGATCCAACCAGCTGCACCGAACCACCCGTTCGATCCATCTTGCCCATCCTGCACCATGCTTGAGTCACACGACTTCACCCGGTATCCATGACCGTTCTGGACCTCAGCTCTCCAAGCGTAGTCCCGATCCACCCACCATTGACGTCGTTGACCTGCAAGCCACCTGCACAGCAATGGACAAACAAACCATTTCCGGGAACAAGTTCTTCACAACTTGACCCACGTCAGCTCCGCAATGCAATATGCAACAATAAAGCATTGAAGTTCATACAACAAACACAATCAAAACACATCAATGCAAACTTGGCTATCCTCCAAGTCAACCCCGGTCTGACCGCCCCACAAGGCCGGTCCGACCGATTTCAGGCCGGTCGGACCGATCCCACAACGGCGGTCGGACAGGTCGAAAAGACTTAGCCAAAATTCCAGCTTGAAAATCCGAAACCTTCTGGAATTTTCAACTCAATAGAACTTTTGACTGGGAGCTCCAAAAATGATGCGACCACATCCAGGAGACTCCCCTCACCTGCCTACACAACCTATTTTTGGCTTAGCTCCAAAAGCCACTTTTCAAAGACACATCGGACCGCCACCATGGCGGTCGGACTTCCACGGGCGGTCTGACCGCCCCACACCACCGGTCAGACCGTCTGTGGTCTGACAGCTTGAAGCAAACCCCGAAAACGTGAGATTTTGCAAACCAACAAAGCCATTGCCAATTGACTCATCATCCTGAGATCGTGCGCATATCCTCACGATATCCACAATGTCATTCTAAATGTATCCCTGGTCGGAGGTCACTGGTCGGAACACCAGTGACTCTATGACTAGCACATGTATTGATTGATGACCTTGTTTCACCGGTCATGGATATGGAGATATCGAATCAATAATGTGAGCACATGTTAGCGAACATGGTGTTGGATAGACCCATCATTAAGACACTATTGAGATTGTTATGAATCTTTGTGTCATTAGTTGGTCTCAAGTAATGATGATGTATAATCCTTAGACCTGAGATCAGTATGGTTTCCTACATGTGTAATAGCACTCTTATGGGTTGCCAAATGCTACTCCGTAACTGGGTAGTTATAAAGGTAGCTTTCGGGTATGCTATGAAACATGCGGAGGGATGTGACTGGTCGAGATGGGATTTACCCCTCCTAACATAACAGGAGAGATATCTCTGGGTCCCTCGTGGTGATCGAATAAAGAAAGTGCATGGCCATGCCACTAGTGGTCGAAGTGTCGACCACATGATGTTATCCGACACTCGATCGAGAAAGTATTGAATAATCCATGGATGGCACATTATCTCACCTGGAGTTCAACAAGACATCGTAAGGCAAAGGGAGAATGCATGAGTAGGTCTCTTAGTTTGATCAGTTACGGACTAGTCGTATGGAGATACGTGCTGGTCGTAGACTGGTCAAACGTAATCATATAATGGTAAGAACCTGGTCGTAAGGAGTTACGAACTGGTTGTGACCAATTACAACCTGGTCGTATAGAGATACGAACTGGTCGTAAGTGATGAGGACCTGATCATAGATCATATTACATCAAGGTTCGTCTGATATATTCAATGTGTCTTTGGGAATCGTTATGTGCTGCTTGGTACCGCTAACGACTAGTGATCGGAAAAGAGTTTCCGAGTCAAAACCGATTACACATGAACCTGTGGGGTCGCACACTTAAAGGGCAAGGATCTGTTTTGGATGATGATCCAAATTCGTATAGGCCACGAGTTCCTAATGGGCCTCAGGTACGAGACCCATCATGGATGCCTATATAAAGAGGGGCGATGGCATGGGGTGAGCAGGTGAAGAGGATGATCTTTAGAAGAACTTCCGAAACCCTAATAGCCACGCCTTCTTAACCACGCTGCCGGTGCTAGCACTCCGGTAGCGTGGTGATCCCGCCTGCACGTGTGGATACCTCGGAGGTGTTGTTGCAAGCATCAGCACTAGGACGATCCGAAACTCGTGACGCTTACCAGAGTCGGAGGAGAAGTAACGTGACGAGTATGACTACTCGGAGGAGCAGACGCGCGACGAGTACGACTACTCGAAGGAGGAGACGCGTCGTGAGTACAACTACGACTGCATCAACTCGCTACAACGACTTTACTTCCGCTACGAGTCGACGCGTCTAGCGGTAATCTCGTGATCTATTACTTGCGGTGGTTTCTTGGTTGCACGGTAAAATTTTGTTTGTGCTATCGTAGCCTTGCCGCGTTACCCTACAGGTCTGATCGCCCACCCTTGGCGATCTAACCGGTAAAGCGGCGGTCCGACCGGTCGGCAATTGGCGGTCCGATCGGTAGAGAGTCCAACGGCTTCTTTTATAGGCGTTGGCGCCTGGGCGGTCCGACCGGCCATTAGTTGGCGGTCAGACCGGTCTCTCTCTGATTCGATGGAATCTTTCCTCCAACAGCTAGTTTTTGTGTGTAGGGCATAAATACCACCTTGGCTAGTTGGAGGAAGTTGTTGCTGCCATTGCAAAGTGTCTAGTGTTGTTAGACACTCTTTTGAGCTAAGAGCAAGCCTCTCATCTCTTTTGTGCATGTGTTGCACTTAGTGAGCTTAGAGAGCAAATCCTAAGCGCATGTATTGCCTTAGGTAGTGGATTGTGTATCCACTTGAGTCTTGACACTTGATTAGTTTAAGTGAAAGTTGAGTCTTGTTACTCTTGGTGTCTGCTGACACCTAGACGGCGTGGAGGCGTCGTGATCGGTTATCTTCTCAAGAAGCTTATGAGAAGGCCCGGCGTTGTTGTGAGTGGTTTGGTGCTCACCATCTCCAAAGTGGAGGAAGAGCAACCCGAGTGGAGCGAGGTGTTGGTTCGTGTTGGAACCAATCCAAGTGGTTGGACTTACTTTGGAGGTGCTGGCTTAATTTGTGGAGCCGGTCCAATTTGTTTGGGCTTACCTCAACGTGGATTAGGGGAGACCGGCAAGTCTTCGAATACCACGATAAAACATCATTGTATCATCTTGGTTTGTGCTTGTGCTTTACTTGAGCAATTTACATTCTTGCTTTAATTGCTTATATATCTTTGTATAATTGCTCTCATTCAATTGTATTCATATTGTTGGTGCACTTAGGGGGGCCTAGTTGATTTAGGTTTTAATTGTGTAAAACCAAATTGTTATTAGCTTCCGCATTAAAATTGGTTTTAGCCAAATAGATTTTTAAAAACCGCCTATTCACCCCCCTCCAGTCGGCCTCATCGATCTTACATCTACCTAACTGGAGGTAGTCGTTAGCAGATGGCAGAGTTAAGGATAAGCCTAGCGAAATAGGTTGCTTTAGAGTATACCACGCCACACAAGTAATGAAGCAAACTAAAGGTCGCCACATAGATAAACCCAAAACCTGTAGACACTCCTGATCAAGTTGTTAGGAAGATGTCTAACACATGCTTGGAAGTTCTAGCTAAGGCTCATGGAACTTCCTTGATAAATATGAACCGGTAAGAAAACTATTAAACGAACTAGGTCCCATGTGTCGGTAAGACTTATGTCTATCCAGAGTGAACCTCGCACCTACACGTAGGTCTCACCTGACCATCATAGAACTTCCTCGGTAAATAGGAAGTAATAACTAAAAGAATCATTAGAGTAGCTAGGCGACGCATGAGCAGCAGTGGTATGTTCCCAAGTGGATGATAGAAGTTCATCCACCAAACAATATCACCTAAGCTCTAGCTTTCATCCATCGCTATCTGCTCCCTGGAGAAGTACAATTAATGATCCGAAGGTGGATCAAAGGATCCTATCTAGATGGGTGATCTCTCCCATCTAGGTAACCATTAAGGAATGTTCCTATAGACATTCTCACCCTGTCCATTGGATTCATAACTTCCTACTCCAGCAGACTTCCTAAGAGCTCGATCCCTCTCGCCCTCACTCTGGAACAAACGGCTACCTAACTGTAAATCTGACTATCACCCAAGACCCTACCACTGGACCAAACGAATATAGTTTGGATCTATCTACTTTGGTCTGAAATATTTTCTTCAGTCCAACTATCATGGGATGTATTTCATTCCATCTGAAGTATTTCCTTAATCAGCTTCAGTTATTCTTCGTCTGAAGTATTTCCTTCATTCCAAATATCCTTGGATATAATTCGTCTGCAGTATTTCCATCATCAACTCTGGATGGGTATGTTTTGGTCTCATCTGGAGTACTCTCTTCTTTCAAGATACCAATAAGTATGTTTAGTTTTATTTGAAGTATTTTTCTTCTTTAAACACGCCTAGGTTTGTTTACCTTCATTTGAAGTGTTTTCGGTTGTTTGAATGTCCTTAGATTTATTGGATTTCATTTGAATGCTTTCAGACGTTCTTAGGTTCAATCGTATTCTGCGTAGTTAGACTTTGAAGCCATGAAGAAGCAGCGTTCCCAACAAGAACAACGCCAAGACCAAGATTATTAGAACAAAGGAGCGTAATGGTTATGAGAACATTGAGTAAGATGATTATTAGAACATTGAGCAAGTTGAGTCAACACTTTGATCATTTTGTACCTACTTTTGAAATACAAATATATTGTTTTAAATTATGAAATTGCATTGCTATGATTTATACAAATATGTTGATTTAGCCTATAGTTAATACCTTAATGATAATTATGTATAAGTGTATCCTTTGTCATCCTAGACTAATTGTACACTATCCTTTGTCACCCTAGACTAATTGTATACATACTAGCTACTAAATCCGTATCTAAGTGTCGTGCTTAGCCTTGCTTAGGTACATTGACATGCGTACAGTAAATTGCCTCTACATCATTAAAATGTTTGAAAATGAGATTAGGCAATCGAGGTGGGAACCTGGCTAGTATGTTGAGCTAGACAAATATTTTTAAAATAGAAGAAAAC
This sequence comes from Hsuehochloa calcarea, assembly GCA_036346395.1. NCBI lineage: Eukaryota > Viridiplantae > Streptophyta > Magnoliopsida > Poales > Poaceae > Hsuehochloa > Hsuehochloa calcarea. The sequence goes on along the minus strand of CM070609.1, from coordinate 56,426,858 downwards.
CAAAACAAGATTTTGACTCAGGTAGCTGGAAAGAGTGGTGGGTGTTGGGGGCACGACAAAGTGGGTATAGGGAAGTACCGCCCGAGTCAATTAAGGACCCAGATCTTGTGATGACCTCTCGTAAAAAGCAATTGCAATTACAAGTCTATAATGGGTAAGACTGGTGATTAATTTGTTCGCCTCGGCATTGCTTTCATCATCTCGCTCATGTGGCATGTATTATAGTCTTAGTGGACAACCACTGGGGTGACGGCTATAATACATTAGGAAACCACTACGACGCAAAAGGAGGCTACGGGGGATGGCGGGCACTACAGCCTTATCTGACAACCACCTGAAGGATGGAGTCCAAAGGGTGGCGCGACTGTATTGCACTAGGAAACCACCTTCTGAAGTGAAACATAGCGGATGAGGTTGCGTTGGGTAGGGCATTGTAAAGACCTTGTGACAATCAACTTCGTCGCACACCTATGGAAGTGTGTCGAGGATATTATAAGTTGGTTGTCTCTTGTGGGTAAAGTGTAAAAACTCTGTAGAGTAAGAAAACTATCTAGATAGTCATCCCCGCGGTTATGAGTGGTGCCAAAACTTATGTGAACTAGCTTTCATTTCATTTTTATAAAACAATTTGTGGGTGGAATGACAAGGTGGGTTGGAACCCAAAGGTTTGAGATGGCCTGGTCGGGGACCAGTGAGATGTACGGGATCTGACCCGAAAAAGAACATGACCATTAGGTGCATGGAGCCACTCAATGGTATAGGAGTTTGGAATCCTCCATTAGTACTTTACAACAAAACTCGCTTTATGAAAACTTGTGTTACTTAAAACGCTAAGTCTCGTGAATTGCTACTACGTAATCTATTTCAAACTTAGCTTTGTGCAAATAAAAGGACCATGAACCTCCCTTGATTAGTCTTGCATATATAATAATTGCATTGTATGTTGGCTCGTGAGTACGGTTGTGTACTTATGCTCACTCTTTATATTCTTTTAGTCAGTAAGCATAAAAGTAGGGGTGAAAACGGATCGGATATAGACGGATAATGGCTTTGCCATATTTGTTTTCATTTTTTTTTCTTATCCAGATATGAATATGAATACCTCGAATACGAATACGGAGCGAATACGAATCGAAACGAATACGGTCACGAATATTTTTCGGAACATGAAAACCCCTTAAATTGTATGCTAGAAATCAACAAAAACATATAACTAATTTATTTGATGCAAACATTCATGAATTGTTCATATTTTCAGCAACCACACATAACATTGGCACTAGCAAGCTGTATTAACTAGTTCATCACAAATATAACACTTAGTTTACCATATTTAGCTCATAAGTTATAACTCATAAAATCACAAGTCATCACACATTCACACTTAGTTCATCACATACATAAAACTTAGTTCACACTAACATCGATCAGGGTAGATGGTTAATCAATACGCAAATGAATGTAACATCCCAAAGTATGTTACCAAAAATAAAATTAATAAACTTATTATTTTATTGGATTTTCTGAGATTTAAAAGAGTTTTCTTGGTTAAAAAGAAAAAAATAATAAAATAAAGTCAATTATTTAATTTCATAGTTTTAATGTCAAAAAGGAAATTTATTGATTTTTCTGGGATTTTATTGGATTTAAAGTGAAAAAGAAATTTTTAATTAATTCCTTGAATTTTCAGGATTTTAAAAGGTTTTTCCTTTTTTACAGTAATTATAAATAATTTATGTGAAAAAATAAAAAACCATCTTTAAGTTGGAATTAATTTTATTAAGTTTAAAATAATTCAAGAAATTTTTGTGATTTTCTCTAGAATTTTTTAACTCTATTTGCTATTTTCTAAAAGGCTATTTGATTTATTGTATTTTCTAAAATTTATAAATTAATTAAAACATCCTTTTCTCTTTTGGGCCAAAATTCAGATATGCGGCCTTCATGTTATCCGAATAATCTGTATTCGATAGATAATAGGGGTTACTGTATCCGTATTCGTTTCCGATAAAAAGAATCTGTAGTTGTTTACAATCCGAGAATTATCCGAGAAAATCCAAATCCGTTTTCGTCCGGATCGGTCGGAAACTGTCTGATCCATTTTCACCCCTACATAGAAGAAGGTACAAGGAAAATTATGAGCATCGGTCAAGACTAAACATCAAGAAGGCAAAGAACTAGGTCTTTGATTACAACGTCACTTTGTTAGCTCAAACAAGAAGAGTTCTTAAAACCAAATCACATGAATCACTTAAGAACAAATAAAATTTTCCAACACGTCACTTACTCAAACTAATTCCAGTTACTACATAAATTATGGAGTTAAAAAAATCACGAACGCAAATCTTGAAACCTTTCATGTAAACAGTATCACGAAGGACAATCAAATTATTTTCTGTATGTAACAATCAACATCACCATCTCAAACCCTTACCGAAAGTTTTATCAACAACAATATCATATCAATTGACAATTGTATTGATCATGTAAGTAATTATGGTCCTACTTCTATTTGCAATCACATAACCATTTATAAACACAGATTCAACATTTTACGTAATGTTCAAAAATTAAGGCAAAATATGGTTAAAGATTTAATAACATAATTTTCTATAAAATAAGGTTTCACAAATTGATTACTTTCTGGAACCAATAAAGACCAATAGAAACGCACCAACTGCATTGTAATCGCTATCCAAAGAAAGTTCATCAACTACCAGCGAGTAATTAAAATAACCAAATGCAAACTCGAGGAAAGCAATAACCTTTCCAAAAGAAACTCTTCCTCAACGCCTTTAACTAGTTTACCCGAGGTAAACACTTCATTATTCTCTGTAGGACCGGAAAGGCGACTGAGGGGGGGGGGGGTGAGTAGGCGCTTTCAAAACTTTCTCGCCTAAAACAAATCCAACACGAACTTTACTCCTTTAGCTATGAAAGCTAAGAAGATCGAAGCACACAAATGGAAACCTTGTGTCAATTCGATAACCCCGACAACCACACGACACAAATGTGGTGACTTAAACTCAAAGGGTTGATCTGGCAGGCAAAGCGGTCGACCGGCTACCACAGGCGATCGGACCGACGTTCAACCAATGATCGACCAAGCAACTAATCGGCGGTCGGACCGGATGGCGGTTCAATTCGACAGGCGGGCAATGATTCGAATATACGGGCGGTCGGACCGCCGTTACAAGACCGGTCAGACCGGTTCAGTCCAGAACTGAAAAAGAACCCCAAATCCAAAACGAAATTTGATCCAACTTTTGATTCAACCAATGAAACTTGACCAAATTTCGAGCACACCTCCCTAATGAAATTAGAGACCTATTTCTAGCGACGATCCTTCAGATCCACTTCACAGAATCGATCTCTCAAGGATTTAATCAAGAAGTGCACAAACCCTAGAAATATGAAAAACTTTGATTCAAGACTTGCTTGTGGGGATTGATGGTCTAGATGATTCTAGGAGTATTCCCACACATCAAAGCAAGACAAAAAGGGTCAAGAGACCAAGCATAAACCCTTGAATCAAGGAAGCACCAAATTCATTCAAATGAGAGAAGAACACAAAAGGGGAGACAAATGATCTCACAAGCAAGCATCACAAGATTGATTGATCTCACAAGATGCTTACAAAGCCACTCCAACTAGGAGGACAAGAGCTCACCCAAGGAGCATACAATCTCTCCCTCTCTTCCTCTCCAAACCCTAACCCTAGAAAAGCAAGGGAAGAAACCAAATGAATGCCTCTTCTATTTTCCTTCTCCCCCTTTCCTATTTATACTAGAGAGGACTAGAGTCACATTTGGGGCCCACTCACACATGGGACCCACACAAATCTGTTGAAGCAATCGCCTGCTTCACCACGTGTAGGTTGATCAGCGGTTCTCATCGACGCCAAGCCTCTCTTGTCCGAATCCCATCGGAACCTCCCCAGACTCGCACCGATACCCGCACCGCCGATCCAACCAAATTGCAGAACCACCCGCTCGATCCATCTTGTCCATCTCGCACCATGCTTGTGTCACACGACCACCCAGATCCCCGATCGCTCGACCTCATTTCCAAGCGTAGTCCCGATCCACTCACCGCTGACGCCGTTGACTCGCAAGCCACCGCATGACAAAGAATAGACAAACAAACCGCTTCCGGAACAAGTTCTTCACAACTTGACCCACGTTAGTTCCACAATGCAATATGCAACAATAAAGCATTGATAACTAAACATTAAACATAATCAACATGCATCAATGCGAACTTGGCTTACCTCCAAGCCATTGCCGGCCTCGATCACAAGACAGGCCGGTCCGACCGATATCAGTTTGATCGGACCGCTCCCACAACTGGCGGTCGGACCGGTCAAAAAGACTTAGCTAAAATCTAGCTTGAAAATCCAAACCTTCGAATTTTCAACTCAATAGAACTTTTTGTTGGAGCTCCAAAATGATGGGACCACATCTAGAGACTCTCACCGCTTACACAACCTATTTTTGGATTAGCTCCAAAACCCAATGTTAGGTCGGTAGGTCCGACCGACCACCATTGCGGTCCGGACGACCCACCCGCAGGCGGTCCGACCGCCCACGCTTGACTCATCATCCTGAGATCGTGCACATATCCTCACGATATCCACATTCTCATACCACAAACGGAGGTACAACCTGATCATACTCATGGTCACAACCATAATCTCTACCTCTCGACAACGACTACCAACCACAATCAACAACACATAATAAGTTCAAAGAACTAATATCAACTCATACATCAACAATACAACATATCGAAAGTGTAAAAGCAATACTCGTCCCATACCCATCCTACTATGCAGTAATATGTCAAATTTCAAGATTAACCATTAGCAAATTTTAGTACTAGTCCTAAAACAAATTTTAGCAATTTTAAATTACCTAAGTTGTTAATCTATTCACCATGAAACTAAAGTCCACTCCGATACCAACTGTAACATTCCAACCCAACACTGAGCCCGAAATACCACTAAACTACCCTAACGGTCAATTTTAACATCAACTTACAATAATTTCCAGCAAGCATTTCAATATGGAAACTCGTCCACGGGCCACAATATCATATGAATAACGATATGACAAGCATAGCTATTTAAACTCTAGATAACAAAGCAGATTAATTGTCCAAGAATTAAACAAACCAATCAAATATAGATTACTGAATGAATAACGAGTTCCAACCTATCATCTAGAATTATTCAATGTCTATCATGTTTTAAAAGAATAAACCATCATGCTAAGGTAAAGTTCTCTCATGGCAGAGTGTATACAGTGTTCTAAATGCTAGCGCTTCCCAAGTGAAGCGTCGTCAATGATCACCTAAAAACAACAATAGAGCAAGAGTAGGTCAACAACTCAGCAAGTACAAAACAAAATAATAAACAAAACATCATCTTAATATCAATTCATTCTCATTTATCATTATCTCAGTTTCTCATATTCGTTCTCATCTGTTCCCAATCATGTATCTCATTATCTCAAATAACTTTTCGTTTTTCATAAATACAATGCAATGCTCATGCTCGTATCTCAACTCATCTTCTGCTTATACCGGTATAGCAAAATGTAGTACTCATCAGTGTTCACTCATTCCCGCATTCTTTAATGCAGAGACCAATTGTCTATCTTTTTTCATACCGACTATATCACCAGAACCAAAGAAAGCATTAAAAAAATTATATTTTTGTCTATAATTCTGTGGCCAACTATAGCACCACAACACATTGTATAAGTTATCTTTAGTGTTGTCTACAGATGATATGAAGAGTTGCTATAGACAGCAACTATTTGTAGCATTGTACATGCCCTAAGAACAGCAAAGATACAGCATATATTGATCATTAAATGAATTGCACTGGCTGCCATCATAAATTAAGTGATATATGATGCTCAGGCTACATACAGGCTTGATGGCTCAAGTTTTGGATGGAGGATGGTGGACCAAACCGGTCCCATACTATTTGTCCTGACTTAGAATTGACATTAATAAAAATTACCACTAATTAACTCAAAATAGCCTATACAAGAACAACAACAAAAGGGCTATTCCTTGTCTATCTTCCACTTTACACTAATGCTTCTGCTGTATGTACATAATCTAGGAATAAGCTACATGAAGTAGCTTAGAGGTGTCTTCTTCCTGGACCCGCCTTCTCCATAAAGGTCGTTCCATTGAATAAGCTCATTCATATTTGTCGAATCGGAGGATATACTTGCGCATACCTATACAGGAGGCAAGTTATGTTAGCATCACATGTTTATGAACAGCAATTTGGAGACTACAAAACTTCAGACGACAATGTACACAAGAATATATTCTGGTTCATTTTTTATAACGCCAGAACCCAGAACATATCAATAACTCGAGCCACTCGAGCTGTAGTCAGCAATTGTTACAGAACATTCGTCAGTTTCAGACAATAGGACATCAAATCTTGTGTAATCAAGTATGATTCCCTTAATATTTATTTTTCTCCCTTCTTTTCCTTTTTATGGTCAGGGTGAGAAAAACGAGCGAGGATGGCAGAAATATTTACCTGCTCATGTGCCTGTTTGAAATCACTCAATTTTAGGGAACGGACATCACTGCTAGAATACTGAGGAGGCAATGGTCTATTCTCTGCTTCTGCTAAGGCTCTCTCCTGCAGGTAGACAAAAAATGAAAAATTGGATTTCTGGGTGTAACCTAAACAATGACAATCAAATATTAGTTATTCAACATATTAATGAATGTTCTGCAGATGGTCATCCAATGATATGATAATTTAAATATGTTATTGTTCTTCTGTGCATAAAAAATAGTGCTTCCACAGCACTGGTTATATTAGATCCGTCGAATGAAAACACAAAGATCAGAAACAATTACTCGGTAGATATTGAGAAAACACACAGGGAAGTATTTCAAGAATTTAAACTAACCTTCTTTTCTCTTTCAAGGATTTCCCTTATGGGGCAATGTGCAGCAGTAATACACATATTCTGAAAAATAATCGTAGTCGTCAACACAAAGAACATGATATTCATCTTTTTTAAAAGGAAATAAAGCAAGAAAGAAACAATAACATAAAACTAAATACCTTCAGATCACTGCCTGAATACCCATCAGTCAAGTTAGCTAGTGCTTCCAGATCTACATCATCCGACAATTCTTCTTTGGCTAGTATTACACTAAGAATCTTTTTTCTATTGAACGTGTCTGGCAAATTCACCATCAACCTAAAGAAATTTTTTCCATCAGTTATTGATGGGCATGCCACCATTTGTACTCTATTATTAAAATAAAGATGTATAGCAATTACCTCCTGGGGAGCCTCCTAATAACAGCCTCATCAAGATCAAATGGCCTATTAGTTGCAGCAAGTACTAATACACGTTCTTTATCTTTTGTTCTCAGACCATCCCAGTTGACCATAAATTCATTTTTCATTTTACGCATGGCTTCATGTTCCCCTGGGTTCTCACGTCTACCCAACATGCCGTCAACCTACAAAATGGAAGAGATAGCAAGAAAGCAAGTTCTTCAGGGTATAGCAAGAAAGCAAGTTCTTCAGGGTAAGCCAAAATATTGCTATGCTAGCACACTGAATCACAATCATATCATCAATGGTGATCAAGAATTTTGTTAACTGACCTCATCCACAAAAATGACACTAGGAGCAATTTTGCTTGCAAGTGAAAACACAGCTTTCACATATTTTTCTCCCTCACCAAACCACTGTTACAATTAGAGGTCAGCAAAAGAAGTACTTAAAATGAGAACATTCTGGATGAGTAAACTATTAAGGGGATACCTTTGAAGAGATGCTTGACATTGATATGTTTATAAAGTTAGCACCAGCCTCTGTCGCAACAGCTTTAGCAAGCATGGTCTTCCCCGTACCAGGTGGACCAAAAAGCAATATTCCTTTACATGGCTGGTGCAAAATAAACAATCAAAACTATATTTGCACAACGAGTAAGTTGGGAAAAGAAACTAGTAATTAAATCGAAAAACAAAATGATAACAGTAATATTCAACATGCTACCTTTAGTTTGCAGGGATTATGTTTTTTAATTTAATTTTGGAATACATGATACTAAATACGCAAAGAATAATTGTTGCAAGGAACAAGAAAACCTATTACATACAAAATACTCACAAAGGATGTCACTCACATCAAATTGAAAAACAGTTAATACTAGAAAGCACAAAACAATAGAGTTAATGCACAAACCATAGCAGGACAGCAGTCCAATGCTACATTTGAGTATACCCATTCAACATGGATGAGTATTAATAGAGCACAGAGAGGGGGAGATATCTTACTTGAAAGGAGGCAACATCTAAAATTAGAACGACAAATTGTTACAAGTGAAACAGAGGACTCGCAAGACGGATCATGCAGAGTACTTTAAATAATAGTAAACAAAATTTATGAAGCTTGGAGAAAGCCTGCTACCTTCATAAGTTGTCCTCTGGAGAACAACTCAGGCCTTTGCAATGGAAGCATCACTAATTCCTTCAAAGTTTCCTTGACATTTTCTAGTGCTCCAATGTCCTCAAAGGTAACACCTATCTCATCTGGAGGGATCACATCACTAAGAAGCCGTTTTTCAAATTCATTCTCTGTGGCAACATCCTAACAATGACAGAGTGTATGTAAGTCGTAGGCACCATGTAATAAGGCCCAAAGCCCCAAAAAATTATGCCACAACTATATTTTCTTGTGGCTTAAGATCAGGCTTATAGGTGAAACCCAAGCTCGGCCTGACTTATTTGCAAGTTTTGAACAAAAAATTGGGCCAGCCTGCCCTTGGACAGGTCTAGTCATGATATATATGAGGTGATCTCAACAATTAAAAACGGAAGTCACCTTGAGTGATTTCTTTGTGCTCTTCTTCTTAGGGTCACTTTGCGCGCTTTCCAACAAATCAACTCCATGCTTAAGGCTGCAGTATAGCAATTTTCAGTAAAATAATCACCAGCTAAACCAGAAAACAAGCTTTCTGGCACAACTTTGTGAAGTGTACAGGGTTAGAGAGGAAACCTTTCACCAGAAAGGGCAAGTAAAACATCCTTTCCAGGAATTGACATCGTACAATGCTTAAATTGATGACTCAAAGCATAACCAACTATTTTATCAACACCTGAAAATAAAAATAGCAGATAAATGATGCTACAGGGACTAAATTATACTGGACAGGAACAGAAAGTAGGAATGTACTCACATTCATTTGTAAGAATTTGATCTTTAACACATACTGTTGTCTCTACATCAGTACATTCCAGACCATGGCGGGTTAGGAACTGCATCCAATTGCAGAAAGACATTAGCAAAATAACAAGATATTTAGTCAGGAACTGCAAAAGCAGTTGAGAGGAGTGACATCCAATTTCACAATAAATGGGTCATGGAGCAATACATAATTACTCCATAGTGGGGCATATCTATCCAAGTTTCAAACAAACATATGAAAATAGTTATAGAAAATTATCATTATTCTAATAATTCTTGGAATCATATTAAACTTGCACAACAATCACTATCAACATGTTAACAGTTTAACACCATGATTTTATCCTGTTCCAACTCCCAACTCCAGAGGAAAAGACTTACATCAAAACTCAAAAGTGCAAGACATTTGGCTGACAGAGTGACAGACCTGCATTATGCCTACCGATATGCAACATTCATGATTCATAAAGCAAAGGGATTTGCAAATTACTTGAAATTGAAACATACATAGTAGCACTGGTGAAAATGTTCAAGACCCAAAGAATAACAGGTCGAACAAAAGAACAATTAAGCATTACAGTGTTACACAGAGGGACCATTAAAGTTGGGAAGATAACAGAACAAATAAACAGACAACTAATTAATTTATATATATATATTACTTACAGACTGGATTTTTGAAACATTAGCCTTTGCCTTTAGAATTTCAACATCACGATCTAACAGCTGTTTCCACTGAGAGAGTTCCGATTCATCCTGTAGCATCCTTTTGGAGTTAAAACTCGCAGAGGGCCTTGAAGTAAACATCACTCAAGAATAACACAAATGACAAACCTGTGGTGCTTGTATTGTCACTTTATTTGGGAAAAGTTTAGTCAGATGCTTCGCGGTCTTCAATGCTTCTTTGTTTTTATCATTCGCCCGTCCAAAGCTATCCTGCATTGGCATACATCAGGTTGTAACAACTAACAACACAACAAGAATCTGAATATAAAGGATTACAATAGTAGAAGGACAAGATATGCCTTAATGTAAGCAAACCTCAATTTGCAAGGTACGTTCAGCAAAACTAAAAAAAGCGCACCTGGAACGCAAGGTCAAGCATTGCCGCTTGGCTGTATGGGAACTTTGAAAGAAAAGGAGATCCGTTGTTTAACTGTATGTAGAACAGTCAGTTTGTTAGCTACATGGAAATGATAAAGTAGAGGAGTTGGGTATAGATGATCTTTACAAGCAGTACCTTGTCTTTCCGAGTGTCCATCTGGGTCTGAGACCCAATAATAAAAATACCAGCTGGGAAAATTTCAAGTTTATTCTTTAGACCATGATATGAGTAACTATTTCCACACATTTTTTCAACATCCTTCAGAAATAGGATTACAGGACCATCCTGACTTTCTTCAGAAGCAAACTGTATATAGAATTCAGTAAGTAATAAGAAAAAAAACTATAAATATTGATATAAAAAAAAGACCGAGAAGACCGTACACACCTCAAATATTACATCAAATGGATGTTTGGCTCTATCTTCCCATCCTGGACCATCGAGGCATAGAGAATCAACTGGGGATACAAATGAACATAAACAAGTGGGTTACAAATTTACAATATAGCAATAAATGATAATTTCAGTATCTATGTATGATTTAGTTATAAACTATTGAAGAGATAGGAACAGGGATAAAAATCCCGGCCAATTACCACCGGTAACCGGACTTACAGGTGGGTTGCGAGAATATAAATACCGGCCGGTTTTTCCGGAGTTTGCAAATTCAAATTTTAAATTTCGATTTTCGGATGGCTTTTAAGCAAATTCATGCGAAATTCAATCGGGTTTTTTTCCAGGAAAACCGGTAACCGGCCGGTTTTTTTTCCCGGCTCCCCGGTGGGATCTCCGCTGGAAACGGTTTTTTGATCCTTGGATAAGAACAAGAGGGAAGAGGCTCACCTGAACAGAAGAAACCATGATCAACCTCACAATTGCCTCCAAGATCAATGCCCCCTGGAATCTGTTTATCGAATCTGACTCCAACTTTTGAGGATCCATTTTCCTCAAAAGGAAGCCGCACTTCACCCTGTGAACCATAACCTGGAGCTCTGTGGATTGTATAATTTGGCATAAAACATCAGTAGATGCAAGTAAAAAATGCAAATGGTAACACTGAGAGGACATTTGCAAACAAAGGGAGGTAATAGATAATTCAGAAAAAAGCCATATAGTTAAGCAACCTTCACACATCATCACAAGTCCGATTGACAAGCAGAAACTCAAACCACCCAGGGTATTTTGTTCAACCAGAAAACATATACCACCAGAGAAAAAAACTATACAACTAAAGTACAACAAATTAATTCAGAAGTCAGAACAATATCATATGTATGTTTAAAGGGAAATGGAGCTAGGGATGATTGTCATCTTTGTTCCATACTTCCATCAGATCTGTTTTCCTGTATAACCAGTTTAGAGCGCAAGAATTCCGTAGGAAACGAAACATATGCTCTTACTGGATGTGTGGTTTCCTACGTAATTTTATGAGAATCCTGCATTCCAAACTAAATCGAGATCAATTTGGCCTTGAATTATAAGAAAACTTATAACTATGCAAAATACAAGTTACTACAAACCCTCTACTCTAACTCACTTTCTTTTTTATATTTCACAATAGCTTTGCACGATACAAGTAATTTGTCCGTCTATAGAGCCCCCTACTCTTAGTACTGCTATACCGCAAAAGGTACTCAAAGTAAATGAGAAAAACAAAACTACTTCAAACAAATTCCTGGAAAATTCACACATGTGGCGCAGGAAAACTCAATGGATGTACATTAGAAAACCAATCTTAATGCATGGCCCGCACGTTGTCCGTCTATAGAGCCCCCTACTCTTAGTACTGCTATACCGCAAAAGGTACTCAAAGTAAATGAGAAAAACAAAACTACTTCAAACAAATTCCTGGAAAATTCACACATGTGGCGCAGGAAAACTCAATGGATGTACATTAGAAAACCAATCTTAATGCATGGCCCGCACCTTTGTCTATCAAGGATAATCCCTGTTGATTGTAGCGAACCAATGTATCTGACCCTATCACCTGAACAGACCATCAGAAGCATTAGTACTGCATGAAATGAATATCAATTTATATCTTTATATCAGGTGATTTTATTATCGTCATAAAATTATTCTGAAAAACAAACACTACAATATCCTGCCATTTTATAACATCATGGGCGAATATAAGGCTACCATACTCAGTACTTCGACAGTTCCCCATTACAACTAGACATAAATAGTGGCCAAAAGTAGTGAAGGTCGTGATGTGGATACCCAAGGCATGAATGGTTTTACCTTTTTTGTACGACTCTGATTCCTTTGACTTTGAAGATTGTCCCTGAAACAATAAAATATTCTTGAGTTCTAAATTATTTGAATTCAAGCAATGCCAAAGAAAAGTGAAATAAGATGAGATTCCCCGGTTATTGCATATTTTTAGAGAGTAGTCAACAAAACTAGAGGAATTATTTACATCAGAACCAGGTATGAACTAGATTCAATTTACATACCAATGTTATGCAGGTGTCAGCAGATTCAATTGTTGTGACATTAATTCATGCTATTGTTAAGGGTAGTAGTGTAATAGTCATGTAAGTGTTAGGGGGTAGTTATGTAATTGTAGTCTAGTCTAGGGTTTCTTGTATACTATATATTGCTCCTTTGGGCTCTTACAATAGATGAACAATTCAGCTCTCATTTCTCTCCTCTCTCAAATTCTAACATAGTATCATAGCCTAGATCCATAGCCTAGCTTCCATCCTCTTCCACCGCTGCAACCCCCGAGGGAGAAATCTCCACTCCCGGGGGGAGCATCAATCTCGTTTTATCTTAAGTAATTTTTTTTAATATCAAGTAGCAATAGTAGCAACTCCCAGCTGCGGCATCTTCATTCGGTTCGGCCGAGCCTGACAACTCGCCACACGAGAAGCATCTTCTCTCGTTCACTGGTCGTCATCCTCTACCTTGGTCATCTTCAGTAGCCTTCTTCTCCAGCAATAGGCGTCCCCGAGCTCAATTCCTCACCCGATTTGGTCACCCCCGGTCGGATCAACTCGTGTCTGTTGATCCCCATCACCGCCATCCTAGGATCCCGTCGGATCTAGGCCTCATCCTCACCGCCGACCGTTGGCTTGGCCTCATCCTCGTCGGATTTGGTCTGCACTGGTGTCTTCTTCGTCGAGGAAGACGATCCCGAGCTCCTCCAACGGATCCTTCTGCTCTCTGGGGCGCCATCTTGCTTCCACCTCCCCAACTTCCTCACTGATACACTCCGGATCCGACAATTGGAGCTCACCCAAGCGCATCCTCACGGATCCGACGCATGGAGGTCGAGGATCTTCACCTTCGTCACAAATCCAACGCCGCCGCCTTGTCTCCACCACAGATCCAGTGGGATCTAGCACTGGAGGCCAAGGATTCGGCGACCTCAACCTCCCTCCTCTGCTTGACGACGAGATCCAGCACGCCAACATGCTGGCCTCCTCCGCTTCGTCACCAACACCGACCTCCTCTGCTCCGTCGCTGCCCGTGGGTCCTCACCGATGTATCCGAAGGGGACGTCGTACTCGGTGGCCGAGTCAGTGAGGGAGGTTGTAGAAGGTGCCGTCCGGGAGCGAGAGCAGGGAGAGGCTGTAAAAAGCGGGTGTGGTCGGCGTGCCCGGAGAGGAGGCGGCTTACCAGGCCGGCCAGCTCCAGTGGGATGTCCGACCACGATGGTGCCGCACATGGCACCGCCTCCATCGTTGTCGCCGGCTGCTGCCTCATCACCACCGGCTCGGATCGAGCCTCTAGTGTTCGTCGCAGCTGGCTCATCTTCACCAGAACCGATGCCAGCTCGCTGGTTTCGTCATCTTCGTGCTCCACCAGCGTCGTTGGTCGCTTTGCCATCGTCGACCTCTATTCATCTTGGTGGCGGCGGGAAGAAGAGAAGGGAGCAGGCAACAGCACGGCATAAGCAGTAATCCGTCCTCTCGTTCATTACCGACCATCGTCACCTCTATGTATCATTGGATAGCAACCACGTTCTTTGGTCGTTTCTTGAGGTGTATCTTGGTTACTCTTTTGGGTCGTGCAAGTAGGTTGTTGTGCATTGTGAGCTGCCGCAAGTCGTTGCTTGTTGTTTGGAGATGTGTGAACACTGTTGCTGTTAGTATCTGCTACTAGTATCGTAAGTTTATTTTTCTTGTATTTCCATCGAGTCCATCCAAGTCCACTGCATCTCTCTTTGAGTTCAACGAAGTCGTGTCAGTTCATCATATCCTTTATCGATCAGCCGATTGCTTCTTCCTTTTCGGGTTGTCGAGGTCCGTCCATTGGATCGAGTGCGATCACCCCATCATCGTTGTTGATGCGACTTTGCCCTCTTGGTCCTCTCTTGTAGCCATCTTGCTACACATCTTCACATCATTGCGAGTCTTGACCAATTGTCTTCTTTGTCGTTATCATCAACTGTCTCTTCGTCTTTGTTTTCGTCGGGCGTCAGATTCGACACCATCACCTCACATGTTGGGTGGGTGGATCTGGTCCGTCGTCTTTTCCTTCGTCGAGCACCAGATTCAACACCGTCACCTAACTTCTTGGGTGGGCGGATCTAGTTCGCGTCTTCATCTCTATCTCTCTCTTCATTAGCTTGATTCGACATATCTTCTATTCCTGTTGGTTTCAACTATTAGAGATATATGTATAGTTGTGTTATTCCCCATTGTTATAAGGGGTTATTTGCATATTTACCTCATGTACTTTGTCTATATATATCGGCCTATTAGCCTCCTAGAAATACAAGTTGCTATTCCTAACATGGTATCATAGCTCATTAGGGTTACCTCTCCCGAACGAGCAACTCGTCCTCCCCTAGCTAGCCGCCATTCGGCTTCCTCCTCGCCCTAGCCGCTGGTGTCGTGGCTCAGGCCTGCCATCGCCGCCGACCGCTGTCGCCGGCTTCCCTCCCTCAGCTTCCCTCTCTGTCGTCGCTCGGGCCTGTCGTCACCACCGCCCAAGGTCGTCGGATCCCGCCGCCACTTGGTCGGATCCGATCTGTGTTGATCCGCCTTCGTGCCGCTAGGCCTTCGTGCCGCGACCTCTTGAGGTCGTCGTCGTCGCGCTCTGGGTCATCATGCTGGCGCCCAAGGTTGGTCTGCCATCACCGCCGCTAGCTTCCTCCAGGCCGCTGCTCGGGCCTGCCGTCGACCACCGCTGCCTCCTGGCCGAGATTCAACCGGCCGCTCGCCTACCGTCCCTGACGCCTGAAGGAGCTCGAGTTTGGCTTCTTCTACCGCCGACACCGCTACAGCGTCCGCCGCCACCGCCGCCATCAGTTTTTGGCAAGGGGAAACCCTAGCTCGTTCCCCCTCCCGTGCGCGTTTTTCCTTTTGGGCCGAGGGAGCCAGCCCAGCGCCCTTTAATATTTGCCAAGCCAAAAAAAAAGTCGCTCTAACCTCCGCACCGTCTCGGCCGCCTGTTAGACTTCGTTGCCTCGGTCGCCGCGCCGTCCAGTGCCGCCTACCAATGGGCACCGTTTCCCTCCCTCGCTGCCCGATGATCTTTGATGGTGTTAATTACACCGACTTCGTGTCTCACATGCGCATCCACATGCGTAGTCTTCGTCTCTGGGGCGTTCTCTCTGGCGATGTCACCTGCCCACCTTGCCCTACTCCTCCGACAGAGCCTCGTGCATTGCTGCTGCTCTGACAAATGACAAGGTCTTGCCGAGGTCTTGGCCTTCTTGATGAGAAGGTTACTCGCCTACCAATTTTATTTTAGTGTTGTTCTCTTCAAACTCAATGCTATTGCATACGCATTGAGTTTGAGTGGGTGTTAAGGGTAGTAGTGTAATCATGTAAGTGTTCAGGGTAATTATGTAATTGTAGTCTAATCTAGGGTTTCTCTTGTATACTATATATTGCCAGCTCTTGCAATAGATGAACAATTCAGCTCTCATTTCTCTCCTCTCAAATTCTAACAGCTATAACTTTTGGATGTGTTTGCAAACAGTAGCAATATTGAGAATTTACTGCAATTCTGCGGCACAACTTATTTGAAAAATCAACCTTTGAAAGTAAAACATGTCAATCTTTCAACAAAGATTAGCAGCATTGCACAAATAGTATAACTAGCAGTGTTGCACAAAAAAGTTGAAGTAGAATGTCAAATGCAAATGCCTCAGACAGAATTGAATATAACATCAGTCCATTGCAAAATAATAAGTATGGCTATGGTTAAGAGGCTTACACCCGACAGCAACAAAGAATCTACAATGAGCAGCTTAGCACCAAAGTATTTTGTAAGAGCCTTCACCAATGTTTCTTGGTATATCTCAGACCCTATAAAAAGATAAATTATTTTTAGTCAACAGTGCATGCATATAGCGCTTAACAAAATCACCAATTGAAACAGCGGTAATTACAGCGAGTAAGAATGATACCTGCTGGACCAGATAATAATACTCGTCGACAAAGAGAAGATATATGTTTTGTCCACTTGATGGTTTTCTTGCAACATAGGTTTACATATGCTGACGACAGTAGATCACTTTTGATATTCTTACTGCAAGGATGAGAAGCTATTAAAAGATGGTTCTTAACCACCAGAGACCAATCAAACAACATTCAACAGGCCTATTAACCAAGAAAAAGGCATATTGTACTTCAGTTATCAGAATTCGTTAGTAATATTCAATATTTCAATGCTCCTTGAAGAATTGCTCCAAGAGTAGCTTAGGTTTTTCTCTCGCTGGTCATTTTGCTTTCAGTGGGTGAGTTTTTGCCTCTTTTTTTTTGTCTTCTGTGAGGGTCGCCTGTACTTTGGGTTTTAACCATTTGAACTTGGTTTTGTGGTTTGTATGCTTTTCTCTGCTAATTGAATGACATGCAAGTCTTGTGTGTGGTCGAAAAATATTCAATGCTCTTGTGTTATGACCAAGGAAAAAAACCGCTGATTACGGTGGGACGCAAGGGGTGCCTAGATTGTTTCAAATTCAAATTCATGATTGTATAATGCTCTTTCTAGGTTGATTTAGACCTTTTTGCTAGATAACCTATTGTATGAGTTAAATATGCTTGAATAATTATACTCCCAAGTCCCAACATTTTTTAGACATTTTTCCGATTTTGGTAGCGGTTTTCTGGTTTTTGAGCGTTTTTCGGTTTTGGGTCGAATCGGTCCGGTTACGATTTTAAAACTTCGCCAATTCAAATTTCAATTTTCAAATTTTAACCGGTTTTTCCGGTTACCGTTCATGCACACGTAGGCGGTTTTTCCTTCGATTCGAGATTTTGATCCTTGGTTATGACCAATTGATGATTCTTCCTACCATCATCTGCGCATCTTACCGGCTAAAAGATATGAATTTAGAAATGAGAATTGCAGTGGTATTGCAATAATCGTCGCAACATTTTAAAAAAGATATGGGGAATTGCAAATTGTTGTGAACTAGCACAACAAGGCAGAACGTCTATAGGAGGGAGGTCGGACGGTGACAACTTTAAGTAGAACGGCGCTAGGTGAAGGAGGGCACCGATCTTGTTTATTCATCTTTGCTTGATTGATAATGGATATTGTTATCTGTTTTATAGGGACGACCCGACTTGACCCCTAAGAAACAATATCTATTTCAAGGAAACATATCTCTACTAGATGGAATATATATTTAAGGAAGTAAACCCAACTAAAAAGGAAACTAACTATTCTTATCTCCTATTTCCCAACTACTAATGCACCCGCAGGCTAAGCATGAACAGTATGCGGTTACTATTCACACTCGTCAACAATATCCCACACCCATAACACAAATGATAAGAGAAGTGGTCATCATTGTGAAAGTAAATGAACAACCGAACAGATCTTGATCATACTCTTGCTGAAAACCACAAGTCACAAGACGAGCCTTGTAGCGCTCAAAGGAACCATCCGAACAGATCTTGATCTTGTACAGCCACTTGCACGTGATGGGAGTGACACACGCAAGTAAGGGCACAAGATCCCAGGTGTCAATACGCTCCAAAGTAGCAATCTCCTCAGACATCACGAGCTACCACTCAGGATGAGTAGCAACCTCACGGTAGGTCGTAGGCTCAGAAGTCCTGACAGTGTGACGATCACGAAGATTATATCTGGGAGAAGGCGAAGCAGAACCCAACAAGGACGGAGAAAAAAGAGCTGGGAACAGGGCCCATCAAAGACGGAGGTTCAACCAAAGGAGTAGGACAAGGACAGCGATAGTAGTGCAAAGGAAATGGTGAATCTCAACAAAAGAGCGAGAAGGAAACTCCAGCAGAGAGGGAACAGGTGGAGCCGGAGGAGAGAGGCAAAGGTGGAGGATGAAGCGAAACAGTAGCAGAAGACTGAGTCATGAAAAGTCAGAAAGGAGATCGACTCAACAAGAGAATCAGAGCTGACAGTGGGGAACGAGGTGTTGGGTTTGAGCACTCACCTAATACTCAACGCTATCCCGTGGACACAACTAACACGAGAGAACACTCTGGAGCTACACTGGAGTACGACGGAGAGAACCTCTATTCTCTTGTACTACTAAGCTCTATGAAGATGAAACACAGGGAACACCGGAGACACAAATCGACCTGTGTCGTTTTTGTTCCTATTCAACTTAACTTAACAAACTGGATACATGGGCTTTATATAAGCCTCTCATGCACACAACACATGCAGCCACACCTCCACTAACCCACAACTCCCACTAACACATGCACACATGCATCCACACCTCCCACTAACCACACCTCCCACTAACTCCATGCAACACATACAAGCAACAAGATTAAAAACTAACACGAGGGTAGTAATGTCGGGACTCATCGAAAATGACATCCCGAGAGATCCTCATCCTGCGAGCAGTAGGGTCGTAGCAACAATAACCCTTATGCTCAAGACTATAGCTACGCAGTCAGCTTGGTAAGCTCATGAGGTGGAAGGACAAAGCAAACAGCCGAAACTGTGAAGGTGACTGTACTCTAGAACTCGACCATAGACGCTCGATAGGAGTAAAAACCTGAAGAGCAGTGGAGACAATCTCAGCCCAAAAGTGAGGAACAGAAAAGGCAAGCATGAGAGTGCGAGCTATCTCAAGCAAGTGACGATGCTTACGCTTAGAGACACCATTCTGAGCATGAGCACCAGGACAAGAGTACTAGGGAAGAGTACCCTGCTTGGCGAGAAAGTAACGCAAAGCAGCAGATAGGTACTCGCCAGCAGAGTCAACATGAAACACACGAATGGCCAAATCAAACTGAACACGAACCATGGTGGCGAGCATCTAGTAAATAGAGAGAATCTGACTGCGAGAGGACATTAAGTATGACGAGAATAATCATCAATAAAGATCACATAGTATCGATGACCCCCTCTCGAAACGAAGGGAGTCGGGCCCAAAACATCGGAGTGAACAAGATCAAAAGGACGAGTAAAAACAGAATCACTAGTGGGATAGGGGAGCTACAGTTGCTTGCCAAGCTTGCAACCCATATAATGTAAAGAGGTGTCCACAGAAACAGACTGAAGAGCACCACGGTCTACTAGTGACGATAGACGCGATTCGCGGAGATAACCCAAACGATGGTGCCACTGAGTGAAGTAGTGCAGAACGCAGCAAAACCTGAGGCAGTGATAGTGGCTGATTGGCTGATGGAGACTGCAGAGGGAAGATAGTAGAAGCAAGAATTGTGGGACTCAGGCCCTGTTTGTTTAGGCTTTTTGTCTGGTTTAAAAGCAAAAAAGCCTAAATCTAAACAAATGGGTGGCTTTTTTATCTAGCTTATAAAAAGCTTAAGCCATTTTAAGCCTAAAAGCCATAAGCTAAGGAAAATGTGCTTTTTTTGGCTTTTATGGAATGGAATAACCGATTGCCACTAAAGTTCACTGAAATTACCCACAAAATGCTATTGCATATAAATGCAAATCGTTCTATTTTTTTGCTCTTCCATCCTCCTCTTCATGCACAACTCAATAAGCCAACATCCTATGAAAAAGTCAGATTACCAAACACTAAAGCTTGGCTTAAAAGCTAAGAGGCTTATAAGTTGATTAAGCCAAAAAATTGGCTTTAATCTATAAGCCAAAAAGCCTAAGCCTAAACAAACAGGGCCTCACAGAAGTGAGATGTGTAGAATCTGGTGTCATGTGAAAGGAAACACCAGAATCCAAGATCCGCAGAGATAAGATACCTAACGAGGGTGGAGGCGGGGACGTGAAAGACTACTGAGAAGCAAGAACCAGACGAACAGAACCCGAGGAGTCTAAGGATGAGCCGACACCGAAGCACTGGAATAGGGAGGAGTCGCATTGGCGCCACCGGTGGAGCCACGGCGAAGCGCCGACTCACGAGTGGGAGGGACCACCAAAGCCCTTTGGGGGACATCCACCCCAGCGACCTTGATCCCTCCTCCGCTTGTAGCAGTCTTGATACCTGTGGCCATCACGCTAGCAGCAGGTGAGACACCACAGTAGAGGCAGCAACCACTAGTGCCTCGGAAGCGAACCATGGTCGGTGTTGAAGGAGCAGGTGCGGAAGCAGACAAGACAGCCTGCATCTGAGCCATACCACGGTGACTAGTCTCCTCAGCACGCACACCCGTAAGGGCCTCCACCAAGCTCGGGCGCGGGTGGCGAGACAGGAGCTGAGCACGCATAGTCTCGAACTCAAGCGGGATCTGGCGTCGGAAGTCGTAAAGGCGATGAGTCTCCTAGTGGCGCAGAGTCGCACACAACAAGGAAAGGTCCAAAGAGACTATAACATCGCAAATTTTGCCCTTTTCAAAATTTTATTTCAAATTATTTTATTCGAAGTGTTTCTTCTTTTGGAGTTTTTGCATTTATTTAAATTCCAAATCTGTAATTCAAATCCAAATTACATCGTCTCAATTCAAATCTCAAATCAAATTCCAAAATCATTTCTTGGGCCAAAAACCTTTTCCTTTTCTTTTTCCCTTTTTCCTTTACCCTTTTCCTCTCATTTTCCTTCCTGTTTCTTTTCCTTGCTCTACTGCTCTACTCTTTGGGCGCCGGCGCCGCCCCTCTGCCCCATGCCACACCTAGCAGCCCGCTTGCCCCTTGCCCCTTGTGCCATGCTGCGCCACACCCGAGCCACGCTGTGGCCTCACCATTCACGCTCCCGCATTCCTGCATCGCCCGCAAGCATTTCGGTCACATCGTCCGCACCATCAAGTTTCCCACCATCAACGCGCCATCAACATCCTCCATTACCTCACACATTCATTTCTTGTCGTTTCTCATTGCCATCAAAGCGGAGTCGAGCCGCCGCCATCAATCTTGCACACGTTTCTCGCGCTTCTGCTCCCCCCTTCGTCTATAAAATGGAGCACCCCCTTCACACCCCCACCAAATTTCTTCATCTCCAGAGCGCCACCGCCGTCGCGCGAGCTTCTTCCCAAGCGCCGGCCGCACCCCCCATCGCACCATCCCGCCGCTCCGATGAGTTATTTGCCCCTCCAACTGTGTCACATTGTGTTCCCAAGTACCTTGAACATTTCCCCTCAATCAATTTCCCATTTGTAGCAGCACATCGCCGAAATTCATCGTATTCATAAATCACCGCCGTCGCACCTTCCTCACCCAATCTCCCTCTTCGGTTGGTTTTCTACCGTTTTGATAACGTCACCCAATTTCAAAATTATCATGCATTGCTATTTACATAAAATGATAAGTTCGAATGCTAGGTTATTAGTTAATCCTAACTTGATATTCTGTCATTTGATCTTGTTATCCATGATCCATTGTCACCCTAGCATAGCAAATCCACGATATTGATTACAATATTGCTGGAATAGTTAAAACAGTAGAATTGTTTAGACATGCGTTTTCGGTCATGATCACCCATTGGGAGCAAACTATTATTACCTTTTATGCAAATCTTTTTTAGAAATGTATCGCATTAGGTATTGTTAGTAGTTTGGAAAATAAAATAAAATAGTGGAAAACTTGTTTAGACTAGGGCGAGTGGGTTGAGTTTTGACTGTCCCGCTTTGGTCGGTTAAGGATCGACGTTTGTGTCTATTCAAACCAAGCAATACCTTACAACCACATGTCCTAAATGGGAAGGACCTGGATAAATAATTTACCAAATCCAAGCATTAAGCTTGCAGGCTGTAGTGATAGGTGCTCTTGATTATGGTAAATGTACTTCCATATCTTGAGATATGCAGGTTATGATAAATGTACTTCTATATCTTGGGTCGTGCAGCATGGTAAGTAAAATATCTTGGGTCGTGCAGCATGGTAAGTAAACTTCCATGTCTGTCGGGGTTTTGCGCTAACGATGGTAATTGGCGTCCATGTCAGGAAGGTTATCCCCACAACGGTGAGCTCCGAGTCGATGGTAGTTGACGTCCATAACTTGGGGTTAAGCTCATCAGGCGAGCTGACATAAGGATAAAGTATTATAAAAGCTTTGTGATAATCACTTAGTCGCGCACCTTTGGAAGTGTGTGAAGTGGACATTATAAGCTGATTATCCTATGTGGGTCAAGCCGTACAACCTCTGCAGAGTGTAAAACTATTCGAATAGTCATGCCCACGATCAAGGGCGGACAAGGTGCGTTTTCACATGGTAGACTTTGGTTTTAATTTCAAAAGAGTAAATTTTGGAAACCCGAGAGCAGTTGGGACTCTCGGGTAGTTTTTCTAGCAACTAGAGCCAGTTGGGTAGCTAGAGCCCAATCCTTTGAACCTTGGCGGCTAGAGCCTTGATAGTGATTGGTAGCTAGAACCTCCACTAGTGTTATAAATAGTTTAATTATTGAAGCAATTTTTTGTCAAATGTGTTTTATCAAAATTGTGACTTAAAATATTACTTTGTGCAAAAGATCCGTATAAGCCTCATTTGTTAAAGCATTTTTCCCAAGACTTGCGGAGTACTTTATGTACTCACGTGCTACACTCAAATTAAATCTCAGAAGCCTTCAACAACGCTAAGGACTACGACTATTTCGTTTGTGGCTTTGATGAAGGGCACCTGGAGTATTCGGTTGCGCTCCCTAGACGAATGCTGATAGGCAATTTGATGGGTTACCACTCGGAGTTTATCATTTGTTGTTTCCGCTGTTGCAAGACTCAAGATCTTTTGACCTCTTTTGTGACAAATGGTCATAAGGCCAGTACTCAGTTGTTTATTAATACTATTTTGTGATTCAAACTTGTTATCGACGTTTCCACTGTGTGCACTAGCTACTGATCTAGGACTGTGCAGAAATACACAGAGTTCGGATTCAGAAATCCGGTCCGACACAAACATCCAACCCAGAGTCAAGCTGACACCACACCTCAAACATCTGCCGGTAGAAGTCACCCACGATGGCATCGAGCTACTGAAGAGAATACACCTGGTGCACAACTGAGAGGTACATAGCATCACTCGTCAGCTAGTAGTGAGCTCGAAGGCGCTCCCACATAAGCTGAGTCGTCGGCAGCTCCGCCACATCCATGGAGATGGCCACGGGCATGCTACCCACCAGGATGGCGGTAGCACGAGCCTCGACATCCTGCCATCTATCGTAGGCGTGCAGCTCAGACTGGTAGAACTCCAGGGCCTCCTCTAGTGCAGCATTGGCGACTTCCTGATCCGTCTTATCTGCACTAGCAGGAAGAGCTGGCAGAACTGGCGGCGTAGGGCGAGGCAGACAGGGGTGCTCGCTGGTGAGATGACCCCAAAAATGCTGGCTGTTGTGGTGAATCCTCAGGTGAACAACCCACTCCCAAAAGTTTGTCCTGTCGAAATGAACCGAGGGGAGCGGGATGGTGAAGGAACCACTGGCGGTCGCCATCCGGAGCAATGCAGCGATCCGGAGGGCCAGCTGTAGCAAATCGGGCCGAATCCGGAGCTGGGACGACCAGAAGTGGCCGAGACGGCTAGAGCTGGCTGGGGCGGCGGCCGAAGCTAGCCAAGGTGGCGAAGGCAACGGCTGCGGCTGGAGCCTCCTCGGGAAGCACTGGGCACAAAGCAGAGGAGAGTATCGGGCGAAAGTAGAGAAACGGCGGCAGAGCTGGGGCGCGAGAGCCAGTGAGAGCTCCTGCGGCGGGGGCTCAGATCCAGCAAGAACTCGTGCAACGCGCACGAGGGGTGGCGGCGGGAGGCAACGCGCACGAGGGCGGCGGCTCTCGGACTTGGAATCCGACGACGGGGCGGCCCGGATCCGACGACAGGGAGCCCGGATCAGACGGCAAGGGCCACAGATGTGGCGGCAGAGCTTGGATCCGACGGTGGGGGCTCACGGATCCGGCGACAGGAGTCGAATCGGTGACGGTAGAGAAGCAGAGCAAGAAGCACATGTGAGCATCGGGCGCGAAGCAGAGGAGTTCAGCACGGGTACGGCGGCGGCGGCGGCGGTCAAGTGGGAAGAAACCCTAACCCTAGCTCTGATACCACGTTGAAATGAGACCTTATCGATTCTATTCCAATGGGCTAAAGGTCAAATATACAAGTTACAGTGTAGGTTAATATGCAACAAGCACCTTATACAAACTAACATCTAACACCCCCTAACAAGAACAGGTGGAAAAGAATGCTACTAGTTTATTTGGGATGTAGAAGACTAGAGTTCCCCAACAGTTGGCTGAAGCATTGACAAGCTGGATTAGTTGATAGAGGAAGGAAAAAGGAATTGGTTGCTATTTTCTATTTGCTCACTGCCTCACTGGCTTAGTTGGTTATCTTCAGTTTTGTTAGGCTGAATAGGCATTTGGGCTTAGCCTTGGTTCCTGCAGAACCTTGTAAATTACTATGCAAACTGATTTTATTTTACTAATATATTTCAGTAGGGCTCTCCCCTACTGTGTCTAAAAAGATGAACAGAAATACATGTGTATAGTAATATCCTTGTTTAGTATTCAGTATTATTGAGTTATAGTTAAGACAAATGAACCAGAAAACAATAATAGGATGACGTCCCTAAATCTGAAGTCGTGCTATTGCAAACCCAAACCTCATAATGTGACACAGCTAAGCAATTGGGGACAGGTCATCCTTATAGAGATCATTTAGAATTTTTTTACTTATTAAGTGAAGTACAAGAGAAAACATTATAAGGTCATAGAATAAAGGACAATATAATGCACTAGATCAACAACATATGAAGTTAGGAAAGTCCTATTTCTTATTGGGACTTTGAATTATAAAATCAATGCATATAAGCGAAACAGGAATTAGGGACTCAATGTCGCTTTGTGTCAGCAAAAGAGCCAATTTCACTTCTCTTAAATTAAGCTCAAAACTAGTGTACATCCCCAAACTAAATAATTGAAACCAATATAGCAAAAGAGCTCTTAGTGTATACCTCAGATAATATGGGAAACTATCAAGTGACTCTGATATATCACTTGCATTAACAATTGCCTTCTTCAGGTCCTCTTTTAAAAGTTGATGTTGAGCAAATGGTAAATTTTCTTCAGAATTAAACTGGCCCTGCTCCTCCATTGTTTTACATAAACTGCTGACTATCTCTGTATCTATTGAACATAAAATAGACATTATTCTAGACATATATTTTTCTCTTTTACTGCAGTATAATAATAAAGATGCCCGATTTTGAGGAACAAAGAGCCTAGAAAAGATAGAAGTCTTCTTATGTTTGCTATCATCCCCTTTTTTACAAATATCTTGAATGCTAAATACTATGAACTCAATACCTCAAAAGTTAACAAGGATTAGGGCCTTAGGGGGGAGGAAGGTGTTATAAAATAGGCTCACCATGAGAAACCAATGGAGGGCGGCCATTTCCATAGTTAAACGGCACTGATAATTTGGCTCCTTTCGGTGATAAATGGCCCAATGTGCCCTTTGTAACTGGATACTGCCCTTGCTGAATAACACATGAGGAAGAAAACGTTGATGTGCTAGTTTTTTCCTCTGGAAGTTTCTGAAATATCTGCCAACATGTTAAGGAGTTTCACATCCAAAACACATGCTTGTCTAAACAAGTACCAATAGGAACGATACATAAGCACTAAAGAAAGCAGTTGGTGATAGAAAAGGATACATAAGCATGCCTCCTGAGTGAACTAAAAATAACTTCATCACCTCCAATCAAGGTGACCTTAGCAGCCTTGTCCAAGGCCTTCCCATTTACATGGACAACTTTAGATACGTAGATATCAAGGGAAGCACCCCTCTGGTACAAGATGCCAAAATTGAGAGTCAAAAAGTCAACTAGAAGGCAGGAAGAAAAACAGAGTATCAGTAAAATTAAGAATACAATCATACCTTAACATGCTTCAGTTTGCAAACAAGTGAACCAGGAGATAACTCGGTCAGTCTCAAATCATATTTTCCACCATGGCCAACAGTGAAATGGGTAGAACAAATAGGAACTGAGGGACACTGGACAGGACAAAGAAGAATACAATCATGAGCAAAGATAATGGTTGAGAATTAACCAAATGGTACGATAACTGCATGGTGCATACTAATACTATAGAACTAAATGGGACTGGGGTTCTCAAGAGGCCGGTTGGTGGCATTTGCCGGTGTACCATCCAGGCCTCCACCAGCACCCGTTAAAACTTTTATAAGGTTGATGCATCACCTAGCCCTGAATGCTGGTGTATCTTTTCTCCTGACCTACCCACTTGATAACTTTTGTTTCATTTTGATTTCAACTAAGATAAATGCACAAGTATGCCATTGAGAGCTAAGGTTTGTTCCTTAGTCTTTTAGATGTCAACAATTAACAAAATGTATAATTGTAAAATATTATTTGTTATGCATGTATACATCGACAATAGGGCTTGCACCACAGTTGATCCAATGTAATGGTCCGCATAGATGTGCGCCAAATACCATCACAAATCCAAGCATATAACACAATCCATTAAAAAACAAAAATCAGTAGACACTGACATTAAGAAATATGTAGATAGTTTCCATTTGCACGGATAGCATTATTTCAGCCCTAACCAAGTGTACAGGTGCTAGGACATGACAGATGCTTGATGGGACATGTAATGATTGAAGTGAGCATTCAAGTAACACTATCCAAAATCAAGAAGAAGAAAAACTCATCCCAACTGGGCCACATCGAAACATGAGATTAGCTTAGCAGTCTAAAATTATAAAAGGCAGACAATAAAAAAATTATAGCTGTGAATACAGGAGGCGGAAGCTAAAGACCAATAGCGGAATAATGATTGAGAAAATACCAAACAGTAACTACTACATGACTACAAAACCCACATTCAAAATGCTTAATAAACTCTAATAAAGGCAATATACTGGTCAGCTGGGTAACAACAGGAGTTAGATAATGTACAGAGCCAGCGAGCAGTGGCGAATAACTACAGCGTTCTCTGCTTCGTTGAGATGCAATGATACTTTTGCTCCATTTTGGAAAAGGAAAGCTAGATTCAGATCTAAAAGCACAAGATGGTTCTATGTTGCCAACCGAATTCATGCACGATATGACATGAAAAACTCAGCTCTAGCAGACCTATTCCTATCTGACAAAAATAATCCACCATCCATATGCAAATTCAGAGGTCTTATTTGTTCAAGACCGAACATAAAAAACAGATAAGTTAAGAAACTTTTTCTAAAAAAGTTATGAAATGTTTAGAAACAAAGGATTTTTTCACGCTATACATTAAAAAATAGGATTTGTCTATATGACAGTCACAAGTTTTTAGGGGTGAAAAACAGTCGATTTACTGGCAGTAGGATCAAAATCCAGTGGACACGATCCTCCCCTTCTCTATACCTACACCATCCCCTTTCCTTCCTCTAGATCCATCTCCCGATCGACTCCATCCGTACCCTCTCCTCAGCTCCTCCTTCCGCACCATCCCTCGCGCCGTCGGATCCGCCACCACCTCCTAATATTCTGATGTTCTTGTCTTCTCCGCCGACCTCTACCGCCCTCCCCCAAGCCCACAGCCAGCAGCGCCACTGCCGCCACCACCACCCACCGCAGGTCCTCCACCACCCCGGCCTCCCTCCAAGTTTGGGGGCTCCAATGAACCCCGAACCCTAACTCATCGCCGCCGTGGCCAGAGAAGATGACCTCGCTAGCCGGAGCACAAATCTCCAAGCAAATTGCAAGGTCAAAAATTTGATTGCTTTCCAAAAAAAAAAACATTCAACGGTTTTTTAGCAATTCCGTAAAAAAATAATGATCCATTCAAGATATTGTTTTAAAAATGAAATGATTTCAATTAAAAATCTGCTATGTTTACTAAAATTTGCTACTATTTGATGACTAGGCTACGACAGTTGCATTCTCCATCAGATAAATTGGTTTATTCAGGGCGTGATTGCAAAATAGAATTTTAGCACTGCATTGTTTATTAATGGAGTTCTCTTTACTTAATCTAATCCCAAATTTCAGAGTACGTGCTTTCCACTGATTCAAAGATCAACAACAGACCTCAGAAGATTGGGAAATCAGTCTGCCCCAAGCCTCATCCCGCCCACTCGCCGCGGCCTGCCTCGTCTTGCAGAGCGTCACCCCTTCTGCCGACGGAAGATAGCTTGTCCTTTTCTTCTTCACTGAACCAGCAAAACAGCCCAATCAAAAATCTCCCCGAACTAAACCAAACCCTAACCCCCGTATCCGAACCGTGAGTCGACACGCAACTCAAATCACCTAAAACCCCACCTCCCGAATTCGACACCGTGGACGACGTCGCGACGGCCGCCGTGGACCTCGCCATATCCTGCAGGTTATCGACCGAGCTGTCCAGCGCATCAACCGCCGCCGCCGCCGCCTTTGGGCCCGCCGCCTCCGTCCTCTCAGCCTACCACCACCACACAGCAACAAAATCAGATCAATCCCCCGCAAAAAAAAAACACAACATACAGGCACGTGCACGGCCAAACGGCAACCTTCGCTCGCTTTCCCGACCGGCTCCGAGGCGGGGAAGCGACCTCCACCGGCGCCGCCGGCGCCGGCGATGCCTCCTCCGACGAGGCCCGCCGCTTCGCCGCGGAGCTCCGCCTCGTATCGACCATCGCGGCCCCTGGGGAGGAAGGTTTCGGATCGGCGAAGCAAAGGGGCCGGCCGCGAGGGCTGAACCGTAATTTCGCGACGGACGAGAGGAGCGAGACGCGAGAAAGAGCCCACGCGGCTGGGTAAATGAATCTTTTCCCGTTTAAGGAACGCGGGTTGGGGTGTGGGGAGGCGCTTATATAGGTAGGCGGAAGTGGTGGGGTCATGGAATTATTGGCGGTTCACGGCAGGTTTGCTTCAAAAATCGGGGAAAACGAATCGACCGATCTTTTAATCTTAAGCCCCTTTTTTCTCGCTTTTGGAAGGCTGCCGACTTGTGCGTTTAAAAGGCGGCCGTGAGGTAGACGAAGCGAGATGAGATGAGATGCCGTGCGTGCGGACGGGCGCGGCGTTGAGTCCGACGCTGACCTGTTGGGTGCGGGGTCGAAGCGGCCGCCGGCTCGTCCGGGTCCCTCCCCGGTGGTGGGTGGGGTTTAGGTGCGGTGTAGAAAGGAGGCGCGGCGTGCGTTAATTGGGCGGGATTAGGATTGAAATCTGTAGGATGGGATTTGGTGTTTCGCTTTCGCGGCGTCTTTGGCACGCCGCGTGGTTTTTGCGGCTGAGATATGGATCGTCACGGGTCTATGCCTTCCGCTCCTTTCTTTTCATTGACAGGAATTGAATTGCCTTTTGTCTTTTTCGGGGAATGCTTACTTTTTATACGAGGCAATAGGTGTCCAAAATGCTTATCGTGATTCATGGAATTTTCTAATGCTTGAGATCAATCCTAATCTACCAGCAAATTTTACATAGATAATCCCATGTGAATGGACACATAACTTAGAACGGTTAAAAAACTCCTAGCCCGACCCATAAGCTGGTCCATGTATGACACCACACCGAAACTCTAGTAGGATCAGAAGGCTATATATATAAGGGACCCCTACCATTGTAACACAATATTATTGAAGAGCAATAAAGCGAAGTCTGAAGTTCCATCATATCTATGTGTTCAATCTACTGTTGTGTTCTTGTGTTCTTGCTTTGTTCTTACGATTCTGAGTATTGTTTACGAGGTAATCGCTCGGACTGAATTCGTCAGCAATGGTTACTCAACACGTTATCAGCACGATCGACTCTCCTCAGATCGAAATGTAATCGTCGACGAACGACGCTCGTAGATTGAATCGTTTTTCTAGATTGTTTTCAATTCTGCAAATTTGGCTTTCTAGATTGGTTTTTCTACGGTGCAAATCCGCTCTAACCTACCGCAAACCGACTTGAAGTGGCCGGCCAAGCCGATGGTAGATTGTACGGAAAAGTGGATGTCGATTGTACCGTAAATTGAATTTTACAAATTCGTTCTAATCTACCGCGGGCCGACTTGAAGTCGCCGGCCAAACCGATCGGTGAACGTATGAACAATATCCGCATGCACAGTACCCGTATGCACAGTGTGTCTCATATGAACAATAATACAAAAAATCGACCAACGCACAACCGAGCCGTCGGCGCCGCCGACTGTCGTCGGCCCGTCGGCCGTACGGCCCTACCGCAGGCCCTTCCGCACGGTCGGCGCCACCCGCATGGCGAAGAAGTCGTTGCGCTGGAGCCGCCTTGGCATGTACCTCCCCTGCGCACAAGACGTAGTACGCCGCCGGGCGCCGCGTTTTAGAGCCGCCCGCCGTGCGAGCCCCGCAAGGCCACGTTTTCCACGTCGCGAAGAAAAAGGGAAGAGGGAGATGGCTCGGCGCCGAGACGCGACGGCACCGCCACGCGACCACGCCTACATGCTGCGTGCCCACCGTCGGAGACGCCGTCGATAGCAGCGCGCGGCACGACGCCGCGGGCTTCCTCGCTGGCGCTCGTGGCCATGCCGCCGGAAGCCGCTCGTGGCGCCAGCGCTGCCGGTCAGGCTGCATGCATGCTGCCGCCACCGCCATTGCTCGCAAAGACAACACGATAATGGGTCGGATGAAATCTGGAAGAAGAAAAAAAATCTATTTTTGCAAAAAGGCCCCCAGATTTCTGAAAATTACGAGAAATTTTTCGCGAATAAGAAAATTTTTCTAAAAAAAACCCCTCGAACTTTATGAAAATTATACTAAATTTTTTTCTCAGAACTGAAATTTCGTATTTTAACCCCTGGAAATTGCATAATTCACCGAAAGTTCTTTTTCAAGCAGAAAAGAACCTCGGAAATTCTATTTTTGAATCGGTTTTAACATTAGCATGTTTAACTTTGTTATTATTATTTCTATGCAATTTGTGTATTGCATTTACTGTTTTGATTATTTGTGATTATTTATATTGCTTTTAATCACTGAAAATAGGAGTAAATCATGAAAAATGCATAAAAAATACGGGAACATTATGAGAATTTTGTAACCATTTTATACAAATTACCAGCTATAATCTTATGCACTTTTTGCATGAATATGCAGATGACTGACATTACAAACCGATAGTTCGAAGAACTGGCCCAGCATGGCCACAATTACCTGACTTAGACATCAGATGTCGAAATTGTAGTTGGGGCCAAGAAGCTCCGTGCCGCTATTGGACTGAACCCCCTGAAGGATGACACTCCAACCGCTGAGGAGAATGATCAAGCACTTCATTTCCTCAGACATCATCTCTGTCTAACGCTCAAGAATGAGTACATGGCAGAAAAGAACGCACTAGCTTTATGGGCCACACTGAATAAGCGGTTTGAGAAGCTGAAGTACACCATTCTTCTCCGGGCAAAGCAAAAATGGAACCGACTATGTTTTGCTGACTACAAAGCCGTGGGGAGTACAATTCTGCATTGCACAGAATTTATATAAATCTTCAACTCTGTGGTAAAGTAACCACAGATGAGCAGAAGATCGAAAAAACTCTCTACCTTTCACCCAAACGCGGTACAATCCGCATGCAACTATCGTCGGGACGGCTACAATGAGTATGTCGAACTGATTGATATCATGCAAGTTGCGAAAGCTCAAGATGACGTTCTTATAAAGAACTACATCTCACAGCCGCCTAGTGGCAAAGTTGGTCATGAAGTCAATGCAAGCAGCTACAGAGCGAGGAAGCCTCACCCAAAAGACAGAATGTCATGGGTCATGGGTCGCAAAACCAGACAGAATGTTCAAGCCAAGAAGGGTGAACAAAAGAAGCGCGATGAGAAGCCCTATGGTTAGCAGGATCAAATTTGCTATAAATGTGGCACTTGGGGTCATTGGTCACGTGTTTGCCATGAGCCGCGGCACGTGATCGATGCCTTTAAGGCTAAGAAAAAGAGCAAAGTACAGCATGAGACACATCTCACCATTGTAGGCATAGAGGATCCACGATCATAGGATGCACCCATAGATGTGGACAGTCATATGGCAGCCCCATCACACCTTCTTTGGACATCGCAGCAGCAGTTGTTGATGCTGAAGAAGAGAAGATGGACATGGCACAAATTAAGGAAGAAGTCTCTTCATACTTTGCTGGTTCGATCTAGTGCACGCATAGCACTTAGATTTTATAGTCATTTACAGTTTATGGTTGTGATAGAACATTGATTTTGAATAATGGTTGTAAGCACTAGGAGAGCAAAGCAATAAATTCTTATTATGAGTCCTGCATGACTTTATATATATCAGAACGCGTGTGACGTCCTATGGAGGAAGTGTGCTTAGTAGACAGTGGCACAACGAATACCATATTAAGAAAGACAAAAAATTTCCAGTCGATCAGCAAAAATGTTGGTAGTCTTATGACAATCACGGGCAGCGATACTTATATAATAGGCTCAGAAAGAGCCACAATTATACTCCCGATCAGCACAACATTGGTCATTGAAGAAGCCTTGTTGTACCTAGAATCGACTAGGTCTCTCTTAAGCTTAAAAGATATCCGCGCTAACGGTCTCCACGTAGAGACTGAATAAGAGTATGATAAGGAATACCTACTCATTACAAAGCTCGAATAAAATGGAAAAAGGGTATTATAAAGACTTCCTTCATATGAATTTGGGCTATACTACACTCACATTAAAGCACCTGCAGCCTATACTGTCCTGAAAACAACTTTTAGAAGTTCTGAACTTTTTTGTGTCGACATGATAGATTAGGCCACCTCGATCTTAGAATGACGAGAAATATAATTACAAATTCTCAGGGACATAATGTCAATGTAAAGAATTTTTCGAATCCGAAAGATTTTGTGTGCCCTGTATGTGCCACCGAAAAAATGATTACTAGACCCTCTACTCTGAAAGTAAAGGATGAAATCCCTGCATTCTTGAATCGTATCTAGGGAGACATTTGCGGTGCGCATAAAAAGACGAGAACTACGGCCCCTCGAATCCCAAG
Organism: Hsuehochloa calcarea; assembly: GCA_036346395.1. Classification (NCBI taxonomy): domain Eukaryota; kingdom Viridiplantae; phylum Streptophyta; class Magnoliopsida; order Poales; family Poaceae; genus Hsuehochloa; species Hsuehochloa calcarea. Next base: position 56,393,270 of record CM070609.1, on the reverse strand, counting down.
TAACTAGGGATGCCTAGCGAAAAAGGATAAGGACTTGCACGGTAGATCAAGCTCCCACAACTGGAAGGGGAACGGTTAAGACTGGTACCGGTTGTAACACATGACCCAACATGAGCTTGGAATGCTACTAAAATAACAAGTTAAACATAATTAACTAAAACTCTTTACCAAATTTCGGCATAACCTCCTTTGTATAGTTACTATACTGGAGGTTCCCACAAGCAAATATAACAATAGGTAGTCTAGTAAAAATAATGATCCAAACATAACCCACATAGGCTATTCATCTTTATCAAATAGACATCTGAAAGTACATCATAAGTATACAATTTTTAAACTCCTTTATTACAGTCTAATCCAATCAAGTAATGATCATAAGCAGAATTTTAGGTAATTCATCCATCTACTGAATTAATTTTCTTTTTATTCTCATGTGTGTATATAGTGCGAGCGTGCAACTACCATAGCCCTTCCTGTCTCCCATGCATGCCGATCTCATACAGGTACCTAAAACACAACAAACAACAAGGGTGAGTCCAAAGACTCAGCAAGCATAATAATTGGTAACAACAGTATAAGAAAGAAACCCATCAATTATACATCACAAATCTATTCACCGAATAAACCACATACACATGACATGCAACCTGCTCATATGCTCTTTATGTTCTTTGTCTTTATCTTTGTCTTTTTGCATTTTTCCGGTAAGGCAAAGTGCGCATCCGTCGATGCACACCCATGCCTGTGCCATCTAGCACAGGGACCTTTGCCCATACTTTGCAAGTATGAGGACCCTTGCCCATGCTCTTCAAGCATGGGGACCTATTGCCTGTCACCAACATGACGGGGACCCAACTCTGACTTGATCAACACATGACCAAGACTTCAATAAACTACATGATGTATATGTATGAATTCTCCATTTGACAACAATATACATCCATAACAACATTACATATGAATATCCTACTCAGACTACAAAACTCACAAACATAGTCCTTCCAACTTTCAATGCAACCATGATAAACACGTAACTCGTAACAATAGAGTCCATACTCATTACCAGACATATGACCAAATCAATCATGAATAATATAAATAACCATAGAATGTATCGGTCAAGTCATCCGATAATATCTAATATAACCATAATCACACTTACCTTAGCGAGAGGCGTGGGGCGTGTAGAAAGCGCCCACAGGACCCGTCCACCACTTGAATAAATAGTTAACGCACACTAAGGCGACAGTAGCGGGCCAAAGCAAAAAATATATATAACAACCTACTCGAACTCGCGAAAGGGTCTGACTCGATTCCAACCCCAAATCATAAACGTCGATCTGTCCCCTCAGTGGACAGTCAACTTATAAAATTCATAACTTTCACTACCAAGATCCCAATTACGTGTTCTCAGACTTTCTGGAAATGTAATTAAATTACCTAAATAAACTTAGTTGGGGAGTCCTTCTGATTCTGCCATAAACTATCCCTAGCAAGCCAATCTACAGAATATCAATTTTTTTAGGTCGGGTTTTCTGGACAGAGCACCAAAACTATCATAACTTTTGCTACGCAACTCGTAACAAGGTGATCTTGGATTCTATGGAATCATGACAAAACCAGCTACAATAGTCTAGTTGGGCAAGTCCCCTGATTCGGCCTCCTACTAGTCCTAATGTTCAGGTGAAGATCTCTGTCCTAACAATCTGACAGACAGAAAACAGCGATGGTAAAACCTGCATAACTTTTGATTGGCAACTCTAAAAAAAATTTCTTTATCAACTTGGAAATCTTACATAATTATCTACAACATTCATGTTGGGAGGCATTTCTGATTCGGCCTCTAAAAAATTCAAATTGGCCAGACAAGACAATCTGCTAATTCACGTCAACCCTCCTGGACAGTCACGGTAAAACTATCGTAACTCCTAAACCGTAAGTCTAAATCAGATGATCTCAGTGCCAAAAGAAAGATAAAGACGAGACCTACAACTTTCTAAGAGGTGATCAGGTCGGAAAATGAACGAAACGTACCCAAATTTGACGAGCAACAACGCACAACAGAGAGAGGTGGGGAGAGTCGGCGGCTCAAGTGGGAGGAATGGGGGAGAGGAGGAGGGGATTAGGGTTTTGGGGGGTGGGAACCCCCCCCTTTATGGCCGGCCACACTTGGGCCCCTCCTGGGCCGCGTCCCAGGCCCAAGTTGTCGAATAAAACCAGAAATCTCCCTTTCTTTTCAGGTATTTGCTCTTCTTTTATTGCCTTTTTTTCTCCTGGCTAAATTCCTAATTACCCGATTAAATTCAGGGGTATTACACCAGTACGGAACCTTCAGTTAAAGGCATACCATATTTGATTATTCCCACGGAGGGAGACATTAGCATTGATGTGTGCGCACACATCGAAGCTGAAAAACTAAAGGGACTTGCCACCATAATTAAAAGCAGCAGTAAACAAGTAGAAACATTAGAAATATCACCCCCATGAAAAAATAGCTACAAATTATGTGATCACGAGATAATATATGAATAGAACAACAGCCAATGTCGATATTTATTTTGTAAAGAAAATTACCACAATCATCGATCTTGATCCAGAGCCTGCATCGCTCGTTGAATGTAAGAAAAGATCATATTGGAAAGATTGGAAGAAGCTAATAGAAGCAGAATTATTATCTCTGAATAAAAGAGAGATATTTGGGCCTGTAAGTCGCACGCCTCCCCATTTGCACCCCGTAGGGCATAAGTGCGTATTTGTTCGAAAGAGAAATAAAAACAATGAAGTTGTAAAATATAAAGCAAGGTTCGTTGCACAATGTTTCACTCAACGACTAGGAGTCGATTATGAAGAAATTTATTCCCCGGTCATAGGTGGAATAACCTTCAGATATTTAATCTCAAGGGTAGTAAACTTGAATTTGGAAATGAAATTGATGGATGTGGTAACTGCATACCTTTAAGGGAACTTGGATTCAGACGTTTATATGAAGGTATCCCTGTCCCGATCCAAGACAGCAAACAAAAATCTGTACAGTGCGCAACTTAGAAAGTCACTGTATAGACTGAAACAATCAAGCAGAATGTGGTATAATCGCTTGAGCGACTTTCTCTGCAAGAAAGGCTACACGAATAATGATGATTGTCCCTGTGTTTTATCTGTGATCTCATGATGGATTATGTATAATCTTAATGTATATAGATGATCTGAATATCATCAGTACTATAGAAGATATTAAGAAAGCAAACTCTTACATAGAGTCAGAGTTCAAAATGAAAGACTTGGGTAAAACCAAATACTGCATAGGCTTGCAGCTTGATCATACCCCTGAAGGGATTCTAGTACATCAGTCAACCTACACTCAGAAAGTGTTGGAAATGTTCGGCTTTGAAAAGACATATCTTTCGAAAGTGCCGATTGTTAGGAGATCCTTGTAGCAAGACAAGGACCCGTACAAACCTAAAGAAGAGGGGAGTCATGGGACCGAAATTCCGTGCTTGAGTGCAATAGGAGCACTCATGTATCTAGTAAACCTATACTAGACCGGATATTGCATTTATAGTAAACACGCTAGTAAGGTGATGCTGAGAACCTATCAAAAGGCATTAGCAGGGAATAAAGGACACCTTCTGATACCTCCAAGGAAGCAAATATCTTGATCTATTGTAATACCCGGTTTTGAGTCGGGAGTTGTAAAATAAGTCGGGCATGAAAAAGAGTGCAAATAAATAGAATTTTCGATGGAGAAGGGGTTTCGCATTTTACGACAACTTTGGGCATGGCCGCGCCCAGCGGCCCAGAGAGGCCGGCCCAGGGGGCGGCCAGGGAAGGAGGCGCCCCAACCCTAGCCGCCTCCCCACTCCCTCCTCTTCCCCTAGAGCCGCCACCCCATTCTCTTCCTCCCCGGTGTTTCTTGCTGCTCGTTGACGGCGTCTTGCTGCTGCGGAGATCCCGGCGTCGCCCAAGCTTCCCCGGCCGTCTCCTTCCAACGGCGCCGCCGACCGTTCGCCGGCGATCTTGTGGCGGTCTTGGAGAGGAAGGAGGAGAAGGGAGGAGGTTCTTGGGAGGTGGATCCACGTCTCCTGCAGATCTTCAAGGGTAACGAATGTTTTAGTGGTAGTTTGATTCGGTTTTGTTGATTAATGGTGGATTAGATCTAAATCGGGTTCTGTCCTGGAGATTCCAGAACGCATCCGTCTCCTTGAGCGGCCAGTTTCGACCCTTTAGAGGCCGAATCTCGGGTTGACCTCTCCTAGAGATATGTTCCTGATTTCGTTAGCTTTCTTTTGGCTCCGAGATCACGAATTTTCACCCAGTACTTTAAAAGTTATGACTGTTTTACCACGTACTGCTCTGTCTGTCAGAAATTCTGGGTATAGTCGGTTGCACCTAGGTTTTGATCTAGTTAGAGTCATAACCAGGTCGGCCACCCAACTAGGTTTATGAAGATAATTTCACCATATTTCCAGGCTGATAAAGATCACTTTATTTGGATCAGTGGCTTAAAAGTTAGAGCCTTTTCTTTAGGGCTGTTTTGAATTACAGGCGGGCAGCGGTTATAGTTTTTCATTGGATGGTTAGACCTCTGTTTTGGCCGAATTAGAGTTTACCACCAACTAATGTTTTGTATCCTGATCAGTTAAGAATCAGTGAGCACTGGTTTCAAGTCTTTTAGAGTTACAGATAATTAATGGCGAATTTTCTCGTACAACTGCCCGTAGATCGATAATCTGGACTTTTTGTGTAGATGTCAAATTGAACCCTTGGGGTGTGCGGGTTGATTAGAGAGCATCGTAGAACACTTGTAGTTGTGCCATATTCTATTATCCGTAATCCGTGGCAATGCTTGTGTAGGCGGTGAGACGGTGGGTGGAAGGACACCTTCGTTGTTTCCCAATACGTCACAACACGAAAGGCAAGTGCAATGTTTAATTTGTGTGAATTCGATGAATGCATGATAACTTGGTAAAATTATGAATGTTCCTGTGATTTGAGCTTGATGTGGTAGAGTTCAATACCTTATTCGATGATACATTGAGTTGAAGTTCAAGTTATGCTTTTCATTCCATGCATACATAATTCAGTTGCTGTCCACGGGAGTGGAAACTTGATTAAGTCCCATTAATTCCAATATGGGCATGTAAGACCTACCATTCCAATGTAGGCAGTTTTGGATATTCCGTATGAAACGTTCTTCATACGGACTTGGATCCGCTCTTGGTTAAGGCGGGCTTAAGTGAACACAAGCGGGTGTGTCACTAGTTATACCGGTATAAATATGTGAAAAGTCCATTCTCCTTCAATGCATTCATTCATTCATACCATGCTTTCGTAAATTCATGGAAGTAAATGATTTACTTGGTAGATTGTTCCGATTTAGTATTCTTTGTGAATGTATATGTTGTGCTTCTTGAGTTTCGACTCACTCTTGCTTTTATTTGTTTTAGGTGAATTCGGTGAAAGCGGTTGCTAAGCGGGAGGGTGTAGTCCGGACGTTCCACGCACATGAATAAATCTTTCATTCGTTAAAAATTCTATTTACGTTTATTCGGTTTAATTATAATGTAATGGTGTAATAATTGTCACTTGGAGGTTCATTATTCTCGCCTTGGTTAATTCTTGTTTTAATTTATTGATGAAGCTGTTAGTAAGCTATAGGTTGTTACCTTGATTAATTGTTTCTTTAGCATTGAATCGATGTTAATCTTAGGAATTGAATAGTAGGTTGGCACTGTTAGGTGACATCTTGTCTTCGAATAGGCAGGTGTTACTGATTAGTATCGAGGCGGGCTTTAGCTCCGTGGTTAGTAGAAAAGTGTTAAAATGACACACTTGTGCCACGATGGGTGGGGTTTGGGAAATCCATTGCTTCGCATTTCTAGTGATTTGGGTTCATTATGTAGTCTTGTGTAGAATTGTTTCGTACTATCTCTCATGTTGTTAATCGTGACATGATGTGGTATCCTATATCTATGAATTATTTTATGATTGTCATGAGATGATCCTATATATTCATAATTGATTGCATTAGCTATGCGTATCGGTAGCGGACGTTGAGCGATTGAGTTCGTGGTTGTTGTCCAGGTTTTGCGGGCTACACCACTTGCTCGTGGTATGAGAGTGGAGAAGTTCTTACCTGTTCCATAGTTACGTGTTGAGCTGAGCTCATTGTTGAAGTTGTTGTCTTTCTCAAATTTGTATCCGGTTTTCGGTTGTAGTTTCTTGTAGTTCGTGAATTTCTTTTGAAAGGAGGTTATAATGAGGAGGGCAAGCTCCGATAAGTTTCGATCGTTCTTTGAAAGCATTATTGTACTTTCGACTATTGTGATATTCTTGCTCGCGTGAGCATAGTTAAATTGTAAGATGTATCTTTCACGGAAGTTATGCTTTACCTGTTGGAAAATTTAACTTATTTGTTAGCTTGGAGTTTGAGCGTTGGAAGATTTCTTTTGCAAAGTTCTTTATTAAGTGTGCATTGGCCTTGCATATTTCTTGTAGATTACTTTAGAAAGTCGTTCTCTTCCTTGAATTCTGAATTTGACAAATTCTTGTCCGGTGGTGGTGGATGAATTTCTTTTGGGTTCATGGTTCCTGGTAGTTGATGAGTTTCAATGAGCCTTTAATGGTATACGAAACCGTTATTGTTTTTCGACCGTTAATTTGTTTTTACTACTGGTGATCTTCGTCAATTAGTAATATTAAAAATTTTCATGATTGTTCCTTCTTTCTCCTTAGAGAAGAGCGACTCATTTACTCGTTTGATAGTTGTATAATGAGAGTTTTACATTTGCAAGTCCGTTAACCAGAAAGCTTTGGCTCTACGTATTTCTATTGGATCATTATGTTTGTTGAAGTATAATACATCTCTCTTCTGAAGAATAGTGTTAAAACCCATTTGTGGTGATGTGTTGGACAAAGTTGGAGGTTGTACTCAAGCAAAGTTGGGGGCTACGGGTTTCTATTGGTCCCTATTTGTTTTTCAAAATAATCTCTTGTCTTTTGTTGCTAAACTCTCTTTACTCTTGGTAAGCGTTGTTATCGGCAAGATCATATATTTTGTATATGATGGTCCTATCTCTCTGTTGATTAAGGTGACCTGGTTCACCGTTTGGTATTTTGGAGAATGGGAATCATCTTTTACAAAGTTCATTGAAGAATGTTTTGACTCTGCTCGTTTCTTTTGGAGTAGTTGGAGTGTTGGAGTTTAGAACCTCTCTTTGAAAAAAAAATGTCGATACCTTTTTCTAAGGTTTTGTGGTGTTGTGTGAGAGGTTTGTTTAAGCTTTGTGTATTTCACACCACGTTTCTTTTCTAGAATAAGTTGTTATTACAATCCCATTTAATGCTGGAGATTTCTAAGACACACTTTGTCGTGTTTCCTTTAAAAGGTTTATTGATATGATAGTAATGTAAATTGATTGTTATCGAGGCATTATGTTATTGCTCTTAATGAAATGTTCATTAATGTTGATTCTTTTATAGAGGAAGAGGTTTGACCACCTTTCTTGTTGTTTCTAAAATGATCCAATTTCAAGTTTTGTGTTCATGACATTTTGGGGTTTAAGTTTATTTTGGTAAACGAAGTCTGCCGCGAAAAACGATTTGTTGCAAAGTTATAATAGTTCTCCAGTGATGCGAGCGTTTTGATATTGAATGCTCGTTGTTCTTATCTGCTAAGGTCAGACATTCTCTTCTTTTGAGGCTTATGCTTTCAACTGTGGACTCCCCTTATGTTCAATGAGTTCATTGCTTAATTGGTTTTCTCCTTGGTCCAGTGTTTGTGGCGAGTGGTAAATGATTTTCTAGTTGGTGAAAATCGTTTTCATGTGCCTCTTCTTTTGATAAATATTCGATCCATTCTTTTCGCATGAGTCTTTCGAGGTGTTTTCTAATTGACGTTGTGAGATTGATGTTGAAACTTGTAGTAAAATAATCACCTCTGTGATACCACCTAAATGAGAATACTTCAAGTCTAGTTTAGTGACCTTTTGGAGTTCGTGAATATTACAGTAGCTGAAATTGTTTTAAGTAAAATGGTGCATCGAGATATCCTATTGCTTCTTAAGAGTTTCGTGTGATTTAGTCCTAAAGGCTCCTTGGTTTGAGTTCGCAAAGTGAGGTTGCAATCAAAGGAAATTTTCGTCGCTTTCGTTGAGAATCCGTTTGCTTTTCGTGAAGTCCTGTAAAGGAAAATGCTTGTTTTGTGGCTGAGGTCCTTTGGATTACATGTTTCATTAGTAGATGAGCTGTTTCAAACAAATTTGGCGTGTTGAAAAAAAAATTTATTTGTTCTTAAGTAGTTCCGTGGGTTAAACTAAAGAACTTACTTTGTTCATGTGGTAAGATGTTATAGATTCAAGAACTAATTGTTGTGTTAAAGGAATGAGTGCAGTAGAGTATTTGATAATTTTGAGTCAAGTTTTGTAACTTGTGATTATTTGAATCGTTCCTAAACTTCTTGCTCTTTCCGCTCAAGAGATGTCGAGTTTCAATCGCAATGTCTTTCTTTCGTATCGGATGTTATTTGCTATTCTCTTTTGAGGGACGTGTGCCCTCAACTGTGAACTCAGCTTTCGTTTTCCAATATCCACATTATCAGAATATTCTTTTGGGTTCATGCTCGTTGGGATGAGCAACGTTTTTATGTGTGACGAATCTTGTCCTTATTCGCCTCTTTCTTTTGAGAAAGACCCAAAAGTTTTGTTGCAGGGTTTTACAAAGCGTTTATTGGTAACTATTTGGTGGTGGTTAAGTTTTGGTAGCGGTGATATTTTGCTATCAAGTTATTGGAGGAGTAGAAGAATGTGAAATGGATTTGATCTGTATCTCTTGAGGAAAAAAAATATTGATTCACATGGAATGTTTGGCTTCGAAGTAAGTCTGAATAATGTTACGATTGAGTAGAACCTATGGTATAGAGAAATTCCAGAACTTTAGTTCATGTTAAAAGGTTGAGGATTATCGAAGGTGATAAGATTGCGAGATTATGTGGGTAAGTTTTGAGGATGTCAATAAGTGAGTATGTTAGAATTGTGGAAATATTGTAGATTCAATCCATTGATTTCCCTACCTGTTATAATTGCAATTTGTAGTAGAAGTCTTGCAGATTAAATCTGGGCTTTGCATTTTCATGCTAGACCTTTATTCACTCAATGATTGTGTGTAGAGAGAGTGGAATAATAGAGTTTCCTGAGCAGTGAAATGATAATTGATAGAACCCTTCTGATGAGGTATATGAACGTGCGTGCTAAGAATTTTGAGTTGTTGTTCTTGAAAATTTGAGGTAATGTCATTGGGTGGGACCTATTATGTGTTGCTTTGAACGCCTTCTATCAAGTCAATTTTGGTTAGTAGAACAAGTTATTTAGAGTATTCGGTGGATTCAATGTAGCCTCTCCACAATGGTGTGGATGATGTATTTCAATTTGAGCATAATTTGAGGATGTTTAACTAAGAGGTTTAAGCTCATGTGGTAGGCAGTGAATTCGAATTTCAATGTTCGAGAGAAATTTTATTCCTAGAAGCGAGGAAGCGTGGCAAAGGATGATTAGTGGGATAATGAGGTGTTTTCTTGATTCTCGTTTGAGTTTTGTGTCGTTGACTTGTATTTTCCATAATTTGAGTTGGTATTGTGTTGGCGTGTTGATTCTTTCCAAATTCAGACAAACCGCAAGTATTTGGTTTGGGCGTTCGAGTGATTTCTCCTTTGGTTGTCGTGGTGTTCATTTGTAAACTGCTTATTTGGAAAATGGATTTGTTTTGAGATGATTGTCAAATTTGGAATCTAACCTTTTGGTGGAGAGTTAGCATTGTGTGGATGCGATGAGAACTCTCTATTTCTAGTTGGATTCTCTTCGTTTTAGAAAGTTGTAGAAATGAGAACGTTGGCTTATCGCGTTGACCCTCTTGGGTCCTTATGCGAAGTACGCATCATCTGGTGTGCTCGAGTGCTAAGCGAGTATCTGAGCAATTCTAAACTTGGAATATCGCTGTTTCATTCCAATCGAAGTTTCCTTACATTTAGATTGGCGTGCAGATTCGAGGTCGAATCCTGTTAAGGGGGGTATAATGTAATACCCGGTTTTGAGTCGGGAGTTGTAAAATAAGTCGGGCATGAAAAAGAGTGCAAATAAATAGAATTTTCTGATGGAGAAGGGGGGTTTTCGCATTTTTACGACAACTTGGGCGCAGTCGCGCCCAGCGGCACAGAGGAGGCCGGCCCAAGGGGCGGCCAAGGAGGAGGCGCCCCAACCCTAGCCGCCTCCCCACTCCCTCCTCTTCCCCCCTAGAGCCGCCACCCCCATTCTCTTCCTCCCCGGTGTTTCTTGCTGTTCTTTGACAGCGTCTTCTTTATTGCGGAGATCCGGCGTCGCCCAAGCTTCCCCGGCCGTCTCCTTCCAACGCGCCGCCGACCGTTCACGGCGATCTTGTGGCGGTCTTAGAGAGGAAGGAGGAGAAGGGAGGAGGTTCTTGGGAGGTGGATCCACGTCTTCCTGCAGATCTTCAAGGGTAACGAATGTTTTAGTGGTAGTTTGATTCGGTTTTGTTGATTAATGGTGGATTAGATCTAAATCGGGTTCTGTCCTGGAGATTCCAGAACGCATCCGTCTCCTTCAGCGGCCAGTTTCGACCCTTTAGAGGCCGAATCTCGGGTTGACCTCTCCTAGAGATATGTTTCTGGTTTCGTTAGCTTTCTTTTGGCACCGAGATCACAAATTTTCACCCAGTACTTTAAAAGTTATGACTGTTTTACCACGTACTGCTCCGTCTGTCAGAAATTATGGGTATAGTCGGTTGCACCTAGGTTTTGATCTAGTTAGAATCATAACCAGGTCGGCCACCCAACTAGGTTTATGAAGATAATTTCACCATATTTCCAGGCTGATAAAGATCACTTTATTTGGATCAGTGGTTTAAAAGTTAAAGCCTTTTCTTTAGGGCTGTTCTGAATTCTGGGCAGACGGCAGTTATAGTTTTTCATTGGATGGTTAGACCTCTGTTTTGGCCGAATTAGAGTTTACCACCAACTAATGTTTTGTAGCCTGATCAGTTAAGAATCAGTGAGCACTGGTTTCAGGTCTTTTAGAGTTATAGATAATTAATGGCGAATTTTCTCGTACAACTGCCCGTAGATCGATAATCTGGACTTTTTGTGTAGATGTCAAATTGAACCCTTGGGGTGTGCGGGTTGATTAGAGAGCATCGTAGAACACTTATAGTTGTGCCATATTCTATTTTCCGTAATTCGTGGCAATGCTTGTGTAGGCGGTGAGACGGTGGGTGGAAGGACACCTTCGTTGTTTCCCAATACGTCACAACACGGAAGGCAAGTGCAATGTTTAATTTGTGTGAATTCGATGAATGCATGATAACTTGGTAAAATTATGAATGTTCCTGTGATTTGAGCTTGATGTGGTAGAATTCAATACCTTATTCGATGATACATTGAGTTGAAGTTCAAGTTATGCTTTTCATTCCATGCATACATAATTCAGTTGCTGTCCACGGGAGTGGAAACTTGATTAAGTCCCATTAATTCCAATATGGGCATGTAAGACCTACCGTTTCAATGTAGGCAGTTTCGGACATTCCGTATGAAACGTTCTTCATACGAACTTGGATCCCCGCTCTTGGTTAGAGCGGGCTTAAATGAACACCGACGGGTGTGTCACTAGTTATCTGCAGTATAAACATGTGGAAAGTCCATTCTCCTTCAATGCATTCATTCATTCATACCATGCTTTAAGTAAATTCATGGAAGTAAATGATTTACTTGGTAGATTGTTCCGATTCAGTATTCTTTGTGAATGTATATGTTGTGCTTGCTGAGTTTCGACTCACTCTTGCTTTTATTTGTTTTAGGTGAATTCAGTGAAACGGTTGCTAGCGGGAGGGTGTAGTCCAGCACGTTCCACGCACATGAATAAATCTTTCATTCGTTAAAAATTCTATTTACGTTTATTCGGTTTAATTATAATGTAATGGACTGTAATAATTGTCACTTGGAGGTTCATTATTCTCGCCTTGGTTAATTCTTGTTTTAATTTATTGATGAACTGTTAGTAAGCTATAGGTTGTTACCTTGATTAATTGTTTCTTTAGCATTGAATGCGATGTTAATATTAGGAATTGAATAGTAGGTTGGCCTGTTAGGTGACATCTTGTCTTCCGAATAGACAGGGTGTTACATCTATTCTACAGAAAGAACCAATACCTAACTATATGCAGCTCACGCAGATGTTGGGTACTTATCGGACCCTTGATCTGACTAAGTCGCAAACATGCTATGTATTTCTATGTGGTGGAACTGCAATTTCATGAAAATCGTATAAACAAAGTTTTGTATCTATTTCGACGAACCACTCGGAAATCATAACACTGTACGAGGCCTCACGGGAATGTTCTTAGCTTCGGCGGATTATTCACCACATCCAACAATCATGTGGATTGAATACCGTACAAACCCCCACTATTATCTATGAAGATAATGCAACTTATATTGCACAAGTGTAAATGGGTTATGTGAAGAGTCCTCTCACTAAGCATATCAACCCCAAGTTCTTCTATACTCACGAATTACAAAAGATCGACGAAATTAAAGTACTGCATACTAAGTAATGTGAAAATCTTGCATATTTATTCACTAAGTCACTACCAAAGTCTAGCTTTGAAATATGCATACGTGGAATTGTAATGATGAGACTTAGAGAAGTGCAGAATTCAGAGGGAGAATCTTCACGAACTCTTTATTAAAACTTGATCATAAAGATCGAGTACCAAAATAATAAATCCTGGAGATTAAATGAAATTGAGTGGATTGTACTCTTTTTCCCTTGACGAGTTTTCCTGGAGTGTATCGGCTAAGGTTTTTATTGAGGCAATTTGTGCAACACAGTAGAAAGTCATGTACTCTTTGTTCAAATGTTTTCTACTGGGTTTTTATGGAGTTTTAACGAGGCATGAGCATGTGAGAATGGGTGCTCAAGAGGGAGTGTTAAGAAACTCTGAGCCCGGCCCATAAACTGGCCCATGTATGGGCACCCCACCGAAACCCTAGCAGAGTCAAGAGGCTATATATAGGGGGGACCCCCTATCATTGTAACATGATATGATTGAAGAGTAATATAGCGAAACCTGAAGTCTCGTCATATCTCTGTGTTCAATTTACTGTTGTATTCTTGTGTTCTTGCTATGTTCTTACAATTCTGAGTATTGTTTACGAGGTTATCACTCGGACTAAATTCGCAAACGACAGTTACTCAACAAGAACATTGTATAAGTTAGAAGAAAAAAATAGACGCTTTATCAATTCGGTTACATATGGTATAACTTGGCATCTTGCACCAGTATTTTCCATGTCGGTTCACCTTTATTTTGGTACATCACCTGGATCAAAAGATGGCGTCCTCGCAAAAAAAATTGTGTAGATGCCATGGCAATGCCACCAAAATGAATGTGTTTTCCATATGGCGTTGCGTCATTTTATTTTTGTATTAAAAAATAAATATGGATGCTTTACCAACTGGATCACAACTTTGCAGTTGAGTTTTTTTTGTCTTATTTAGCCTCTTTTTAAAATAAAATAGTAAATCTAGCCCTCTGACAAACAAAATGATAAAAATGTCACCGCGTCAGGGTAAAAAGACGACACGTGTCCCGTACCGCGCTCCCCGTGTGCGGAACCCCTACCATGACACGTCATCTTGCCTCGGACTGGGAGCGTAGAGGAAGGGGTGTTGTGCATGAGGAACGCTGTAGGGGTGCTATTTTTATAATTTCGAACGTGATGAGACTAAATTTGCTATTTCATTTTAAAAAGAGACCAAACAAACGAGTCAATAGCTCCGTTGCAACCTCGCTAACGTGGGATTCAATGCCTTGCGTCAATGAATTCCACGACCATGATGGCTCATGTTTTCATTTTGTGCGTGGCTACAATATTTAGAAGCATTACGTGGAGCGACAACATCTTGTTTTATCTCAAAAAGATTATATTTTCCAATCGAGATAACATGTTTAGTTTAGTGAGGCAAATATCCAATATCTACAATAGAATAAAAGGTATGTTTACACAGAATTCGATTATTTTTTCTGTAAAAAAACTGTTACATTCTGAAAATTTATTTACAACTCTATCTTAACTACTATAATTCTAAGTTTACTCCTCCCACCCCCACGCCAAACCGCCGCCTCGCTTCTCTTCCCCTCCCAGCTCACGCCAAACCGCCCCGCCCTCCTCTCCCCGGTCGCCGCCAACTCCCAGAGCCGCCGCGGCCGGCGCTCGCCCTCCTCTTGGTGCCAGTGCCGCTCCGCTCCACCCCTATCTCCTTCAGGCCCGTCGACTCCACACAAGGCTGTGTTGCTCTTCTCGGCCATACAAAGGGAGTTTGTGATCTTTTTGGTTTTGCTCAAATATATTGGAAAGATGTCTTTTGATCTCAACATAATTTCAAATGCATATACCCCTTTGGATTTTTAGAAAATGAGCATGAAATCTCCATACAAGTGTTTATTGGAAATATTTCAAAATGGAGATTATTTGAATATGTTTCAAATATTATGTCAAGTGGTTCTCAATCTAATGGTTTAAAAGGAGAGAATGTGATATGATCAGTAGGTTTGTGACCTATTTTGTTTCTCCTCACACATTTTGAGAACCATATCTCTCTTGGTCATACATGTCTAGTTCATATTCTTTGTGACCAAGCTCCTCAATTTGAAAAATCCACTTTTTGATCTTACTTTATTTTTGGATGATTTATGTCAAAAGGAGAGAATATTTCTAAGATTAAATAAAATGATTTTAGTTGCCAAGTTCATTGCTTTGCAAAATCTTCTTCTTGGCTTTAGATTTGTTTAGGACTTTTTGGTGTTTAATGCCAAAAGGGAGAGAATTTTTATATTATCAATATCCCCACAATTGGATTATTAATATATTCTGCTTTATTATTTGATTTATGCTAAAAAAAGGGAGAATGTTTATATCTATATTCCTCCACTTGGATGTTTGATTTGGTTAATACGTACTATGCCAAAAGGGGGAGAATGCATTGATTATACAAGCATATCATTCTCATATGCATAATGTTTGAAGCTTTAAATTTCACCTTATGACATGCATAGACATAGTTCAATAGCTTAAATTCTTATCTTATGTCTATTTATATCCAAATGTTGTTATTGATAAATGATTTGTTATCAATCACCAAAAAGGGGAGATTGAAGGATCTAGACCCGCCATTATGAGTTAATGGAGTGTTTTGGTGATTAATGATAAATATAATTGTGGGACTAATATTTTATTGTTATATCTAGTGTGTAGTCTCATTTGGATATAAAGGTGAAATTCAACGAGGTTTGCATTCCACTTATACTCTTATATATTGTTGCATTTCTCGGATCCAAAATATAGGTTAAACTCCACCATAAGTATAACTTGAATATGTGCATATGTTTCTATTTAGATATTTGGGTATGCACCCATTTAGGGGGAGTTCATTCTATTTTTTGTGGTTTCATTAGTATTGATCCATATTCTGTTTTCACATATATTTGGGATCTTTACTTTGAAACATATCCTTTTGAGTATACAAAACTTATGTAGTTCTTGTATACTCATGTTGTGAATATATAGAACTTGTGTAGTTCTTGTATACTCATGTTGGAGTATATATAACTTGTGTAGTTCATATATACTCATGTCGTGTTACTTTCAATTATCTACATTCAATTTATGTGCAATCGAAGTGGCTATCATCAATTACCAAAAAGGAAAAGATTGAAGTATCTTGTCCCACCATTATGAGTTAATGGTATGATATGGTAATTAATGATAATCATATTATGGAACCAACATTTTCCATGAGTTGGATAAATAGGTTATGTTCAAGGGTGATGAAGACTTGGGATGATCATGAGTTGATCATCAAGTCAAGATTCAAGTAAAGATGATGCATCATGTGTTGATGCGCATCAAGAAGAGGAGATGATCATGAGTGAATCATCAAGTCAAGAGAAGACTCATCATGTGTTGATGGAGGTCTAATGAAGGATGCATCATGTGTTGATGCATATCAAGACTTAGAGTAAAGAATGCATCATGTGTTGATGCACATCAAGTCAAGAGAAGACCCATCATGTGTTGATAGAGGTCAAGTGAAAAAATGCATCATGTGTTGATGCATATCAAGACTCGGGATGGAGAAATCATCATGTGTTGATGATGTTGAAGACAAGATCCCGAAGTGAATAAAATCATCATGTATTGATGATTACCAAATCAAAGACCCGGACTTGAAGTGTTTATGTGTGATCAAGCTTCAAGAAGATGCTCATGGCAAAGGTATGACTAGCTAGGGTTAAGGATGTGTTTATAGTCTTTTATCGGTCTTGGTGTTTGGTTGGAAGATCGGATTGCTAGTATAGGTTGTCGTACTATTAAGAAGGGGTCTTGACTAGTAGCATGAGTTAGTCATGTGTTGATAGCTCATTATACTTGCTCTAGCTCATCCATGCATGGAGCTATTATTTGCGAATGTGTTTTGCAAATAGCTGAGGCTCATGCATTTAATCCTTGTAGCATGTGACTATAATTTGCAAATGGTTGGAGTTCATGCACCTTAGCCTTGTGGCATGATGCTATTATTTGCGAATGTGTTTTGCAAATAGTTGATACCCATGCTTGATTTCTTGTAGCATGTGACTTAAGTTTGTAAATGTATTTTGCAAATGATTTGACTCCATGTATCTTATTTCTTGTGGTATGATTTTAAAAGTTGGCAAATATGTTTTGCAACTTGTTAGAAATCTTGCATGTGATCCTTATTGGCATGGCTTATCAATTGGCAAATGTGTTTTGCAATTGGAGTTGTTGTGAAAGCTATTGTTATTTCTGTCAGGAAGATCGACGTTATAACTGCGGAACTACCGCTGTGCGGTAGTACCGGCATGTTGAGAGCAGAACTACCACAGGCCGGTTGGTTCGAAAATCCAGCGGTACGTTTTTTCCCCAAAGAGACGCTTTTTGAGAATTCTTTGCTCTCTTGGAAGTGCGGTAGTACCAGCGTGTTGGGCGCGGAACTACCACAGCTTGGTATTTTCAGAAGTTGGCGCGGTACATTTTTTCCAGAAGGTGCCATCTGTTGTATCTGAGTGGAAGCGGTAGTACCGCCCATCAGAAACGGAACTACCGGAGTGCGGAACGACCGCGAGTTGAACGATAGTAGTACTAGATTTCACTTTTCAACGGCTAATTTCTCGTCTGATATAGCCGTTACTGTGCTTGTCATGTAGGTGCGGTAGTATCGCACTTTGAACGGCGGTAGTTCCGCATGTGTTGATTTTTCAGCAGTTTTTCCTCCAACGACTAGTTTTTTGTGTGTGGGCTATATATACTCACCTTGGCCGGTTGGGGAATGGTTGTTGGAGTTCTTTGGCACCTTTATTGAGTCCCTTGAGCAAAGAGCAAGCCTCTTGAGAGACCATGTGAGAGGTCCTCCACTCTGAGTGATGAGTATTTGACAAGTGTGTTGATTAGATTGAGAGTTGAGGTTTTCGGTTTGGGTGTTTTCGGTGAGTCAGGAAATCGGAACTACTTTGTGTATGGAGCGGAAGTTCGATTAATCGAACTTCTAGGTGTTGGAAAAAGGAACTTCCGATTTATCTGGGTTTTGCTCTCGGCTGAAGGAAATCGGAACTTCCGCACAAAGGGTAGCGGAGTGTCCGAAAATTCTGACATTATGTGTTCTCTAAGATATCAAATCGGAATTATATATCTGAAAAGTCGGTTGTTAGGATATCGAAGTACCGCAGATGTTGAGCGCGGAACTTAGATATTCTGACAAATCTTGGATGTTCGAAATCGGAACTTCATTGTAGTAATCTTGGAACTTCCGATTGTGTCCAGAACTGTGCAGAGAAGGATAAATTATGATTTTGATTGTGTATGAGTTTGAGTCTTATACAAATATTGATGCTATGATATTGTGCAATGCTATGTGATGTGTTTTTGTCTGTGTTGACTGCAGGGCATCAAGATGGAGTCGTGGCGAGACACGTGGACGGACTAAGCGCGAGGCGTTGAGGTCGAGCGGTCGGGATGTGTCAAGACGGCGTGAATCTTGAAGCGGTTGCGAGTCGTGCACAACAAGGTGTCTGGAGGCTTCGGAAGGTGCGCAAAGGCGAAAGGGTCTTTTCGCAAAGCGGCAAAAGTGGAGGCGGTTCCGTTCGGGTGTAGCGGGCTTAATGGGTTGGAGGCCCATTAGCAAAGGCTATAAATAGAGGATTACCCTGGAGTTAGGGTTAGACCTTTTGAGAGAAAATTAGGGTTAGCTCTAGAAAAGGATTTGTTTTGTTTTTTTTGAAGAGCTTGTTGAGAGGGAGAGTATGATCTGAAATCTTATGTAATCATTCCTCTGTGTTTCCATCTGTAAACTTTTGATATCTATCAATGAAACTACGAGTTTTGATTACTTGTTTATGTCCTCTTCTTTCTCTCTGTTCTTCTCTTGAATAGCTAGGGTTTTGATGTATCTCTTGATTCGTCTTATGAAATAGCTTGAATCTTCATATCTAGAATCGTTTTGATATTGCTAATCTATTATCAAAGTTTCATAATCTAAGAATCTGAGAATCTCGCCTATCATTGGTTTTGGTCTTTCTTGCCCTTTTTCAAGAAATCCGTTTTGGTTCGATTATTGAATCTTTGGTTGCGATTCTTCTCCATAAGGTCAAGATGGTGTTTAGGATGATGTCTGTAAAACTTGACACGAGAAGAGCATTCAAGATTAAGTAGTTTGGATTTTTGGGCAAAACCCGAGCGCTCTGTTCTTGATCGGGATAATCAGAGCTTAGATTTTATGCGTGAAGTACCACAAGCGGAACTTCGCGATATACCTGCGGAACTACATAGCGGAACTTCCGCAATCATTGCCGGAACTTCCGATTTCGGAAGAACGACTGAAACTTGTTTTGTTATTTAATCTTGCTTCATTTACTTTCTTTAGATCTTGAGAGATCTTTGTAGGCTGGTTTTAAATACGGTGAAGGGAGTATTAATTTTTAGACACCATTCACCCCCTCTGTTGTCATTTCGGTCCTTCAATTGGTATCGAGCGGTTAGCTCTTCTTGATAGATCTTAACGGTCGGTTGAGCCATGGCAGCGGACAAGTATTCCACCAAGCCTCCAGTTTTTGATGGTGCGGATTACCCTTACGGAAGAGCCGAATGGAAACTTACATCCGAGGCTCGGGGTATGCCATCGGAGAAAGGTGAAGGTTAGATTCTTTGTTCTGCCGATGAGAACATCAATCTTTGGAAACATGGCGATGTTGAGGCAAATGCTAAGGCAAGGAACATAATCATTGTGGTTTAAGCGTAGTGAGTTTGATCGTATTTCTCATTTGATTTACGCTTATGACATGCAGGTGACCCTCGATGCATACCATGAGGCACCACTCAGATTAAGACGGTTCGACAAGACCAGTTCAAGCGTGAATCTGATGAAATTTGAGATGCTTCTTGGTGAATCTCTTGGCGAGTGCTTTTGGCGTTTTCACAAGATTTTGAGCAACCTCCGGCGGTCGGTCTTACATACCCAGGCTCGGATAGCGCTCGATGATGCTTTCGCACTTGATCTTCGTGTTTGGGAGATGAAAGTGACTACCATCAAGGATAGCACGGACCTCTCGACCACGACTCTTGATGCGCTTGTACTCGCGTCTCAAGACTCACGAGATTGACATTGTCTCTCGAAGGTCGAAGTCACGATCGATGGCTTTAGTCACCGATCCCACGGATCTTCTTACGAGTCGATCGTGGGTTCTCCTAGCTGCTCTCGTGACATAGCGATGATCGATTAGAGCGACTTGAGGATGAACAGCTAGCCCTCCTAGCTCGGAAGTTTTCCCATGCTTACAAGAGGAGGAGGGATGGTAAAAGAGGAGGTCTGTGATTTGTTTGAGTGTGGTGGCCCCAACCACATCCGAGCAAGCTGTCCCAAGCTTGGGAAGGGCAAATGTGACTATGGCGGACCAAGCAAGAACGACTACATCGACAAGAACCGCAACACGAAGCCCTCGGACTGATCAAGGCAAGAAGAAGTTCGCAACTTTGGGAAGGCAAAGAAGCATTCCATCGCGTCCTCACCGCCTCGCAGGCTGGACACCGGCGAGGTGGAGGGTGGAGTGACGATGATGGGAAGGGCGATCATGATCCCAAGGACGACGGCAACTTCTCGGCATGTGCTTCATGGCCCTCGGGCGAATCGAGCGACAATGAGTGTACTCCGACTCAGATGAGGTTAGTCCCACTTATGACCAGACTTAATGATGCTTTTCTTAAGCTAGGTAGATTCCATGCTAAGTCTAGGGCTAAGTGTCTTTGGGTTGGAGAAGGAAGTAGCTAGACTATCACGGAGCTTACTTTACTTACATCTGCTCCCTCCGTGATGAATGTGACACATCTTTGTGCTTTGATTGATGATATGGATAAACTAAGGACCTTACATGATAGTATGTCCTCTGAACTTGACATGATTAAGGTAGAGAACATTAGCCTTCTTCTTTGAATTAGAGATGAGTAGGGTAGCACCTCCTTCATCCACTCTTTGTTGAGGCTCTTGCTTGCACCTCATGTGAGGTTAAGGACAATTCGTTTAGAGGTCTTTATACCATGTTGCTTGATCTGCACTGAAACTTGTGAAAATTGTAATAATCTCAAGATGAACCTAAAGCAGGCAGATCACAAAATTCTTGAATTTCAAGCTGCGCTACTAGAGCCTATTGTTTCTTGTTTAAAGCTGTCCTAAGTTAGCTCTTTGAATTAGAATCAGTATCTAGCGGTTTCAAGAAATGATTGATCATGATAACAAATTGGCTCAAGATGCTTCTAAGGACCTTGTTAGCTCACCTTGCAATCATTGTAATAAACTAAAATGTGATTTGGTTGCATTGGATGAAAAATGTGTGAAACTAACTAAGGACCTTCTAGAGACACAATCATCTGCTTGTATTGTGTGTGCTGGGAAGAAGCCTAAGGGTTTGGTAGAGACGCCTAGTGCGTGAACCAATCGCTAGCTTGATGGGGTGTCCCCCAAAGTCGGCTGTGCGTACACAAGCCAATCTTTCCTCTGCTGTTGGTTCTTCTTCTGCTCCCTTACCTTCTGCTGTCTCTTCTTCCCCCTGCTCTTCTTGCACCTCTCTCTTTCGGGAGTGTCAGTATCTTATGAACACTCTCGAGAGGTTTGTAGGAGGCAAGAAGAAGCTCAATCTCATTCTAGACAAATCAAAAATTTGCAGATTTAATCAAGGTCTAGGGTATGATATCCAGGAGGATATGAGGAAGCATCCACCTGTCGTGCTCAAAACCATAGCACCAGGTGTGATCAAAACTAAGCCCAGGACTGAGAAAGTCAATTTTAAGTCAGCGGGTTTTGTTCAAAGGATTTCGACGACAAGGTGATTCCACTGCGGCTTCGACCCCTCGTAAGGCGAGTATCATTGCACCTTTCGCCGAAAGGTGGACATTTAGTTGATCATTGCTTCAGCGCGCCAAGATCGCGTAGAGACCGTGTTAAGTCTCTTAGGCACATTCGTGGTCGACCCGGATCTTGAGTGCACCTAAGACCAACACGAGGTCTAGGTTTGTTCCATCGATGATTTTGGGCGACATCGAGGACTTGGTTTTTCGAGTTTTACGAGTTTCGTTCTCATGCTCCCTTTGGTCGTAACTCCGCCGTCCCGAGGATAGATCTCGTTTTTCCTTCGAGATAGCTACATGGCGAGATCAAGATGTTATCGGCACTTCGACTCGCTATTCCATAGCGATCGGATCGACAACAGTGAGATCTTTGACTTGTTGAGTGACAGAGCGTAGGGTAGATAGAGGTCGATCCTGCTTGACTACTTCATCATTCGCGTGTTACTCGGTATTGGGTGCCAAAATCACTTTGTTGATTCACCCGATCGAGACTTTACTCTGTTTGACTCGTGGTCGCCCATTTGGGAAGGAAAGGTGCGGATTGTAGACTCGGTTGTTCACGTCATATGGTGGTGAGTCCGTTGGTTTTCTTCCCTAGCCCGCGCTCGGGTGATGAGGCGATCACCTTGGAGATGCTTCATTTGGGCGCGTCATCGCTAAAGGTCTGTGAGCATTAATGATTCTTTTATTTTAAAAGATGTTGCATTAGTAAGTAAGCTGCAGTATAATCTGCTTTCAGTCTCTCAGCTTACCGATGACGGTTTCGAGGTGAGCTTTAAGAAAAACAATTGCAAAATTCTTGATTCTTGGGTAGTCTAGTTTATGGATTTCTCGATATGGGAGGATCTTTCGTGCTGATTTTTCGGATCTTACGGTGATCCTCTCCGATGTTTAATTGCTTCGAATCCGTGATTTGACTTTACGGCATAGGAGACTTGGTCATATAGGATTTGACCATCTAACCCGAGTTAGCGGCCACGATCTCATTCGTGGCTTGCCGAAACTCAAAATGGTCAAGGATCTTGTTTGTACTCCTTGCCGGCACGGCAAAATGGTTGCCGCTTCACATCCTCCAGTTATAGTGACTATGGTGATGCACCAGTCAAGCGCTCCATATGGACACGATGGGACCGGCTAGAGTGCGATCGATGGGAGGGAAGTGGTGCGTACTTGTCGTGGTCGATGACTTCTCGAGGTATTCTTGGGTGTTTTTCTTAGCCTCGAAGGATGAGACGTTTACTCTTTTTCGTGGTCTTTTTAGTAGGCTTTCTGTTGAGCTCCCAGGTGCATTACGAGCAATTCGCACTGATAATGGCACCGAGTTCAAGAATTCCTATTTTGAGAGTTTTGTGGTGAGGCAGTGTAGAGCACGGTTCTCGTCTCCATCGTTCCCCAACAAAATGGCGTTGTGGAGAGGAAGAATCGTACCTTAGTCGAGATGGCGGGACGATGCTTGATGAGTACTCTACACCTAGGAAGTTTTGGTGAGGCAATTGCTCTTGCTTGTCATGTTTCTATGAGTTTTCTTGGGCACTCTTGCATCGCACTTCTTATGAGTTGAGATATGGCGAAAACCCGTCTCGCATTTTCGTGTGTTTGGTTGCAAGTGTTTTATTCTCAAGTGCAGGAACCTAGATAAGTTCGAGTCACGATCTTGTGATGGGATCTTTACGGGTTATTCGACTTCTTCTCGTGCCTATAGAGTGCAGGCTGCGAGTCTAGTAAATTGTTAGAGACACGTGAGGTGACCTTGATGAGGCGGTCAGGGACTAGGCACGATATCTCGAGTTCTTTAGAGCGATCCGAGTCCATCTTTGTGGGCGAAGAGAAAGACGGAGATGAAGGTTGTCTACGATCCAGCTCTTCCTCCTCCTCTTGAGGTGCCTTCTTCCACCGCACCTCGAGGAGATCACCCTTACCTTCGCTTCTTACGAAGCTAGTGGCTCTGTTCCTATCTCATCGATCATGAGGTAGAGGCCACTTCTTCATCTCACCTGGACCTCCAAGACACATTCAAAAGGACCATCCTTCAGAGCGGATAATTGGAGATCTCTTTGAGCGAGTCACTCGTTCAAAAGCGGCATGTCTCTATTCTGTCTCCATTACGCCTTTGTTGCCTCGTTTGAGCCCAAAGGCGTTTGTCATGCTCTTTCGATGAGTCATGGACTAACGCCATGCACGAGGAATTGGAAAACTTTGAAAGGAACAAGGTCGGTCCCTTGTTGAGCCCCTCAAGGTCACAATATCATTGGGACCAAATGGGTGTTCAAGAACAAGCAAAGTGAAGATGGATTAGTCATTGAAACAAGGCTAATTTGGTAGCTCGGGGTACTCTCAAGTTGAGGTCTAGATTTGAAGAGACTTTTGCCCTGTAGCTAGACTTGAAGCCATTAGAATCTCGCTTGCCTTTGCGACTTCTAAGGGTTTCAAGCTTTACCAGATGGATGTCAAGAGTGCCTTCCTCAATGGCCTTATTGAGGAAGAAGTCTATGTGAGACAGTCTCTGGTTTGAGAACCCCAAATACCTAACCATGTCTCAGGCTTTCCAAAGCTTTGTATGGACTCAAGCGAGCTCCCGAGCTTGGTATGAAAGGCTTAAGTCCTATCTGTTTGAGCCATGGTTTTGAGATGGGTAAAATTGACAAGACCTTGTTCATCGCCGTCTAGGCACCGATCTTCGCTCGTCGCATTTATGTGGACGACATCATCTTTGGCGGCTCCTCGCATGCTCGTTTCCCGTTTTCCGATGTCATGAGCTCGGAGTTTGAAATGAGCATGATGGGCGAGTTGAGCTTCTTCCTTGGCTTCCAAATCAAGCAGACTCGGGAGGTACTTTTCTTCATCAAGGCAAATACACTCGAGACCTCTGAGCGTTCGACATGAATGATGGAAAGCCGATATCAACTCCAATGGCATCTGGTGCTCTGGATCCGGATGAAGATGGCGAACACTGTTGACCAAAAGGATTTCAGAGCATGATTGGCTCTCTCTTGTACCTCACGGCCTCGAGACCGGACATACACTTTTACGTGTGTCTTTGTGCTCGGTTTGAGCTTCTCTCGCGTATCTCACCGTCGGCGGTGAAGCGCATCTTCGGTACCTTGAGCTACCATTGACTATGGCATCGGTACTCTTCCTCTTCTTGTCTATCTCTTAGAGCCTTCTCCGATGCAGACTTTGCTGGCTGTAGGATAGATAGGAAGAGCACTTCTGGCACTTGCCAATTCATTGGCACTTCTCTCGTCTCCTGGTCGTCAAGGAAGCAATCCGGTGTTGCGCAGTCCACTGCAGAGGCCGAGTACGTTGCTGCAGCCAATTGTTGTAGTCAAATGCTTTGGATGGTCTCGACCCTGCAGGATTTTGGGCTATCTATCGACTGCGTTCCACTCTTCTGTGATAACACGTCTGCGATTTGCATTGCCAAGAACCCAGTGCAACATTCTCGGACCAAGCATATTGATATCAGATATCACTTTCTTTGAGACCATGTAGAGAAGGGTGACATTGTGCTCCAGTTTGTGGAGAGTGAGCACCGGTTAGTGATATCTTCACTAAGCCTCTAGACAGCTCTCGGTTTTATTTCTGCGAGGAGAGCTTGGGGTGGTTTGTCCTTACGGATTTCTTTGTGAGGGGAGTTTTATGCTACTATTATATTATATTATATTATAATATACTATTACTCCTTCTGGTTTCTTTTTGGGTGAAGTCCTTCGGCATAGGTTAGAGTGGTTCACTTGCCAAATTGCTTTGACTGCTACTTCTTGTCTTGTGCTTCTAGGATGCTGCTTATTAGCTGTCTCTTCCTTCTCTAAGTAGAGCTTACTCACTTCTTATAGGTTCTAGCAGGGGTCGGGCCACCCTTGGGTAGACAGGGACAGTGTTTGCTCCTTAGTGTAAGAGTTGATCAGCTGATAGTCCTAGAATCATATGGGGTAGATAAGAACACATCGGCGATAGTTTTTCTATATCTTTTCTATGCTCTAAAGGATGCCTTTTACATTTTACTTATCGATTCTCGTTTTTGTTCTTTTGGTTCGGGGAGTTATTCTTGGTTATTCCATACTCTTAATTTTGTCATAACTCAACCTGAATTAAAAGATGCATCTCATTCTGAAGGGAACCTGGATTTTTGTGTATTTCATCAAGCATTGCATAATAATCAAATGGAGCCTTGTTTATTATCTCTTATGATCTGTTTTCACTATTTTACATCTTGCCATGATTTATGCTAAACTGCTAGATCTATCATGACTTTTTATGTGTAGTTTAGTCTTTGCCATGCTAAGGTATTTAAAAATGCTAAACTTGAATTAAAATCTTGTCATGATAGCTCTTGAGACTAGTCTGGTTGAAACTATCCTGTTATGATTTTCGCCATGTCAAGTAGGCTGAGTTGAGTCCTGAATCTCTTTTGAACTTTTGAGTAAGCTATGTCAGTTTGTCAAGAAACATGACTTATCTCTAAACATTGGTCTAAAAACTTCAAAAGCAAAAATGATCTCTTTTGTGCGAAAAAACTGATCTCACCAAATCTTTCTCATGAGATGGCTTGGCATTGCACTAGGCATGAACTCAGGGGGAGCCTTGGATGACCTAAGATCACCTCCTTAAGTCTGTTGCTTGGAGTGGTCGCATAAGGCTTGGGATCTAGCACATGGCTAATAAAAAAAAAGGTTGAAGCTCAGGAGGCAGTTGTGGATGGCACCTAGTCTAGAGCTTGCTTTACTGAGATAAAACCATAAAAAGTCTTCAGAAAAAGAAAAATATGCTAAAATTGCTTATCTTCAAAGAGACCGAGTTCTGGATAAAATGAGTCCTTCTTCAACTGGTAGCACTCTAAACTGTTCAGTATGAGTCTTCTTGGTTCAACTTAGATTATTTGACATGGCTTGCATCATCCTTGGATATTTTTAGCTAGATTTCAATCTTGACTTATTTGACCTGCTAAAGAACTGGTTCATTAATCAGATTATGAACTTTCTGTCTTAGCTCTTCTATACATCGATTGTCATGATCTTGATAGCATTCTTCTGTGTTATGGCTTGGTGTAATACTCTAATAGTCATTTTGGATAATCTACATGGCTCCTAATGCTTAAAATGAACATCATATAGTCTTTTCCTCCTTTTTCTACATATTGATGATTTTATTGCCAAAGGGGGAGAATGATTGTGAAAAAGCCTTCTGAAGAAAAGCCTTGAGTTTTGTGCGAAAATTGCTCTTTCATCTCATCTCAAGTCTTTTTCTTTGTGTCAACGTGGTCTTGTGCTTAATTACTCTTGTTTAGACCTTGGTTGATTGTAATCTCAAACTCATCTTATGCTTTTGGTAATTGTCAATATACTCATCAAGGGGGAGATTGAGAGACCATGTGAGAGGTCCTCCACTCTGAGTGATGAGTATTTGACAAGTGTGTTGATTAGATTGAGAGTTGAGGTTTTCGGTTTGGGACTGCTTCGGTCGAAGTGAGGAAATCGGAACTACATTGTGTATGGAGCGGAAGTTCGATTAATCAGAACTCTAGGTGTTGGAAAAAGGAACTTCCGATTTATCGGGTTTTGCTCTCATTGAAGGAAATCGAACTTCCGCACAAAGGGTAGCGGAGTGTCCGAAAATTCGACATTATGTGTTCTCTAAGATATCAAATCGAATTATATATCCGAAAAGTCGGTTGTTAGGATATCGAAGTACCGCATGATGTTGAGCGCGAACTTCCGATATTCTGACAAATCTTGGATGTTCGAAATCGGAACTTCATTTGTGGTAAATCTTGGAACTTTCGATTGTGTCGAGAATGCGAGAGAAGGATAAATTGTGATTTTGATTGTGTATGAGTTTGAGTCTTATACAAATATTGATGCTATGATATTGTGCAATGCTATGTGATGTGTTTTTATGCGTGTTGATGCGGGGCATCAAGATGGAGTCGTGGCGAGACACGTGGACGGACTAAGCGCAGGAGGCGTTGAGGTCGAAGCGGTCGGGATGTGTCGAAGGCGGCGTGAATCTTGAAGCGGTTGCGAGTCGTGCACAACAAGGTGTACGGAGGCTTCGGAAGGTGCGCAAGGGCGAAAGGGTCTTTTCGCATAAGCGGCAAAAGTGGAGGCGGTTCCGTTCGGGTGTAGCGGGCTTAATGGGTTGGAGGCCCATTAGCAAAGGCTATAAATAGAGGATTACCCTGGAGTTAGGGTTAGACCTTTTGAGAGAAAATTAGGGTTAGCTCTAGAAAAGGATTTGTTTTGTTTTTTTTGAAGAGCTTGTTGAGAGGGAGAGTATGATCTGAAATCTTATGTAATCATTCCTCTGTGTTTCCATCTGTAAACTTTTGATATCTATCAATGAAACTCTGAGTTTTGATTACTTGTTTATGTCCTCTTCTTTCTCTCTGTTCTTCTCTTGAATAGCTAGGGTTTTGATGTATCTCTTGATTCGTCTTATGAAATAGCTTGAATCTTCATATCTAGAATCGTTTTGATATTGCTAATCTATTATCAAAGTTTCATAATCTAAGAATCTGAGAATCTCGCCTATCATTGGTTTTGGTCTTTCTTACCCCTTTTTCAAGAAATCCGTTTTTGGTTCGATTATTGAATCTTTGGTTGCGATTCTTCTCCATAAGGTCAAGATGGTGTTTAGGATGATGTCCTGTAAAACTTGACCTGAGAAGAGCATTCAAGATTAAGTAGTTTGGATTTTTGGGCAAAAACCCGAGCGCTCTGTTCTTTGGTCGGGATAATCAGACTTAGATTTTATGCGTGGAAGTACATAGCGGAACTTCCGCGATATACATCGGAACTACATAGCGGAACTTCCGCAATCTACTGCCCGGAACTTCCGATTTCCAGAAGAACAGCCTGAAACTTGTTTTTGTTATTTAATCTTGCTTCATTTACTTTCTTTAGATCTTCAGAGATCTTTGTAGGCTGGTTTTAAATACAGTGAAGGGGAGTATTAATTTTTAGACACCATTCACCCCCCCTCTGTTGTCATTTCGGTCCTTCACCTCTCATCTCTTTTATGCGTGTGTTGCACCAAGTGAGCTTGGAGAGCATACCCTAAGTGCATGTGTTGCCTTAGGTAGTGGATTGTGTATGTACTTGAGCTTAGACACTTTATTAGTTCAAGTGAAAGTTGAGCCTTGTTACTCTTGGTGTTTACCGACACCTATATGGCGTGGAGGCGTCGTGGCCGGTGATCTTCTCAAGAAGCTTATAACAAGGCCCGCGCGTGGTTGTAAGTGGTTTGGTGCTTACCATCTCCGGAGTGGAGGAAGAGCAACCCGAGTGGAGCGAGGTGTTGGTTCGTGTTGGAACCGGTCCAAGTGGTTGTACTTACCTTGGAGGTGTTGGCTTAATTCGTGGAGCCGGTCCAATTCGTCTGGGCCTACCTCAACGTGGATTAGGGGACACCGGTAAGTCTCCGAATACCACGGTAAAACATCATTGTGTCATCTTGGTTTATGCTTGTGCTTTACTTGAGCAATTTACATTCCTTGTATTAATTGCTTATTTATTCGTGTAATTGCAATCATTATCAATTGTCATATATTGTTGGTGAACTTAGGGAGGCTAGTTGATTTAGTTTTTAATTGTACAAAACCAAATTGTTATTAGCTCCCGCATTAAAATTGGTTTTAGCAAAAGAGATTTTGAAAACCGCCTATTCACTCCCCTCTAGTCGGCCTCCTCGATCTTACACCCGCGCGGTCAGGGCACCTTCCCGTGGCCGACGACAACGTCTAGGTCATCTACTGGACGCGCGACAACCCCACCGGCATTGTCGGCGGAAGGCGTGTACTACCTGTCTCCAGTGGTGTTGTTCCCGACGGCGTGTGATCCCTGTGATGTGTTTGCGGGGGATTTGCTGGGCTTCAAACGCGGTAGCACCGAGTTAGCGTCGCTATAGAAGTCGCTGAATTATTCGGGGGAATAGGACGGCCAATGGGCGGGCGAGCTCGGCATCCGGGATGAGCAATAGCTCTGGCAACGACCGGAAGTGCGACAAGATTTGCATTTGGGAGTCGAACGGGACATCACGTGCGACATTGTGGACGAAGCCGCCTTAGTGGACGAGGTGGTGGGCGTGCGGAGGAGCGTTAGGACAGACAACGGCGGCGAGGGGAGGGGGCTGCCGGCGCCATCGCCAACGCTCCATATCGCCAAGTGGGTGCCGCCGCGGGAGGTGAAACGACAGGGGGAGACCATCGCCAAGGGGCACAAGAACTACTTGCTTATGCTCAACTTCCAGCTCGGGATCAGGCGCGTGCTTTCTTTTGCCTTCAATGGCGGGTGCGAATTATGAACATTTTGCTTGCTCAATTGTGGGATTTGACCATGTTACTACTTTGGCACCACATAACGCGTAACGCCGGAGAAATTCGCATTTGCTTTGGTACCTTTGCCGATTTACAAGTTTGAATTAGGAAATATTGACATGTGAATCATCAAAGAGTTTGCTTTGGGTGGTTTAAGTAATGGTTAAAAAGTAATTTCTTTTGTGGGTTGGTCAATCTGATTTTGATTACAAGGTAGATGCTTCACCCTTATGTGTGAATTTTTCACCAACTCACAGCATTTCATTGATGGCTCAAATTGTTACTGAACTCCTTGCAAGCATATTAGCCATTTTTCTTTCATTTTTCTCTCCATGGTTAAATTCATATCTGCCTTACCAATGATGTGTTGACACAGGCATGCAGTCGGCAAGCAAGGTCCAATTACGCTTGATCTAAAATCGTCAGCTTTCAACCCAAAAGAAAAGGTATGGACAAAGTTCCCTCCAGATGGCTCAAAATATACTCCTCACAGTTCTCGTGACTTCAGATGGAATGATTACTGCCCACAGGTGTTCCGGTTGGTCATCACTCCCATGATAAAGATATTTGTTGTACCGTTGCTCTTGTGTCATCTTGCTGATTGACATATCATTTGTTCTAAACTGAATCGCAGGATACTGTGCAAACTGTTCTAGGTGGATGCTGTTGACCTTTTTTATCCCTTTGCGGAAGTGAGGCTCTCCGGGAATTCTCATCTCCTGGTAAGAGTGGAAGCTTCTTTTACCTAACAAATGATGATCGGTACTTGATAAAGACAATGAAAAAATCAGAAGTAAAGGTTTTTCCTTTGTGATTCCTTATGTCTCTAGACTTTCCAAGCTTCATAAATAAGGCCAGAAGTTTTATTCTGAATGCAAGAAACACGTTTATCTTACAGATGCTTCCAGCTCACTACAATCATGTCCGTGCATTTGAGAATACTCTAATTATCAAATTGTTTGGTCTACACTGTGTCAAGTTAGTTGGGGCAAATCAGAAGAAGGTTAGAGATGAATGTGACTGTATAATTCTTCTCCGTCCTTAGCACCACCTTTGTTATATACATTTTTGCCAATGTTCAAAATGTGTGCCCTGACTGTTTACTGTTGTATTACTACTCTGGTTCGTTTTGTCATAATGAGAAATCTATTATGCTCTGATTATTCTATCCATAGACGTTTTGATCTAAAAGGCGCATCTCTTGGCCGTACAACTGACAAGCCACACACTGAGATTGATCAGTATATGTTGGACCGAAAAGGCGACTAGAGGGGGGGTGAATAGGAGCACGCTCACTTTTTCCCAAATAATGAATTCAACACAATTTCACTCCAATAGCTATTAGGAAGCTATGAAGATCAATATACCAGTACATCGGAAGACTAGTATTGAATCCAATTAAATCCCCTAAGCAAAATAACAAAATCAACTAAGATTACAGAATCACAAAGCACTGGCGGTCTGACCTCTAGACCCAGCCGGTTGGACCGATTGCCGGGCGGTCTGACGATCTGTTATCTAATGGCGGTCGGACCGCTCCAAAATCGGTGTGACCGGTGATGACGGGCGGTCTGACCGGCCGACTCCAGAACAGATCTGAAACAGTAAAATCAGCCCGATGACGAAGTTGCAATTAGGTCAAACTTTTGATTCTCAACTCCAATCTTTACAAAACTTTGCACACACCTTCTATATGCTATTGAGGACCTATTCCAATCGAATATTATGATAATTCTTGGATAGATCCCGAACAATTGCCAATTGTATAACAGAGGGTCTAAAACCGGGCAAGAACGAAAACTTGATCCTAATACTTGTTCGTGAGTGATTGATGATCAAGATGATTGTAGATAGATTCACACATATCACAGAAAGCTAATTTACGTGAAAGAATCAATCACAAACTCGCGGATCATTGAAAGCCCTAAAATCACGAAATCGAAAGCAAGAACGAAAAGAGACTTATCTCAAGCAAACCGTGCATAGATTAAGAACGTGATCGTTGCTGGATTACACCCACACCATCATGGATCAGTGGTCAATCCAAGATCACAAAATTCTCCTCAAACCATGAAAAGCCCTAGCCTCCACCTCAACTCTCCCTAAGCCAATTAGGGTTTTGCAAGCGACAAAAGAGGTGAAAAACAGCGAGAGAAAGGGGTGCAGCCCCCACCTCCTCCTATTTATAGTGGAGGCCTAGAACTCTCTAGGGTTTGACTCACTTGGGCTCCCGTTAAGGCCCACTAACAAACGGGTCACACACGCACGCTTCGCAAAGCGCCGTCTTTAACTTTTGACCTAAACCGCTTCACCATGCGTCATGGATTTGCCAATAGGTCACCCTTGTCCATCTTGTGTCACGCTTGAGTCGTTGACCTCACCCGGCATCGTTGATCGTTCTGGACCTCAACTCTCCAAGTCTAGTCCCGATCCTCCTCGCCGTTGACCGTCGTTGACCATTAAGCAACCTGCACAACCATAGACAAGCAAACACGAATTCGGGAACAAGTTCTTCACAACTTGACCCATGTTAGTGAAAACATGCATCATGCAAACCATATGCCACGATACCAATGACTTTGACCTAACAAAACAACATCGCCACGAAGTTGGCCGACGTTCAAGTCAATACCGGTCTGACTGCTCCATGTGAGCCGGTCGGACCGCCCCTTGGCCGGTCGGATCGCTCCCTGTGAGCCGGTCGGACCACCCTAGGACTTAGCGAAATTCATGCCACAAATTCAAACCTTCTGGAAATTAAAAACAAATAGAACTTCTTACTGGAGACTCCAAAAATCATGAGACCAAGTGCATTGGGATCCCCTCACTTGCCTACAACACCTATTTTTGGCCCAGCTCGTTTTGACCACTTTAAGTCACAGCCGGTCCGACCGCCGCACATGGCCGGTCCGACCGATTTGGGACCGGTCGGACCGCCGTGCTAGGACCGGTCGGACCGCCCCTGTCCAGAATGCCTGTAGCTTTGTCGAAAACTCGTGAAACGACAAACCGTAAACACCATTGCCAATTGTCACATCATCCTAAGATCTGGAGCATATTTCCATGATATCCACAATCTCCCCCTTGATGAACACATTGGCAATTATCCAGAAAATGAAGTAAGAGGTTTGAAAACGAGTTTACTCGCAGTTTTCGCACAAAGGCACAACTTGGTCTATAAGCAAGAAAAAGCAATGTAAATGACCAAGCTGGCATCAGAATAGTATAGGCATGTGAGACAAGGCAAAAGAAAGCATAAAAACTTTGATTTCCAGAAAAGTGTCAAAATTCTCACATGAGGTCCATATGAAAGAACAATTGTTCAACTGACCTATGATCATTGTGAGTATAAAAGAATGCAATTCAAGTTCAGAATATCCAATAAGAAGATAAGAATGCAACTCAAGAACTCCCCCTCACTATGATCCTCAAATTTCAGAAATTTTCAGTTTCTCCCCCTTTGTATAATCTTCTCCCCCAACAATGAAATATTTTCTCATTAACACATCTTCTCCCCCTTTGACAATGGATTCATCAAGGAATCACGCCTTCCTCTCATCCAGAGATAACAAATGTAGAATAAAGAAAGAAGCAGAAACATAAAGAGGAGTATGCATGAAGTTCAATGGAGTGGCTTCATTTTTGAATTTTTCAATTTTAGATTACAAGAAGCTTTGGAGATTACCCAAAAGAGCTAGCCAGTATTTCTAATATTGTACAAACAGCATATCAAGCCTGACAGCGCTAGCAAGATCATGGTAAGACATGTATATCAAAGCTAAGCACAAAGGCTCAAAAGTAAAGCAGTAGATTTGATCAATTTAAGCAACGCTTCAAATTCAGCAAGTTCATCAACAGGGATCCTAAAGTGAAATTGGCCATGTCAAAATAACAAAGTGAGATCAAAAATCTAACAAAGACCACATTAAGAGTCAATCAGGTCCTGTATTGAATCATTTTGCTCAATATTTTGTAAACGCCCATTTGTCAACATTTTTCTCATATGCATTGAATATTGAAGTTGACTAATGATCTAACTTAGTGACAAGATCTGGACTAGGAGCCATCCACAAACTCATCCTAAGCTTGACCGAAGTTGATTAAAGGTATATCTTAGTAAAGAAGATCACGGACTAGGAGCCATCCACAAACTCTTTCTAAGCTTCTACCAGGCGACAAATCTTGAGGTTCATGTCATTTCTTACAAGCGGTCCCCATGAGATAAATCATTTCATCAAACTATCTCCAAGTTCATGTCATTTGACAAGCAGTCTCGTAAGAATAGTTTGGCACAATTTAAGCATAAGACAATCTTGATTTTTATTTTTCACAAGAGCAGTTTTAGAATCTCAAGGACACAGAAGCTCAAGTAATGGTCAATTTTAGATCAAAGAGCTAACAAAGCAATTCTGACAGGGCCAATGTCACAAGAGGAGCACTAATTACGCAACTCGCTAAAACATCCACAAATTGTAATTTCTTAGTTCGAGTTGTTTTAAAGTTCTAGCTCATATAGCAAAGACTTAGCTACACATGTAAAAGCATGATAATTCTAGCAAGTCAAAGAACTGGACATGACATTGAGCACGAATTGAAGTACTAAAACTCCAAAGGGTAATAGGCAAAGCTTCATCAATTTTAAAAGATAAGCAGAAAATCTTATATTACAATGCATCTTTTTGGATTTTTCATACCACTTGTTGGATTTTTCATATGAATGCAATATGATACAATGAGATGCAATAAAAAGCCTAAAAACCTACAAAGTTCAAAAAGATCACTAAGTTCAGAAAAAGAACAATAAAAGATCAAAAGAACAAGGAAAGATCAGAAAAGATCAAACTCCCCGTCAAACCAACCCATAAGGATAAATTACCCCTAACTCGCTTCTCAAGGTGGCAAACCTAGTTGGGTCTAAAGGTTTGGTGAGGATAAAGTCAAAAGATAAGAGAAGTGCCTAGTGAGTGACAAGCGCCCGAGATACTCTTCCTATCTAGCCGACAGCGCGCACAATCAGGATAAGAAAAACCCCCGAATGGACAAGGATAAAGAACAGGAATATCAAATGCCATACAAAGAGAGTAGAGTGTTAGTACCTGAATAAGAGCTTAACGGCCTGGCGATGGGAAGTTCTCGGAGATGCTTGAAACCCGTCGACTGCGTGAAGGAGGTGAACCATCTTGAGTCTCCGGTCATATGACGTGAACAGCCGAAGTCAACAAAGCACGTGCTCTTCCTCTTTCCGCGGTAATCCTGAAACATCAAGGTACAAAAGAACGATGTGTCTCGATACTGGGGTTAGATAAACAAGATTTAGGAATCCAGTACTGAGACACACGTCTGCAAGGAGTATACAAACCAGAAGTACTATCCTTGATTTTATCTAAACTTCTGTTATGAGCAATGTTTAAATTAACATGGGAATTAAACTGTCCAGGGGCGGTCTGACCGGCGTTGTGATGGCGGTCAGACCGGTGACCACCAGCGGTTAGACCGCCAGCCTGAAGAACATGAGAATTAGGATATTTAGAAACATAATGATTAGCATGTGAGAAAAATCCTAATCCAGGTTTATTCTTTTCAGTGTTACCATATCTTATAAAAGCTCTAGGTTGCCTGAATGAAATTCTATCAAGATTTTTCTTATCATTTTTTAACCTACGCCAACAGAATTCAATCAAATGCCCACTTTTCTTGCAATAAGTGCAATGGTACTTGGTACCACTAGAGGAGGCACCATTTGAATTAATACAAGGTTGGGCAAAACCTGCAGATTTAAAAGATGTTTTTGCAGGTTGGGTTTTGAATTCAATTAAACCTTTTTCCAAGACTTGAATGACTTGTGGCTTTGAATTGTCTTGAAAAGAATTGAATCCTAAACCTTGCTTCTTATAAGGAGTTTTAGACTTGTCAAGAATCATGTTTAATTGTTTCTTACCTTTAGAAAATTTCTCTAATGTATCATGAAGGTAAGCATTTTCTTTTCTCAAACTAACACAAGCATCACAAGTTTTATCCATAGATTTCTCCATATATAAAGCAATTTCAAGCTTAAGAGCGGAACAAGAAGCATAAATAGTATTTTCAATATTGTCCTTAAGCTTAGCATATTTGACTCTAGCAGCTTCTAAGATATCTTTGATTTCACGTTCTTTTTCTAAGCATGAAGTACAAGGGCTAGAATCACACACATCAAAAGCAATCAATTTACTAGACTCTAAACATTTTTCACAAGGAGCAGATTTAATTTCAATTAGCTCGGTTCTAGCATTTTCAAGTTGTTGCAAAGCAATATTGTGAGCAGATTGCAGTTTAGCCAACTCTGAGTGCATGTCATGACAAGATAAACATTCATCAGGTTGAAGAGTCTTAACATTTGCAAGTTCTAGTTTCAGTTTACCAATTTTTGACTCTAGTTTCTTATTTTTAGTCATGACAAATTCTAGCGCTTCATCTTGACTAAGCAGTTGCTTATATATGGAATCATATCTAGCAGAAAGCTCATCAAAAGAGTGAGATACCTCATTATCATCAATGTCGTCACTGTCAGCCATGAAGCACATGCCGGTGAAGTCTTTGGCCTTCCCTTTCTTCTTGTCTTGAGGGGTCTTCTCCTCCTCGCTCCCAGAGTCCACATCGCTCACGGATTGCTCTCCAAAAGAGGCAAGGACCCGGTGAGCGGCCTTTATGAGCTTGACAGCATCATACTCTGAGTTGTTCTCATGAGGCTTCTTCCAGGCTGTCTTTTCCTCCCTGTGCTTGCCCTTACCTTTTAGCTTGGGGCAATTGGCCCGGATGTGGTAGAGCTCTCCACACTCATAGCAAGTAACAGGACCACCTCTCTTTTTATTTCTCACATTGTTGTAAGCCCGTGTGAATTTTTTAGCTAAAAGGGCTAACTCAACCTCAGGGATATTCTCAAGCTCCTCTTCATGAATAGCAGATAAACAAGCAAAAGAAAATCCAGAAGAAGATTCAAAAGAGTCATCACAAGCCTTTTTGAGAGGATCTGCTACCAAAGCTAAATTGTCTTTCTTGGGATGATCAACTCTTTTAATTTTATGAGTTTTGAGTTTACTATAAAGCAATTCTAAAGTAAGACTTGAAAGATCAACATTTTCCTCTATAGCAGTAGCCTTCATCTCCCACTCCTTGGTGTTGATTGCAACCAAAAGATGGGTGGCATTTTCAGATTGAGAATATTCAATATCAACAGCTTTCATTTGATTAATCACTTTATTAAAACGACTGAAAATATCATCGATACTCTCTTTAGGACGCATCTCAAATTTGTTATAATCACGCTTATAGATTGTTTGGCGCACCTTCTTAATTTGGGACGAACCCTCATGATAGGTTTCGAGGGTGTTCCAAATCTCGTGCGCAGTCGTAAAATTGCAAATCCTATCATATTCTTGTCTACCAAGCGCACCACATAAAAGATTCTTGGCCTTGTTGTTGTTAGCCAAAAGAACCACACAAGCATGGGTTTCAACCTCAGGAATAATGAGCGGGGATCGAACAACGTCCCATATAGCTTGTCCCTCGCTCTCAAGGAATACTCGCATACGATTCTTCCAATAGGCATAGTCGTGCCCATTAAAGATATGCGGTTTTGTAGAGAACCTATCCATCGCCAAAGTTCAGTGACCAGTTAAGATCAAGAGTGAACTAACCGGGCTCTGATACCACTTGTTGGACCGAAAAGGCGACTAGAGGGGGGGGTGAATAGGAGTACGCTCACTTTTTCCCAAATAATGAATTCAACACAATTTCACTCCAATAGCTATTAGGAAGCTATGAAGATCAATATACCAGTACAGCGGAAGACTAGTATTGAATCCAATTAAATCCCCTAAGCAAAATAACAAAATCAACTAAGATTACAGAATCACAAAGCAGCTTGGCGGTCGACCTCTGGACCCGGTAGGTTGGACCGATTGCCAGCGGTCGGCCATTGTTATCTTGGCGGTCGGACCGCTCAAAATCGATCGACCGGTGATGACGGCGGATCGACCTACCGACTCGAAACAGATCCAAACAAGTAAAATCGGCCGAGGACGAAGTTGCAATTAGGTCAAACTTTTGATTCTCAACTCCAATCTTTACAAAACTTTGCACACACCTTCTATATGCTATTGAGGACCTATTCCAATCGAATATTATGATAATTCTTGGATAGATCCTGAGCAATTGCCAATTGTATAACAGAGGGTCTAAAACCGGGCAAGAACAAAAACTTGATCCTAATGCTTGTTCGTGAGTGATTGATGATCAAGATGATTGTAGATAGATTCAAACATATCACAGCAAGCTAATTTACGTGAAAGAATCAATCACAAACTCGCGGATCAAAGAAAGCCCTAAAATCACGAAATCGAAAGCAAGAACGAAAAGAGACTTATCTCAAGCAAACCTTGCATAGATTAAGAACGTGATCGTTGCTGGATTACACCCACACCATCATGGATCAGTGGTCAATCCAAGATCATGAAATTCTCCTCAAACCATGAAAAGCCCTAGCCTCCACCTCAACTCTCCCTAAGCCAATTAGGGTTTTGCAAGCGATAAAAGAGGTGAAAAACAACGAGAGAAAGGGGTGCAGCCCCCACCTCCTCCTATTTATAGTGGAGGCCTAGAACTCTCTAGGGTTTGACTCACTTGGGCTCCCGTTAAGGCCCACTAACAAACGGGTCACACACGCACGCTTCGCAAAGCGCCGTCTTTAACTTTTGACCTAAACCGCTTCACCATGCGTCATGGATTTGCCAATAGGTCACCCTTGTCCATCTTGTGTCACGCTTGAGTCGTTGACCTCACCCGGCATCGTCGATCGTTCTGGACCTCAACTCTCCAAGTCTAGTCCCGATCCTCCTCGCCGTTGACCGTCGTTGACCATCAAGCAACCTGCACAACCATAGACAAGCAAACACGAATTCGGGAACAAGTTCTTCACAACTTGACCCATGTTAGTCAAAACATGCATCATGCAAACCATATGCCACGATACCAATGACTTTGACCTAACAAAACAACATCGCCACGAAGTTGGCCGACGTTCAAGTCAATACGGTCCGACCGCTCCATGTGAGCGGTCGGATGCTTATGGCCGGTCGGACCGCTCCTCGTGAGCGGTCGGACCGCCCTAAGACTTAGCCGAAATTCATGCTCTAAAATTCAAACCTTACGAAATTAAAACAAATAGAACTTCTTCTGGAGACTCCAAAATCATGAGACCAAGTGCATTGGGATCCCCTCACTTGCCTACAACACCTATTTTGGCCCACTCGTTTTGACCACTTTTAGGTCACAGTAGGTCCGATCGCGCACATGGCGGTCCGACCGATTTGGGACCGGTCGGACCGCCGTGCTAGGACCGGTCGGACCGCCCCTGTCTAGAATGCCTGTAGCTTTGTCGAAAACTCGTGAAACGACAAACCGTAAACACCATTGCCAATTGTCACATCATCCTAAGATCTGGAGCATATTCCCATGATATCCACAGTATACTACCCTGAAAGATCTCGATCTGAACTTCATATTTGGATTGAAGAAGCAGTGGTTTCAAGAGTTCCGAAGGTGCAACCATCTTTTGTCTCATATTCTCGCCTCGACCGATGCATCTGCAACTTCATTAGTTAGGTTCCAACTGTGGAAAATAGCCATTTCATTTCTGTAATGTTGTATATACATGGGTTGTGTCACTTTAGTTGAAATTGATGTGGAGCAGTATGCATAGAAATGCTGGGGCTCAATGAATGCAAGTGCTAACAAGGTACAATAAACGGTGTCGATTTTGAGTAAATTCCTCATCCTTTGGGATAGACAATTTCATCAATTTTCGCTCTGTTCAATTGTAGACGGTTGAAACCTTGTGAATACCCTCTTCTATCAATAAAATCCAGTGATGTATTTTATCAAAGAAATGGCTTGTATTATTGTGGTATTAGTCTTTGATTTCATAAAGTGATCTTTGCATAGATTTAAGCAAAATTATCATCAAATATCTTTTATGTAAACTGATAAATTTCTAGATGTTAACTATTTATAGTACATACAATGAAAAGAGATTGAGTAGTAAAAGTGGGGATTTTTCTCTCCTTTTGATAGGGCTAGAGCGGTAAAGGGTAAAGGTAGGTTGAGAACCAAATATTGGGAGCAGTCTCGCATGTTTTCAAATTCCAATGGAATACTATTCAGTCATAACATAATTGGGTTAAACATTGACACAATTTACCATTTGTGGTATTATTTATTTAAGATCCGTTACAACGCACAGGCACACTACTCGTTATACATAAATTACAGTAAATAATTTATGTAATTTTGTGTCTTGCACACTGTAATTATTCTAAAAGTCTTAATAACTTATATTTTCATCATATAATTCAAAATCTCACATGTACTTTGAGAGGTTGCGCAAAAAAAGATACAAAATAAAATTATATACCAATAAAATACGGTAACGTGGTGAACTCGTTATGTTCTTCACATATACTTTGAGAGGTCAAGCAAAAACAAAGATAAAAAATAAAATTATATACCAATAAAATACGGCAATGTGGTGAACCCGTTATGTTCCGAAGAAAAAATCATAAAAAATTTGGACCCAATTCATCATATGGGAAAAATTACAAATCTCAAAGCATATCAGACGAATGAAAATTTAACTATTATAATTTTTTTTTCTTACAACACATCAATAGTACGAATCTTATAGCACATCTAACGAACAGAAAAGTGATAATTTTGGCTTCAAAAAACTGTCTGAAGTTATATCGCAATTCTCTAGAATAAAACTTTGTGTTGAAAAATAAAATCCAAACCTACCCCCTATATTAAAGTTTTTAGTTTAATTTGTGGAAAGTTTACCCTGCCAATTTATGGTTGAAAGAAATGTCTTAGATTTATCTAAGAATAGGATAGAAAAAGGGAAGAAGAAAAGAAGAAGAAGAGATGTATCGCGTGGAACACGTGTAGGGGCTTTGCCCTATATTGAGTCATTTCCAGATGGCATGATGCTGGCTTAACGTTTCGCTTGGGGGAAAGCCAGAGGTTTCCGTAGTTGGATTACACCTTCTAGACATACGTGTAATTCACCTCGCTTCAGTGCATCGCGCTGACTCACCTACATTATTGGAAGTATTATCTGGAGGGTATTTTTGCCACCGGTATGAGTCAATTTTAGGTGGCACGATGTTAGTTTTGTTAGGAAACGTAGGTCTGAGTCTTGCAAGTCTGGTCTGCGGTGGGCTCTTTATCTATCTTTAGACTATATATAAGAGAGAATCCTCAACTATTGTGCGTTCTTTTGAGAAGAGAAATAAAGAAAAGAAATAAGTCCTCACATATCTTTGTGTTCAATCTACTATTTGTTATTGCATTATTCTGTGCGATTCTACGTTTTCTACGAGGTGAACGATCGGACTAGACTCGCCAGTGACAGTTCCTCAATACGTTATCAGCACAATCGACTCCGACCTACCTTTAGGCCTCCTTTACCCGGATTGAAATGTAACCGCTGAAGCACGACGCTAGTAGATTGAATCACATTTTCTAGATCACTTTCAATTCTGTAAATTTGGCTTTCTAGATTATCTCTTACAGTGCAAATCCGCTCTAAGCCGACTTGAAGTCGCCGGCCAAACCGATCGTAGGTTGCATGAATGAGTAGATGTCGATTGCACGTTAGATGATAAATTGCATGCACAAAAACAACAAGAAGAAAAAATATCGCCTGCATGCGGTCTTGCCACCGAAGCCGCCTCCCACCCGCACATGGCCCCACCGCACCGCCGTAGTCGGTGACTGCACACATCCGCCCATGGTCGCCGCTCGGCCGGCCGCCGCCAAGACGCTGACAAATTTCGCAAGCACGCCACCAGACTGCGGTCGGCCACCGGCCGCCCCACCCGCACGTGGCCCCACCGCACTGTCGTAGCCGGTGACTGCACACACCCGCCGCATGGTCGCCGCTCGGCCCGAAGCCACCTCGCCCGCACACGACAGCCCCTGCAAGCACGCCACCCACGCATGGCTGCTCCACACGGAAGTGCAGCCACTTGGCCCCGCACGGTCGAGCCGCTGGCGGCATCCCGTACGAGGCCCACCGCTCGCCATCCTCAAGCACGAGGCGCAATCGACTGCCCACATGTGCACCGGTCACACCAGTCGCGCCCGTGTCGGCCGCCTTGAAGATGTGTCACCGCACCGAGCGAGCCACCGGACCGAACACGCCGCTGTGCCCCGGACCGCTTGAAGACGAGCCGCTGAAGCTCCCGTGCGAGTCCGTCACCGCGAGGCCTCCTCACACCGCCGAAAGGCCCCCCCGCATGGCGTCAACGAGCGAGAACGGCAGCCCTGCATGGCTGCTGTCGCTTCCGGTCTTACCTCCCGCACGAGCGTCGAACCGCCCGCAGTCACACGCATCGTGCCTCCCATTACACTAGCTGTCCCGTGCAACGCGTGTCGACCTCACGCCTGCCGCGCCACGCAGCCCCGGCGGCTCCCATGCGAAGCACCCGTGCCACTTCCTTGGTGCACATGGAAACCCTTCACCTCCCCTGCCTTTTTGACCAGGTCAGCTTGGGCCGCAACGGGCCAAGGAAAAATGGGCCCATCCAAAGAAATTTCTGGGAAAAAGAAAAGAAAATTTGAAATTCTAAAAATTTTCACCAGGGTCCTCGGAATTCTAAAAATTACAATAATTTTTTGCGGATAAGGAAATTTTGTGGAAAACCCCTAAGAAATTGGAAAATTGCACGATTTTTTTTTCAGAACTGAAAATTAGCGCTTTAGCCCTTGGAATTGCAGAATTATCCAAAAAATCCATATTTCAGCATAAAAAGGCATTGGGATTTCAATTTTTTGAATCCTTTTGAGCATTGTAAGTATGTTTAACTCTGATATTATTATTTTATATGAAATTTATATATTATTTTTACTGTCTTGATTATCTGTGATTTTTATATTACTTTTAATCATTTAAAATAGTAGTAAATAAAAAACACCTAAAAATATAAGAACATTATGAGAATTTTGTACCACTATTTGTAACCCTTTTTTATGCAATTTATCAGTAGTAATTTATGAACTATTTGTGTAAATATGTAGATGACTGGCATCACGAACCAGGAGTTCGAAGAGCTGGTCCAGCATGACCAGAATTACTTGACTTGGGCCGCTAACGTTGTGATCGTACTTGGGGCCAAGAAGCTCTGTGCTACTATCGGATTTAGCACCTCAAAGGATGTTAATCTCACTGCTTAGAAAAATGATCAAGCACTTCACTTTCTCATACACCATCTCTACCTAACGCTCAAGAATGAGTACATAGCGGAGAAGAACACACTAGTTTTGTGGACCGTACTGAAAAAGCGGTTCGAGAAGTTGAAATACACCATTCTTCCTCGGGCAGAGCAGGAATGGACCCAACTACGTTTTGGTTATTTCAAGACCGTAGAAGATTACAATTCTACGTTACACAGAATTTGTACCAGTCTTCAACTCCGTGGTAAGGTAATCACAGATGACTAGGAACTCATAATGTTCGTATCCTTTGGATAAATCTTCAACTGATGGTAACCCGATCGCATGTCGATCTTCGAGAACATTCCAGATCCTTTCATTTCATCAAACAAATCATCAATTCAGGACAGTGGATACTTGTTCTTGATAGTGACTTCATTCAGAGAACGGTAATCAATGCACATTCTCATGCTTCCATCCTTTTTCCTGACAAATAGGATTGGTGCTCCCTATGGAGACGAACTATACCTTATGAAACCTTTCTCAAGAAGTTCTTTAATCTGCTTCTTCATCTCTACCAACTCGTCGGCTGGCATCCGATAGGGTCTCTTTGAAATTGGTGCTGTTTCTAGTACCAGATCGATAACAAACTCGATGTCGTTGTCCGGTGGCATTCCAGGTAACTCTTCTAGAAACACATCTGGTTATTCTCTGACAATAGGCATATCTTCCAAGGTATGGTCTTCGTACTATTGACTATCAGATGTCCATCACGAACGGAGGTGGCTAGAAATTCTACCTTCTTTCCATTGGTATCCTCGATTGTTACAGATCTTCTGCCACAATCTAATACAGTTTTGTGCTTTGATAACCAATCTATGCTAAGAATGACATCTAAGGTTTGGGTGTCTAGAACAATTAGGTTGGGAAGAAACTCTACTCCAGCTATGAGTAACTTAGCGCCTAAATATCCCACTTTAGAGCTTAGCTCTGCTCCAAGCGACTTGACTAACATAGTATGCTTAAGAGGCTTAACTTTCAAATTATTATTGGTTGCAAAAACTCCAGAAACAAATGAATGCGAAGCTCCAGAATCAAACAAAACTAATGCGGGTATTGAGTTTACCAGAAACTTACCCAGTATGACATCGGGTGCTCTCTGAGCTCTTTCCAGAGTTATGTGGTTGACACGACCTCTGACCATGAATTGCGACGCTCCACCAAATTGGGCGACAACTTGAGATGCTCCCTGATTGTTGCTCTGCGCTGGTGTCTTGGCTGGTGTAGCTCCAAGGTTGAAGCGTACTTGAGTTACTGTTCCCTTTTACGGATATTGGTTGGCGAAGTACCATGGCTGACAACAGGAAAAACAAACTCTTGGTACACTCTATGGGTTGTTCCCTGAATTGGGGTTGGCTGGCACTGGGTTGCGAAAATTTTGAACCACTGGATGAGGTGCTGAAGTTGGTGCAGACGTCCTAAAAGCGTTCTGCGGTGGAAACTCATTAAGCCGCGC
Source organism: Hsuehochloa calcarea (assembly GCA_036346395.1). Taxonomy (NCBI): domain Eukaryota; kingdom Viridiplantae; phylum Streptophyta; class Magnoliopsida; order Poales; family Poaceae; genus Hsuehochloa; species Hsuehochloa calcarea. The sequence goes on along the minus strand of CM070609.1, from coordinate 56,348,717 downwards.
TGAATCGCTTCTTGCCTTTGTCAGAATCGGTGACTTCCATGTTGAGCCATCCTGCGTTTGCTGCTGTCTTCAAGTTCTTTGCGTTTGTCTTCTAGAATCAAAACTTTGTTAACTAGTTCCTGGAAGTTTAGGAAAGTATGGGTAATCAAGTTAACTTACAATCCAGAATTCAGTCCCATGAGAAAACGACTCTAAGTGCCTTATTTGTAGCGACATCTTCGGCGGCATAGCGGGCAAGCTGAGAAAATTTATTGAGATAGTCAGTTAAAGACATTACTCCTCGTTTGAGAGCGTGAAACTCATCCTTCTTCAGATCCATGATACCTTCTGGTATATGGTACTGGCGAAAAGCAGCTGAAAACTCTTCCCAGGTAATATCTTGCGGCGCCTCATGCGTTGCACAAAAGTTTTCCCACTATTCGGTCGCTATGCCTTCCATCTGACGAGTGGCATATATAACTTTTTTATGATCGCTGCATTGGGTGATCAGCAGCTTTCTCTTAATGACACGAAACCAATCATCAGCTTCCACTGGTGAAACATGCCCGAAAAATATTGGTGGACGAGTCCTCATGAACTCAACTAGCTTAAATGGTCCATGGTGACCATGAGCGACTGGAGCTCCATTGTGGTGATTGTTCTTGCTGTGCTGATTGCTGATATTCTGAATCTGATTCATCAAGGTGTACATCATCTGGGTCTGAGCTGCCAAGAAAGCTACAAAATTCTGCAGGTCGATTGGGGGTGCTTGAGGTGGAACTGCTCCTGCGGGGGTCTGCTCATTTTCTTCTGATATAGGGGTGCCAGAACCACTTACAACAGCTTGACGAGTCTAAACCATCTGGTGAAACTCTATGGGTTAGATAAGGTAGCAAGCACAAGATGAGTTAGGAACTAGGCAGGGGTAGGTTAAACCTAACAAACATAGCTCAAGAAAACTCAATTGAAATACCTATATTAATTAAGATCTTAGCATGGCTGCAACAATTGCCTAAGTACATTTGCAGCTCATACTCGCACAAAAACTAAGAACGAACCTAAATACACAATCTACAGCCTAAAGGGCGACTCTCCTAACCTTAAAACAGGCTAAGCCTAAAAACTCAACCAGACTACTCGATGAGGTAACCTCCATAGCCCTGACGGTGCTCCCGCTTGGTGTAGACCTGGAACTGCGCTGGCATCCTTGCGAACTGGTCTCGGTGTCCCGGGACTGGTGCAATAGGAACAGGCGTCCCTAGCGCAGGCACAACAAGTTCCTCCGACTCTACGGCCTCTGCTGGCTTCTCAGTTTCTTCTGGGTCTTCTTCTTCATCGTATTCTTCGTGATCCTCCTCATCTTGATTCTCTTTGTGCTCGTGCTGACCGTAGAGAGTCTCTTCCAAAATGGTGATCCTTTCTTCTGCTCTATGCATGGTCTCATAGGCGCACTGCAGTTCTATAGCGGCCAACTCCAATGACTCCTTGTAACGTTCCAAAATTTGGTTTTTCAAAAATCTTTTGTGTAGTTGAGGTCCCTAGAAAATTTTACCAATTTTATTTGAATTAATAAAGCTTAATTGGATTTTTTTCAAAACTAAAAATATTTAATTTGACTAATCTAAACATCAATTAAATCAAAACCTATTTTATTTGGCTTCGTTGTGTTCCAAGGAATTTTTTGGTATTTTCTGAGTTTTTTCTGGATTTGTTTGCTATTTATTTGATCTCCTTGATTTGTTGCCCTTTATTTAATTTCGAAAATCATGGTATTTTCTCTCTCCTCCTGCATGCTACAGTAATCACAGGCGCTATTCACATCTGTTCCCAGCAACGCGCGACCGAGAGTCCCGAACCGATTCTCGGTACGTTTTCCAACTAAATTTCAAAATTCAATATCTTTCTTCTCGGTGCATATAAAAGCGAGTCGTTTACGCCCACATGTCCATCTCGACGTCCTCTTCCAATTCCCTATTTTGATTTCCTCCAAATCAATATACTTTCGTCGCCATCTGCAAAATACCGAGTTGTACCCAAAGGTCTTTTCCAGCGAGTTTCTCCTCCATCCGAAGTCCGCCGGCCGAAACGTCTGCGGCGTTGGGTTCGCGTCGTCGTGCTCTACATCACAGTGCCATCCCCTTCGCCTAAAGATCGTCGAAATTCTGTCGTCCGTTGCAGTCGAACCGCATTCTTCGCGTTTCTCGCTTCCTCGGTGAGTTTTTCCAAAATGCGACCAACCATCGTGTCCGCTTGTCATTACCTTTCCGTTTGCCCTTCGCCGCCGCCAGACGCTTCAAAGAAATGGCCACCCGCGCGCCATTAACCATTCATTGGTCATGCATTCACACTGTAGATATACATGACTCGCCGCTGCTCTCTGGTATCTTTTCCTGCTATCTGTTGTTGAGTTAATTTGTTCACGGCTAATTCTTTTCTCTAATCTTTGCTTCTCATCTCAGAGAAAAAAAATATATACCATCTATATACACCGCTTACGCCTAGTATCCAAAGACGTGACTAGAGTTGGGAGTCGGTAGTGCATTTCGTGCCGCCGAAGCTTGGCCCTTTCGGCACGGCCGAAGCACGGCCCGACCCGACACGTGGCGTGCCGGCCGACCTAGCAAGTCGGCCCGTCGGGTGGCACGGCAAATCGTGCCGTGCTCGGCAAGACGACACGGTTGGGCACGACCAGCACACCTCCCGCCGCCTCGCGGATCGCACCTCCATTTGCCTCACCGCCGCGACATCTCGCCTCGCCAAGCGCCTCGCTGGCTGGATCAAGACGGCCAACGGCGTCTGCGGAGGAGCCTAACGCCGCGGCGTTGGGGCACGGAGCTGGAGAGGCGCGAGCACCGTGGGAAGGGGCGATGCCGCCGGGCCTCGGGGACGGGGAGCCTCCCACGGCCGACACGCCTCCTCGCGCCTCCCGTAGCCTCGCCGCTCTGTCGTGCCTCCTCGCCTCCCGCCGCTTCGTCTCCCGTCGCGACTCCTCGCCTCCCGTCGCTCTGCCACCGCCGCACCTCCTCTCCTCCTGTAAGATCGAGGTGGCCGACTAGAGGGGGGTGAATAGACGGTTTTAAAATTTCTTTCGCGCTAAAACCAATATATAATGCGAAAGCTAATAACGAATTGGTTTTGCACAATTAAAACCTAAAACAACTAGGCTCAACTAGGAATGCAACAGTATATAAGAGTATGAGTCGAATGCATACCTCGCTAAATTTCACATTTATATCCAAATGAGACTACACACTAGATATAGTAATAGAATTGTTAGTCTCACAATTGGATTTGTCATTAATCACCAAAACACTCCATTAACTCATAATGGCGGGTCTAGGTCATTCACTCACGCCGCCCGCTCCATGAAGTCGGCGCGCAGACCGGGCGAGCCATCGGGGAGAGAAGTCGCAAGACAGTAAGGAGCCGTGGCCAAGGCCACGCCGGCCGGGAAGGGCGATGAGGGTGACAGGGGAGGCGAGGGAGGCCACGTGGGGGAGGGAGGCCACGGGGCCACGAGGGGGAGGCGATGGAGGCGACGGGGGGAGGCGAGGGAGGCGAGGGGGACCGGCGAGGGGCGAGGCGAGGGGCGACCGATGAGGGGCGAGGCGTGGGGCGGCCGGGAGCGGGAGGGGGTCAAGTATATGACCTCGGCTTTAATAAATGAGAATAAGATGATGTTCATAGCATCATTGTTCATTTCGGCAAATTAGGCAATATGTTACAAGCTAACTTCCTCAATTTCTAACCTTAAACCCAAGCTTGTTAAAAACTTCAAAAGAAAATACCAAATCAATATTGGTATGATGACCGGGAAGTATTTTTAATAAAGACTAGATGCATTATCTTGGCCAAAAATAATTTTTGTTGAAATTTTAGATCTTGAGAAAAATATTTATTCTCTAAACAAAACCTATTCGGTTAAGTAAATTATTTATGTATTTTAAAAGGTGAAACAGTGGATTTTAAATTTTATTAAGGACATATATTATCCCAGTAGTCTCTCTGCAAAATCTCACATTTTTTCGAATTAATTTGCTATTTTAAAACCCCGGTCAAACTCTTGAAGATTTGAATTAGGCTTGGTCAACCCTCCCGGCCTAAACCCTCCTTGGCACTGTAGTGGCTCGAACCCAATGAGTTTGAGTCCCAATCAGTGCAACCGGGCCGCACTGACACGTTCAAGCGTGTGCCCCACCTCCCGTGTTTTCGAGCCGTTGATCTCCTCGCGGACGGTCGTGATTCGCAGCGCCGTGCGAGCCCTCCTTGTGTGCGATGTGATATACACCGTTGGAGTCCCATCCAACTGCGGTCAGCCATGGCTTTGAAAACCCTAGCACTCACCTAAATCTTAGCTGTCAGATCTCAACGAACGGGTCAGATGCATTGGCCGTTTGGACCGTCCGAACGCGCCATGTGATATCCACCGTTGGATCTTCATCCAACGGCATCGCAATTAAACTTAGTCATCAAACTCACCTCCAAAAATCGGGCACCGTTGGATCCTGAATGTGCCGCCCCGATCAACATGAACGTTCGGACCGTCCGAACGTCACGTTGAATCTGATCCGTTGGATCTAAATCGGACCATCGAGACGGGCGGTGACGTTCGGACCGTCCGAGTCTAAGCCCAATCTGAGTCGTTTAAATCTAATCCAACGCTACCGGTTGGATCAAGTTCAAATCCCTTGGCGCGTACCTTTCAAGAGTAGCCGTTGGATTTGAATCCAACACCTCTCTTTGATTGGGCCGATCGGATCGGTGCGGAAGACTTTGAATCTCGGTAGTGAGCACAAATCGAACGGCTGATAATCCTTGGAGCTTACGGTGGGCTGTGTTGTCGTATTTTGCCCCGGATGACAGTGGAGCCCCACTCGTCAGTGAGCTCCCTCTCTTCCTCCTCTCGTCTGTGCACCAACGCCGGCTTTGCCGCCGGAGTGGAGGCGTTACACAGTAATGACACGAATATCCCCTTGATATTTAGCATCATATAGCCACCTCATCAGCTCTAGAGAATTCTCGGTTGCTCCAGTGGATCAAATTCTATATAAACCCTACTTTTTGGAGCTCTACCATTGTTGACCGGAGCAATTATCTTCACCCCATTTCCTTCCCAGTGAAGTATCCCTTACTTTCTTTGCATGATCATCTCTATCGGTGCTTAATTCACTTGATGAGGTGAATTTGGTCATCGTCTGTAGGTTGATCCAGGGTGTTCCCCTTTTGCTGACCCGAGCCAGTTGGAGCATCTTGTGGGTAGTATCTTGCTTCGGTGAGTTAGGCTTCATGCCTTCCTGCATAGCACGTGTAGGGTGATCTTTAGAGTCTAAGATTTCTTTGTTGTCGTTTGGTCAGACGAGTGCAAAGGATCTTGGGTCTTTGCTGTCTCGGCCAGGACTTGACTTCATATATTTTCTTCTCCAGCTGGTAAGTTAGACCTTGTTTCTTGTCGCCCTGGGCACCCTAAGGACTTCAATAGTTCTTGAGCCATCTACTTGTACCTGATTTATTAAAACAACAAATTTTATTTTTTGTAATATGTCTATATTTCAGCTTTTCAAACATCTGTAGCTATAGTCTTAAATTAAACTCGAAACTGGACACTTCGTATCTATAGAGGATGAATATGGGTTATTACCTTATTTGGGGTAGATATAGCTTAAGCATATTGCTAGCCATGCATTATCATCTTGATCATGCATTCTGTTTCAATATTTTGTCCCCTGTCAGTTTTTGGTGTTTATTGGGTTCTTATGATTTTAGATTCCGTTATTGAACCTGTTATTGAATCTGTTATTGAACAACCAGAACCTGAACAAGAGATCTATTATTACCAAGGCAAGCATCCTCTCTGCACCATATTGATCCCAATTTTTGGAACTGTAGATTTACAAAATACAGTGATAACTGTGCATGCTAATTCCTTAAAAATTAATTGTGATCTGTTTGGTATCTAGTTACAACCTATCACTTGTGGCTTACCATAAATTTGATCATACACTCAAATTAAGGTATTGTTGGTATTAAAATACTTAGGTTAGAATTTTTGCTTAGCCTTGCAGTCAATAGACTGGTAGTGTTTGGCAAGCTTATCTTGTCAAACAGGGGAACCACAAATAAATTTTAAGTAATTGTTTCTTTGTCAGTCTCTTTAAATCAGAAATGAATTTAAACCCTTCTTGCTAATCTGATTTCAAATCCGGACAAGTGAATGCTAGTGATGGTGCCTTAGTGCACGAGACTAGGAAATGTGGTTGTCTTGTCTGGATTGATTAAGCACTGAATATTGGCTGGATGATTCAAGCCCCAACGTACTTCCACACGCAGTGTATGGGCGCTGTTTGGTTAAGTAAAGGGTTAATGCTATTGAGTTGGAAAACAGGAAAGTAAGGGCATATGTGTTTGATTGCGTATCTATATCATATGTTCTTAGGAGGGTGAGGCCATACATGCATTCCATCACATGTTTGTACCTTAAGGGCTCCGATTGCGAATTAATATGTGCAGCTAGCACAGCTCTGCTATCTGTCATTTAATTTCTATTTTTCGGATCGGCATTCCCGGCACAACATGTGGGCCCCCGGTTGGCAGGTTCTACTAGTAACTTGTACTGAGCGGGATCAGTCACACATGGGTATTCCAGCTCAATAGTGTCAACTTGTTGAAAAATATCAAATCTTAGTTTACCCGGCCGGCATGCCAAAGGCAGTGTGCTATTATCCTAGGGGCTACGGGCTAACTAAGTCGTGTGGGTAAAGTTGTACACCCCTGCAGGGTTAAAACTATTCGAATAGCCGTGTCCCCGGTTACGGACAACGCTTGGATCTGATTAGTGCTTTGTATAGATTTGACATTTCTATTTTGTTGGTGAAAGGATTTTCGGGTAAATGGTTAAGTGTGTACTGTTGTGTTGGTGGTGTACAGCCACTTCATTATTGTTTATTGTTTATGATTATTCTTCATTTGCTTGTTCTTTTAGTCCAAATTGATTTATTAAATTGCTTTATCAAAACTTAGCAGTTGTAGGTTAAGATGTATTGCTTTACGCAAAATTAAACCATTATGCCTTCCTGTTGTAACCTTATGCATATACAAAATTCTAATCCTTTGTATAGGTTCTATTAAACACTTTCTTTTACTTAGTTTGTGTAAGTCTTGCTGAGTACCTTATGTGCTCAAGTGCTATAACCTCTTGTTACAGTGAAGATCGTTATTTGTATGAGCTGCCCGTTAGTGCCGATCAGGGTGACGCTAACGAGTGAAGCTATTTCTAGTCTCCACTCAATAGCCTGCGGGTGATGGGGCCATTGGTGGTTTTAGCTTTTGCTGTTTAGTTTATTTCCGCTGCAAAACTCTGTAATGACTAAAGTCACTTGATTTTGTATGCCAGACCGAATTGTAAACTCCAATGTATAATTATGTAATTATTTTTCATGTATGATTGATGCAATGTTGTGAAGGATATATGTGCAATAGTTTTTATTCCTGGGAACTATTGTAATGCATATATCCGGGAACCTGAATATTGGAATTGTAACGTGTGAAAGGTTATGCTATTAGCATGTTTTTAATTAAGAACCGAATGGGTCTTGATTAAAGATTATGCTTTGAGTATAATTCTTTAATTCGGTACAATATCCAATATGTTTTGCTTTCAAACGGGCAAGCACAGTTTCAATCGCGAGGAAGACAGGACAGGCAACGTTCGGAAGCTCAACGTTCAGCAACTCACTGTCCTATAAAATCACCAAGCATTCGTCGTGCCACATACAAAAATCAACTCAGTGATCTTATTTCTTCACCATTCAAAAATTAACTTTCTTTTATTCATCATGCATCTACTCTTCTCATTTCTTCAATATCCATCTACTCTCCCCCATTTATTCACCATGATCCATCCATTATGCTACCAAGGAGTCGGAGCACCAAGGAGCTCCCGAGCAGTATGCTACCGGGGAGTCAGAGCACAAAAAGGACAGCAGGGCGACTTTGTGTAAGCTCTCGCCGCCGCTCCCCTAGTCCTCCTCCGGCTCCGACTCCCGTTGATGCTCACCAGTTCTCGCCAAGCAAGGGAGACTACGACATGGATGACTGTCATATGGACGGTACGGAGGGCTACGAGCAAGATTGAGGCGATCCGAGCCAATGGGGCTCCGAGTTCTCTCCGCGTCCACGGACGGCAACATTGGCGGTCTCGGCGAAGGCTAATTTGGAAGCACATGACCTGGAGCCAGCAAATCCAAGATGACCAAGCGATAGATATCGCAACTGTAATTATTGCCAAGCTAAATTATCTGCTCGTATAGCTGCAGGGACAGGGCACTTGAACCGGCACTACAAAGCATGTTTACGCAAGATCGGGGCGTAGAGCCGAGGGGGAGGAGTACAAAGCAGCTAAACTTCAAGGCCGATGTGTAACATCCCAACTTTTTGAGCTTGTGAAAATCTTTTAATTAGTTGCTAGTTGGAAATCTCAAGAATTTCATTTTATTTGAATTAAAATTAAAAGCTTATTATAGACTTTCATGTCAAAATAGTTTATTGTCGTTAATCCCAATATCAACAATTGCCAAAACTCTTTTATTTGGATTCTATGTGCTTAGATATATTTTATAGAATTTTCTAGAAATTTTCCAAGTTCAATTGCTATTTTCTATTTGCTATTTGTATTTTCTGGATTTTCTAAAAAGAAAAAAATCAAGTTTAAATCTTCAGAACAGTGTTGGGTCGAAGTCCAACACTATTCCCGCATGCCAGCCCATCTCCTCGCTTGCCCGCGCCCTCGTCCCTTGGATGCGCGACGCGTGCCTCTCGTTTCGATCGGACGCTTGCGCTCAACCCCACCTTCCTCCGTTGGATAGCCGCCGCGTGGCCTCGCCCACTGATCTCTCTCGCTCACTCGCCCGTGCCTCGCTGCCGCTGCCAAGTGGGACCGCCACCGAGTAGTCGTCTCCGCGCCTTTCTTCTTCCTCGCGCCCGCGCGTTCGCCCACCCTTGCCGAAGCTTCAAGCTTCGTTCGACAAACGCGTATCCGTTGCGGATTCTTCACGACGACTTTACCAAAACAAATCTCGAGTTATCCCGTACCAATTTCTGTTGGAATCAAACCTAAATTCGGCAGATCTCCCGAGAATCAAAGATTTTGAAATCGCGGCCGTTTCAGACTCGAATTGGGGGTTTCCAATTTCGGCGTCCCCCGGTCCTATAAATACCCCCCTACAATCACCCGGTCCTCCGCAACCCAGAGACGCCACCCTCATCTCCCCGATCGCTTTGGCGCTGCCGCAATCCAAGCTTTAGGGTTTTCGGCCGAGCTTCTTCTCCGACGAATTGCGCCGTCGTCATTGTTGCCCTTGCCCCGCCGACTGCACCGTTGTGATCAGCAAGGTCCGGCCTGCCTCGTGCGCCCCTCCTCGCCGCCGGAGCATCGCGGAGCGCCCTTCCGACAAAACCTGTAGCTCCACCGCCGCTTCTTCCTCGCCGTGGGTCGCCGCCGTCGTCGCCAGCCGCTTGTAAGGGCACCAGCAGGTGCGCAATAGCCTGGGGAAGCTTCTGGTACCCTCCGTCGCCGGTGACTCGCCGCCAATCGCCGGTGGCCATCGGGTCCCAAGTGCCGCCTCGCCGCCGCAGCCGCGTCAGCGCCACCGCAACCGTCACACCAGCTTTTGTGCTTGTGTGTCGCCCGCGTGGCACCAGATCAATGCCAGCACATGCGTGCATGGCCTAGTCCACCGCGCCAAATCTCCCGAGGAGGGTGAACCCAGTTCACCGTGAGCCCAGTTGCTGACATGTGGGGCCCACATGTTAGATTTCTTTTAAATCTATTTCTTTTTCCGGAAATTCTCGGCTGACACCAGCATTGCGTAATAATCTGATTTTCCTATATAAAAATAATTCAAGAAATTCATTAAAATGCAAATTAGGGTTTAAAATATTTTGCAATCTTCTAAAGCCCATAACTTTTGCATCCGACCTCCGATTGAGCCCATTCAAATTTGTAAATTCATATTAAATCGAGATATATTTAATGGTGAATTTTAGTTGATTTTTTGAGTTTGTTTTGCCTCTTTGATTTATTTGTTTTTGTTTCTTTTGTCTCGTTTGCGAGTAGACATCGATACTTCGGGAAATTTTAGGGAAGAAGGAGCGCCTCAAGATCAAGCCCAGTACCTAGACCTATTCCAAGGCAAGTTATGCCTTTGATCATATTGAACCCAATTTTCAAAATACTTTGTTTCAATGTATTGCATTCTATTTCAAGTATTTATTTAAATGCTTTTGGTATAGTATTACTCCAATTTGTTATATCCACCTTGTCTATTGTATGCCATGATCTTTTGTCACCCTAGATTGGTTTAGTACTAGTTGGTATTATCGTAGCACCAACGTGAGTTAGTTAGAAACGAGTAGATTGCTTAGCCATGCCACGGGTCATCATTTCATGTACGTTGCAGTTACAAACTTGACTAAGTGATTATAGAACTGTGTGATGAAACTGTATGTGCTGTGTGCTATTAATCGTTGATGGCATGTGTTGCACTTAATCAACAGGGTGGGAAAAGATTTAGACTGAGGCAAGTGGTGGATCTGTGTGAATGGTGGAGCTGTTTGCTTTATAACCTTTGTGATTTTGGTTAAAACTGGAAGTTTTGCCTTGGTCAATTAAGGACTTAACTTTGTGCGCCATTGAACTGGGCCTTACTGTACAACCACATGTCTAGTATGGGACGGGTCTAACTTAGTAAGTTATGGAGTCTTGACATTGACAACTCAGGTTGTATTTTAAGCTGTGTGATGGGCTGGAGGTGTGATATGTCACATCGCGGGACGGTTCGCTGCATCCCTGTCCAACGATTTGTGTCGTAACCAAACGCTGTGTGTATCGGTTGGCCGGCAGGAAAGCACATCGGGAGTGTCATTGCTTGAGATGAAATCTCTGAAAGGTTTTGTTATGGTCAGTGCTAGCTACACTGATTGTATCGTGTGGGTAAAGTGTACAACCTATGCAGAGTGTTAAACCAATCTATTCGAATAGCCGCGTCCTCGGTCATGGACATGCTCAGGGATTTCACACGAGGGGTAGATTTTCATAAAAGAATTGGGAAGGGTCAGCTGTGTGGGATAACTTGTGCAGTTGTCTGAACAACTTGATTAGACTGTGTGTCCTTTGTGAAATCAAATGTTAAATTAATATTCTTTATTTGTTTTCAATTACGTTTCAATCTATTACATGTATTCAATTGCAAATGTTGCATTTCTGCAAAATAACCACAGAAGCCATTCCTTTGAAATAAGCCATCATGTATAATTGCATTCTGTGGTATGACTTACGAGTACGGTGTGTACTCACTCTTGTTAAACAAATCAACAGAAGTGGGGGACTCATCACCAGCTTTTGAAGAAAAATTCTATGAAGGTTGATCGTTAGGGTCTTGATCCCAGTCAGTTGCCTGTGGTAAATTGATGGGAGCCCGCTGGAGTTACGTTGTTTCCGCTACTGTTTATTTCATTATTGTTAGCCTTGCATGGCTTAATAATTGTAAAACTCGACCTTAAGGTCACAACAGTTACTTGTTATTCAAATTACTCGTTATTTTAATATTTCATTGTATGGAGTTGATATGTCATCAATGTTGACACTGTGTGCACTAGCGTGATCCTGGATTAGTGTAGAATACACAGAGGGTTCAGATTTGCATGTTTGGGTCCCGACACGATGGCTCTGTAAGTACTTGGGTATACAACCCACTTTCTGCTCGTGAGAAAATTGCTAGATATATTGTTGCGGAAGATCAACCGATTTGGATGGGTGAAAGTCGCGTGTTCGAAAGAATGATCCAACGCGGTTTTTGCCCACATTACCAACATGTTAGTAGGAGAACCACTACATCTGATATTTTACGGATATATCACAAGGAACTAGCAGAGCTAAAAGAGTTATTCCTACAAGTTCAGTTCTATTTTGCTATAACTTCGGACATCTGGACATCATCACACCAAATAAGTGCATACCTTAGTGTTGTAGCTCATTATTTAGACGATAATTACAAGATAAACAAGAGAGTCATAGGGTTTAAGGTAATTAACGAATCACACACGGGAGAGGCCATTGCCGAGCGTATACTACGCGCACTTGATGATTTTAAGATAGATAATAAAATTGCTTCAATAACTCTTGATAACGCATCAGCGAACACTACTGCTATGAACATCCTCACCCCAAGATTACAGACGTATATTCGTGGTTCTGTTCTCCACCAGAGATGTGTATGCCATATCTTGAACCTTGTTGTTCAAGATGGTATGCAAGCGATTGACGGATTTTTGAACAGTGTCCACGACGTCGTTCGCTACCTCACAAATTCCCCACAAGTGGTAGCTAGGTTCGTGGAGTACTACGTGGCCAATGGGAAGGAGCCAAGAAAAATCGGTCTTGACATGAAGGTGAGGAGGAACTCGACCTATATCATGTTAAAGAAGTTACAAGGGTATGAACATGTTATCTTAAGACAATGAATTTGTAGTTACTAATTCAGATTGGCAGATTGCTAGTTATTTTTGAGAGTTTTTAAAACCTTTTTATAAAGCAACAAAGATGTTATCTAGTGTTTATTACCCTACCTCTCCCTTATTTATAGAGTTTATTTGGTTAATTGCAGATAAGATTGTCAAATCTAGGAAGGAACCCCTTTTAGGTCATGCTGTCGCACTAATGGAGGAAAAATTTATTAAATATTTCAGTTCTATTTCACACGTGTATTGCTTTGCTATCATTTTCGATCATACGAAAAAGTTGATAGGTTTGCAAATCGGTATGGAGGGAATAGGTGAATGCCTCGGTCTTGATTACTCGGAAGCTTTCGCACATGTCAAAGAGGAGCTTTTTCGTGTTTTTCGCATGTATCATGACAAATTCGGCAGCAGCATGAGATCAGAGGCCTCACAGCAGACGCAACAAGGAAAGAAAAGCTTGACATCCCACTTGTGGAAGAAACTAAAGGGCAAGTTTAGTTCTTCGTCCTCTTTGTCTCAGGCAACCCCCTTGTGGAATTCTATCTCAGAGCTAAACCACTACCTGGAGCATGATTTTGCAAACATCGATCCTGATCTTTCCGGTGGAAAGATAGACTTGCTCAAGTGGTGGAAGAACAACAAGCGGATATTTCCTGTGTTGTCACATTTCGCACAGGATGTTCTACTGGTGCCGGTGTCGACTGTCTCTTTAGAAGCAACCTTCAGCATGGCAGGGAGAATAATTGAAGAAAGAAGGTCATCACTCACGCCTAGGATGGTGGAGGCAATCACATGCGCCTAGGACTGGGAATTGGCTAAAGAGTGGCAACATCAACTGGAGATCTTAAGATCGTGCAGGCGTACGCTGACCTCGAACGCATGAACGATCTCAATATTAATGAGTAGTTAGTATGCACGCATGTTGTTACTGTACTCTTTTCCTTACTCGGTGAACCCCACTCTGGGGCGTAAGGTTTTTAACAAGGCAGTAACATTGTATTTGTAAAATATCAAGAAAAATTCAATTTTTCTCTGAAATATTTATGTGCCCTTGTTTTTTTTCCAATTAATTCAATTTTAACTAGTTTTTAATGAGACGGGTACAAGAGGAATGAAGATGACGGTCACCGCCGCTATCGCCACCTCTGCCGTCTATAGTTATTTAGGACTGGGCTTGGGCTGGCACGGCACGATCCCAACACGACGGGCTTTGGGCCGTGCCTGGGCCTGGCCAGAGGCGAGGTGGGCGGCATGGCACGGCGGGTGGTGGCCGAGCCGGCCGACGCACGGCCAAGCACGGTGGGCCCGGGCCGGCCGGCACGGCCTGGCCCAATGCCCACCTCTATACGTGACTCTATTCTTTGGCCCCTTCTCCCTCTCTTGATTATCTTCCTAAACCTTGCTTTGACATACGATGCCAATTCTTGTTCTCAAGTCACGATGCGCCAGGAAGCAGGCCGCACGTTCTGCTGTGTTGTTATCTGTTGATCCTTTTATGCTAATCCTCCTCTGTTAAGTCTTTCTGTTATCTATTCTCATCTCTAACTTTGCCATCTCCTATTATCAAGCTGCCACCTCCTGGTGCCATAACCGAACGGCAGTAGCTCCCTACTCCCCGCTATTCTGGTTTGTTCTTGGTGTGTGTGTGTGTGTGTATTGCAAGTTGACCCCACATGTCATCCACCCAATTAAAAACTATAATTATTTGCCTCTCTTACATGCGGGTCCCGCATGTCAGTCAACTCTTGGTCAACCCTCCTCCATGAGCTTGGTCCACCGTGGACTAGCTTCTCTCCGTGGACCTGGTCCATAGACCAGTGGCCCACATGTCAACCCCTAATCCTATTTTCAAGAATTAATTTAATTCTTGAAAAATTATTTATCTTATTGGTCCCACTTGTCACTCTCTCTGCTTTATTTCTAGAATTATTTTAATTCTAAAAATTCATAAATAATCAGTAGGTCTCACGTGTCATACACTCAGTCATCTTCTAATATTTTCAGAATATTATGAGAATATTCCGTAGACCACAATTGTCATTTCCTATGAATCTCAAACTTTCAAAAGTCATATCTTCTTCATCCGAACTCCGATTGAGCCCATTCATGTTTCTAAATTCATATAAATTCAATATCTATCTTTTAGTACTATTCAATTTCAATTTGGAGTTTATTTGATTTATGTTTTTGTCTTTTATTTATTTTACGCTTTCTTTCTCGTTAGACGTTGAAGCACCGAAATCGTCTGAAGGAGCTGAAGATCAAGGAAATAGAAGATTGAAGATAAAATAAGATCATCATTGTTATAGCAAGGCAAGTTATACATTTGATCATATTGAACCCAGTTTTTAAAATACTTTGTTTCAATGTATTGCATTCTATTTCAAGTATTTATTTAAATGCTTTTAGGTTTAGTTATTAATCCAAATTGTTATGTCCACATTGTCTATTGTTATGCCATGATCTTTTGTCACCCTGGGTTGGTTCATTATTAGTTGGTATTATCGTAGCACCAACGTGGGTTGGTTAGATACGAGTAGATTGCTTAGCCATGCCACGAGTCATCATTTCATGTGAGTTGCAATTATAAACTTGACTAAGTGATTATGGAACTGTGTGAAGAATCTGTGTATGGTGTGTGCTATTACTCGTTGATGGCATATGTTGCACTTAATCAATAGGGTGGGAAAAGATTTAGATTGAGGCAAGTGGTGGATTCTATGTGATTGGTGGAGCTGTGTGCTGGGAATATTGTCTGTGTAACACTTAGTTAGAAATTGGAAGTCTTGCCTTTCTCAATTAAGGACTTAACTTTGTGCGTCATTGAACTAAGCCTCACTATACAACCACATGTCTGGTATGGGACGAGCCTAACTTAGTAAGTTATGGAGTCTTGACATTGACAACTCAGGTTGTAGATTAGGCTGTGTGCCAGGTGGAGGTGTGAACTACGAGATAGGTCACATCACGGGACGGTTTGCCGCATCCCTGTCCAATGATGTGTGTCACACCAAACGTTGTGTGTATCGGTTGGACGGCAGGAAAGCACAGCGAGGTGTCAATGCTTGAGATGAAGTTTCCGAAAAGTTTTCTTGTGATCAACTCTGATCCGGTTGGTTACATATTGTGGGTAAAGTGTACAACCTCTGCAGGGTGTTCGAAATATCTAGACCCGCCATTATTAGTTAATGGAGTGTTTTGGTGATTAATGATAAATCTAATTGTGAGACTAACAATTCTATTACTATATCTAGTGTGTAGTCTCATTTGGATATAAAGGTGAAATTCAACGAGGTATGCATTAGACTTATACTCTTATATATTGTTGAATTCATCGGATCCAAAATATAGGTTGAACTCCACCATAAGTATATCTTGAATATATGCATATGTTTCTATTTACACATTTGTGTACGCACACATTTAGGGGAGTTTATTCTATATTTTGTGGTTTCATTAGTATTGATCCATATCCCATTTTCCACATATATTTGAGATCTTTACTTTGAAATATATACGTTTGAGTATATAGAACTTGTGTAGTTTTTGTATACTCATGTTTTGAGTATATAGAACTTGTGTAGTTCTTACATACTCATGTCGTGAGTGTATGTAATTTGTGTAGTTCATATATACTCACGTTGTATTACATTTATCTACTTTCAATTTATGTGTAATTGAAGTGGTTATCATTAATTACCAATAAGGGAAAGATTGAAGTATCTTGTCTCACCATTATGTGATAATGATTTGTTGTGGTAACAAATGTTAATCACATTGTGGAACTAACATTTTTCATGAGTTGGATGAATAGGTTATGTTCCAAGGGTGATGAAGACTTTGGATGTCATCATGTGTCAATGACATTAAAGTCATGAGTTGATGCTTATCAAGAAGAAGAGATATTCTTGAGTTGATTGTCAAGACAAGAGAAGATCCATCATGCGTTGATGGACGTCAAGCAAAGGATCATCATGTGTTGATGATTATCAAGTTAATGATATGGACTTGAAGTGATGATGCGTGTCATCAAGCTTCAAGAAGATGCAAGGCAAAGGTATGACTAGCTAGGGCTAAAGATGTGTTCATAGTCTTTTACCGGTCTTGGTGTTTGGTTGGAAGACCGGATTGCTAGTATAGATTGTTGTACTACTAAGAGGGGTCTTAACTAGTAGTTTGAGTTAGTCATGTGTTGATAGCTCATCGTGGTTGCTCTAGCTCATCGTGGCATGATGCTATTATTTACGAATGTGTTTTGCAAATAGTCGAGGCTCGTGCATAACCCTTGTAGTATGTGACTTAAGTTTGCAAATGTGTTTTGAAAATGATGTAAGTCCATGCACCTTATTCCTTGTGGTGAGTATTCTAAAGGTTGGCAAATGTGTTTTGTAACCTGTTGAGAATGTCATCTTTGAAACCTTGTTGAAAATGCACTCAAATGAGCAAATACATTTTGTCATTTGAGGCAAAGCAAATGGGTTTGGTCTCTGTGGCCTGGCGATCTGACTGCCAGGGTCCACCGGTCTGACCGGTGGCATATCGGTTAGACCGGCCATCTATTGGCAGTCCGACCGATTTCTCCTTGACCTATTTTTCCGTGCGGTAGTTCCGCCGTTGAGAAAAAGGAACTACCGAAGATCGGAAGTTCCGGAGTTCATACGGAACGTATTTTCCAGAGAAGCACCATTTTGTTTTTTGCTGAATTTCCTCGGGCGGTCGAACAGGCCAGCCTTGGCGGTCTGACCGATTTGGCGGCAGTCAGACCGGCCATTAGATGGTGGTCCGACCGGCCGAAGGCCCAATGGCTAGTTTTATAGCCGTTGGGGCATGGGCGATCCGACCGGCCCAGCACTGTTTCGAGAGAATCTTTCCTCCAACGGCTAGTTTTTGGATGTGAGCTATAAATACTCACTTGGTTGGTTGGGGATGGTTGCTGTTGTTGCTGGTATTTGTTGTGAACCTCTATTGAGCCTCTTGAGCTAAGAGCAAGCCTCTCATTCTTTTTTGTGCATCTGTTGCACTTAGTGAGATTTGAGAGCAAACCCTAAGTGCATGTGTTGCCTTAGGTAGTGGATTGTGTATCCACTTGAGCGTTGACACTTGATTAGTTCAAGTGAAAGTTGAGTCTTTTTACTCTTGGTGTTTGCCGACACCTAGACGGTGTGGTGGCTCGTGACCGGGGATCTTCTCAAGAAGCTTGTGAGAAGGCCCAGCGTGGTTGTGAGTGGTTTGGTGCTCGCCATCTCCGGAGTGGAGGAAGAGCAACCTTAGTGGAGCGAGGTGTTGGTTCGTGTTGGATCCGGTCCAAGTGGTTGGTGTTGGACCGAAAAGTCGACTAGAGGCGGGGTGAATAGGAGCACGCTACCTTTTTCACAAATAATGGATTCAATAATATTTTACTCCAGTAGCTATGGAAGCTATGAAGATCAGTATATCAGTACAGCGGAAGACTAATATTAAATCCAATATAAACCCCTAAGCGAAATGACAAAAGCAACAAAGATTAAAGCACATCAGTGCGCTGCCGGTCGGACCGCTGGCCTTGGGCGGTCGGACCAATTTCGGCGATCGATCGGTGGCCACAAGGCGATCGACCACGGCTTCGTAACAGTTTGAAGAACCCAATGATGAAGATGCAAATAGATGAAACTTTTGATCTACTAATCCAAACTTAATGAAACTTGGAACACACCTTCTTAATGATATCAGGGACCTATTCCAATCGAAGATTGTGATAATTCTTGGAAGAATAAAGATCATTTTCCGTTTGATCAAAGAGAGGTTCAAAACTGAGTCAAAACGAAAACTAGATCAAAGCTCTTGCTCGTGGGTGATTGATGATCAAGATGATCCTAGATAGATTCCCACACGTCACAGCAAGCTAGATCACGTGAAGAAACCAAGCAAAAACTCATGGATCAAAGAAAGACCTAAAATCATCAAATAAAGAGAAAGAACGCAATGAGACAAAACATTGATCAAACTTTCCTTTGATTGATTGATATGATCAGGGCTTACAGCCACTCCATCAATGGAGGACAATGCTCAATTCAAGAGCACGAAAATTACATCAAACATCAAGAACCCTAGCCTCCACAAAAGATCTCCCTAAGAAAATTAGGATTTACAAAACTTGCAAAAGAGGCGAAGAGGTGGTGCAGCGACCACCCTCTCCTATTTATAGTGGAGGCTTAGACCTTCTAGATGTTTGATCATATTAGGCTCCCATTAAGGCCCAAAACAAATGGGACACATGCGCACGCATTTTAAAGAGTCGTCTTTATCTCCTCTTGACCTAACTAGCTACACCTAGCGCCATCTTGCGCCTCGGATTAGCTAATAGGTCACCCTTGTCCATCTTGCACCACGCTTGAGTACATTGACTCACCCGCATCGCCGATCGCTCGACCTCGCTCTCCAAGCCTAGTCCCGATCATCCTCGCCGTTGACCGTCATTGACCACTAAGCAACCTGCACAACAATAGACAAGTAAAACGAATTTGGGAATAAGTTCTTCACAACTTGACCCATGTTAGTCAAAAGATGCATCATGCAACATATATGCCCTGAAACTCATGACTTTGACCTAACAACCGAATATCGTCGCCTCGAAGACCGATGATCAAGTAAAACCGCTAGATCGCTTCTAGGGCTCGGCTCGATCACCACCGCGGTCGGATCGCAAAGAATGACTTAGCTGTTTTTCCTCTATGGAAAACCAAAACCTACTAGAATTTTCAAACCAATAGAACTTTTGACTGGAGAATCCAAAAATTATGAGATCAAGTGCAATAGAACTCCCTCTCTTGCCTGCTACCTCTATTTTTGGCCCAGCTCAAAATACCACTTACTGTCATTTTCGGTCCGACCGCCGCTTGGGGTCGGTCCGACTGATGGACGGTCTCGACCGGCCGCTCGGCCGGTCGGACCGATTTCGCCTAACAAAGACAAAGAATCGTCTTTGAAAACACGTGAAACAACAAACCGTAAACGCCGTTGCCAATTGTCACATTATCCTAAGATCTGGAGCATATCCCCATGATATCCACAATCTCCACCGTGATGAACACATTGGCAATAATCCAGAAAATGTAATTTGGAGGTTTGAAAAGTAAAATACTTTCGTTTTCGTATAAAAGTACAACTTGGTCCACAAGCAAGAAAAAGCCATGGATATGACCAAGCTGTCATCAGAATAGCATAGCCATGTGAGATAAGGCAAAAGAAAGCATAAGAACTTTGATTTTCAGAAAAGAGTCAAAAGTCTCACTTAAGGTGCATATAAAAGAACAACTGTTCAATTGACCTATGATCTTTGTGACGATTAATAAATGCAATTCAAGTTCAGAAGAATCAATAAGGCAATAAGAATGCAATTCAAAACTCCCCCTCACTATGATCCTCAAATTTCAGAACTTTCAAATTTTCAATTTCTCCCTCTTTTTATCATTTTTTATATATCTTCTCCTTCTTTATACAATAAAGATATATTTTCTCCCCCAACATTATTTTCTCCCCCAACATTGAAATATCTTCTCCCCCTTTGACAATGGAGTCATCAAGGAATCACACCTTCCTCTCATCCAGAGATAACAAATGCAGAAATGAAGAAAGAAGCATAAACAGGAAGCTTTGGAGATTACCCAAAAGACAAACTAGCATCTCTAATATTGCACAAACAGCATATCAAGTCTACCAACGCTAGCAATATCATGATAAGACATATATATCAAAGCTAAACACGAAGGCTAAAAAATAAAGGAGTAGATTTGGTCAATTTAAGCAAAGCTTCAAATTCAGCAAGTTCATCAACAGGAATCCTAAAGTGAAACTAGCCATGTCAAAATGTCAAAGTGAGATAAAAAATCTAACAAAGACCACATTAAGAGTCAATCAGGTCTTGTATTGAATCATTTTGCTCATTTTTCTCAAAAGCCCATTTGTTAACAGTTTTCTCATTTGCACTAAATATTGAACTTGACTAATGATCTAACTTAGTGACAAGATTATAGAATAGGAGTCATCCACAAACTCATCCTAAGCTTCGACCAGAAGTTGATTAAGGTATACCTTAGTAAAGAAGATCCTGGACTAGGAGCCAACCACAAACTCTTTCTAAGCTTATACCAGGGCGACAAATCTCGAGGTTCATGTCATTTCTGACAAGCAGTCCCCATGAGATCATCTGGATCATCAAAATATCTCTAAGTTCATGTCTTTGACAAGCAGTCGCGTAATAATAGTTTGGCACAATTTAAGCATAAGACAATCTTGATTTTTCATTGTTTCACAAGAGCAGTTTTAGAAACTCAAGAACACAAGAAGCTCAAGTAATGGTCAATTTTAGATTCAAGAGTTAACAAAGCAATTCTGACAGGGCCAATGTAACAAAAGGAGCACTAATTGCGCAACTCGCTAAAACATCCACAAATTGTAATTTTTAGTTCGAGTTGTTTTAGAGTTCTAGCTCATACAGCAAAGACTTATCTGTATATGTAAAAATATGATAATTCTAGTAAGTCAAAGAACTAGACATGGGATTGAGCAAGAATTGAAATACTAAAGCTCCAAAGGGTAATAGGCAAAGCTTCATCAATTTTTAAAAGATAACTAGAAAAACTTATATTACAATGCATCTTTTTTGACACCACTTGTTGGATTTTTCATACCACTTGTTGAAATTTCCATATGAATGCAATATGATACAATGAGATGCAATAAAAGCCTAAAAACCTAAAAAGTTCAAAAAGATCAATAAGTTCAAAAAAGAACAAGAAAAGATCAAAAGAACAAGGTAAGATTAGAAAAGATCGAACTCTCCCTCAAACCAACCTATAGGGATAAATTACACCTAACTCGCTTCCCAAGGTGGCAAACCTAGTTGGGTCTAAAAGCTTGGTGAGGATATCAGCCATTTGAGTCTTGGACTCCACAAAGTGTAGCACAATATCACCTTTCTCGACATGGTCTCTAAGGAAGTGATATCGA
Source organism: Hsuehochloa calcarea (assembly GCA_036346395.1). Lineage (NCBI taxonomy): Eukaryota > Viridiplantae > Streptophyta > Magnoliopsida > Poales > Poaceae > Hsuehochloa > Hsuehochloa calcarea. The sequence goes on along the minus strand of CM070609.1, from coordinate 56,327,237 downwards.
ATATCTACATGCTTGGTACTAGAGTGTTGCACAGGGTTCTTAGCAATATTAATAGCAGAAGTGTTATCACAGAAAAGAGGAACACTAGCAAAATTTAACCCATAGTCCTTAAGAGTGGTTACCATCCACAAAATCTGACTACAACAACTAGCAGCAGCTACATATTCAGCTTCAGCAGTGGATTGTGCAATAGAAGACTGCTTTCTAGAAGACCAAGATACAAGAGAAGTGCCTAGGAAGTGATAAGTGCCTGAGGTACTCTTCCTATCAAGCCGACAGTCCGCAAAATTAGAATCAAAAAATGATGAGGACATCCCTCCTTCGGATACACGCACGACACAAGACCCTCCAGATCTGGGTGCTAAACTACACGGTCCTATGACAAGAGCTAGAGCATGTCACTTAATCGATCAGGTAAAGTCGTTTCTAGGGCTGAGTGTATTATTTGAGAACTCTATGATGCTTCCTAATGGAGTTGATTTACTTGTACTCAGGAATCTAGGACTACGACCAGTTCAAGAAGGTCTACGACCACTGCAAGAAGATCTACGACCACTACAAGAAGAGCTACGACTAGTTGATTCGATTGGAGCAATCTACGACCAGAAAAGCGAGCACAGTACTCGTTGGACACAATCTACGACCAAAGATAGCATGGACTCCTCAAGACCACCCTAGGACCGGTCCCACGACCGGATCTTCGACTGTAAATACGCAACACAAGGTGTTGCACACCGCTTTGGAAACTAATAAGACTTTGTAACGTAACGAGGTCGGAGTCCGTGTTGTGTACCTTCATCCCACTACCGCACAACCCTAGGTCAACCTCCTCACGCTCCCTATATATATACAAGAGCGCCATAGTTTAGAGGCGGTTTTTCTTAGATTATTCTCGCCAATTGCGGTTTACGATTATCGGTTTGAGGAACCCCACTTGTAAACTTCATCCATATCCGCAATACAATTCGGGATTGCATCTACCTTGTTCTTGTGAGTTGCTTCGATTGCTTGCGTGAACAATAACCTTCGTGGTAAGGTCGATCGCGTGCAAGCGTGGTCGATAACGATAGGCGTGGGTGTAGTTAATTGCGAGGTGACGATCCGCTGGTGGAAGCCTCAAAGCGCCAACGCCCTCATGATTTAACCAAATCGAACCTATCTAAGATCGCCGCCGTGACTCATCAAGTGGTATCGAGCAAAGGTTGCCCGTTAGGTAATTTCGCTTATCCCCTTTTGTTAGTTGTGTTCCCTCACCTAGAGTCCGTAAAACCGCCTACAAAAGTTTTAGATCGTAATTATTCCACCGTCCAAACCACTTTGTGCCTTTCGCAATTTTGTTTTCGCCGCATTGTTGAGTTCGAGTCCATCGCGGTGTCTTTGTTGTTTGGTTTAGAGTAGCATTCTTGGTCTCTAGTCAAGACTGCCGCTCGCCGTGCCACCATCCATCCCGGACGACGACCTCCTTTTTCGAGCGACACCCATTCGACCATCCGCCGGATTTACCATCCGGCCGAATCGAACATCTACTCGGATCCGACCACCTCTTCGAGCAACACCCATTCTACCATCCACTCAGGAACTACCACCTGGTCGGATTCGATCCCCTGGTCGGATTCCGTAGCCGCAACAGAACTAGCCGCAACAAAACTAACCATCTTTTAATTACCTATTTACCCCTGCACTCCGGAAAAAGTTTGTGACCCAATCACCTCATCGGATCCAGAAAAGGTAACAGAATAATTTTGGGCTTGGGTCACGTTTGCAAAAAAAAAGAGGAAGCAAAAAGTGCAAAAGAAAAGAAAAGAAGCAAAAAGTGCAAAAGAAAAGAAAAGAAGCAAAAAAAAGTGCAAAAGAAAAGAAGAAGAAGCAATTCGACCACCCCTAGTTGGTCTACGACCAGTTCCAGCCTTGCATCCTTTCAACTCCTTTGTATCGAGTCCTTGTTTCGATCAGTGTTGTGCTAGGGCTAGGGGCACTTTAAGACCAGCAACTGTGACGAGTACTGTGGGCTTTGGTTCAGCTTTGCTAATCTGATTTCATTATTGCTATTCCTTGCTACTAAACATTGCCTGTCCGAGCTCCACATACTTTCGACCCTCAAATTGGATCCTCGCATTCGCCTCCGCCGTGATCGTACATCTCACCTTCGCCGAATAGACCACCTGCTGCAATTTGGTAAGAAACTCATAAGAGCTTGGTAAGATGCTTGAGAGTGTGTGATTCCACCCTCCGACCACCTAATAGTGATAGAGATAATACATTTGTGTTGTCTTTTGTTTCCTAGTAACCATGTTAGGTGAAGGATTGGATGCGCAAGAGTGTGTTTTGAGGGAAGAGCTCATGACGCTATTGGATGAACAACGCACTACCGTTAATGAGGACATCGACATGAAGCTTCAAGCTACCACGATCACATTACAACGCTCAATCAACGATAGTATTACGGCGCTCACTACGCGCCTCGAAAGAATGGTGAACCGACCACCAAACGTTGGTCGTGTAGAACCTCAGGGTGAAGCCCATGACCATGAGTTTAATAATGATAATGAGATGCACGACCACGACGCCTTTGATGTACGACAACGGAACCGACTGAACTTCAACCGTCAAGGTATGAGAGGTAATAACGTTCAGCAACATAATGCACGTGTTAATGATGATCCATATGCTAAAGTTAAGTTCTCTATACCATCTTTTGCGGGTGCTTATGATGCTGAAATTTATCTAGATTGGGAGATGACGGTAGAACAGAAATTGAATGCTCACTTAGTTCCCGAAGTGCATAGAGTTAGGCAAGGCACAAGTGAATTTAAAAACATTGCCATCATTTGGTGGAATAGGGTATGCACCGAAGGACTAGCGCCTACTACGTGGGATGGGTTAAAGGTTGCTATGCGTAACAGATTTGTCCCACCTTCTTTTAAACGTGATTTGCGTAATAAATTGCAGCGCTTAAACCAAGGCAATAGATCCGTAGAAGAATATTATCAGGAGCTACAAATTAGCATGTTGCGTTGTGATATTATTGAGGATGAAGAAGCTGCAATGGCACGTTTTTATGGAGGATTAAGACGTGAAATTCAGGACATAGTGGATTACAAAGAATACGATAGCGTCCCTAGATTGTTCCAACTTGCATGTTTGGCAGAAAAGGAATTGCAGGGTGTAGGACCGTAAAGGCGACTAGGGGGGGTGAATAGGCGCTTTCTCAACTTTCTCGCCTAAATCAAATTCGACACGAACTTTACTCCTTTAGCTATGAAAGCTAAGAAGATCAGTAAGAGCACAGTGGAAGCCTTGTGCTGAATTCGATAACCCCGATAACCACACGACACAAAAATGAAGACTTAATCTCAAGGGGCAGATATGGGCACAGGCGGTCTGACCGGCTACTGAAGGCGATCGACCGACGGCTAATCGGGCGGTCGGACCGGTGGATGCCGGTTCGACCCTAAAGATAAATGATCTGAACACGGGCGGTCGGACCGCCGTTGTAACACCGGCTCGACCGTTCGATCGAATCAAAACTCAAGCCCAAATCCAAAACGAAATTTGATCCAACTTTTGATTCAACCAATGAAACTTGACCAAATTTCGAGCACACCTCCCTAATGATATTAGAGACCTATTTCTAGCGACGATCCTTCGATCCACTTCAGAGAATCGATCTCTCAGGGATTTAACAAAGAAGTGCACAAACCCTAGAAATATAAAAAACTTTGATTCAAGACTTGCTTGTGGGGGTTGATGGTCTAGATGATTCTAGGAGTATTCCCACACATCAAAGCAAGACACAGTGGGTCAAAAGACCAAGATTAACCACTTGAATCAAGGAAGCACCAAATTCATCCAAATGAGAGAAGAACACAAAAGGGAGACAAATGATCTCTCAAGCAAGCATCACAAGATTGATTGATCTCACAAGATGCTTACAAAGCCACTCCCTCAAGGAGGACAAGAGCTCACCAAGGAGCAACCACAATCTCTCCCTCTCTTCCTCTCCAAACTCTAACCCTAGAAAAAGGAAGGGGAAACTAAATGAATGCCTCAAAGGGGTTTTACATCTCCCCCCTTCTATTTATAGGAGAGGACTAGGGTTTCACTTTTGGGACCCATTCACACATGGGACCCACACACAACATCTGTTGAAGCAATCGCCTGCTTCACCACGTGTAGGTTGATCAGCGGTTCTCATCACGTCGCCAAGCCTCTCTTGTCCGAATCCCATCGGAACCTCCCAGAGACTCGCACTGATATCCGCACCGCCTGATCCAACCAGCTGCACCGAACCACCCGTTCGATCCATCTTGTCCATCCTGCACCATGCTCGAGTCACACGACTCACCCAGATCCATGATCGCTCGACCTCGGCTCTCCAAGCGTAGTCCCGATCCACCTCACCGCTGACGCCGTTGACACGCAAGCCACCGCAAGAATAGACAAACAAACCGTTTTCGGGAACAAGTTCTTCACAACTTGACCCACGTTAGCTCCGCAATGCAATATACAACAATAAAGCATTGAACACCATACATAAAAACACAATCAAATCAACTCAATGCAAACTTGGCTAACCCCCAAGTCAATGTCGGTCTGACCGCCCCACAAGGCCGGTCCGACCGATTTCAGGCCGGTCGGACCACTCCCACAACGGCGGTCGGACCGGTCAAAAGGACTTAGCCAAAATTCTAGCTTGAAAATCCGAAACCTTCTGGAATTTTCAACTCAATAGAACTTTTAACTGGGAGCTCCAAAAATGATGCAACCACATCCAGGAGACTCCCCTCACCTGCCTACACACCCTATTTTTGGATTAGCTCGAAAATCCATTTTTAGGTCAGGCCGGTCCGACCGGCAACCAAGGCCGGTCCGATCGCTTCCAGCCACCACCGGTCGATCACTGTGGTCTCGACAAAGATGAAGCAAACCCCGAAAACGCGAGATTTTGCAAACCAACAAAGCCATTGCCAATTGACTCATCATCCTGAGATCGTGCACATATCCTCACGATATCCACAATCTCCCCCTTGATGAACACATTGGCAATTTCCCAGAAAATGTGGTTTTTCAAATTGAAAAGTAAAAATTCGATGTTTTCGCATAAAGGCACAACTTGGTCCAAAAGCAAGAAAAAGCCTAGAACCACCAAGTCGGGCTTGTAATAGTATAGGCAAGTGAGATAAGGCAATGAAAGCACAAAAGGATTCAAATTCCAGAAAGTGACCAAAAATCTCACTTAGGTCCATATGAAAGACAAAATGTTCTATTTGACCTTTGATCATTGTGAGTCTTCTTCAATTGCAATTAAGATCAGAAAAAGGCAATAAAACCCAGAGACTCAACTCACTGTGATCACAAATTTTTTAAAAGGTTCACATATTTTTTTTATGTGTGTTCTTTGATGTATGAAACCTTATGTAAACCAAAAGCTCCAAAACAGCATTTTCTTCAATCCTTCTCCCCCTTTGACAATGAATTCATCAAGATGCAAGGAAAAAGAAAGAGCATGAAGAAATGACTTTATTTGAAATTTAACGAAAGGAGCCATGACCATTATCGAAGTAGACAGTACAAGAAATATACCAAGCCATAAAAGATGAAGAAGTTATATTCAATCATGGCAAAACATGTACTGCAAAGCTAAAACCAAAATAGCAGCAATCTGAGATTAAAAGAATTAAAACCATGAAAGGTTGCTCAATGTCATAGATTCACTAAAAGCAACCAAAAATGAGCCAAGCCATGTCTATAAGTAAAAAGAGACTCAAAACAAGAACTGAGGCATTTTGAGCATTAAGAGTATTCTTTTGAAGCAAAACTCAAGCACTTAGCATTTTGAGTATTTTCAAAAAAAACTTTTTTACTGTGCTAGATCTCAAGCCTTGCCGCGACCATCTCAAGCGATAAGCTTAAAAGAGTGGTCTAGGTTATCCAAAACTCCCCCTGAGTTCATGCCTAGTGCAATGGCAAGCCGTCTCATGAGAAAGGATTGGTGAGATCAGTTTTTTCGCACAGAAAATCTCATTTTTCATTTGCTTGACTTAAGAAGATAAAAAGCTCATTTTCATCTCAAAATAAGTTCAAGACTCAATTCAACCTATATGACATGGCAAGAATCATAAGAGGATCACTAGAGCAAAGCTAGTCACAAGATCCAACAAGACATGATTTGATTCAAATTGCTCACAGATATAAAGCTAGCAAGGAGAAAGCTAAGCTAAAACACGAAGAGCCATAAAAGAAGTCTAGCAGACCATCACTTGATATGACAAGGTATAGAGTATGAAATCAAGCCATACAAGGATAATAATCAAAGCTCCACAAGTTTTATTATGCAATGCAAGATATTTGAAATAAAAATGCATTATGATACAATGAATGCAAAAGGAGCAAATTCCCTCAAAACATCCATGCCTCAGTACTGGGATTTGAGATAAAAGATCTAGGTGTCCAGTACTGAGATGGACGATGCCTGGGAATAGCAAAAGAAACAGCAGAAAGATGATTAGGCACAAAGTCATAAGAATGCCCATGAGCACCACCTGGACCTCTCCAAAACGATCTACCAAAAGACCGATACTCCCCCTGTCTAGGTGCCACCCGTGGTCTATCCTCACGATATCCAAAGCCAAACTGCTGCCTGGACCCACCAGAAGAGTCAACAAAATTCTCTACAAACCTAGGCCTATATGTGGTACGCTGAATAGGCTGCTTGGCTCTAGAGACTACAGCTGAAGAAGAGACTCCTCTAATGGATCTCAAAGTGCTCATTCTCTCTTTCCTCTCAATCTTTGCTCTCCGAAAGCAAAACTCAACAGTGTGGCCCTCTTTCTTGCAGAAGGTGCAATGGTACTTGACCTTTTGAGGAGTCCGTACAGGAGAAACAGAAGCACCTTTCTTGCTAGAAAGAGTTTGAGCAGAACCTGCAGATTTAAAAACACCCTTTGAAGTCATAGGAGGTTCTTGCTCAACCAAACCACTTTTCACAACTCTAGCAATCCTTGGTGATAGATTCTTGGAAAGCTCTAGGGACTTAGAACCTAGGCCACTATTTTTCCCACTCACCTTGGATTGATCTAGAATCAAGTTGAGTTTCTTTTTCCCACTAGAAAACTTCTCAAGAGTCATTTTGAGATAATCATTCTCTTTTGCCAAAACTCCACAATTGGAGCACTTTTCAGAATTGATTACCTCAACATGTTTGCTCTTAAGAAGATCCACTTCCACTTTGAGAGCCTCACTAGACACACAATAGGACTCTCCAATCCTATTCAACTGCTCCTTAAATTTGACTCTAAAAGCCTCTTGTATCTTACCAATTACAGTTTCAACTTCAGCATGCAACATACAAGAGGAAGAATCAATGACTTTCTTGGAAGCAGTAAGAGACATGGATCTTTCAATTTTAGCTTTCTCTTCAAGAGTCTTGTTTAAAGCTTCAATCTCAATTGTAAGCTTAGGACAATTTTCACACGATGCAGCTCTAGAGTAAACGACCATTTCGGTCAACTCTTGCATTTTAATCCGATTGTTCTTACAATGAGAGCAAGTGTGACTAGCATCAAATTTTTGCAATTCTTTTAAAGAGCTATCCAGTTTTAATTCTAGCAAAGCACAATTTGAGCAGGTTAACGGAATAGCGTCTAATGCAGTCACACCAAGCGGAATGGCATCCATGCAAACAGAACTAGACTTGAGAGATTCTAGTTCAGAAAGAGCATTTTTCAATTGTTTTTCAATAGAGAAATGAGCATCATTTAAGCTTGACAATTCATTAAGCAAGCTAGAGCAAGAATCACAGAAATCATCAGGATTAATGGATTTGAGCCTAACCACTTCTAGGTTCAAATTATCAATCATAGTATCATGTTTCTTAATCAGTTTAGCTTGCTTATGCAATTTTTGTTCAGCAAGCACCAAAACCCTTTTCATGTCAGGAAGTGAAGGGCATACCTCATCGGGATCACTAAAAGGATCCTCGCTGTTGGAGGAGTCGCTGTCATGGTTGTTCTTAGCCATGAAGCACATGCCTGTGAAATCACGTGCCTTCTTCTTGCCACGGGAGTCACTCTTGTCGTCCTCCACCTCCGAGTCCACATCATCCATGCTCACATCTTCTAGAGCTTCAAGGACTCGGCTGACAAACTTGCGATAGTTTGTCTTCTTGGACTTAGCATCCTTCGCTTGAGGATGCCTTTGTGACTCCTTCTCCTCCTTGCCCTTCAGCTTGGGGCATCTAGAGCGAATGTGGTTTGGCTCACCACACTCGAAACAAGTGATAGGTCCACCTCTCCTCCTACTCCTCACATTGTTGTAAGCTCTCGTGAATTTTGTGGATAGGAGGGCTAAATCATCTTCAGGTAGTCTCTCAAGTTGCTCATCGCTAAAAGAATGCAAAGCAGACAAAGAAAAGCCAGATGAGCTAACATCAAAAGAATCCGAATATCTACCCTTAGATTTGTCGACCACTAAAGCCATCGGCTCTGTCGTGGGGAGACGCGAGATAAAATCAATCTCATGCGTCTTCAACCTAGAGTAAAGCTTATCCATGGTAAGCTCACTCATGATGATGTTGTCATTTATGGCGTTGATCTTCATCCCCAGACCTTCACATCCAAAGCACCCAAAAGTGGCGTGCATTTTCGCACTCGAAAATACAAGATCAACAATGCGGAGATCATGAAGAATTTTAGAAAATCTCCCCACACTCATCTAAAGATTCACGTGTCTTTGCTCGATCTTGGAGTATGCTTTCTTTAGCTGGTTCTGTCTCACTTCCTTGATCGCTGTGGACCCTTCGTGATACTCACAAAGAGTCCGCCGGATCTCATGAGCAGACAAAGAAATGAGCGACACGCTCAAACTCCGATCGACTAAGGCCTTGAATCAAAAATTCCGAGCCTCGCCGTTGTTCTCCACATCCGAGTGATCAAATTGTCATCTACCGCACGACATAAGGGTGTTTCACCTTAAGCCAAATTATGCGTGCCCTTGAGCCTCGATGTAGGCCTCGCATTCGGGCCTTCCAATAAGCAAAATCAACTCCATCAAAAACATGTGGCTCGATTGAATATCTGTCAGTCGCCATGGCTCCAAAGACCAGTTAAGATCTACGAGAAGAGCTAACCGGCTCTGATACCACTTGTAGGACCGTAAAGGCGACTAGGGGTGAATAGGCGCTTTCTCAACTTTCTCGCCTAAATCAAATTCAACACGAACTTTACTCCTTTAGCTATGAAAGCTAAGAAGATCAAGAAGACACGATGGAAGCCTTGTGCTGAATTCGATAACCCGATAACCACACGACACAAAAATGAAGACTTAATCTCAAGGGGCGGATCACAGGCAAAGCGGTCCGACCGGCTACTGAGGCGATCGACCGACGGCTAATCGCGGTCGGACCGGTGGACGGTTCGACCCGTGAAAGACGATCTGAACACAGGCGGTCGGACCGCCGTTGCAACACCGGCTCGACGGTTCACCGAATCGAAAAATCAAGCCCAAATCCAAAACGAAATTTGATCCAACTTTTGATTCAACCAATGAAACTTGACCAAATTTCGAGCACACCTCCCTAATGATATTAGAGACCTATTTCTAGCGACGATCCTTCAGATCCACTTCGCAGAATCGATCTCTCAGGGATTTAACAAAGAAGTGCACAAACCCTATAAATATTAAAAACTTTGATTCAATACTTGCTTATGGGGGTTGATGGTCTAGATGATTCAAGGAGTATTCCCACACATCAAAGCAAGACACAATGGGTCAAAAGACCAAGATTAACCACTTGAATCAAGGAAGCACCAAATTCATCCAAATGAGAGAAGAACACAAAAGGGAGACAAATGATCTCTCAAGCAAGCATCACAAGATTGATTGATCTCACAAGATGCTTACAAAGCCACTCCCTCAAGGAGGACAAGAGCTCACCAAGGAGCAACCACAATCTCTCCCTCTCTTCCTCTCCAAACTCTAACCCTAGAAAAAGGAAGGGGAAACTAAATGAATGCCTCAAAGGGGTTTTACATCTCCCCCCTTCTATTTATAGGAGAGGACTAGGGTTTCACTTTTGGGACCCATTCACACATGGGACCCACACACAACATCTGTTGAAGCAATCGCCTGCTTCACCACGTGTAGGTTGATCAGCGGTTCTCATCATGTCGCCTAGCCTCTCTTGTCCGAATCCCATCGGAACCTCCCAGAGACTCGCACTGATATCCGCACCGCCTGATCCAACCAGCTGCACCGAACCACCCGTTCGATCCATCTTGTCCATCCTGCACCATGCTCGAGTCACACGACCTCACCCGGTATCCATGATCGCTCGACCTCGCTCTCCAAGCGTAGTCCCGATCCACCTCACCGCTGACGCCGTTGACACGCAAGCCACCGCACAAAGAATAGACAAACAAACCGTTTCCGGGAACAAGTTCTTCACAACTTGACCCACGTTAGCTCCGCAATGCAATATACAACAATAAAGCATTGAACACCATACATAAAAACACAATCAAATCAACTCAATGCAAACTTGGCTAACCTCCAAGTCAATGCCGGTCTGACCGCCCCACAAGGCCGGTTCGACCGATTTCAGGTCGGTCGGACCGCTCCCACAACGGCGGTCGGACCGGTCAAAAGGACTTAGCCAAAATTCTAGCTTAAAAATCCGAAACCTTCTGGAATTTTCAACTCAATAGAATTTTTGACTGGGAGCTCCAAAAATGATGCAACCACATCCAGGAGACTCCCCTCACCTGCCTACACAACCTATTTTTGGATTAGCTCCAAAATCCATTTTTAGGTCAGGCCGGTCCGACCGGCAACCAAGGCCGGTCCGACCTCTCCACGGGCGGTCTGACCACCCCACACCACCGGTCAGACCGCCTGTGGTCTGACAGCATGAAGCAAACCCCGAAAACATGAGATTTTGCAAACCAACAAAGCCATTGCCAATTGACTCATCATCCTGAGATCGTGCACATATCCTCACGATATCCACACAGGGACGACAACAGAGGCCAAGGAACAACTTTGGGAGCATGTCTACACCACGACCAGTGCCGGGGCAAGCCAAAACAGCCCCACCTTCAGCTACACGGTCTGCTGCCCCCTCCACGAGTAGGGCGCGTTCAGCAGCACCTCCGACCACATCATATGCACCCGAGGTAAGTAAAGTTACTAGTGTGCAGGCACCAGCCAAGACTTCTTCGTCGGTTGCTTCCACTGGTCGTACCACTGGGATTGTGTGCCACTGTTGCAATAGAATGGGGCACGTCATGAGGGACTGCCCCAGTCAGCGAGCAAACCTTGCCACCAAAGACGGTGGTTATGTAAGTACTAGTGATATTGAGGACGAATATGTACTTGCAGCTAACATTGCAGGTGGAGGAGATGAGATAGACAGTGATGCTGATGATGTAGAGGAACAAGCAGCTGCTATTGACACCGAGTATCATGTGAGCCTTGTTGCGCAACGAGTACTGAGCGCACAAGTGGAGAGAGCGGAGCAAAATCAACGGCACAACTTATTTCAGACCAGATTTCTCGTGAAGGACAGAGCCCAGAGAGTCATCATTGATGGAGGGAGCTGCAACAACCTTGCAAGCTCCGAGATGGTCGAGAAGCTTGGATTGACCACACAACCACACCCACGTCCCTACTACATCCAATGGTTCAATTCGTGTGGTAAATTAAAGGTACACAAAGTTTTGAAAGTGCAATTTTCAGCAGGTAATTACAAAGATAGTTCTGACTTTGATATCGTGCCTATGAAAGCATGCTCTTTGTTGCTCGGTAGATCTTGGATATATGACAATGATGTTTTGCACCATGGTAGAGCTAATACCTACTCATTTTCACATAAGGGTAAGAAGATTAAGTTGTTGCCTTTGACACCAGCTGAGATTCTGAAAGATGAAGAAGAGCGCGCTAAAAATGAAAGAAACACCGATAAGCATGATTATGAAAATCAGCAAGTAGCAAAACGTGTTTTCCCACCCAAAAGGGAGAAAGTGGCGTCTAGTCCTAAGTCCGAGGGAATTAAATTGAAGGGATGTGTTATGATTGCCACTAAATTTGAACTTGCCGAAATTTGTAATAATGAGCTGCCATGCTATGCTTTGATATGCAAAAATACCTTATATTCGCTTGAGGATATAGCTAGCTCTTTGCCTCCTGCTGTTGCTAACCTTTTGCAGGAATATGTGGATGTATTTCCAACTGAGGTACCCCGGGATTACCACCTATTCGAGGAATTGAGCATCAAATTGATTTGATCCCAGGAGCGACTTTGCCAAACCGTGCTGCATATAGGACCAATCCAGAGGAGACTAAGTAAATTCAGCGACAGTCCAAGATCTTTTGGACCGTGGGTACGTAAGAGAAAGCCTTAGTCCTTGTGCTGTTCTAGTTCTTTTGGTTCCTAAGAAAGACGGTAGTTGGCGTATGTGTGTTGATTGCAGAGCCATTAATAACATTACTATAAGGTATCGTCATCCTATCCCAAGGCTAGACGACATGCTAGATGAATTGAGTGATTCTATTATTTTCACAAAGATTGACTTATGAGTGGTTACCACAGATTATAATGAAATTAGGAGATGAATGGAAAACCGCTTTTAAAACTAAGTTCGGATTATATGAGTGGTTAGTGATGCCTTTCGGTCCAACTAATGCACCTAGTACTTTTATGCGTTTGATGAACGAGGTTTTACGTCCTTTCATTGGAAAATTTGTGGTGGTTTACTTTGATGATATCTTGATTTATAGCAAGTCACATGAGCAACACTTAAATCATATACGTGCTGTTTTTAATGCTTTGAGAGACGCACGTTTGTTTGGTAACCTCGAGAAGTGCACCTTTTGCACCGATCGAGTTGTATTTCTTGGTTATGTTGTGACACCACAGGGCATTGAGGTGGATGAGACAAAGATTGTAGCCATCCAAAGCTGGCCGACGCCTACTACTGTGTCACAAGTGCGGAGCTTCCATGGCCTTCTTTGGATTCTATCGGCGCTTTGTGCGGATTTCAGCACCATTGCCGCATCATTGAATGAATTGACAAAGAAAGGAGTGCCTTTCCAATGGGGACTACACAAGAGAAGGCATTCAACTTGTTGAAAGAGAAGCTCACCCAAGCACCCCTACTCCAACTCCCGATTTTGGTAAGACTTTTGAAATTGAATGTGATGCGGTGGGATTGGGATAGGTGGTGTATTGATTCAAGAAGGTAAACCATTGCATATTTCAATGAAAAACTAAATGGGCCTAGTTTGAATTATTCCACCTATGATAAGGAATTGTATGCTTTAGTTCGAGTGCTTCAAACTTGGCAGAATTATCTATGGCCCAAAGAATTTATTATACATTCGGATCATGAATCGCTAAAACATATTAAAATTCAAGCTAAACTGAATAAACGACATGCTAACTGGGTAGAATTTATTGAGTCATTCCCATATGTTATAAAGCATAAGAAAGGTAAGGATAATGTGATTGCTGATGCGCTCTCTAGACGTTATACCATGTTATCTCAACTTGACCATAAGATTTTTGGTTTTGAGGCCATTAAGAGTTTATATGTCACTGATTTGGACTTTAAGGAAGTGCTTGAACATTGTAAAGGAGGGAAGACATGGAATAACTATGTGCTGAATGATGGTTTGGTCTATCGTGCTAACAAGCTATGCGTTCCAGCTAGCTCTGTTCGTCTTTTGTTGTTACAGGAAGCACATGGAGGAGGTTTGATGGCGCATTTTGGAACAAAGAAGACAGAAGATGTGCTGGCCACCCACTTCTTTTGGCCAAAGATGAGGCGTGATGTCGAGCGCTACGTAGCTCGCTGCACTACATGCAACAAAGCTAAGTCCCGTCTCCTTCCACATGGACTTTATATGCCTCTCCCTATTCCTAGCGCCCCTTGGGAGTATATTTCTATGGATTTTGTTTTAGGATTGCCTATGACAAAGAGGGGGAGAGATAGTATATTTGTAGTAGTGGATCGATTTTCTAAAATGGCACATTTTATATCTTGTCACAAGAGCGATGATGCTACAAACATAGCTGATTTGTTTTTCAGGGAAATCATTCGCTTACATGGAGTGCCCAATACTATTGTCTCGGATCGTGATGCGAAGTTTTTGAGCCACTTTTGGAGATCATTTTGGAATAAATTGGAGACAAAGCTGTTGTTCTCTACTACATGCCATCCCCAAACTAATGGACAAACGGAGGTTGTCAACCGCACGTTATCCACCATGTTGCGGGCTGTTTTAAAGAAAAACTGGAAGATGTGGGAAGAGTGTTTACCGCATATTGAGTTTGCTTACAATAGGTCAGTACACTCCACCACCAAGGTAAGTCCATTTCGTAGTGTATGGTTTTAACCCCATGCTCCTATTGATTTACTACCTTTACCGACCTCTCAAAAAATTAATCTAGATGCTAAGAAGCGTCTACGCATTTATTCTCAAGTTACATGAAACCACTAAAGAGAATATAGAGCATATGACTGAAAGGTATAAGGTTGCTGGAAGTAAAGGTAGGAAAGTTGTCAAATTTGAACAAGGAGATTTAGTTTGGGTTCATTTGAGAAAGGATAGGTTTCCGGAATTAAGAAAATCAAAGTTGATGCCTAGAGCTGAAGGACCGTTTAAGATAATTAAGAAGATAAATGATAATGCATATCAATTAGAATTACCTGCAGATTTTGGGGTTAGCCCCACATTTAACATTTCAGATTTGAAACCATACTTGGGAGAAGAAGATGAGCTTGAGTCGAGGACGACTCCAATTCAAGAGGGGGAGTATGATGAGGACATCCCTCCTTCGGATACACGCACGACACAAGACCCCCCAGATCTGGGTGCTAAACTACACGGTCCTATGACAAGAGCTAGAGCATGTCACTTAATCGATCAGGTAAAGTCGTTTCTAGGGCTGAGTGTATTATTTGAGAACTCTATGATGCTGCCTAATGGAGATGATTTACTTGTACTCAGGAATCTAGGACTACGACCAGTTCAAGAAGGTCTACGACCACTGCAAGAAGATCTACGACCACTACAAGAAGACCTACGACTAGTTGATTCGATTGGAGCAATCTACGACCAGAAAAGCGAGCGCGATGACTGCTGGACACAATCTACGACCAAAGATAGCATGGACTCCTCAAGACCACCCTAGGACCCGTCCTACGACCAGATCTTCAACCAGAATACGCAACACAAGGTGCTGCGTCACCGTTTTGGAAACTAATAAGACTTTGTAAACGTAACGAGGTCGGAGTCCAGGTTGTGTACGCTTCATCCCACTACCGCACAACCCTAGGTCGACCTCCTCACGCTCCCTATATATATACAAGAGCCGCCATAGTTTAGAGGCGGTTTTTCTTAGATTATTTCGCCAATTGCGGTTCGCGATTATCGGTTTGAGGAACCCCACTTGTAAACTTCATCCATATCCGCAATACAATTCAGATTGCATCTACCTTGTTCTTGTGAGTTGCTTCGATTGCTTGCAGGAACAATAACCTTCGTGGTAAGGTCGATCGCGTGCAAGTGTGGTCGATAACGACAGGCGTGCGGGTGTAGCGAATTGCGAGGTGACGATCTGTTGGTCGGAAGCCTCAAAGCGTCAACGTCCTCATGACGAACCAAATCGAACCTATCGGAAGATCGGGCCGCCGTGACTCATCAGAAAACCCCCGAATGGACAAAGATGAAGAACATGAATACCAAATGCCATACAGAAGGGTAGAGTGCAAATACCAGAATATGCACTTAACGGCTTGGCGATGGGAAGTCCTCGGAGACGCCTGAAACCTTGCACAAAGGCAGACTGTGAAGTGAATGTCCGGTCTTGAGGCCGTCAGGTATAGAAGGGAACCGATCATGCTGCGGTACTCGCGTTGATCCACGGCTTCTCCTTTCTCTTCTGGATCCAAAACAGTCGAAGTTGCCATAGGAGTGGACATTGGCTTGCGGTCACCCATGTCGAAGCGTTTGAGCAAGTCCTTAGTGTACATCGTCTGATGGATAAAGATCCCTTCCTTGCATTGCTTGATTTGAAGTCCCAAAAAGTAATTGAGCTCTCTCATCATACTCATCTCAAATTCCTTGGACATAGTCTCAGAAAAGCTGGAAACAAGGGCATTAGAAGAACCACCAAAGATAATATCATCAACGTAAATTTGAGCAAGCAAGAAGTCACTACCATGCCTAAGTATGAACAATGTCTTGTCTACCTTACCCATCTCAAAGTCATTCTTAAGCAAGAAGGTCTTAAATCTATCATATCAGGCTCTAGATGCTTGCTTAAGACCATACAAGGTTTTGGATAGCTTGAATACATGATGTGGTGACTTGGGATTCTCAAAGTCCGGGGGTTGCTTAACATAAACTTCCTCCTCTATGAAACCATTTAAAAAGGCACTTTTAACATCCATCTGATATAATCTAAAGCCTTTAGATGCAGCAAATGCAAGCAGAATATGAATGGCTTCTAGTCTAGCAACAGAGTAAATATCTCATCAAAATCCAACCCCTCAACTTGACTAAAACCCTGAACTACCAATCTAGCCTTGTTTCTAATCCCAGAACCATCCTCATTTTGTTTATTTTTGAAGACCCAGCTGGTTCCTATAACATTATGGCCACTAGGAGGTTCTACTAGGTTCCAAACCTTATTGCTCTCAAAATTCTCTAACTCCTCATGCATGGTATTAATCCAGCTAGAATCCGATAAAGCATGTGATATATCGTGAGGTTCAAAAGAAGCAACAAATGCAGAATGAGAGTAGAGGTTTGGATCATGATACCTAGAGCGAGTGACTCGCTCATTAAGATTACCAATTATCTCATCCGAAGGATGCTGCCTTTGAATGTGAAGTGGTGCACCCGGAGAGGAAAATATCTCTTCAACCTCCGTAGGTACTGCTGATGATGAAGATGCAGTAGTATCCTCTTCTGAAGGCGAAGTAGTTACATCAGGTTCTTGCGCTGGAATAGGAGCATCAGCAGCAACAGGTGGAAGAACATCAAATACTTCATCATCTTCCTCTATGAATATGCTCTCTGTCACCTGTGTATCATCCGAAATATCTGATCTAGCTCTAGGGCTAGTCTCATCAAAAGTGACATTGCATGTCTCCTGAACAACGTTAGTTTCAACATTAAAAACCCGAAAACCCCTCGAATGTGCAGGATAACCCAGAAATAAACCATCAAAAGTGCTAGACTCAAATTTATCTAGGTTACCTGTCTTGAAAATAAAACACTTGGATCCAAAGACTCGAAAGTGCGAGATCGAGGGTTTTCTACCAAATCGAAGCTCATAAGCAGTCTTGCCCAAAAAAGGTCTCACAAAGACACATTAGCAATATGGCAAGCAGTAACAACAGCTTCGCTAAAATCTCCTCGGTGTGCTATACTCATCTAGCATCGTCCAACCCATCTCGACCAGGGTCTTGTTCTTCCTTTCCACAACGCCATTCTGTTGAGGGACGTGTGGAGAAGAGAACTGATGCTCAATTCCACGTTCAGCACAAAAAGAAGTAAATGAAGCATTCTTGAACTCCATGCCATTATCACTGTGGATCGCTCTCAAGGCACCCGGAAGTTCAAAAGCCAAACGAAGAACCAGATCATGATAAAACTCAAAAGCTTCATCCTTCGAAGCAAGAAAGAACACCCAAGTATATCTAGAAAAATCATCTACTATGACAAGAATGTACCATTTTCCACCAACTGACCGAACTCTAGTAGGACCAACAGTATCCATATGAAGCAACTGTCCCGGTCTGTTAGTCATGACCATAGTCACTGAAGGGTGTGAGGCGGCAACTTGTTTGCCATGCCTACAGGGCGCACAGACAGCATCTTTGACAGCTTTGAGTTTGGGCAAACCTCTCATAAGCTCAAGGTTGCTAACTCGCGTCAGATGATCAAAACCAATATGCCCCAAACGACGTGTCAAAGCCAGAACTCGAAAAAGAATATAAAATCAAGCATTTGAGAGAACCAGCAAGAGATTTAGAAAAGTCAGCTCCAAAAATCCTAGCAACTCTAGTAATTCCAAAAACAAGCTCACCAGTTGAATCAAGCATCCGACAAGTATTTTTCTTAAAAATAGTCTCATAGCCACCATCAAGAAGTTGAGACACTGAAAGCAAATTAAACCTTAGCTTGTCCACAAGGGCGACGTCCTTGAGGATGAAGTTGTTGTTCACCCTGATCGATCCAGTTCCTTCTATCCGCCCTTGTTTATCATCTCCAAAGGTGATGAAGTCACCACCTGTCGACCGCGTGAAAGAGGTAAACCATCTTGAGTCTTCAGTCATGTGGCGTGAACATCCGGAGTCGATGAACCACGTGTCCTTCCTCTTTCCGTGGTAATTCTGAAAATCAAGGAACATAAGAACGATGTGTCTCAATACTGGGGTTAGTTAAACAAGACTTAGGAACCTAGTACTGAGACACACGTCTGCGAGTAATATGCAAAGCAGAAGTGTTATCCTTGATTTTATTTAAGGTTCTGTTATGAGAAATGGTTAAAGTAACATGAGAGTTATCCTGTCTAGGAACATAATGATGAGCATGTGTAGTACCGTAAAGGCGACTAGAGAGGGGTGAATAGGCGCTTTCTTAATTTTTCACCTTAATCAAATTCAACACGCACTTTTCTCCTCTAGCTATGAAAGCTAAGAAGATCAGTAAATGCACAGAGGAAGCCTTGTGCTGAATCCGATTACCCCCTTAACCACTAGACTCAATAATGGAGAATTGATCTCACCGGCCGGTCGACCGGTAGAGTCAAGGTGATCGATCGCTGGCGGTCGGACCGGCGATCAATTGGCGGTCTGACTGTCGGGCGGTCGGACCGGCGGTAAAAAATAGGTCAGACCGATTTAGTCCAGAGGCAATGCACAATGCCCAAATCCAAAACAAAAATTGGTCCAACTTTTGATTCAACCAATGAAACTTGACCAAATTTGAAGCACACCTCCCTAAGGATATCTAAGACCTATTTCTAGCGACGATCGTCTAGATCCACTTCAAAGAATCGATCTCTTTAGGATTTACCAATGAAGTGTTCAAAACCTAGAAATACGAAAATCTTGATCCAAATCTTGCTTGTGGGGGATTGATGATCTAGATGATTCTAGGAGTATTACCACACATCATAGCAAGGTAAAATCGGTTAAGAGACCAAGCATAAACATCCGGATCAAGAAAGCACCACAATCATCAAAAGAGAGAAGAAAACACATCAGACTTCATTCTTGAACAAACATCCACAGATTGATTGATTCAAGATGTTGCTTGTCAAAGCCACTCCCTCAAGGAGGACAAGAGCTCAATCAAAGAGCACACAAACAAATTTCTCTCTAAACTCTAGCCTCTCCTCACCTCTCCAAACCCTAGAAAAGTTAGAGTTTTTATAAATGAATGCTTCAAGGGGCTCTTCCATCTCCCCCCTTTCTATTTATAGGAAGGCCTAGGGTTTCTCTCATGGGCTCCCATTAAGGCCCAACACAAATGGGATACACACACACATCTGTTGAAGCAATCGCCTGCTTTACCACGTGTAGGTTGATCAGCGGCTCTCACCATGTCGGCAAGTCTCTCCGATCCGAATCCCATCAGAACCTTCAAGGCACTTGCACCGACCCCCGCGCCGCTTGATCCAACCAGCTGCAACGAACTGCCCGTTCAAACCATCTTGTCCATTCTGCACCATGCTTGAGTCACACGACCTCACCCGGCATCCATGATCGTTCTGGACCTCAGCTCTCCAAGCTTAGTCCCAATCCTCCTCGCCGTTGACAGTATTGACCTGCAAGCCTCCTGCACACAAATAGACAAAGAAATCGTCTCCGAGAACAAGTTCTTCACAACTTGACCCACATTAGCTCAACAATGCAATATGCAACAATAAAGCATTGAAACTCATGCATTAAACACAACGAAAACACAACAATGCCAAAATAGCCGAAGTCCAAGTGGAAGCCGGTCGGACCGATTCCATAACGGTGGTCGGACCGCCCCAAAAGACTTAGCAACATTTCAACTTGAAAATCCGCAAGCTCTATGAAATTTTCCAATGGATAGAACTTTTGACTGGGAGCTCCAAAAATTATGTGACCACATCCAGGAGACTCCCCTCTCATGCCTACACAATCTATTTTTGGCTTATCCCCAAATTCCACTTTGAATCAAGAAGCTCAAAGCCTCGGATCGCACACGGCGGCTCGGCGGCTTGGACCGCCAATGACCGACAAAGATTGAAGTTTTCTGAAAACGCGAGATTCGTCAAACCAACAACGCCATTGCCAATTGACTCATCACTCTAAGATCATGCACATATCCCCACGATATCCACAGCATGTGATACAAATCCTAAACCGGGTTTCTTATTTTCTTTGTTACCATGTCTCATAGAAGCTCTAGGTTGATTAGATAAAGTTCTAGCAAAAATTTCTTATCACTTTTCAACCTACGCCAACAGAACTCAATCAAATGTCCATCCCTTTTACAATAGGTGCAATGATACTTAATACCACTGGGAGAAGCACCCTTAGACTTAACAGATGGTTGAGCAATATCTGCATATTTAAAGATAGTTTTTACAGGTTGTGTTTTGAATTCAATTAACCCTTTTTCCAAGATTTGAGTAACTTTTGGCTTAGAATTATCTTGAACATAATTGTATCCTAATCCTTACTTCTTATAGGGAGTCTTAGAATTGTCCATAATCATGTTTAATTGTTTCTTACCTTTAGAAAAAAATTCTAATGTATTCTTAAGATAAGCATTTTCTTTTTCAAAATTAACACATGATTCACAGGTTTTACCTTTAATGGCTCTAGCATATTTGTCCTTATATAAAGCAGATTCAAGTTTAAGAGCTGGACATGAAGCACATGTAGAAGATTCAATACTGTCTTTAAGCTTAGCATATTTAGCTCTAGCTGCTTCTAAGATATCTTTAACTTCATATTTGCGTTCTAAGCAGAAAGTGCAAAAGCTAGGATCAACCACACTAGAAGCAACTAACTTGCTAGACTCTAAGCATTTTTCACATGGAGCATATTTAACTTCAACAAGCTCAGTCCTAACATTTTCAAGTTGTTGCAAAGCAATATCATGAGCAGATTGCAATTTAGAAAATTCTGAATGTAAGGCATGGCATGATGAACATTCATCAGATTCAAGAGTCTTAGCATTCTCAAGTTCTAAAGTCAAATTACCTATTTGAGACTCTAAATTCTTGTTCCTAGCCATGACATATTCCAAAGCCTTATCCTGACTCATGAATTGCTCAAACATAGCTTCACATCTATCAGAAAGAACATCATAGGAAGGAGGTACCTCATCGTTGTCTTTGTCAATGGAGTCGGCCATGAAGCACAAACTAATGAAGTCTTTGGCCTTCCCTTTCTTCTTGTTTTGAGGGATCTCCTCCTCCTTGTCCTCCTCGCTCCCGCAGTCAACATCGCTTAAGGATTGATCCTCAAAAGCGGCAAGCACCCGGTGAGCGGCCTTCGTCAGCTTGGCAGTATCAAACCTTGAGTTGTTCCATTGAGGCTTCTTCCAAGCTGGCTTTCCCTCCTTATGGTTGCTCTTACCCTTCAGCTTAGGGCAATTTGCCCGAATATGATTGAGCTCACCACACTCATAGCAAGTCACAGGACCTCCCCTCTTTCTGTTTTTCATATTGTTGTACGCCCGTGTGACCTTTTTGACTATGAGGGCCAACTCAGCCTCAGGGAGACTCTCAAACTCCTCTTCATGGATTGTAGATAAACCTGCAAGCAAAAATCCAGAAGAAGACTAAAAAGACCCATCAGATGCTCTCTTGAGCGGGTCTGCTACCAAAGCCATGTTTTCCTTCTTAGGATGATCAATCCTCTTGATCTCATGAGTCTTGAGCTTGCTATAGAGCAGCTCCAAAGTCAGATTAGAAAGGTTTACATTCTCCTCAATGGCTGTAGCCTTTATCTCCAACTCCTTGGTGTTGATTGCAGCCAAGAGATGGATGGTATTTTCAGATTGAGAATATTCAATACCAACAGTTTTCATCTGATTTATCACTTTATTAAAGCGACTGAAAATGTCATCGATGCTCTCTCCAGGACGCATCTCGAATTTGTTGTATTCACGCTTATAGACTGTTTGGCGTACTTCTTGACTTGGGACGAACCCTCATGGTAAGTTTCGAGAGTGTTCTAAATCTCATGCGTAGTCTCAAGATTGCAAATCCGATCATACTCCTGTCTTCCAAGCCCGCCATACAAGAGGTTTTTAGCCTTATTGTTGTTAGCCAAAAGGGCTTCTGAAGTCGGCGTAGCAACTTCGGGCACCACGAGCGGGACTCGAACAACCTCCCATATAGCGAAAACTCACGGATCAAAAAAGACTTAAAATCATCAAATAAAGAGAAAGAATGCAATGAGAAAGCATTGATCAAACTTTCCTTTGATTGATTGATATGATCAGGGCTTACAGCCACTCCATCAATGGAGAACAATGCTTAATCCAAGAGCACGAAAATCACATCAAACATCAAGAACCCTAGCCACCACAAAAGCTCTCCCTAAGAAAATTATGGTTTACAAAACTTACAAAAGAGGCGAAGAGGTGGTGCAGCCACCACCCTCTCCTATTTATAGTGGAGGCTTAGACTTTCTAGATGTTTGATCCTATTGGGCTCCGTCAAGGCCCAAAACAAACGGGACACATACGCACGTATTTTAAAGCGCCGTCTTTATCTCCTCTTGACCTAACTAGCTACACCTAGCGCCATCTTGAGCCTCGGATTAGCTAATAGGTCACCCTTGTCCATCTTGCACCATGTTTGAGTACATTGACCTCACCCGGCATCGTCGATCGTTCTGGACCTCAGCTCTCCAAGCCTAGTACCGATCATCCTCGCCGTTGACCGTCGTTGACCACCAAGCAACCTGCACAACAATAGACAAGTAAACCGAATTTGGGAACAAGTTCTTCACAACTTGACCCATGTTAGTCAAAATATGCATCATGCAACATATATGCCCTGAAACTCATGACTTTGACCTAACAACCGAATATCGTCGCCTCGAAGACCGATGATCAAGTGAAAACTGGTCAGACCACCCCCCAGGGCCGGTCTGACCGCCACCTCTAGGCCGGTCAGACCGCCAGCAATGACTTAGCCGTTTTTTCCTATCTGGAAAACCGAAACCTACTGGAATTTTCAAACCAATAAAACTTTTGACTGGAGACTCCAAAAATTATGAGAACAAGTACAATAGAATCCACTCTCTTGCCTGCTACCTCTACTTTTGGCCCAGCTCAAAATATCACTTACTGTCATTTTCGGTCCGACCGCCGCTTGGGGCCGGTCCGACCGATTTGGGACCGGTCTGACCGTCGCCCTGGCCAGTCAAACCGATTCTGGTCTGACAGCACAGCAACTGTGCTAAAAACACGTGAAACGATAAACCGTAAACACCATTGCCAATTGTCACATCATCCTAAGATCTGGAGCATATCCCCATGATATCCACAGTTGGACATACCTCGGAGGTGTTGGCTTAATTAGTGGAGCCGGTCCAACGTGGTTGGGCTTACCTCAACGTGGATTATGGGAGACCGGCAAGTCTCCGAATACCACGGTAAAACATAATCGTGTCATCTTGATTTATCTTGTGCTTTACTTTGAACAATTTACATTACGTGCTTTAATTCCTTATATATCAATGTATGATTGCTCTCATTGTATTGTGTTCATATTGTTGGTGCACTTAGTAGAGCCTAGTTGATTTAGGTTTTAATTGTGCAAAACCAACTTGTTATTTACCCCCCTCTAGTTGGCCACCTCGATCTTACAGTGTTTAATCAATCTATTCAAATTGCCGCGTCCTCGGTCATAGACATGCTCGGGGATTTCACACGAGGGGTAGTTTTTCATAAAACCTTTGGGGATGAAGCTGTGTGATCTAAGTCATGTGGCTGTGTGAATAACTTATTTAGACTGTGTGTCCTTTGTGAAAACAAACATCAAATTAATATTGTTTATTTGTTTTGAATTATGTTTCCAATCTATTTTTTGTATTCAATTGCAAATATTGCATTTTCACAAAAGAACCACATAAACCATTCCTTTGGAATAAGCCACAAATTGCATTATGTGGTATGACTTGCGAGTACTGTTGTGTACTCATGCTTGCTATAAACAATCAACAGAAGTAGAGGAATCGTCAGTCAACAAGGTCTACTTCAAAGATCGTGGAGAACTAGGTCGCGCTACCCTAGTCGATTGCCTGTGGGCATATGGATGGGCTTCACTGAAGTTATTCCATTACGTTCCGCTGCAGCTTTATTGAGCCATTCGCCTTTTGAGGTATTAATTGTGAGCTTTGACCTTAAGGTCTTTACTCTAATAATTATTGTTATTTGTCTATTTATTAGTCAACTTTGCATATGGAAATGATATTTTATTGATGTTGCCACTGTGTGCACTAGCGTGATCCTGGACTAGTGCAGTATACACAAAGGGTCCAGATTTGCATATTTGGGTCCCGACACTCCTCCTGAGTAGCGGTGAGCTTGGCAAGATGCACCACGGTGGTGTTACTCTCTATTTGTAAACGGGTAATGCGTAGGAAGATCCACTGCAGATGCACGAGGGTGGTAGTTGAAGACAGTATCTCGAAGCTCGCGAGCTTAGATGTTGCAGATCCTTAGGATAGCGAGGCGTGAAGACTCTTGAATTGCGTCGATCCAAACCATCCTTCACGTTGAGATGTTCAGGAGTCGACTTGCTTTGGTGTCCTTCCGGGCGTAGATAGTCAAGCGGCAGATCACTCCACGGTCTTAGCCGTTCACTACTCAGTTGCAGCCGCAATACATCGGGCGGTCGAATCCTCCAAGCATTTGCAACAGCTTTCAAAGCTCAGCGGCAAGTCCTCCCTTGCGCTCACCACAGTTCTAAAGATGAGGTATCTGACAAAACAGACAAGAGGGTAAGAACAACTTCCAGCAATAGTTGACATGAGAGGAGTTAAGCAGTTCACTTAATCTTGCAAGTTAATTTTATCTTAGAAAATAGTTTGAACACTCTAAGATGACCTATCTAACTAAGGTCAAGACCTACAATCAATATGGCTCTGATACCACCTCTGTCGGGACCCAAAAATACAATTCTGGACTATCTGTGTATTCTGCACTAGTCCAGGATCACACTAGTGCACACAGTATCAACATAGATGAATATCAATCCACACAAGATGATTAATAGAATAAACGACTAATTTAAATAGCAAATAATGGTTTTGACCTCATGGTCGAGTTTGTATTTATTAAGCCTCGCAGGACTGACAATAAATAAAATAGCAGCAGTGGAATAAAGTTTAACTCCAGCGGAATCCCATCAATTCACCACAGGTAACCGACTGGGATCAAGACCCTAACGATCAGGACCTTCGTAGAACTCCTCCTCAAATGCAGGCGGAGACTCATCCACTTCTGTTGATTGTTTGAAGCAAGTATGAATACACAACCGTACTCGCAAATCATACCACAGAATGCAATTTATAGATGATAGTTTATTCCAAATGGATGTCTTCTGTGGTTAGTTTGCATAAGATAATATTTGCAATTGTATATGAATAATAGATTGAAAATAATATTTAAAATAAATAAACAATAATAATTAAATATTTATTTTCACAAAGGACACACAATCTACACAGGTTATTCACACAGCTATATGACTTAGATCACACAACTCCCTTCCCAAATGTTTTATAAAAATCTACACCTCGTGTGAAATCTCCGAGTATATCCATGACCGCGGACGTGGCTATTCAAATAGATTGATTAACACTCTGCAAATGTTGTACACTCTACCACACGATGCAATCAACTGGATCAGAACTGATCACAATAAAACCTTTCGAAAACTTCATATCACGTATTGACACTCCGATGTGCTTTACCGTCATCCAATCGATACACACAGCGTTTGGCACGACACACACCGTTGGATATGGAAGTGATGAACCGTCTCGCGATGTGAGAATCACACCTCCAGCCCATCACACAGCTTATCCTACAACCCGAGTTGTCAATTTTAAGACTCCATAACTTACTAAGTTAGATCCATCCCATACCGCGCATATGGTCTTCCTAGGTGACAGCGGTTATTTTCTTTTCAGACGTCTACAATTATTTAAAGCTGAAGTTAAACCGGCACGACGAGCTTTGAACTGTGCGTGAACCTGATCGAAGATGAGGTGAGGTGAGTCGACACAACACAACATAATAAAGTAGTCGGATCGTACTCGGCCCAAAGCACAGCGGGCCGTGCGGCCCAATGCCCACCACTAGAGTGGGAGGTCGGCCGCACCGTCATGATCAAGTGCGGCGGAAGAAGTCACGAACAGCAAGATGGTGCAACAGCCACGGCCCCGCCACCAAACTCCGAACTAACGCTTGGTGTTAGGAAATTGTGCCGTCCGTCGCCAACCATCATGGTGTGTTTTCTGGCAGACCGAAATGCCAGCCGACTTATCAGGACGCCCGCATGTGTTAGGCACGCTCGTCCCGTCCGTGTGCCACCTTGACGCAGCTGCAGAGCTCAGAGCCGCGAGTACTCGCCGAGAAAAGTAAAAAAGTTTACATCGAAATCGAGTTGCTACTTGCTAGGCTGTGACAGTAGTGAAGCAGCAGCACGTCTGGTCGGGTCCATACTCAGTGCACGCATCCAGCCTTGACGCTTGTAAAGGCGTGGTACCGCGTCTTTGTCTCGTGTTTCAGCTCGATTCTGCGCTCTCTGCTGCAGCCTGCAGCCACGCTAGCCGGCTAGCCGGCTAGCCAAGCTTCCGGCCGGAGTTTAGAGAGCAGTATAACCTGACACAGGTCATGTCATCGAGACGTATCGAAAGCCAGTGCTACGTATGTAAACCACGATCCTTTGCAAGTATCTGCAACCAGAGCGGACGTAGCTGCTGAATGTTCTTTCCAGAAGCTACACGACGGAGCAAAGCCTCGAGTTTGGCTGACCTGCAAACACTTGTCGGTTGTATCCGGCGTCCACCTTTGCCCAAGGCCCTTTGCATTTAATGCGCCGCGGTGCCGTACCGTATGTTGGAATTAATACGAATTTAGTCTAATTTTAACTCTAATTAATTTTTAAAAAATTTCAAAGGCCTACGTGCACGTGTTTAAATTGTTTAGTCCTACATGAAATATTAGTAGGAAGTTACACTACTTTATAATGTGGATCATGGTAACCCCCTTGTGGAATTGGAGAGAGTTAACACACGCGCGCGCTCGCTCGCTCGCTCGTCGAGCCGTGCGGTGCGGTGCGTGTGCTCGCGTCCGCAGGCGCGTCGGGTGCGCGCGCGTTTTTCTTTATCTATTCGGAAATCGAAACCTGATGATACTTATTCACCTATGGCTAGATTGACCACTATTCAAGTACTACTATCTCTGGCTGCCTCACACGGTCTTCTCATTCATCAGATGGACGTTAAGACAGCTTTCCTAAATGGAGAGTTGGATGAGGAGTAAATGGTCAAGAAGGAAAGATGTGTAAGTTGTTGAAATCTTTGTATGGTCTTAAACAAGCACCTAAGCAGTGGCATGAAAAATTCGACAGAATTTTAACATCTACAATCTTTATTGTGAATGAAGCTGACAGCCTTAATGTGATTAAGGAGGTCAAGGATTTCTTGTCTCAAAACTTTGAGATGAAAGATCTGGGAGTAGCTGATGTTATCTTGAACATCAAGCTGTTGAGAGGTGATGAAGGTGGGATTACATTGTTGCAAACCCACTATGTGGAAAAGATTCTGAGTCGTTTTGGTTATAGCGACTGCAAATTCTCTCCAACACCTTATGATCCTAGCATGTTGCTTAGGAAGAATCGGAGAATAGCCAGAGACTAATTGAGATATTCTCAGATAATTGGTTCACTCATGTATTTAGCTAGCTGCACCAGGCCTGACATCTCGTTTGCTGTGAGCAAACTAAGCCGTTTTGTTTTCAATCCGGGAGATGATCATTGGCATGCTCTTGAGAGGGTAATGCGCTATCTAAAGGGTACAATGAGCTATGGCATTCACTATACCGGGTATCCTAGGGTACTGGAGGGTTATAGTGACTCAAACTGGATATCTGATGCTGATGAGATTAAGGCCACAAGTGGATATGTCTTCACACTTGGAGGTGGCGCTGTTTCATGGAAATCTTGCAAGCAGACCATCTTAACAAGGTCAACAATGGAAGCAAAACTCACAGCATTAGATACTGCCACTGTTGAAGCCGAATGGCTTCGAGAACTCTTGATGGATTTGCCAGTGGTTGAAAAACCAATACCGGCTATTCTGATGAACTGTGATAATTAGACTGTGATTGTCAAGGTGAACAGTTCTAAGGATAATATGAAGACATCAAGACATGTGAAGAGAAGACTCAAGTCTGTCAGGAAAATGAGAAACTATGGAGTAATATCTTTGGATTATATCCAAACAGCTAAGAATCTGGCAGATCCCTTCACAAAGGGTTTATCACAGAATGTGATAGACAATGCATCGAGGGAGATGGGTTTGAGACCCACGTGAGTTATACCATAGTGGTAACCCATCCTATGTGATCGGAGATCCCGTTAATTAGGATAGGCGAAACAAGCTATTGGTTAACTGGGAGGAGGGTATTTTTATAGACCCACTCCATTGGAGATGCAATTCTCTCCTAAATCTGTATGGCATGATGATTTTTATCTTAATGTGTTCTGTGGCTTGTTTAAGCAAAGATGCTGTCCTACAGAGCAGTCTTGAAAGAACACACCTATATGAGCCCGACTGCTAGTCACAGTCTATGAGATAGGGTAATCTCTAGGAAGCTCATGAATAGGCCAGGAGTACGACTTATATGCTCCTACCCGTGGGGATGCCTTGCAGCCTAGTATCAGTTAAGCACTTAAGTGAAACCTGTTCACACAAAACTATCAATTCAAGGCTTAGTCCATTGTGCAGTTGTGGATAAGTGTAGCTTCTGTTCTAGGTGGATGTTCAACCTTAACCGATCTCCATCAAAACACTGGTATATTAAAATAATACTGTGGATCAAGGCATTTGACATGTGCCTTTGGGATCTGGTGGGGGATTGTTGGAATTAATACGGGCTTGGCCCAATTTTAACTCTAATTAATTCCTGGAAAATCTCAAAAGCTCATGTGCACGTGCTAAAACTGTTTAGTTGTAACATCCCAAAAATTTGGTATGTTTTAAAGTTTTAAAAGAAAATTAACCATTTGAATTTTTCTACCAAAGTTAAAGCTTAATTAGAAATTTCAGAGATCAAAATAATTTAACATGATTAATTCCAACATCAACTATTATCAAAATTATTTTATTTGGGTTCTATGGCCTTAGATATATTTTATAGAATTTTATAGAATTTTTCTGAGTTCATTTGCTATTTTCTAATTGCCAATTGGATTTTCGTGATTTTATAAAAGAAAAACCTATTCTATTTTCGAAAGCGAGAATTGGGCCAAACCCAATCACTGCTCGGCCCAAACCTCTTCTCCGGCCCAACTCCCGCGCCTCGGCCCAGCCTGTCGCCCGCGTTCGCCGCTCTCTCCCTCTGCCGTGTGGGACCGCCAAAGCCAAGACTGCACTTCGCCTTTCTCCCATTGTCTGGTGGGCCGCCCCGCAGACGTGTCATCGTCTTCAACCTGGACTCGAGTCCGAGCTTCCCGACGCCGCCGCCCCAGTGTCCTCTCGGATTCTCCTCCACTGTGGCTATAAAAGCAACCCGACCCCTCCAATCTTTCGCCTTCCTCCCCACCGAAGCCCCAAGGCGCCGTCATCTCCTCGGCTTCTTCACGGCATTGGCGGTTTCGCCGCCGGCCGTATTCCTTCGCCACCGAAGCCCGCCGCCTCCCGACCTCACGGCCGGCACCACCGCCACCGGCACGATAACCCGACTCCCGGTTGTCATCGCTTCGACCACCACCGCCGCCTCCGCCATTTTTCGTCGCCGTCCGGCAACGCCCTCTCATCACCGCCGCCGCCATTGTCGTCGCCACCGGTGAGCCGTCGTCGCCCGACCCCAGCCACCACCCCCCTCAGCTTCGCCACTTCCCCGGCTTTCTGTTTTGCTATTCCGCCACCACCGTCTCGCCGCCGCTCGCCGTCGCCGCCGCCGGCAAGGTCCTCGGCGAAGTTTTCTCTCTCTTGTGGATGTGCGGTCGGCGCTTGACCAGCGACCACCTCGGAAGCCAGGTCCCCGTGGCGCCTCGTCAATTCCCTGTTGGCTGCCACGTGGTACACCCGAACCCCCTCCCGAGCCAAACCTTCTTGAACTCAGTCCACGGTGGACCGAGCCACTGACCAGTGGGACCCACCTTCGGTTGATTTTAATTCCAGCCGAAATATCCTCGCTGACGTCAGCTGACGTCATAAGTCGATTTTCCCATTGAAAAATAAATCAGAAAATTAAATTAAAATCCAAATTAAGGTTTTGATTTATTCTCAATCTTCTAAAGCCCATATCTTTTGCATCCGAACTCCGATTGAGCCCATTCAAATTTGTAAATTCATCTAAATTCAAGTTCTATTTATTTATGATTTTTATTTAATTTTTCGAGTTGATTTTATCTCTGGTTGATATTTATTTGTTCTATTTGCTTATTTTGCGAGTAGACGTTGCTACTTCGGGAAGTTTTGAACAAGGAGAAGTACACCAAGATCAAGATCAATCCCAGGATTTATTCCAAGGCAAGCCGTAGTTCTTTGATCATATTGATCCTATGATTTCAAAAGTATATTGTTTTATACAATTGCATGCTATCTTTATATCAACTGTTTTGGGTTTAGTTATTACCTGTTGTCATTATGCCTCCATTGAACATTTGAATACCATGAATCCTTTGTCACCCTAGCTTGGATAATTTTAGTTGGACATAATTGTATCACCAACATGGGTATCGTATTAGTGCTTAGTCAAGCCTAGTCTCGATGGGTTCATCATCACATGTATCTTAATGATTCAATCTTGACTTAATGATATATGGAATTGTGGTGGTTAGCCACTGTTGTTAAAACTTGTGTACCATGACAGGGGATGTCATTGGTTTCTTGTAAACAAAATGGTTTTCACGTAGGCGAGTGGATGGTGGATTGAGGGTGTGGATTTAACACGTTGTGCGTTTGTGGAAAGGTCGCCTGAGTAACTTGTCAAGGACTTAATCTTGTGCGCCATTGAACTGAGCCTTAACCGTACAACCACATGTCCTGTATGGCGGGACTGGTGATTAATTAGCAATATCTTATTTCGTTACTGTCTTGGAAGAGTGAGTTACGAGTGCGTACTCACTATGGCGCAAGAGGGGGCCCTGCTTGGTCGGATGGAGACATTCGATGTTGAAACCTCAATGAATGAATCGGGTTAAGAAGGAGCTTTGTAAAAGCTTTGTCACGTGCTCTAGCCTGCTTACCCAAGGTAGTGAGCAGTGGTATCGACGGATGCCAAACCAACTAGAGAAGTCGTGTCTTGTGGGTCAAGCTGTACAACCTCTGCAGAGTGTGTAAAACTATTGAATAGCCGTGTCCATGTTATGGACGTGCTCGGGGATTTCACACGGGAGATAGAGTTTCTTCTAAAAATAAGTCAGAGTGTGAATGGGAAGTTCACTTGATGAATATAATGTTTGTTTGGTGAATGGGTAATTCACTTGGTGGTTTGTGTCGATGGGTGAATGGGGAGTTCACTTGTCTTTGGTTTGGTTGAGAAGTGAATGGTTAGTTCTCTGGTTGTTTCAAAGAAATTGTTTAATGTATTTATTATTCTTTTCAATTACGCATTTCAATCTATTTATTGTATTTGTCATAAATGATGTTTTCTGCAAAAGAACCATATAGCTGACCTTTGGTAAGCCTTGCATGAATACTACTTGCATACATTTCCCTACGGCCTGCTGAGTGCTTTATGTACTCACGGCTCATGCCTTTGTTGATCAGTTGAAGAATATCAAGCTGCACAAGAGTTCTTTCAGAGGGAAGACTACGAAGGTTTTGCGGATTAGGATGCGTTCTCCACTCAATTGCCTGTGGGCATGTTGATTGGCCTTTCCAAGTTTCTCGTTCCGCAGCAAGAGTTTATTTATTTCTTTAGCCCTGCGTGGCAAGTTAAGTAAACATTGACCATAAGGTCCAGTTAATATTATTTGTTATTTTGAGATCTTTCTAGTTAAATCGAATAGATGGATGGTATTTCATCACTGTTTTCTGTGTGAGCTAGCTACTGATCTGGGACTAGTTCAGAATACACAGAGGGTTCCTGAGATGTATTTTCGGGTCCCGATATTAGTCCCACATGGAGAATTAGTGGGGAGTTACACCACTTTATAAGGTGGATCGTGGTAACCCCCTTGTGGAATTGGAGAGAGTCAACACACGCGCGCGCTCGCTCGCCGAGCCGAGCCGAGCGGTGCGGTGCGGTGCGTGCTTGTAGCGTCGCAGACGCAGCGTCGCGTCTGCGTAGCGTTTTCTTTATCTATTCGAAATCGAAATGCACCGACTCGCGATAATGGAATTAACAAACGGTCGACATGCGAAGAAGTTCGATTACTAGTAGTGCTTGTTAGCATCAGTTGATAGCGCATAGCTTCAGTCTCTTTGTTTTTGTGGACCATTAAAAGAACAGTGAACTGTTCGTGAGACTCTTCCTCTCCATTCTCTCTTTTCACTCCACGCGACTGAGACAGACTCTTCCTCTCCACGTTTTGCTGCTGCTTTCTCTGGCGATCTACATCCCAGCGAGGCTCGTGTACGGTCGAACCGGGAGAGCAGGCCTCCGGAACCCCGTCCTTGAAGGCTTACGGCGAGGGCGAATAAGGTTTTGGGAGCGTTCGCGATCGCCGCTTCTTCGTCATCATCCGATCTTCGCTTCATCTACATCAACTGCACGACTACGTCCACTACGCCATGGCGAACGACAATCTCGTCAACTCTTCTCCTGCTGCTGCTCCTTCAACTGGTTCTGGGTATATGTCGGGACCCAAAATTACGATTCCGGACCCTCTGTGTTTAATGCACTAGCCCAGGATCACGCTAGTGCACACAGTGTTAACAACGATGAAAATCGATCCATACAAGCGAATAGTAACATAAACGAATAACTTTGATTAATAAATAATGGTTTTGACCTTAAGGTCGAGTTACAATTACTGAGCCACACAGGGCTAACAGAGAAAATAAACGACAGCGGAAACGAAAAAGGTAGTGGCACCCCATCGATTCACCACAGGCAACCGACTGGGATCAAGACCTCATGATTAGGCACCTTCAATGTACTCGTCCTCAAATCTTTGGTGAAGACTCCTCCTCCGCTTGATTCGTCAAAACAAGCGTGAGTACACACCGTACTACTTAAGCCACACCACGAGATGCAAAATGTATATATACTGGCTTTTTACAAGGGAAGGCATTTTGTGGCTCTTTTGCATAAATACAACCTTTGCAATTTAATACAATTAATAGATTAAAAACAGGTAAAACCAATAGACAATAATAATCTTAACAGTTATTTAACCAAGACACACACAGCCTGACAGGTTATTCACATAGCTAGATGATTTAATCACATGGCTCCCTTCCCACACAGTTTTATGAAAAATCTACCCCTAGTGTGAAATCCCCGAGCATTGTCCATGACCGCGGACGCGGCAATTCGAATAGATTAAGTTACACTCTGTAGAGGTTTGTACACTTTACCCACAAGATACATTTAGTGTAGCTAACACTAAGCATAACAAAGCATTTCAGATACCTTATCTTACTACGCTAGGCCCGTCTCAAAACAGGCATGTGGTCGTACAGGAAGCTCAGTTCAATGACGCACATGGTGAGGTCCTTAATTGACCAAGGCAAGACTTCCAGCTAACCAAACCACATAGACACACAGATTAATATTATTCACACAGTCCACATAGTCCACCCTTTCACACAGTATCCACCCCTCGCCTTAGTCCAAATCCTTTTACCACCCTGGTTGATTTAAGTGCAACATATGCCACAAAGACACATAATACACACAGTTTGTTCACACAGTTTCATATTCACTTAGTCAATTTATAACAGCAGTATACATGACAAGTGATTCGTGGCATGGCTAAGCAATCTAATACGCAACTAACCAACCCACGTTGGTGCTACAATATTTACCAACTAAATATCAACTAAGGTGACAGGGATCAGGACATAGCAATTAACAAGGATGGCATAACAATTTGGGATTAACTACTGCACCCAAAAGCTTTTAAATAAATACTTGAATTAAGATGCAGTAATTTGAATTAAAATACTTTTATTAAACTGGGAAGCAAAATGGTCAAGGGTATAGCTTGCCTTGGAATAGGTTCAGTCTTGGTCTTGGTCTTGGAAAGCTCCTTCTTCCTCAAGCCTTCCAGAAGTATCGTCGAAGTCTACTCGTAACGAAGCAAACAACAAGAATAAATAAATAACAGAAGCAAATAACTCCAATAAAATAATTAAAAATCTCCAATAGATAGATCTTGATTTTATACAAATTTAGAAATTTGAATGGATGGATTTGGAGTTAGGATGCAAAGTTATGAGGTTTCAAAGTTTGAATCAAAGAAAAACCCTAAAAATAGGATTCTTGGAATTCGAATTATTTCTCAATAGAAAAATCGGATTATTGTGCAAGCATGACGTCAGCGAAGGATTTTTCGGGAATTAAAAGAATTAAAGAATTAACTGACATGTGGGTGTCAGTGACCCGGCTCACGGTGGACCAAGTCCACCGAGGCACTGGACCACGGATGGGGTTGAGGTGGCGCTCGCTGCTGGCGTAATACCGACGCCGGCGCCACCGTGGATGACACGTCGCGCACGCGCGCCGAGGTGGCGAGTGACATGGACGGCGGCGAGGGCGGGCAAGATGGACCCGAGGGTCCTGTCGAACGCGGCGAGTTAACGGCGATGAGTGGTATGAGGAGGTAGAGGGAACACGGGGTCTCGAGGGTGTGCTCACTGGTGCTCAAGGACGAGCGAAGGCCGCGGCGAGGCTTTAGCGGAGGAGGAGGTACGGCTCGACGGCGGCGGCGTTAGAGGGCTCCTCCGTGGCGAGGTGAGCACCGGCCAGCGGCGTTACTGGCGAATCCAACGGTGGCGGCTACGACGACGCAGAGCGACGGAGGCGGCGCAATCGAAGCTCCAAGCCTTCGGTGTCGGCGGCGTTGGATCTCCGATTCCGCGAGCATGAGGCGAGAGAGAGGAGTGGGTGGCGGCTTTGGGATGGGTGATGCGAGGGGCGCCCGGGGCTGTCCTTTATAGGGCCCGGGGAGGTCCGAAGCGACGTGGCGGTGTGGAGATCGTGGGCGACGGTTGCGGCTTCATGCGCATGCCCGCGGAGAAGAAGGAAAGAAGGGGTGGGGTTCGTGGGCTGCGGTGGACGCGAGTCGTCGTGCGCGACACGCGAGGAACGGGAGGTTGAGGCGCCCGCGGCGGCTTCGGTGTTGACCGCTCATGGCGGTTCTTGTGGCAGCGTCCGCTTGAGAAGAACGCGGCGAGGACGAAGGCGGTGGGGTCCACCTGGCAGTGAGACGGGGAGGGCGAGGCGCGCGCATGCGGGCGAGATCGCCGTCCAGTCCTGATCGGACGGCTACGGAGAGATGGGCCAGATGAACAGTGTTGGGCCGGAGAAATTCGGCCCCACGACTGTTTGGAGATTTAAAATAGTTTTTCCTTATTAGAAAATAGCAGAAATTCAAATAAGCAATGGAAAATAGCAAATGATTTTGGAAAAATTCTAGAAAATTCTATAAAATATAACCAAGCATATAGAATCTAAATAAAATAATTTTGGCAATTGTTAATGTTGGGATTAAGCATATTAAATCGGTTTGTCCTTAAAGTCCATATTAAGCTTTTTAAATTAATATTCAAATAAATCCAAATGGTAAATTTTCTTACTACCATTATTTAAAAGATTTTTAAAGCTCTGAAAATTGGGATGTTACAGTATATCAATCTAATCATTGTACTTTGTTTATCTTTACTTTATGTTATTGTTTTGAACACTGAGATAGAAATGTTAGTTTCTGTTCTGTTAGAAATTGGTATGACTATAGTGTTCATGTTTCTCTGTCTTATGCAAAAGACTAAAATATTATTCATATTTCATCTAGTATATTTCTGAATTAAAATAATTTAAAAAATACTTATATATTCAACACCGTACCGTGCCGCACTGGTAAAACCGGCAGTCGAGTGGCTCCGGTAGCCAGACCTGTTCCCGCACCAAAACCCCGGAGGTCCTTCACTCGGTAGCTGTTTTTGTGTGCAATGGACAGACGGGTTCGTCAGAAACTGCTGATAAAGCACACATTGCTTGTTTGGTCGTTGACTTACAGACAAAAAGTGCTACCTGAGAGTAGCATGGGAATTTAATGAATTTTACCTATACAAACAAGTTTGAAGATGTATTGTTTGGTTATAAGTTCGTGTTTAAGAAAACTAATAGAAGAAGACATACAACAACGATGCACTTTTTAAATGGAGAAAACATAAAGAGGTGGAATATGTTTTCTTATTTATTGCAACGATCAACGGAACCACACATCATTTTTTTAATTAAACTAGCATAATTACTTGTGTAATTGTGTACCTAGACATTATGATACAATTGTATTATTGTACAACTTCTAATGCCTTATTGTTGAGATGATTTTTTTTAGGTATACAACTCAATTAATAAGGGAATTTCTAGAATTATATATGTGGTTTTTTTTCCTCGGACAAATGAGGTGCCTCGAATCTCACTACTTAAGCATGATGCATGGTCGTTGCAACACGGAGCTGCCTGAACCATGTGCTCGATTTTTGTTGCTGGAGCCAGACGACTATGCTAGGTTGTCATGTTCAGATCAGGCACTAGCTTTGATCCTCGGGCTTTCAACCAAACTGTAGGATGGAATACGCCAATAAGAGAGATGAATAGTTGTAGTACATTCTTTTGCGATTTATAAAAAGTATATGCGTTGAATTCAACTGGTAACCGAATCCAGTGTACTCATACGAGTGTGTCACCTAGTCGTAGTGGTCGAAACAACTCTGATCTGTTCTATCAATCATAACTATTGTCGACAACCGGATGAACAACACAGCTTGTGATCAAAGAATGTGAAATCGATCGATCGATGGATTTGCAATCACCTAGTCGAAATGATTCGACTATCTGATTTCTTCCACCATCCGGCTCGGGAGATTCACGCACTGCAAAAAAACAAAAACAGATCGAAGATGATGTACAAGAACAAGTCGAAAACCGATCAACATAAGAACTAGTCGAAGGCAGATCAACACAAGCGCTGGTCGAAGACAAAAGAACATGCAGTTGGCGATGAAAGAGAACAAATCGAACACAATGTCCAGGAGCACACGCCGGCAGAGATGACTAATCTTTCTTGGAATAGATCTGATCTGTTATTACCCAAACGTGTTCTATAACTACAAAGTGCTTTCACAACACCCCTCAAACCCTAGCATGAAAACACCGAAAAACTCTCTGTCGAAAACCACCACAAAAAGCTTAAAAAACCTCATGTTACTCTTAACCTCTCTGGCCTTTATATACTAGGGCCCTAAACAATATCCTTATCATCACAGACATATAATCATATCTCTTTCGAAAATTAGGGGACCGAAACCCCTCAAATCCTGGGTTTTCCAATATCTCTATAACTTCCAGTTATGAACGTCTTTCACAATTCTTCACACGTCAAAGCCTCCAGAATGGCATCTCCTGTAGCTTCGATCACGCATCATGCATTCACCTTTAATCTCCATGTGTTCCAGCGTGAGCACGACCACCTCGTGAAATCCACGAACACCTGAACCTTCGATATCTCCCTCCTAGTTCCAGTCTTCTTCGTCATTAACCATGACCGTCTTCACGCTCAACATGCACATGCAAAGTTCAAAGAATGTTTTCCTGACACAAATTCTCCAACTTAATTAATATTAGTTCACACATGCATAACACACTCTCATTTATCAATAAGTACGAATTAGATCATCCACGACTTTTGACGGGGATTAAAACCTCTATTTATTATTTAATAGATAGAGACCATACGTCTTCATGGTCGTAACCCCTAAGGCTAACTACCTCATTGGTCGTAAGGATTCCAGAGGTTACACAAAACATAACCTGGTCGGACAAGGTCCCTAACCTAGTCTCCGACCAGTCAAATACTCACAAGGCTTTGAACTGGTATCTAGATCTGAGTCCAGATATATCCTTTACCGTGTGACGAATGGAACATATGTTGTATGTTCCATACCACGCGACGCTACATAATTCTAAGACATTGGAATACGGTTAAATGGCTCACTGATATATAACCGCACAGTAGTTGATACATTGTCAACTGACGCCTCTCTCCAATCAGACGCGTCACTTCTCAACGGGCGTCTCTCCAAGGGATAACTGCCAACGATTCATCAACTACTTAAGGAGAACCGCGGAAGGTGGAGAGGGGGACCAAGATAGGATCGATTGGGAATCACTCTCAGAAGACAACCAGTTGATTAGATTGGTGATTTGATCATCGACAGCTTTAAATTCCAGCTTTCAGAAAACAACTCAAGACCACTCTGTAAAACCGGTCTTACCGTTGTGTATACACCAGTCATACCGCTGGCCAACAATACTTGAGTACTCAAGGTACTCAAAGAAAACAAGTATTGAAGCACTCGAAACCTATGACCACTGATCGCAAAGCCTACAACCACTTACTAGGAGCCTACGACTATAGCTCGCAAAGCCTATGACTACCGAGCACGAAATCCACGACTACCGATCACAAAGTCTGCGACCACCGATCACGAAGTCTACGACTACAGATCGCAAAGCCTATGACTACCGATCACCGACCAGACATTGTAGCTTTCAACCATCGATCAGTCGTCGTAGCTTCGATCTTCGACCATGCACTGCAGCTTCGAAAATCGATCAGTCACTGTAAGCTTCGACCATCGACCATGCATTGTAGCTTTGACCGCCCTTCGTACTTGTTACACACATCGACTTACGACTGAGTAAATTACTCGGAGCTCTACCACTCGGTGCTCGGATATACAGTACTCAAAAATCTATCACTCGGTACTCGGAGCTATAGTACTCGTGGATACAATACTCAGAGCTACAATACTCTGAACTATATCACTCGGCACTCGTAGCTACAATACTCTGCGTCCAGTCGAAAGGGATCGCGAGTATCACCGATTAGACCACCCGATACAAGGTATGATCCGACCATTCACACTAAAAAACCAGCAATCGAAACTTTCACAGCCGCAAATATCAATACAACTCTAACGTCAATTATTCATCATCACAAAATCTACAACCAGTTCACATGGTTAACACAAACACTATCCAAACAGCCTCCAGATATGCTCTCGGCCAAGCAATTTATCAGGACATGATCCAAACAACCCTTAAGCAAACATGTAATACCATGTCCTACTCGTAGCGCGGCCTATGTGACTCATAAGGGGTTGTGTGGTTGAATTGGTCTCATATTATTTGTCTAAAGTGAATTATAGTATCTAATATTTGTTGAGTCCAAACTTAACATATATGGATTATAGTATCTAGTGTAGAGCAGGGATAGTCGCTTCTTTCGCTTCGGAAAAACATGAATCCACAGCTGCCGGCACAGCATGGCGATAGGGCGGGGCGGGGCGAGCGTGACACGAAAAACAACCGGCCCTGGTCTCGAGAGCGGCTGAGCCTTTACCCGCACGACACGGCGATGAACATCATCTTCTACCTGGAAGATTTTCATCGGCCCCGAAAGATTTCGGCACGAGAATGGCGCAAACGACAAGAACACAAGCCACATCTCAATGACGATTAGTCTTAACCACTTCATCCAATGGACTCGCAAACGAACACTGTTGCTGCTTTCACATCTCCAGCAGGTTCAGACCGAGGTAATACAGCGTGTCACGGCACCAGTGAGAATAATTCATCGGAACAATTTGCCGATAGTTCTAAAAACCATCAATTTTCGGTGACTATGACGCAGGAGCAAAACGACGCAGGACGGAG
Organism: Hsuehochloa calcarea; assembly: GCA_036346395.1. Taxonomy (NCBI): domain Eukaryota; kingdom Viridiplantae; phylum Streptophyta; class Magnoliopsida; order Poales; family Poaceae; genus Hsuehochloa; species Hsuehochloa calcarea. The sequence goes on along the minus strand of CM070609.1, from coordinate 56,287,091 downwards.
AACTACACAGCTTTACCAGACGAGACGAAGAAAATACAATGGGCAGCAATTTGCACAAGGATCATAAAGCCAACCAATAGAACAGCTTACCAACTTAGCCAGCAATCGGATTAAAGTACAGATCTAATTGCATTGGATTAGCCGAGGATTGCGACATCAAGCTACTTTAATTATACAAAAGCAAGGAGGACAGAGCACGCTGTTGTATTTTTTTTCCAGCGCTAGTTGCTAATTTATCATTTTGAGAAAAGAAGAAATATAAAAGGAAAAAGGAAACGGAGTGACCCACTTGCAATTGTGAGACGAGGGAAGGGATAAGGGTTGGAGATCCAACCGAAGGAGCAGGATTTGTGCACTTGCCTTCGGTCTTGCGGCGGCGCATGCGACTCAGGCGAGATGCGCGCTGGTCATTGGCGGCGACAGCACACGCTCTCCATTCTCCTTTTTCCTCCTCCCGAAAACCAGTGAGTTCTTTTTTTTTGGTAGTTCTGCTTCCCCTCTTATTAGTTTTTGGTTTTAGGGCTTGGAGCTCTTGCGCCGCCGTGATCGACTCGACACTGTCGGTGGTGAGCTCCTAACCTTTCTTTGTGCGCATCCACCGGTTACTTTCTTGCACCTTTTTATCTGTGGGTGTTTTGACTGGGAAACTGGTACATTTAATGCGCATTTAGGGCTCAATTTGGTTGGCTCTAGCTTGACTTCGGTGAGAAAGAAGACTTCGGTTTTTCCTGATGATTGGTGCTCCGTGATTGCATTCGTCGGGTGTAGTTTGATTGGGTCTTGTGAGGCATTCTCTGTACCCCGACTTTGCAAATTGGTGTCCCGATTTATGATTTATGATTTGGCATTGTATCTCTGACGACATTGTCCGATCATTCACGGCACAGCGGAGCGGTTGGTTTTATAAGACAACGCGATTCGCGTGCTTTACCCGATTTAATACTCGGTGGCTTTGAATGTCATCCACATCGTGAGTATCATTGTTTTCCATTTTTCATATCACTTTGCATATATGCTGTGCTAGTACAAATCTCAAATTGTGATTGATTTTATTGAAACTAACACCGAGAGATATTGCTTAGTGAAATTGTTAACTTAGATTAATGTTGGATGAGGAGTTGGCTATTGTGATAATTGAATACAATAATTGGATATAAATTGGTCTTGAGCTAAAAATTAACTTCTTGTTTCCCTTGAGCTAAAAATTAACTTCTTGTTTCTCTACTGTGTCATGCTATTTATGTCACTTTGTTTCATTCGGTTGATTATGTCTTGTCACTTTGTTCCATTCTAGTGGTAGTTTTTGCTCCCTGTGTTTCAATGTGATTATTGTTAAATTACTGTTTCCATTCCTATCAATTGAAATATAATTGAAATATTGTATAGATTGGTTCAATTGCATATCAGCAGTGAATTATCAACGGATGATTTGCTTTAAAGTGATTGACTGGACAAAGCAAGATTTATTTAAAACTCAGGGTCTAATTTATTTCAGTGACTGTAATATTTAATTTGTGATAGGATATTGACCTAAGTGGTGAAGAGGCCAATATTAGCCGCCCGACATCTAAGAGTAATAAACAACGATCTAAATCTGAGCATTATGTTGATTTTCTTTGTCGTTAAGATATATCTTTTGAGCCTTTTATCTTGTTTACATTTATATGATATTTCTATCATTTAGATACTGCAAAATTATACTTTAATAATTATAATTTATACTAAAATTAATTATAAATATTTACTAAAACCGTTAATTTTACAGCACACAAAGTAGAGTAGTAGAGCATCATCGTCGTCGTCGTCGATGATGACAACGTCGCATGTCTAAAACAGTAGTAGTGTAGTACCATCATTTTTAGCTCTGGATTCTCGCGCTCTTGTTCAGTTCAGGTCGAGGGCGATCCAGAACTCACCAGAGTACAGCGTGACCTCACTGCTGGGACTCAGCGGCACCTTTCAAAGGCTCCGTCTCCGGTGATGATGCCGCAGGCGCGCCGCGCTCTCCGAACACCTTGGCGATGCCCTCGGTGGGGATGGCGGGAAGGTACTGTGCTCCGGTGTACCCCTGCTCAGCTGCAGAGGTGATCACCTTGTTGTACTTCTCGGCCCAGTACGCGGCGGTAGGCACAACGATCTGCGCCACCTGCGGGAACAGCGGCAGGTTGTTCAGCGAGCGCCAGGTGGAGACGGCGAGGTGCTCCGCCGCTGGCTCGTAGCGCACGTAGAGGTCCTTGGCCACCGGCTCGATCCTCCCGTACACGTCCTTGGCCACCGGCTCGATCCTCCCGTACACAGCGCGAGCAGCGCCGGTCACGCCGGACTGCTGCACCTCGGTGGTGAGCACCCTCGCCACCACCGGCACGCCCCGGGCCACCGTGCAAGCTTGCGCCGAGGCGGTCTTCAGCGTCGGCGGGAGGTGCCGGTCCAGCTCTTGCACCGTATCATCCACCTGCCATTGTCATTTCAAGTCGGTCAGCAAGAACACGCAATTTGTTCCAATACCAAGCTTAGAATTTACAACTGTTAACACTAGATTTTACTAAGAACACCCAAAATCAAATTTAACCCTTTCCACGAAGGGCTTTGTCGTCGACATGTATCACCACCTCGGACTAGGGAGTATCTGCAAAGTGCTAGCATGCGCCGGAATCAAAGGAATCTAGCGCTCAAAACACGGACGGATTCCACGCACCAGCACGGGAATCCCGTGCAAGGGCAAATTCCCCACCACAACTTTGCCAACCCTTGTAGGCCCCAGATACGGGAACCGCACAAGAAACTGGCGACGTACCAGGCCCGCGTCAGAGCAATCATGCACCGCTAAAAAAATCTAACGGCGCAACCCAGCGGCGCGGCACCTCCTAGTGCTAACGTGAGCCGCATGGCAGGAGGAGCCCCCTCGGCCGACGAGCAAACCGCGCTACCGTGCGCCCCGCGAAACAACGGCAACCGCGACCAACCGACGCTATCGTGGAGAAGTGGGGTTGTGGCTGCGTGCGCACCTTGCGGTCGACGAAGGCGAGGACGTCGAGGGGGACGCCGTGGAAGCGTCCGTAGACGGGGCCGACGACGCCCTTGACGGCCGACTCGACAGCGTCGATGCCGGGGCGGAGCGGGCCGGCGTGGTCCTTGGCCAGCGCGTAGAGCCCCACGAGGCACACCGCCGCCTGCGCCGCCGAAATATGCACGAACTCCAGGTACCTCAGCCTCGGCCTCCTCTTCTCCTCCTGCTCCACCTCCACCTCCCTCTCCTCCTGCAAGCAAGCAAACCAACCAAAACCCCCAAATCCAAACCGAATCAGCACCAATTCCGCACGTAGCAACGTCGAATCGAGCCGAGAAGCGGGGGAATTTTGCTTACCACTTGCGGGTTGGGCTCCGCCATCTCTCGGAAACCGGAGTTGCGCGAACCGAACGGGGGTTTCTTGAACCTGGTCGGGAATCCGGACTCGGGGGAGACGAGGCGATTTCTTTCCGCTTCGCTAAAACGAGGAAATGGAAACCACTGGAGGGGTCGCTATATGGGCGGCGAGGGGAGTCGTCTGGCCGTGCGATGAGGATGGCGTTTGATCGGGGCCGTCGGGACGGCGAGAGAACACCCTGGAGCGGGGCCGCCACGTAGCGACTCGCGTGAGGGGCACGTTGCTGGGGCCGTGTCCACGTCGCCACCGGCGTCTCTGTGTGCGCCGACGAGAGTAATGGTTCGGCTCCCGCTTGGGGACGGCTCCGGTGGGTCATGCTGGTGGTGATGTCGACGCTAGCTTCTAGAAGCTTCTGTTCGGGTTTGGCCCGTTTGGTACGATGATTTGGGTCGCCATTCGTCAGCATTTGGTACGATGATTTGGTACGATGATAATCTCATTGGTTTCGTTTGAGATCTACCCTACGAGGATGCAACTTGCTTTTTTTTTTTTTTACAAAGGATGCAACGTGCTTCAACATTAAGCGTAACAGTTCAGCTAAGTAGTGATGCTGCTTCCTCGCAAAAAAAGGTAGTGATGCTGCTGTATATTTCTCTCTATTGTTTACTTTAGAGAAATCCAGGAGCTGTTCAACCAACCAAAGAGTAACTTTTCTCTTTTGAGAGAAAACCAAAGAGTAACTAAACTTTGTTCATATCCATACTTGATTAACAGTTGCTGGCTGACATGCGAAGTAAAACGAGTATCAAACGTTTTACATTGGAAGACTTTGAATAGCGGGTTTCAACGACCGGCGACATGAGGTGCCACAATCAAGACGCATCAAAGAGACCAACGGTGTACGACGAGCGCAGAACGGGATACACACAGGGCGTGTTTGCTTGCTGCCCTGAAGCGCTGCTGTCTGGCCGGAACTAAGCCGGGAACTCGCCGGAACACTGTTTTGTTGCCGATTTGGTTTGGCGAGCGCTCAGGCTTAGGCCCGGATGTACTCGATCCACCGTTCTATTGTCCCTGATTTCATCTACTAGTCTCAGTCTCTCAGCCACAGCCTTCCGATCAAACAATCTATCCTAGCAAAATGATCTTCAAGTATCACTTTTTACAAGGTATGAAGCCCTGGACACCAAACCAAACAAGGCCATGTTCCGTCGACGGCACGTTGATGCACGCTGCGATCACACCGCAATGCATGTATTCACGTGTCGGTCGGATCTTTACCACGTTCCTGCGAGTCCTGCGTATCGTGTGCCCCTCGTATTGGGAGTTTTTAGTCCATTTGGCATTGTTGCACATGTTTTTAGTGAAAATGACACCCCTCACGGTGTATTGTCAAATTTGGGACAACAGACACGCCGGTTGTGGACGTGTGTCCAAGTCCATGCCCATGTGGCCCGGAGTAAATCTACACCGTGCATCCCTCGCCCGACTTTGCTCCTTACGCCACGTCGCCCTGTCCTTAGCTTCATGGCCCGGACAAGGCATGTCCATGGTCCGAAAGCGCTGTCCGTGGCTCAGTGGCCCGAACGAGTGTATTGTTCGTGGCTCCCTCGCCCGAACATGGCTGTCCGTGGCTCTGCAGCCCGGACAAGAGTTGTCCGTGGCTTGCTCGCCCGGATGCCATCTCAACCGTTGCATGGTGGCCGGACGCCTCTTGTCCGTCTACGTGACCACATTTTCACGCCGCCTCCGCGATGCATGGTGCGATGTCGGTTCTCGTTCTCGCTCGTCGCTGAGAACAAAGAGAACTGGAATAATATTTTGTTCAAAATACGGTGGGAACTAAAGCCCTTTTTGGCTTAGTTGTAATTAAGCATCAATTAGCAATAACTTATCAATCGTAGTTAGTTAGTGATAATTAGCCCGTAGTTTGTAATTGATAATTAAATTAGTCGTAAGTAAGAAGTCATAATTAAATACTCATAGTTAGTTAGTCGTAATTAATTAGGAGGCGCATGCATGGTGGATAGTACGATGTTATGTAATTGGTGGTAACTAATTAATCGTAATTATTTCAGTGAGAATTACATAGATGTAATGAATTATTCATTAGTAATTTATTATGAAGCAATCAAATTGCTGCTAATTAATTATTATTCACATTCACATACTCGCATTTAATTGCTTATTTGTATGTAATATGTTGTAATTATCTGTGTGCTGAGTAATTAGAGGAAAAAAAAATTACGAGCAACTAATTAATACCTTTTTGTTTGGAACTATTTAATTAGTGCTAATTGAAGAAATAATCCCATGTAAATAGTTGTGTATAATTAATTAATCAGTGCTAATTACATACTATGTTTGTTATATTGCATACCCTGCTTAGGTAATTTTGAACATGCAAGACGATTTATTACGGTCTCGTGAGCCCGAGATGGCACTGCCGAGATACGGAGGTCGATGGTGTATGTGGATTTTGTAGGGAGTTCGAGGCCAATGACGAAGAAACCTTGATGATACCCGTGCCTCGTGAAGTGTTGCGGCGCAATACTTCGAGCCCGAGGTGACAATAGCAGGAGCTTGAGTATGTAATGTGTTGTTTTGGAGGAAGTCCACGAGAGAAGTATTGCACATAATTTTATGCAAAATGAGGGGGTGGGACTGTGGTGGTCGGCCCGTATTGAATGCTACGAGTATCTACCGGACCAACCTCTCGGGTTAGAGTCTGACGAGGACGTTGATCCAGGCTCGGATGGTAGCGATGAGGACGCACCCCAGGGTGCTGATCCTACCAGCGAAATTGTGTCTTCGGAGGTGCCGTACATGACATCTAGACTTGATGATATCGCCGTGCGATCGCTCGTACCGCTGCAGAGAAGAAGGGTCCCGGTGGGGGTTAATTTTGATACCCTCTTAGTTGGATAGTGTAAATTCCTAAAAATACTAAATGAAAAAATATAGGATTTTTAAAACTTTTTGTATATTATCTATAGCCATCAATTTTGATAGCATTTTTTAGAGTATTTGAATTGCATTTTCTATTTTGCCAACACAAGCGGTGTAAGGCAGAAAACCCTAAACACAAAAACTTTACAAATAAAAACCCTAAAAGACACGAACCTTAGAAACAAAAACTCTAATATCAGGAATTATAAAGACAAAATAAACTTAAAAGCATTGCTCTTCTAAAATTTAGACATGTAGTGTAAACCCTAAGATCACAGGTATAGAAATCTAAAACATAATTATTTGAATATTCAAAAAGTCTAATTAGAAGTGTCTGCCAAATATCAATCTATGTCTACCATTGCATAGGAAAATCCTCGAGAAAACATTAGAGTTTTAGAACCTAAGATTCTATTAGAATCCTTCTCTCAATTTTCTCCCTAGGCTATTCTCTTTCCTCCTGTTTCAATAAAAGAGACAACAATAATTAAACAATGAAGCAAAAGTGCCATAAGATGGCTACAACAAAAGACCGTGTGCTTTTGAACCAAGCTGCGAAACCCAGATAACTCCTTGGGGCTCGCCTTCTCCCAAGCAAACCGGTGAGTACTTTGAATGTACTACGCAAGAGGCGTATATATACTTATGCAAGCTCATTGTCTCTCAAGTTTCCATTTGCAATAATGTAATACATTTAAAAGCAAGTTGGGTTTTTAATGTTCAAAATGCAAGAGAAAGAGAACAACCAATCCTCGAAGTGACTAAACCGTTAGAGCTCGAACGCCATGTTGCGACCATGCATGAGTGCGCTTTTGCCAAGGTGAATAAGTCCTACGAGACGTTTCCAATATTATGCTTCGCCGCCATCACGAGGTGGAGAGTCCATCGCCATTGCTCAAATTCCTTTTCACACCTCGGAGATAACACACTCCAAAGTACTAGGTCAAGAGGGTCCCATATAACCTCATGTGGTTAGTACGCAAAAGTGCTTGGAGAGTGTGACACAAGATGTTCGGTCCTTGTTGACTTAGGCAAGACATCCACAAACCCAATAACCCACCATCCAACCACTTGCCCAAGTCCAAAACAATATTTTTCCATTTTTAGATTTTGACTTTACAAAATAACAAAGCATAAGTCTTTGGACATAATGGAATAATAATAAGATGTGTGCTCAAGATCATCGACTACAATCGATGATCGCCCATTACTACCAAACTAAGCATTTCTAAGCAATTTCAAATCGTAATCTACTAAGTGACAAGAGCTCATCCATCGAACTCAAATCACGACAAATAACCTAGGCTCAAGGTAGTAGAGGGTAAACAATTCCTACAGATTATGCAACTATAGGATACTAACCATAATTCAACACAAAATAGCAATGCATACATACAAGTTGAAATCAATATATTAGACTTGAAAATAATGGGATTAACATGATCAAACCGCTTGCTCGATTGAAGTTGCTCTGCTCTTTCGGGATCACTCGGCGTTAATGTGCTCTCTTGATCCTATCGAAAGAACCAAAAAGAACCAATAAGGCAAAAGAAACCGAAAAGATCCAACAGCCAACTTCAACAAAAAGCTCTCAAATTTTTACAGTAGAAAGAGCATGATTTTTATGAACTAATGCAACAAGAACCAATTGATTTGGATTCTTAATGCAAAAGATATGAGCAAATCAATTTTGCTCGACTTTATAAATCAAAAATGCTACTATTCATTAGCAAAATTTTCTGGAGCTATACTAGGGTTGGAAACATTTTTAGATTAAAGTGCAGTTGAAAACATAACCAACAAAATTTGAATCTCCCGAAAAGGAATTAAAATAAATTAGTTATGCATTTTACAAGTTATCACATTTTGGTTGATAAATAAATTCTTTCGGAAAATCGAAATTAGAATGCCGATCTTGGATCCGACGGTCGCGTCCCAACGGCACGCGCCGCGCGCCGCAAACCCTAACGTCAACCGTTGGATGCGGATCCAACGGTTCACGTGGATTAGAGCGTCGGCGGTCCAACGTTCACACGCATAGGAGCCGTTGATCTTGGATCCAACGGTCCACACGGATCGAACCTTTCGGACGGTCCGAACGCTCACTCGAATCGGGACCGTTGATCTTGGATCAAGCGGGTCCGCATCGAGACGCGACGAATTCAAAATCTCCGCGAACGCGGGTCGTAGATCTTAGGATCGACGGTCGCATCGACTCAAGTTCAAACCGTCTCTCGCTTTCGTCAGCAAAATGACGGAAGATCGGCTCGCCACGGCCGCGGCTCCGGCGTGGCGGCGGCGAGCAAGTGCCCAAATGGGTCCCAAACATCATTGCGCACCTAATGGTACCAACGAATTCGGCTGCGGTGGACCAGAACGTCGGCAAGCCGGAGGGAACCGAAGTGGTTCAAAATGACCAAAACGAAAACGGCAAAAACGCTCAGCTGCGGTTCAAGGGAGCGGGTGCCAAGCAACTAGGGGCTAAAGAAGTTACCGAGCCCAACGAAGGCACAGAGAGAGGGTCGAATCGCTCGGGTGGAGAAGAGTGGCGGTTTCGGCGAAAGGGGCAATTCGCAATTGAACTGCTCTCTTCTGTCAAAAGCAAAATTGACAGAGGGTTAATACTCTATGAGATGCTAAGTAACCGAGGAAGCAACAGATTCGAGTGAGAGGGCCGGGAACACCACTTTCACCGAAGGGCTTGGAGCTTCACCAATGGCGTACGAGAGAAAAATCCACGAAGGAGCTCACTCGGTGCACTAGAAGAGATGTCAAGCTCAAGGGTGTTCAAAGGATGCTAAGGAAGCCTCTGTAGAGTTTTATAGCCGGGGAGCAAGAGGGGAGCAACGGCAAGAAAAATGGCTTTGCCGGTGTTGAGGTTGACCTAGTCAAAATCATCGACTGATTGACTCCTCGTCCTCGATCTCAATCGCTCGGCGCCAAGCCATTAGATATTCCGGCGGTCCGAACAATTCGATCGAAGGCCGCACGATCCGAGCGAGAGGGGAGCGAGATCTAACGGTCGAAATTGAAAGCGCCGAGGCGGCCGAGTCGGTGCGATTAGTTGATCCGATTGAGTCCGAGCTCGCCGATGATGAACCTTATATAAAATGCATCATTTTCTCCAAAAATTCGTAAGGCTATATGTAGAGTTTGACCAAGGTTTGATCGGCCTCAAAATTATCAAATAATTTCCAAAAATGCCAAGCCTCCCAAGAACTCAGGGAAAAGATTTCAAGGGTTTGGCAAAAGACCTTTGCCAAGGAGGGTTTTGATTAGAGTCAAAAGGAATTTAAATGGGATTTTCCATAATTCTTTTGAAAAGAATTACCAAAAATGACCAAGGCTTCAAGATGCAAGAAAAGTTTTAATTTCTTCTGATTTTCTTACATTTGAAACACAAACCCATATTTGGGATGTTACAAAACATCAGAGTTTTAGAACCTAAGATTCTATTAGAATCCTTCTCTCAATTTTCTCCCTAGCCTATTCTCTTTCCTCCTGTTTCCTGTTCCCCCGACCAGTTGCTTTTCGAACCCGGTGCAGCCATGATAACTCCTTCGGTCGTCTTCTCCCAAGCAAACCAGAGGCAGTTGCGTCTCCCTCGCTCGACGTCAATGCCCACAGAGCTCGGACACCACGTTGCGACCATGCATGAGCGCGCTGGTGAATGCTGTCGCTCGGCCATCACTCGCCATTGCTCAAACTGTCACGCCGTCTGCACTGTGTTGTTGACCCAGTCAAAATCATCAACCAGTCCTCAGTGCCAAGCTAGCGCCGAATGCATCACAGACTCTCGGCGATCTCCGCCCAAGCAGCTATAAATAGCCCACGTTGCCTTATGTGATTCCCCTTCGTCACCCCAAACACTCTACCGTCCTCTATCTTCCTTAGTTAAGCCCGAGCTCCAGGTAAGCCTTGAGCGTTCGCTTCGGCCGAGCGCCACCACAACGCCGCTATCGCCATTAACACCCATCAGTGAAGCTCTTCCCTCATTGTATGCATCATCTCATGTTCCATGACCCAAGAGACGTTTTCCCTCAATTGATTCCACTCTTTGTTCACAAGAATTGCCGCTGACCTCGTTCTTCCTCCCCTCCGGCCAGAATAGTCCAAGTAGCTGAATTGACCTCGCTGGTGAAGTATACTCCAATTCATTTCTTCTGAACCATCTACCTACTGCCTTGAAGCTATCCCGAGGGTTGAATGCTACTCATTTTCCTTAGGCCATCACTACCGCTTGGAGCTTCTCTCGCCGTCGCTGTCCACCATCGCCAGACCATCTTCGGCTAGCTCATCCCCTCTACATCATACCGATACGTTCCTAGTGGCCACTAGATGCTCATGCTCACTCTAGTTGCGTAAAGCATTACCGGATCAACCAATGCGTCGTAGAGCCGAGTTGTAGTTGAACCTCCATCGACTATGCGTAGTCGAACCTCCTTCCGCCTGGAATGTGGTCGAACCTCCTTCCGATCAGGTGGTCGAAGCTCCTTCGGACCAGGTAGTCGAACCTCCTTCCGCATGGAATGTAGTCGAACCTCCTTTCGTCCAGGTAGTCGAAACCCTTCCTCTTCTCTACCAAAAACCAAGAGACAACCGTGTGTACTCTGCTCGGCCGCATTGGTGAGATCAGTCGCCAGCCGACCGCGTCACGCCGCATTCCACCACCCCACCATCAAAAGCCCTCAAGCAATTTGGGATTTCTCCTCACCGAAGCTCGCGCCAACTTCGTCTCCCTCCACTCAGGCCGAAAGTCGCCGCCCGGTGAGCATCTCTTCGATTATCCTCGCATGAAGCATCCCCAACCACCCTTTGCCCCCAATCTTCGATTTGGGCCGCCATTCACTCTAGCTCCCCACCACAGAGGACCTCCCTCGCCGTCGTGGGCTTCCGCTGCCAGCTCGCTTCCGCTTGCCCTCCACCACCGCTATCGGTCCCGGTGAGTTCTCCTGGGCCTCCCCATGCTCATGCTCGCCCGAAACCCCCTTCTCCCTCACCAGTGCGCCACCGCCACTTTTCCTTCCACGGCTCCGGCCGCCACATGCAGCCACCTTGCCGCTCCCGACCACCACCCAGGGGTTCGCCTCGGCATCTACATTCCATTTTGCTCGTGCTAGCCTGCCGCCGACCTCCCTCCCGCCGCCGACCAGCACCGCCCAGGCTGCCCCTTTGGCTCCTCTGCTTCTCCTCCCTCTACAGCTCTCTGTGTCTGCCTCCCTCTCTTTCTATATGTTAGGTGGGGCCCCTATGCTCTGCTCTCTCCATGGATGAGTCCATGACAGTGAGCCTCACCAGAACCATTGGTTGATTAAATCACTAATAGAGTATCTAGTTGGTTGGGAAGATTAGCAATTGCATAGTGATTAGTTTAGATAGTAAATAAATTGATGAAGAGAGCCAAACTAATTAAGAGTTAAGATTAGAATATAATTGTCAGGTATGTTAGTTAGCAGGACAATTAGTTCCATTAATAAGGACTAAACTAAATTGGTTAAATCAAGTAATCCGAAGAATAACTAGTCACTGATATAATAGGGTTTCAATCTGGGAGTATGAAAATTGTGAGTGCAACTGACAGTAATTTCCGTATGGGTTAACTAGTAGTTAATTAAGTGCGTGGTGAGTTAAGTGGTTAGTTCATGATGGTTAGCTTCGGCATGTCATTCGACTGTAAGCCAATAGTATAGCAGATGATGTGCTCACATAATATTAGTTAAGGGATGACTCAAGTAAGTAAGGGATTGATAGAAATGGTCAGGGTTTAGTAAAGTAATTGGTTTAGTTAAAACAACAGTGGGACACCTTGTAGCTAAAGAATTGCATTAAGTCAATAAGTGATTAGTTAAAATAATACAATCGTGTCTAGGCATATTTGTATAAACATCAATACAACATAAGCTTTTAACCTATATAAATGATAATAGCCATGTGTTAATCGAATGGTTAATTTAAGGTAATAATTGGTTAAGGGATCATTTATCTAAATAAGGACTTATGCCAATTAGTGATATATCAATTGTAGACAAGTTAAGTGATATTGTGTAACATGATCCACTAAGTTGCGTCTTAATCAAAGTAGTTAGTACCCTAACTTTTAATTTAAACTATAAGAATGATAGTAAGTTTTGGGGAACATAATTCTTTATATAGTTATGTTTAGATATACACACATGCATGATATGACTTTAGTAGACCATAGACCATTGTGGTAATAATAGAGATAACAAGTTTATCAAATAGTTAAACAGAGTTAGTAGAACATTTAGATAATAGTCGAGCACCATTAACCTATAGGCCTATGTCTAGTACTGCCCAGAACATAAGGTTATATGCTATAATCTAACAACATCGTATAGTGGGTAATCCTAGTAATCTGTAGCACGTGTAGTTTCGGATCAACATAACGTGATAAGTTTACCTTAGTATATGCTAAGCCACACAAGTAATAAAGCTAACCGAAGATCACCTCAAAGATGAACTTAAATCCGTAGACACCCCTAATCAAAATGTTAGGTTGATATCTAACCAATGCTTGGAAATTCCAGCCTGAATTTCCTTGATAAATATAAATTGATAAGATAAACTATTAAATAAGCTAGGTTCCATGTGTCGGTGAGACTCATGTCTACCCGTAGCAAACCCTGCACTTATGCATAGGTCTCACCTGACTCTCATGGAACTTCCTTGGTAAATTGGACGTAATAATTAAAAGAAATCATTAGAGTAGCTAGGTGTTGGGTATGGATATCGATGATAAGTCCCGACATGGACGATAGTATCCCAATCACCAATCGACACCGTATAGACTCTCGCTATCGTCCATCGTCCATCGTCATCTATTCCTGGTAGTAGAACACTTTGTGATCTGAAAGCAGATCAGAGAGTCATACCTAACCGGGCAATCTCTCCCATCTAGGTAACCGATGTAGACTATTCCTATGAATATTTCCCATTGAAACCCTATCTCCTTACATCGGCAGACTTCCCGAGAGCTCGATCCCTCTCGCCCTCACTCCGGATCAAATATGTTACCTAATCATAAGCCTGACTACCAAAGATCCCACTACTAGACACAAACGAATAGAGTTTGGATTTATCTACTTTCGTCTGCAGTATTTCTTTCATCAACTTCTTTAGTTATACTTCATCTGAAGTATTTCCTTCATCTACTTTCTTTGAAGATAATTCGGCTGCAGTATTTCCTTCATCAACTCCACTAGGTATTATTAGTTTCAGCTGGAATACTTCATCCTTCCCGGATGTCGTTAGATATGTTTACTTTCATTCGAAGTATTTTTGTTTGTTTGAATGTATTAGGATTTATTGGATTTCATTTGGTTACTTTCAGTCATTCTGGAGTTCAATCGTATTCTGCGTAGTTAGAATATGAAGATATAATAGAACAATAATCCCAACAAAGATGAAGTCGAGATCAAGATTGTCAGAGCATTGAATAGGGTGATTATCAGCATATTGAGCGTGATTATTATTAGAACGTGAAGCAAAGTGAATATCAGAATATTGAGCCTGATCGTAATATTGATCAAGGCGATTATCAGAACATTGAGCAATGCAAGTCAACACTTTGATCATATTGCACCCAGTTTTTGTAAATAATGTTGCTTTAAATTATGAAATTGCATTGCTATGATTTATACAACTATATTGGTCTAGTTCATAGTTAATGCCTTAATAATAATTGTGTATAAACTTCCAATCCTTGAACTTGGACACTATCATTTGTCACCCTAGAATTAATGGTTTACATACTAGTTAATAAGTATGTATTTAAGTGTCATGCTCAGTCTTGCTTAGTTACATTGTTTTGCGGGCATTAAATTATCCGACAACAATCATTCAAAACATGAAAACTAGATTTGGGCAGTCGAGGCTGGAGCTTGGCTGGTATGTTGGACTAAAAGTTATTTTAAAAACAAAGAAAAACCTGAAAAATAGATTTCGACTTGGGCGGCTGGAAAGAGTGGCTGGTGCTGGTGATGCACGACAGTGAGGTATGTGGATGTACCGTCCATGTTAATAAATGACCGAGTTCTTGTGATAACGTCTCGTGTAAAAACACTACAACCACAAGTCTATAATGGGTATGACCTAGCTAACTAATTTTTTCGCCTCATTGCAACATCGCCATTGGTGAATGTGTAGTAGTGTGTATGGGTAGTAGTCACTGGAAAGCTACACGACGCAAATGGAGATCTCCCGGGGGCACGACCCAAGGAGGTGATTCCTAGCGGTGTGGGGTTGCATTAGGTAAGGTATTGTAAAGGCCTTGTGACAACCAATTTAGTTGCACACCAATGGAAGTGTGTATGAGATATTATAAGTTGAATATCTCTTATAGGTAACATGTGCGAACTCTGTAGAGTAAGAAAACTATCTAGATAGTCGTGCTCACGGTCAAGAGCGACGCCGGGAACTTGCTTGGACTAGCTTTCATTTTTATAAAATAATGTAACATCCCAAAGTTTTGTTACCAAATTAAAATAAATAAAGTTATTATTTTAAATTTTCTGGCTGTTAAAGATTTTTCTCGATTTTCTGTAACCTAAAAAAAGTTTTCAATGTTAAAAGAAAGAAAATAAATTTAAAATTTTTTGTTTTAAAGTCAAAAAATAAAAATTATTGAATTTTTTGGGATTTTATTGTATTTAAAGTGAAAAATAAAATTTTAATTAATTTCTAGAAATTTCTGGTATTTAAAAAGGATTTTCCTATTTTCCAGAAAATAAAACTAATTACTGTACAAAAATATAAGCCAACTTTAAGTTGGAATTATTTTTATTAAGTTGAAAATAATTTTAGAAAATTTTATGAATTTTTTGTCTCTATTTACTATATTCTAAAAATGTATTGGCTTTATGGTTAAACTGTATTCCGAAAAAACAATAATCAAAAATCAAATTTCCCGATCATTCACCCCCAGTACTCCACGACCAGCACACTTAACTCCCACGACTACTACCCTCCATCCTTTCTTCTTTTCATTCACTAATGCCTCCCTTCTTTCTTTTATGCCTTTCTTCTTTATAAAAATAAATCAAAAATTAAATTTCCCGATTGGTCACCCATCCAACCAATGCTCCACAAGCAGCTCACTTAACCTCCCCACACTACCAACTCTCCCTTTTCCTTCTTGTAACTAAAGCCTCCATCATTCCTTTTATTCCTTCCTCCCTCCTTTCTTCTTCCTCCAGCCAAAACTGTGCCTCTTTGTCTTCCTCCCGTGGACTTCAATGGCAGCGCCTATTACCACCACCCTTTGCCGCCGGCCACCACCGACCTCACCTCCAGCCGCCTCTCACCTCACCTCCCCCTTCCCCAGCTCCGGCCACCTCTCCCCTTGCTCCCTGCTGCCATGCAACCGAAGAACCGAGCTTGACCTCCATTAATAGCTGTCACCACCTCTCTCCTCTTTTCTCTGCACTCAAAGCATCAAATTCAATTCCGTTTGAAACAAAACGTCCTCACTAACCTCACCTACATTACTATACCATCAATTGGGTGTTTCTTCCTTTGCATTCAATCCAGTTTGCAGTTTTCTCTCACTCTTTATTGCACCCAAATTTTTTTGCTTTTGTTCTGACGATTCCCATTGATTCAAGCACCTCCTCCCCTATATAAAGTGAGCACCAGGAGCCCCTCTCCATCCTCAACCCAGCCCCAAAACCTCTCCTCCCATCTCCCGTTAGTTTGGCCGAGTTTTCAATTTGAAGTTCGTGGGCCGATCGTCGTTCTTCCTCTCTAGTGCCGCCTCCAGTGGAGCTCCACCACCTTTGTCACCACCGCTGGCATCGCGCCGTCGTGCTCTACATGTGCACACGTTCTCATCATCGAAACCTCGTCGGAGTGCCCAACCCCTCCATGGCCGCCACCACCGTGCGCTGCCGCCGCCAGTCGTCCCCGACCACGCCGCCACCTCCTACGGCTCTGTCTCGACGTCAGCAATCCATTTGGGTAATTTCCCGGCCACCTTTCCTCTTCCTTCATTGGCACCGGCTATTTTCTCTATGGCGTTGTGTTCTCTGGAAGCATGGAGAAGATGAACAGTACACATGCATTATTAGTCATTCAAGTTGCATACCCATGAAATCCCTTCCAAAAATCATTTCTCTCTAATACAAACTCCAAATCTATTGATTCTTTCTCCTAAAATCATCTAAATTCTTCTATTATTTTTCAGTATTTATTTTCTAATTTTTAGATTTTATTTTATTTTAGCTATTTATTCCATTTATGTGTGTCGTCATTACCGCCAAACCGCCATTACATCGGGTAGAGTAACTCATGGGGTTCCATTTTGTTGTTCACGCCACCTCTCCTTCCTCTCGTCAAGACGACCAATTCTTCCATATTGTTTACTATTCATATATGCATGCTACAATAGTATGCAATTCATGCACGATTCTCGCACCAAACTTCGCTACTCCGTTCTCCATCCTCGGTCATTCTTTTCTCGAGCGATCATTGCGTCACAAGTGCCCCTCGGTTTCCCCTTCATATCCCTAGATTTCGCCGCCCTCTTTTCGCCGCAACCAAAAAATTTCCGCCGACGGCCGAACCACCTTCTGTCATCATTTCCAGCGCCGTCTTTGATCTCCCGGCGATGTCGTCGCTGTCGTTAGCTTCACCTCGCGATGCTCTACGTTGTGCTACCTTCATTTTCTCCGAAACATCGTCGGTTCACCGGTGCTACTATTCACTATGCACTGTTTTGCACGCCACCAACACGACCAGTGCTATTGAAACCCATCCTATGACCAGTGTTGTCGAAACCATTCTTCGTCCAGTGCTGTTGAAACCCTTCCTTCGACCAGTGTTGCCGAAACCTTCCTTCGACCAGATAATCGTAATCTCTCTACGACTAGGTAGTCGTAGCCTTCCACGACCAGGTAGTCGTAGCCTTCTACGACCATGCAGTTGAAATTCCTTTCGAGTACGTGTAGTCGAAAGTGGTGTACAACACTCGGTGTATAGTGCTTGGTGAACAATACTTGAATTTTTTTTGAGTATTTTCTTTAGATTTAGAACTTCCAGAAGTCATATTTTCTTCACCCGAACTCCGTTGAGCCCATTCAAATTCCTATATTCATATAAAGTCGATATCTTCCTTCCAGTATTTATTTCTTAATTTTTGGATCTTATTTGGATTTTATTTGAATGTTATTTGAATTTGAATCGTTTACGCGTTTAGATTTCGACGACTTCGGACAACCGGATTTCGACGCCGTTTGAGAACAACATTTAACCAAGCAAGGCTAGTTATACCTTTGATCATATTTGATCCCATTATTTCAAATTATTTAAATTATGTTTTACATTATTATTGCATGCTTATTTTTTTATTCAATGTATTTAAATACCTGTTTTAAATTTATAGTTATGCCTAAATCCTTTGTATGACCAATGTTGATATTTGAATCAAATATATTGTCACCCTAGATAAAAACCTAGTTGATACGATAGTTTGAACTGGGATCATTTGAATATATTATGCAAAGACATGCTTAGACAAAAAATATTTAGTTTGGGAAATTTTAGCCAAATGATTAACTATTGTTTAAAAGTCTATGGCATTGGTTTGTCATGGAAGATTTTGCAAATGATTTTAAAAAATAAAAAGAAAAAGTTGGTTTGTACTTGAGCGAAATGGATGTTTGGTGGGTGTAGCTTTATGCACAGACTCAATCTGGGTAGTATTGTGGCCTAGGAGTTATTTTGGAAGTCACACAAGTTAGTTAAGGACCGGTCTTCGAGCCGCATCTTGCTAAGCCACATCGTACTTCCATAAGTCTCGAATAGGAGGGACCTGGCTAACTAATTTGTAACATTCCACCGTAGTTGTGCCATGTTGATGTGTGGGTGTCAGGATGACCTACTTTTTATATATATATTCCCACATGGCGCAAGAGGGGGCTTGAGTCCGACGTGTGGTTAGCCCAATGGAAGCGGAACCTTAGCGAGGCAGGACTACGGTGGGATGGCGCATTGTAAAGGCCTTGACACATGCTCTAGACTGCTTACCTAAGGTAGTGAGCAGTGGGATCGACGGATGCCAAACAAACTAGAGAATTCATATCTTGTGGGTAAAGTTGTACCACCTCTGCAGAGTGTAAAACTATTCGAATAGCCGTGTCCACGGTCATGGACATGCTGAGCAAAGCCACTCAAAGTTAGACTTTAATTTTTTTTCAAAAGATTTTATCAAATGGTTTTGGATTTCTATCCAAATGGGAAGTTGGGCAAGAAGCCATGTGATAGGAGGGTGTCCATCACCATATTTCATATGGAGGTTATCCTACTATAAAACTTGAGAATTTATAAAATGAATTTTAGTTATAAAATAACTGCTTTGGAACTTAGTATAAATGTTTAAAGAAAATATTGCTTTATGCAAATTCAACCAATAAGCCTTCATTTGATCTATGCATGCATTAACTCTGTTATTGGGTGTAACTTGTGAGCACGGTAGTTGTGCTTACCCTTGCTTCATGCAAATAAATTTCAGATGAGAAGGACTTCGCTACCGGTGTTGATCTCGACGACTAGGCCGCTACCCCAGTCGATTGCCTGTGGCAAATCAACTGGACTCCACTACTTCTTCGTCTTTCGCTGTGTTTGTTCTATGTTGGCTTGTAAGCCTTTCTTGTAATCAACTCTGGTATTTATTAATAAAGTTGTGCGATTTATGGATGTTACCATATCTGTTTAATGTGTGAACTAGCTATTGATCATGGGACTAGTTCAGAAATGCACAGAGGATTTGGGGGTGTTACTCCCGGGTCCGACAAACAATTTGTGGATAGAAGGGAAAGATGGGGTGGGACCCTAGGGATTTGAGATGGCTTGGTCGAGGACCAGTGGTAAATACGGGGTGTAACCTGAGCGTTGAGTGGATGGAGCCACTAAATGGTACAGGAGGTTGGACCTCCACTAGTACTTTACAAACAAAAACTCAGTTTATAAAAACCAGTGTTAGTTAACTGCTAAGTCTCAGGAAATTTATGCTATATAGTCTAATTCGAACTTAGCATTGTGCAAATAAAAGAACCATGAGCCTCCTTTGATTAACCTGAAGGATCGTGGGAAGGCTATGATAGCACAAAACAAAAATTTTACCGCGCAACCAAGGAACCTCCGCTAGTAATAGATCACTAGATTACCACTAGAGCGCCGACTCGTAGCGTAAGTAGAGTAGATGTAGCGAGATGATGCGGTCGTAGTCGTACTCAGCGCGTGTCTTCTCCTCCGAGTGGTCGTACTCGCCGTGAGTCTTCTCCTACGAGTAGTCGTACTCGCGGCACATCTGCTCCTTCGAGTAGATGTAATTGCTGCGCGTCTGCTCCTCCGAGTGGTCGTAGTGAGTTGTGGATCGTTCTAGTGCTGATGCTTCGCAACAACACCTCCAAGGTATCCATACGTACGGGGCAGGGACACCACGCGCTGGAGTGCTAGCACCGGCAGCATGGTTAAGGAAGGCGTGGCTATTAGGGTTTCAAAAAGTTCTTCAAAAGATCGTCATCACACCCCTTGCCACCGCCCCTCTATTTATAGGCATCCATGATGGGTCTCGAACTTGAGGCCCATTTCGAACTCGAGGCCAACAAGAATTCGGATCACCATCTAAATCAAATCCCAGCCCTTTAAGTGTGCGACCCTATAGGTTCATGTGTAATCTGTTGTGACTCAGAAACTCTTTTCTGGCCACTAGTCGTTAGCGGTACCTAGCAGCACATAACGATTCCCAAACACACATTGAATATATCGGACGAACCTTAATGCAATATGATCTACGACTAGGTCCATATGACTAACGACCAGCTCGTATCTCTATACGACCAGTTCATATTTGGTCTCGACCAATTCATAACTCCTTACGACCAGGTTTCGACCACTTAGTGATCATGTTAGACCAGCCTACGACCAGCTCATATCTCCATACGACTAGTCCGTATCTGATCGAACTAAAAAACCATTTCGTGTATACTCCCTTTGCCTCACGATGTCTGGTTGAACTCTAGGTGAGATTTTGTATCATCCATGGACTGTTCTATACTTTCCCGATCAAGTGTCGAATAACTTCATGTGGTCGACACTTTGACCACTAGTGGCATGGCCATGCACTTTCTTTATCCGACCACAACGAGGGGCCCAGAGACATCTCTCCTGTTATGTTAGGAGGGGCAAATCTCATATCCGACCAGTCGCATCCCTCCGCATATTTCATAACATACCCGAAAGCTACCTTTATAACTACCCAGTTACGAGTAGCGTTTGGCAACCCCTAAGAGTGCTACTACATATGTAGGAAACTATGCTGATCTCAGGTCTAAGGATTATACATCATCATTGCTTGAGACCAACTAATAATACATAGAATCATAACAATCTCAACACTGTCTCAAGGTGGGTCTTTTCCAACACCATGTTCTCTAACATGTGTCCATATTATTGGTTTGATATCTCCATATCCATGACTTGTGAAACATAGTCATCAACCAATACATATGCTAGTCTATTCATATGTGTTCTCATATGTTTTCGACCAGGGAACATTTAAGAATAATCATCACAGAAATATAGAGTTTTACAATCAAGTCACACACTTGATAATAAATATTATTGATATTATTTTTTGAATAAGATAACACATTATCCAATGTTATGAAAATATTGAAATATAATCATCTTTATGATTGCCTCTAGGGCATATTTCCAACAGTTTCCCACTTGCACTAGAGTCAGTCATTTAGGTATCTAATACCGATAGCCCTTGTGTGCACCTCATGCTTTGGCTGTGTGAGAGGCCTTGTCAACGGATCAGCAACATTTAAATCCGTATGAATTTTGCATATCTTAATATCTCCTCTATCCACCAACTCACGAAAAATATGATAACGCCTGAGTATATGCTTGGACTTCTGATGGGATCTAGGATCCTTAGCCTGCGCAATGGCTCCATTATTGTCACAATAGAGATCCATTGGACTCGAGGCACTCGGAACCACACCCAACTCAGCAATGAAATTCCTTATCCAAACACCTTCTTTTGCACCTTCAGAAGCTGCAATGTACTCTGCCTCCGTTGTAGAATCAACAACCGTCTCTTGCTTGGAACTTTTCTAGCTCACTGCTCCTCCATTCAAAATGAATACAAAACCAGATTGCGAACGATAATCATCTTTGTCGGTTTGGATGCTTGCATCGGTGTAACCATTTACAACGAACTCTTCATCACCGCCATAAACTAGGAACACATCTTTAGTCCTTCTCAAGTACTTAAGCATGTTTTTCACAACTGTCCAGTGACCTTCACCGAGATCACCTTAGTATCTACTTGTAACACTTAGAGCACATGATACATCTGGTCAAGTACATATCATGGCATACATGATAGATCCAATAGCCGAAGCATATGGAATACCTTTCATACGGTCTCGCTCATCAGTAGTCGAAGGACACTGACTCTTGCTAAGACATGTGCCATGTGACATAGGCAAGAACCCTTTCTTGGCATTCTGCATGTTGAACCGAATCAACACCTTGTCAATATAAGTACTTTGGCTTAATCTAATTAGCCTTCTTGATCTATCTCTATATATCTTTATACCTAAGATATATGCTGCCTCTCCTAGGTCCTTCATAGAAAAACTATTTTTCAATGATGCCTTAATAGATTCCAGCATAGGAATGTCATTCCCAATCAATAATATGTCATCCACATATAAGATTAGAATTACAAATGCGCTCCCACTAACCTTCATGTAAACATAAGGTTCTTCTTTGTTTTTGACGAAACCAAACATTTTGATTTCCTCATCAAAACGTAAATTCCAACTCTGAGATGCTTGCTTCAACCCATAAATGGATTTTTAAAGTTTGCATACTTTACTAGCATTCTTTGGGTCGACAAAACATTCAGGTTGTGTCATGTACACATCCTCACTTAGGTTTCCATTAAGGAAAGTCGTTTTGACATCCATCTGCCATATCTTATAGTCGAAATATGCAGCAATAGCTAGAATGAATCGTATAGATTTAAGCATCGCTACGGGTAATCCGAATATTTCCAACATAACCTTGCATCTATAATAATTGCATTGTGTGTTGGCTCGCGAGTACAGTTGTGTACTCATGCTCGCTATTTATATTCTTTTAGTCAATAAGCATAAAAGAAGGCTACAGAGACAATTATGAGCATGAGACAAGACTGAAGATTAAGAAGGCTAAGAACTAGGTCGCAAGCCCATAGTCGATTACCGGTGGGTATATCGTGAGGGTTCCACGCTTTATACTTGATTTCTACTTCCGCTGCTGATCTCTGGAAGTATTTAGCCTATCCAGCCATTCCGCAAGTCAAAAGCCATAAGGTATATATTTGATTTGTTTATTATTATGCAATAATGTAATATCCCAGAATCGAATCGGGAGAA
The DNA here is from genome assembly GCA_036346395.1 of Hsuehochloa calcarea. Classification (NCBI taxonomy): domain Eukaryota; kingdom Viridiplantae; phylum Streptophyta; class Magnoliopsida; order Poales; family Poaceae; genus Hsuehochloa; species Hsuehochloa calcarea. The sequence continues at coordinate 56,264,326 of CM070609.1, read as the reverse complement.
TTTAAAAGAAGTCGGGGACGAAAAGGCAATTAAAGAATTGGATTTTTCTGTTGAGAGAGGGGGATTTTTATAAAATTTTGACAACCTGGGCCTCGGGCCGCGGCCCAGGAGGCCCAAGAGGGGATGGCCTGTCTAGGGGGGCTGGCCAAGGGGGGAGGCGCCCCAAACCCTAGCCGCCTCACCCACTCCCTCATTCCCTCCCCCAGCCGCCACCATCTTTCTCCTCCCCCTCGGCGTCCCTGGCTGCTCCTTCACGGCGTCTCACTGCTGTGGTGATCCCCGGCGTTGCCCCCAAGCTCTCCTCCGAAGTCGCCTCCTTCCGCCGTCGCCACCGGCCGTTCGTCGGCGATCTTGTGGCCGGCCATTGGAGAGGGAAGGGAGGAGAAGGGAGGGAGATCTTCGGGAGTTGGATCAATGTCTCCCTATGGGTCTTCAATGGTAATGAATGATACAAGTCGCAATTTGGTTCGGCTTGATTGCATAATTGTTGATTAGGATTAAATCGGCGTTCTGTTCTGGAAATTCCAGAACCTGTCCGGCGCCTTGCGCGGCCAGTTTTGACTCTTTAGAGGCCGAATCTCGGGCTTTAGTCTCCTAGAGTTTTGTTCCTGACGTCGTTAGATTTCTTTTGGCACCGAGATCACGAGATTCTGCCTTACGGTTTAGGAGATATGAATTTTTAACGCGCCTGCTTGCATGCTGTCTCGAGGCGGGGTGTCGGTTTGTTCCTCGGTTTTGATGTAATTAGAGTCAGATTCAGGACAGCCACCCAAAACGGTTTTTGTAGATAATTTCACCATGATTCCATATTGATAAATATCATTCAATTTGGATTTATATATTAAAAGTTATGCCATGTTTTTGCTACTGGTTTGCTGTCAGGCTATTTATCTATCAGGAACTTTGAACTGCAGATTAGACTTATGTGTTGGCATAATTAGAAAATCTTGTCTGCTAGTGTTTTGAAGGTTTATCTGTTAAGTTTGTTTTGGCCCTGGTCTCAGGTCGTTCGGAGTTCCAGATAATTAATTATGAATTGTCTAATACCGCTGTCTAGTAGGATGGGCTGGAGTCTGAATAGTGTAATACTAGGTATAACTCCGTTGATTACGTTGAATAGCCGAAGGGTTAATGTAGGCCTCATGTAGCTATGTCAATCCATGTTATCCTTATTTCGAATAATTATTTGTGTGGGCGGTGAGGCGGTGAGTGGAGGTGCACCGTTGTTGCCTCCTAACACGTCACAGCGCGGAAGGCAAGTACTTTGTCTTTTCTTATGCAATGTTGATAATTGCGTGTGGATGTATTGCTAGACTTGCTATTCATGTTCCGATACAAATTAGTTTATTCATTCTTATGTGATAAATATTCAACGCATGTGATTCATTCCATACACACATCATTTTCGTTTTGACCACGGGAGTGGAAATTGAAAGACCCATCAACTCCAGTATGGGCATGTAAGTCCCACCACTCCAATGTGGGCAATCTTGGACACCTGTATGAAACGTTCTTCATACGGTATTTGGCTCCCCGGACTTTGTTAAGTACGGGCTTAAGTAAACACCGACGGGTGTATCACTCGTTATACCGGTATAAGCTGTTGTGCAGTCCGTTCCTTCAACGCATTCTTCCATTCCATTCATACATGCATGTGCTTTCGGAAGTTGTTCATATGAAAGTTGGGTTTGGTTTGTCCACCTTATGCTTGATTTAACATGTTTAGTACTTGCTGAGTCTTTGGCTCATTCTTGTTGTTTTGTTTTATTTAGGTAAATGATGAAGATGGCATTCTTGGGAGGTAGTAGTCCAGCACGATGCACACTACCCATCTTAAATCAGCATTCATTGATATTTTAATTCATGTCAACCATTTGATAATTGTTGAATTGTAATAATCCAACTTGGATATGGTTACTATATGTTCACGATATAATTGTTGCCCTATTCTTCGTTTGAAATTGTTAACTTTAATGTTGGCTTCGTAGCAATTATTGTTTTAGTATTATTATTATTGTTTTACATCCGTTCGATTACTAGAATTTTGATTGATTTGGTGACATCTTGGCTTCTAAATAGCCAGGGTGTTACAGTTGGTATCAGAGCGGGCTTTAGATCCGTAGTTAATACAAAATATTAAATTGACACACTGTGCACAGTAGGAGAGTTTGGGTAATTCATTACTTCTGCATTTCCATTGATATTTTTCACTTATTACTCTGATGATGAATTGCTTCGCACTTCTATTCCTATTAAGTTAAATGTTGGCTTTGTTTGTTGTGATGTTCCTAGATGGCAAGAGGTAGAGATCGTGGTCGTTGTCGTCCACCGACCCGTGGTCGTGGTCGTGGCCGCGGTCCGGCTGTTCCATCGTCTTCGTCTGAAGGGTTGACTGGTGCTGCTACTGAGGAGATTGCCTCAGCTGCGCCTCCGGCCGCGTCAGCAGACCTCATTCAGAATCTCCTGAGGGAGAACCAACAACTCCGCCAGCAATTGCAGGCGGCGTTCCCTGCTGCTGCCGTACTGCGGCGAGAACACATTCTTTGTCGCAGCTAGCTCCACCCGAGACTAGGATGAGTCTCCGTGAGTGGATGTCGCTTCGCCTGGACACCTTCGACGGAGCGGGTACTCCAGTTCAGGCTGCCGATTGGCTGAGATACATGGAGAGACAGTTTGGGGCTCTAGAGATGACTTCTGCGCAGAAGGCGCGGTTTGTAACCTTTCAGTTGAAAGGCCGGGCTAACATTTGGTGGGAAGGATTGTTGTCTGCTAGGACCCCCGTTCAGGGGCCAGCCACTTGGGAGTTATTTGTGGAGCACTTTAGAGCAAAGTTCTATCCAGATTTCTTCATTGAGAAGATGGAGCAATCGCTCCTAACATTTGTGCAAGGGAATATGGCAATATCCGAGTATGAGGCTGGGTTCAATAACCTGGTGCGCTTTGTACCAGCAGTAGCGAATGATGATCGAGAGAAGGCTAACAGGTTCCGACGGGGCCTCAATCAGGAGTATCGCCAAATTCTAGGGGTGACAGGACTGCGTGACTTCACTCGGTGGTCGGCGAGCCGAGGATGGAATCGAGAAAGATCCTTCTTCGCAGAGGCAGGGTGCTGGTGGCCCTGTTGTCACCGGTGGTTCCGACAGTGGTCAGAAGCGGAGTTTTGGCGGGGGAGGTGGGTCTTCCCAATGACCTGCTCCCAAGAGGTTTCAGGGGGGCCAGTACTCACGGCCTGTGCAGTAGTGGCAGTCTTCCTCCACGTTCATCGTCTTCCACCCCACCGATGCGCCCTATTCCAGGTCAGGGTATGAAGTGTTTCCGGTGCGGTGATGGACATCGAGCTTCAGAATGTTCCTTCAAGGGGACATGTCGTCAGTGTGGTCGTGAGGGCCACAAGTCGTCAGTGTGCAAGCAGAACCCAGTGAGCATCATCAGATGGGAGTCAATCCCAGCAGCATCTTCTGCCAGTGTTCCTTGGGGTTTGGTTCAGGCCCTAGCGGCTGTTTCTGCGCCACAGTTTCCTCCAGGGTGGGTTCCTCCTGCAGTGTTTACTCCGGCACCTCCTACGGGGTTCTACTGGAACCCCGTACCGTCTGCACCGCCGCTGTTTATTCCTGCCACAGCAGTTCCTGGTTATCCTTCACCAAGTGTTGGTGCATCTTCTGCTCCTGCACCACCGGGGTCTACGCCATGCCCACCCCTAAGACTGTGGGCCGTCCTGACGTAGTGACAGGTACTCTTCTAGTCGATTCACATGATGCTTTCGTTCTATTTGTTCAGGGGCTACTTATTCTTTTGTGTCCCTGGAGTTTGCTAGAAGAGCGGGGTTGAGTTTGCAAGATATATATGAGTATGTGGTAGTCAGCTCTCTGGGGGGGGTCTTATTTCTAGCTCTACTGCTTGTCCTGGATGTTCCATCATTATCGATGATGAGGTTTTCACCGCCAACTTGATGGTAATTCAGTTGTCACCATTTGATGTTATTCTGGGTATGGACTGGTTATTCCGATACCGTACCAAGATCTGTTGTTTCTGGAAGACGGTGACTTTACAAGCCCCGTCCGGTGAAGAACTGGTATTTCAAGGCAGTGCACCATCTGATTCATTGTTCGTGTTGGCTAGTCTGTTTCCTAGTCGCAGAGCGTCAACCATTTGGTTGCTTTGGTCTCTCAACGAGAAGACCGACTCTTCACTTCGTATCGAGGAGATTCCAGTTGTGAATGAGTTTTCCGATGTTTTTCCTGTGGAGCTTCCAGGAATGCCTCCAGTGCGGAAAGTGGAGTTCCGGATTGATCTTATTCCGGGAACTCGACCCATATCCATGTCTCCTTACCGTTTGGCTCGACCCTTTCAGGAGGAATTGAAGAAACAATTGGACGACCTGCTGTCCAAAGGTATGATTCAGCGTAGTGTATCGCCTTGGGGAGCGCCTGTTCTTTTCACTAAAAAAGAAAATGACAGCTGGCGTATGTGCGTGGATTATTGGGCTCTTAATCAGGCGACTGTGAGGAAGAAATATCCTTTGCCCCGCATTGAGGATCTCTTCGACCAATTGAAGGGGGCTAAAATATTTTCCAATATTGATCTGCAGTCAGGTTATAATCAGATTCGGGTTCGTGAGCAGGATATTGAGAAGATGGCTTTCTCTACGAGGTATGGTCATTATGAGTATAAAGTTATGTCTTTTGGATAACGAATGCTCCTGCAGTTTTCATGGAAGCCATGAACAGTATGCTGCACCAATACCTTGATGATTTCGTTGTGGTATTCATAGATGATATCTTGATTTATTCCAAAACGGAAGAGGATCACACCCAACATCTGAGGTTGGTACTTGAAACTCTAAGGGATAATCAATTCTATGTCAAGCTGAAGAAGTGTGAGTTTTGGATTTCTGAAGTTGGGTTTCTGGGCCATGTTATTAATCAGGAGGGTATTTCAGTTGATCCTAGCAAGATCTCGACAGTGGTAGAGTGGAAGAGGCCAACCAATGTCAAAGAAGTAAGGAGTTTTCTGGGTTTAGCTGGCTATTACCGGTGTTTTGTGGAGGGTTTTTCAACCATTGCTAGACCGATGTCCCAGCTGACACAGAAAGGTGTTAGGTTCCAGTGGTCTGATGCATGTGAGCGCAGTTTTTACACTTTGAAAGATAGGTTGGTGACTGCTCTAATTCTTACTCTTCCTGAGCCTGGGAAGCGGTTCACCATCTATTCAGATGCGTCTATAGTTGGACTTGGTTGTGTACTCATGCAGGATGGCAAGGTGATTGCATATGCATCGAGGCAGTTGAAGAAACATGAGCAGAATTATCCTACACATGATCTAGAGCTTGCTGCAGTGATTCACGCTTTGAAGATCTGGCGCCATTATTTGTACGGCGAATCTTGTGATGTATTCACTGATCATAAGAGTCTGAAATACATCTTTACCCAGAAGGACTTGAACTTAAGGCAGAGGAGATGACTAAAGTTGATCAAGGACTATGATATCACTATTCAGTACCATCCCGGCAAGGCTAATGTAGTAGCAGATGCTTTGAGTCGCAAGGCGACACCTCCTACCCTCAGTTGTCTTATTGCTGATTTTGAGTGTATGGATATTGAGTGTATGGATATTTCCTTTTGCTTTGCGGGTACCGCCCAAACCGAGACTCGGTTGCTTCTAGAGTCAGCTCTTCCAGATCGGGTGCGGGAAGTACAACAGCATGACCAGATGCTCCAGCGAGTGAGGAAGTGTTGTGCTGAGGGCAAGCAAGGCCACTTCAGTGTGGACGAGTCTGATACTTTGCGTTTTAAAGGTCTCCTCTGTGTTCCATAGGAGGCTCAGGTTAAAAATGAGATTTTGAAGGAGGCTCATCGTACTCCTTATACCGTACATCCTGCTGAGACCAAGATGTACAAAGATTTAAAGAAGAGTTTATGGTGGAAACGGATGAAAATTGATATCGCACAATATGTGGCGTCATGTGGGGTGTGCCAGGGGGTCAAAGCTGAGCACAAGCGACCAGCAGGACTGTTGCAACCCTTGGAGGTACCTGTTTGGCCATGGGATGATATATCCATGGATTTCGTGGTTGGTTTACCTCGCACGCAGCGAGGAAAGGACGCTATTTGGGTCATTGTGGACCGGTTCAGTAAGTCTGCACATTTCATTCCTATTCGTACAACCAATTCAGCAAGCGATTTGGCTCCTCTCTATGTACGAGAAGTTGTGCGGTTGCACGGGGTGCCAAAGACCATTATTTCGGATCGAGATGCCAAGTTCGTTTCCAAATTCTGGGCGAGTTTGCAGAGTGCGCTGGGTACGCAGCTTCGTCTTAGCACCGCGTTCCACCCCCAGACAGATGGTCGGTCGAACGCACCATTCGGACATTAGAGGATATGCTCAGGTGTTGTGTTTTATCCTGGAAGGGAAATTGGGAGATCATTTAGCATTGGCAGAGTTTGCTTATAACAACAATTATCACGCTAGTATTCGAGCTGCACCATTCGAGGTTCTTTATGGGCGTAAGTGCAGGTCCCCGTTGTGTTGGGATGAGGTTGGAGAGCGGGCAATCTTGGGTCCCGACTGGGTTCAACAAACAGTGGCTAGAGTGGCAGAAGTTAGGCAGAATTTGTTAGATGCTCAGAGCCGACAGAAGAGCTACGCAGATGTCAGAAGGCGAGATTTGGAATTCGAGGTGGGGGACGAAGTTCTGTTGAGAGTATCACCATCCAAAGGCGTGGTGCGGTTCGGCACTAAAGGGAAGCTTAGCCCGAGTTATGTTGGGCCATTCACAATCGTGGCACGAATTGGAAAACTAGCTTACCGTTTGGACCTTCCTGATTCCATGAGGGGAGTTCACAATGTGTTTCACGTGTCGATGTTGCGGAAATTTCTGAGAGATCCAGATCATGTTATTCCCTTGGAGCCTTTTATCATTGCACAAGATCGTACCATCGAGTCCCGACCAGTGAAAATATTAGAGGAAACAGAATAGGTTTTGAGGAACAAAACCCTGAAGTATGTCAAAATTCTTTGGTCTCATCAAACTGAGAGAGAGGCCACTTGGGAGTTAGAATCCCGTATTCGAGAGCATTATCGATTTGTTAAGCTTCGTGCGTGTCAATCGTTGTTTTCAATTCTGTGGTATTCTTTTCTCGCACTCGTTTCGATGGTTAGAATTCGAGGTCGAAATCTCTTAAGGGGGGTAGAATGTAATATCCCGGAATCGAATCGGGAGAATTTAAAAGAAGTCGGGGACGAAAAGGCAATTAAAGAATTGAATTTTTCTGTTGAGAGAGGGGGATTTTATAAAATTTTGACAACCTGGGCCACGGGCCGCGGCCCAGGAAACCCAAGAGGGGATGGCCGGCCTAGGGGGGCCGGCCAAGGGTGGGAGGCACCCCAAACCCTAGCCGCCTCCCCCACTCCCTCATTCCCTCCCCCCAACCGCCACCTTCTTTCTCCTCCTCCCCCACCCCCGGCGTCCCTTACTGCTCCTTGACGGTGTCTCGCTCCTATGGTGATCCCCGGTGTTGCCCCCAGGCTCTCCTCCGAAGTCGCCTCCTTCCGCCATCGCCACCGGCCGTTCATCGGCGATCTTGTGGCCGACCATTGGAGAGGGAAGGGAGGAGAAGGGAGGGAGATCTTCGGTAGGTGGATCAACGTCTCCCTGCGGGTCTTCAATGGTAACGAATGATCCAAGTCGCAGTTTGGTTCGGTTTGATTGCATAATTGTTGATTAGGATTAAATCGGCGTTCTGTTCTGGATATTCCAGAACCTGTCCAGCGCATTGCGCGGCCAGTTTTGACTCTTTAGAGGCCGAATCTCGGGCTTTCGTCTCCTAGAGTTTTGTTCCTGAGGTCGTTAGATTTCTTTTGGCACTGACATCACGGGATTCTGCCTTACGGTTTAGGAGATATGAATTTTTAACCGCGCTCGCTCGCCTGCAATCGAGAACCGGGACTGTCGGTTTGTTCCTCGGTTTTGATGTAATTAGATTCGGATTCAGGACGGCCACCCAAAACGGTTTTTGTAGATAATTTCACCATGATTCCAGATTGATAAATATCATTTAATTTGGATTTATATATTAAAAGTTATGCCATGTTTTTGCTACTGGTCTGCTGTTAGGCTATTTATCTATCAGGAACTTTCAACTGCAGATTAGACTTATGTGTTGGCATAATTAGAAAATATTGTCTGCTAGTGTTTTGAAGGTTTATCTGTTAAGTTTTTTTTGGCCCTGGTCTCAGGTCGTTCGGAGTTCCAGATAATTAATTATGAATTTTCTAATACCGCTGTCTAGTAGGATGGGCTGGAGTCTGAATAGTGTAATACTAGTTTTAACTCCGTTGATTACGTTGAATAGCCGAAGGGTTAATGTAGGCCTCCTGTAGCTATGTCAATCCATGTTATCCTTATTTCGAATAATTATTTGTGTAGGCGGTGAGGTGGTGAGTGGAGGTGCACCGTTGTTGCCTCCTAACACGTCACAGCGCGGAAGGTAAGTACTTTGTCTTTTCTTATGCAATGTTGATAATTGCGTGTGGATGTATTGCTAGACTTGCTATTCATGTTCCGATACAAATTAGTTTATTCATTCTTATGTAATAAATATTCAATGCATGTGATTCATTCCATACACACATCATTTTCGTTTTGACCACGGGAGTGGAAATTGAAAGACCCATCAACTCCAGTATGGGCATGTAAGTCCCACCACTCCAATGTGGGCAATCTTGGACACCCGTATAAAACATTCTTCATACGGTATTTGGGTCCCTGTACTTTGTTAAGTACAGGCTTAAGTGAACACCGACGGGTGTATCACTCGTTATACCGGTATAAGCTGTTGTGCAGTCCGTTCCTTCAACGCATTCTTCCATTCCATTCATACATGCATGTGCTTTCGGAAGTTGTTCATATGAAAGTTGGGTTTGGTTTGTCCACCTTATGCTTGATTTAACATGTTTAGTACTTACTGAGTATTTGGCTCATTCTTGTTGTTTTGTTTTATTTAGGTAAATGATGAAGAGGGCATTCTTGGGAGGGAGTAGTCCAGCACGATGCACACTACCCATCTTAAATCAGCATTTATTGATATTTTAATTCCTGTCAACAATTTGATAATTGTTGAATTGTAATAATCCAACTTGGATATGGTTATTATATGTTCACGATATAATTGTTGCCCTATTCTTCGTTTGAAATTGTTAACTTTAATGTTGGCTTCGTAGCAATTATGGTTTTAGTATTATTATTGTTGTTGTACATCCGTTCGATTACTAGAATTTTGATTGATTTGGTGACATCTTGGCTTCCAAATAGCCAGGGTGTTACAAATAATTTTGCATTTTCGTGATATGTGCTTGAACCAACAATGTAACTGTGTGTGCTATCTATTGAACCAGGGAATAGCAAAAATTAACACAGTAAGTCTCAAGTTACAAATTTGGGTTCAAACAGGCTTGGTGTCAGAGCATATCGACTCTTGATCGCGCCCTTAGTTAGCATGGCCGTTAGTTTCATTAGTGAAAGTTTTCAAAACCTATCTTCGCCCACAAAGCTTTGTGAAAAATATAAGTAATATTGCTTATTCTCATCCCTCATAAGATTACTCTCTCTTACCAATGTCATATCTTCATTTGATTTTGAAAGACGATTAGTTTCCTCTTCCGCTTACCCAACTTCAAATACTTAAGTTCAGGAACGTGACGACTTGCTAAGGTAGGACAATCTCATTTTGAGTAACCGATGTGCTTAACTGTGCATTCCCATGTGTGTGTTTCCACGAGTAGACGATGTACTACTGTGAGATTTTAGTTAGAACCTGTGTATTGCATATTTTGCCCATGGGCGTCGTATTTTGCAGTCATGAGAAAATCTTGTTTTAAAAAAATGTGATTTGGTTGAGCCTCTCTGACTTTCCCATGTTAAATTCTCAAGTTTAAAAGAGAAAAATGGGTTTAGTCACCTTGTCCCATGATCTTCTCCTATATCATGCTACTCTCTTCTTTGGAAGCACCACTAGACGCCAAGACCAACATAACCAAACATGCAACGCTAAGATGAAGCCGCCACGACTAAGAATGCACGCAAGGCAGTCCAAACAATGGATTGACACATGTTGTATCCTTAGGCCTAGTCAATGACATAGGAGGACTTGTATGATAAGTAGTTAATGCAAATATATCAAGGGTATCGTGTGATTTCGAGGATGAATCAAATATGTGACATATTGCTAGAGTAATCGTATGGATAAGTGCTTAGAAGATATCACCACAAAACTTAGGATAAATTACTTGGATTGAATTAACATGAATAATTGAATTTTAACGCATAATGTGATCAATAATAGGATTATTAGCAATTTCTAGATATTAGATATCGACATAATCAACGTAATCAAAGTGGCACTAGAGGAAACTTTGATTTGAACTAAAGGTATTGGTTGTGCATCAATAGACTAGATAATCCATGAATCATACGATAATCGGTGAAATCAAATACAATTATGTACAATCACGATCAAATGAAAAGGTAGTGATCTATATAAGTAGCTATAATTGTTTGAAGTTGGATCACTAGGACTCATGCGGAATCTGTGTATGAATTAATATGGATATTATGAATAGTATTAAATAATGGTGAATCACTATTTTAGAGTGACACTACATTCTTGGTAGACAATAACGATTGGGTTATTAGCGATTGAAGAGACAACGAATATTGGTGGATATTATTTTTAAGGGGGTAGCTAGAGAACGAAAGTACCAGAATACTACCATGATAAACAACTGCTATTTGGTGGAGTAACAACTTCTATTAAATAAAATAATTGGATTATAGTAACGAAACTAGGATATGGTGATTGGAATATAGATTTATATGAGCATGTCCAAGTCTAGCGATTCCTTCGGATACAGACAATCACTCTCAATCCATCAACAAAAAATTTGTGGCTGTCATGAAGAAAACAGAGAACAACGACACGAAGAAGCCACACCAGGAGCTGGCAAGGCAACTAAGAGTGCGCCAGCATCCTCCACTATGTCTCTCTTCCTCCTCGTTCTATCTTCTTCTTTCCGTTCTACCGAAATCTCAGGGTCAAGATTCTTCTTAAGGGGGGGTAGGGTTTGTAACAACATAAAAATGCCTAAATGCAAAAATATAGGATTTTTTTAAAACTTTTTTGCATGTTATCTGTTGCCATCAATTTCACTTGCATTTTTTTAGAGTATTTGAATTGCATTTTCTATTTTGCCGACACAAGCGGTGTCAGGCAGAAAACCCAAAACACAAAAACTGTACAAAAAAAACCCTAAAAGACCCGAACCCTATAAACAAAAACTCTAATATCAGGAATTATAAAGCCAAGATAAACTTAAAAGCATTGCTCTTCTAAAAATTATACATGTAGTGTAAACCATAAGATCACAGGTATATAATTCTAAGACCTAATTCTCTGAATATTCAAAACGTCTAATTAGAAGTGTCTGCCAAATATCAATCTATGTCTACCATTGCATATGAAAATCTTAGATAAAACATCAGAGTTTTAGAACCTAAGATTCTATTACAATCCTTCTCTCAATTTTCTCCCTAGCCTATTCTCATTCCTCCTGTTTCCTGTTCCTCCGACGAGTTGCTTGTCGAACCCGGTGTAGCCGGGAGAGCTCCTTCAGTCCTCTTCTTCTGAGCAAACCAGAGGCAGCTGCGTCTCCCTCACTCGGCATCAACGCCCATAGAGCTTGGACGCCACGTTGCGACAATGCATGAGCGTTGTAACATCTGAATTTTCTGAAGTAAAAAAAATTTGAGTAGTCTAGTTCTGTAAAAAAATTCACCAAAGTTTTATTTGAATTAAAATAAAGCTTAATGTGGACTTTCAAAAGAAAAACAATTTAATATGATTAATTCCGACATCAACCATTGTCAAAATTATTTTATTTGGATTTTGTGTGCTTGGATATATTTTCTAGATTTTTCTAGAAATTTTCCTAGTTCATTTGCTATTGGATTTTCAGTATTTTTCTAAAAACTAAACTAATTTAAATCTAAGAAAATATCAATGGGCTGAAACCCATTGCTTCGGCCCATTCCTTCTTTCCTCGGCCCGCTCCCATTTCTTTCTTTCCGCCGGCCCATTTCTCCTTTGGCCCGACCGCTTCTGTAATATTCTGAAAATAATAATAATAGCAATACTAATAATAAATTAATTAGTTAAAGAATTTAGGGCTTGTGCGTAATTAAAGAATTTAGTATACGTGAAAATAGGATATTTCAGAATTTTTTGAGCTATATAAATGGATTTGTGGGAATTCTAGAAAAAACCCTAGCATTTTTCTTTGCGCCGCGCAGCCGCCAGTTTTTCTTCTTCTTTCCCTGGGAGATTGCGCCGCCGCCGTCAGTTTGTTTTCCCAGCCAATTTCCTGCGCGCTGGCCGAGAGTTGCCGGCCGCGTGAATCTCGCTATTGGATCGCTGCTGCGACCTCAAGACTGTTGCCGCGCCGCGTGGAAGCGCCTGTCTTTGTCAGGCGTTGTCGCCGTGTGTGTCTCGCTGCAGCGTGCACGCCAAGCCGGCCGTGTCTTTGCTCTTCTTGCTGGCTTCTGCCGCCAGACGCCGAGCCGAGCCGACCAAGGCTCGCTGCTCTGCTGTGGCCTTGGCTTTCTTCTTGCCTGCTTCGCCGCCGCTTATCGCCCGAGCCGAGCCCTCGTGCTGCTTTGCAGCGTGTGCGTCGACGTCATCGCGTGGAGTCTTTGCTCCGGCCGCTTTGCGCTGCGTGTTGCGCCCGGCCTGAGTGGGACGCCGCCGAGCCGGCCGAACGAAGCTGTCTGGCCGCTCTTCTTCGCTGAGCCGAGAGCGACCACTGCTGCTGCGAGCCGAGCGGAACCCCTGTTTCCGCGTGGAGGAATTTAGGTGGAAGTTAACATCTCGGTTTTGTTGTGAGTAACGATCTATAATTTTGTTACCTCTATATTTTGCTAATTTAGTTAGATGTTAGAATTGAGATTAATTAGAGAGGCCGATTAATGAGTTTGTTTAACCTGCTGTCCGTTGTACGATTTATTCGGATATCTTAATGGCGAATTTTGGAAATATCATCTACTAGTTAATTGTAGATAATTTCGATATCTTTCTATAGCATATTTAACCATGTCAATCGGACAAGTAGAATTTAAGTTATGATTTTCGGAAGGCTGCTGTCTTTGGGGTTGTCGCCGTTCGGCGCTGTTTTGGAAGACCGGTTAGTAAAAATAGTAAATAGCCTAATTAGAGTTTTTGATCTACATGAAAGTTGTAGATAATTGTCCAATGGTTCTGTAGAATTTGAGAACGCGAATTTTGGTTGAGTAAAACAAAAGTTATGAATTTAGTAAGACTGCTGTTCCGAAGCGGACAGATCGGCTTTCTGGGCTAAATACGGAGGGTTAGATGATTTAATTAGAAGTCTTCGTAATCTAAGAAAATGTGAATAATTTTATAAAGAATCCAGAATGGGGTGGTTTGTTGCGATTGGACTTTTGAGTCAAAAGTTACGTTCGTTTTAGTACTAAGACCGCAATGGGTAACTTTTCGGTACCGGAGTAACGTGGTATATTTGGGGACGTGTAGAAGCGATGTCGATTGATTGTTGTTCTTATGATGCTGTAGCTTGTATTGAGATTTGTGTATTTAATGTAGGAGAGGCGTCGTACTTGTTGCCGTCTGCTAGCCAAATTGTGCGTCGCAACTAGTAAAGGCAAGTGCATGGTAGACAGCGATCATAGATGATCACTGTGATTCTTTATCTTCTATTACCATTATTGTTGTGCTTTTATTTTGTTTAATTGCAAACAAATAATTGGTATGGTTATATCTTTGTTGATAAACAAGATGAAAAGTTGGATATGATGTTTATGATGGAGTTTGCATGTTTGCATTCATAAGCATCATTGCATATGAGCAGGTGATCATGTATGATCACAACTCCACGGGAGTGGAGGAGGTCCCGATCCTTATGGAGGAGCGGGCTTGAGAGTGAATGTTGTCGTGAGCATTCACTCATGCTATCCCCATTATCGCTGAAAGAAGTGCATGTGGACATGTAGATTAGATTTGCATTGATACATGAGATTAATGGTTGTGAATCAAAGAGAAGATAACTGCATGAGAATATTAATGGAAGTACCTGTGATGATAATGAAGTTATTGAATGCTGTTGATTTATTATTGTTCGTTGTTTATGGATGTGTTTGCTGAGTCGTGGACTCACCCTTGCTCTATTGTTGTCTTTAGGTGATCTTCGAGGACGCCGTAACTGAGAGCGAGTAGGGCACATGGGCAACACATGATCATTTACCTTCATAATCTTTTCATTCAGAATTGGATTACTCCTGGACATGTTAGATATTGAATAAAGTTTAGGACATCATTTGGACTAGACTATTTGCTTTACTAATTTGGATTCATTGGTTGATGCTACTTTGGATTATTTACCTGGTTATAATTCCCATTGATTATTTATTATCACTTGATCCATAATTATGCATTGCTCTTTTGTGGTCCATGGATATGATTATCATTGTTTTCTTGCTGTAATTATATAGTGTGTCGATATTTATTAGTTTAAAGAATAGTGTGGTGGCATTCTAGGCTCAGTGTTGGGCTGGGGTGTTACAGATGGTATCAGAGCATCAACCTTCGCTGCACGGGCGCGTGCGGGACAGAGGCGCAGGCATATGGCGCATGGCGCATGTGGGCCCGGAGTGGACACATGGCATGGCATATGTCTTTGCACTCGGACGCCGGGACGTGTACCGAGGGGTGGTTACGGGCATTTGCCGTGTATGCGGTATCTTTGTCGGCGTGAGCCCTTTAGGGGGGGTGAATGTAATACCCCGGCCTGCTTGTAGTGTGGCCCATGTGGCCCATGAGGAGTTGTGTGGTGGGATTAGTCCCACATTGCTTGTCTCAAGTGAGTTGTAGTAGTATATAATGCTGTTTGATCCAAGCGTAGCACCTCCGGTTAACCCTTTTACGGCGAGGACGAAAGTGTAAGTGGGTGCTATGTGTAGGCGGTCCGCCCACGGTGGCAATGGGCATTGAGCCGATTTTGGGTCGAGTGTTACTGATTGGTATCGAGAGGCGGGCTTTAGGTCCGTGGTGAATAGATTAACAACTTAGGCAAACTAAAATTGTTAAAATTTGTTTTAGTTTTAGTAAATCAACTAAAATTTGCTAATGGTTAACTAACCTAAAATTTGACACACTAGTGCATGAGGTTAGATAGAGGTGCGAATATAGTTTTTACGCTTAGTTATGTTGTTCATTGATGGATGAGTTTATTTTGACCTTTGAACTCATTGTGTATGGTTGATTGTGGTTGATAGCTATGCCGAGGGGTAGAGGACGTGGTCGTGGTGGCGCGATGCGTGGAGGTCGGGCCGCGGAAGAGGTTCCGTGGAGCCACCTCTGTAGTGAGATGAGTCGATGGCGAGGGGTTGCTGTTGACCCGCCTCTGCCAGGTCGAGATGAGACCCCGCTTTCTTTGAGAGAGTTGGTGGGAGAGATCCGTGCTCTTCGTCAACAAGCGCCGCGGCACATTCTTTGCGGCATCTGTTGTTGCTCTGTCGCACATCCACCGGTTCTGGCGCGGATGTCACTTCGAGAGTGGATGGGGTTGAGGTTGGATCCGTTTGTGGGTGGGCACACCGGTCGAGCGTGGTGGTTGCGCTACATGGAGAGGCGGTTTGGAGCTTTGGAGATGTCTTCACATCGAGAGGTCCGTTTGTAGCCTTTGGTGAAAGGGCAAGGCGATATTTGGTGGGAGGCGTGTTGTCTTCGAGGACCGCCACTCAAGGGCGATCACTTGGGAAGACTTTGTTGATCAGTTCAAGGAAAGTTCTACCCTACTCTTTTGTTGAGAAGATGGAGGTTGCCTTGACGACCTTTGCTCGGGGAAGAGGTCTATTCTTGAGTATGAGGTGAGTTCAACAACTTGGTTCGCTTTGTCCCTTGATGTGACGATGATCTTCGAAAGCCAAGAGGTTCCGTCGGGGTCTCAATTCGAGTACCGGCATGTGTTGGGAGCTACTCCACTCGTGATTACTGACTCTGTTGTGGAGCAAGCCGGGGCATGGAGTTGGAGATGCGACTCACAAAGGCGACAAGCCTCGGTGGATCGTTGCTTCGGTGGTGACCGGAAGAGGAGCTCTAGTGAGGAAGTGGGTGCATTCAATGACACGCTTTCAAGAAATTCAAGGAGGACCGCGATCTTCAGTCTAGCGATCGAGGCCGTTCTCTTCTTGGCGCCTCGTCCTTTTGCAGTACTCAGCTCTTCGTCTGTCGAGGCGGGGCATGCTTTGCTTTAAGTGCGGAGATGGACACTGCTGCCGAAAGTGCTCTTGGACGGGATTGCCGTCGGTGTGGCCGGCCGGGTCACAAGGAGCGGTGTGTCGCGTAACCCGCTAAGCGTGATCAAGTGGGAGCTGTGCCATCTTCTTCTTGATGGGTCTGCCGAGGATCTTTGCGGATGATGATCGCTCCTCCGGTACGCCATTTCCTTGACTTGGGCGCCTCGGGTAGGTACCTCGGGCACCGCCACCTTCGCACCGCTTCAGTCGCGACGACCGGCTTTACCGCACCGCCACGCCAGATTGTCGGGGCTCGCCGCCCGCCGTCGTCTTCTTTCGCCATGGCGCCACCTGGAGTGTACGCCATGCCCACAGCGGAGTCCGTGGGTCGTCCTGACGTGGTGACAGGTACTTTGTTTGTGGATTCGTTTGATGCTTTAGTCCTTTTCGATTCAGGGGCTACCTTTTCGTTTGTCTCGACGGCGTTTGCTAGAGAGCGAACTTGAGTATCGATGGATTTCTCGATCGGTGTTGGTTAGTTCTCCGGGGTATTATTGCTAGCTCTACTGTTTGTCCTGGGTGTTCTATTATTATTGATGGAGAGAAGTTCACGGCGAATTTGATAGTTATACAAATGGAGCCGTTCGACGTTATCTTGGGTATGGATTGGTTGCACTCTTATCGAGCCGTGATATCCTCGTTTACGTAGAAGCGGTCTGCGTGCGCACCTCGTGCGGGAGACTTTGACCTTTCAGGAGTGCGCCCACGCTCTCTTCGATGTTGGTCTGAATGTTTCCGGTCGCCGCGATGAAAATCGGACTTCTTTTAGCTCTTCTTTGAGAAACCGAGTGTGGCTTCGCAGATTGAGGAGATTCCGGTGGTCGGTGATTACCGGATGTGTTCCCGGTGAGCTTAGGGTTTGCCACCGCGCGAGGCGTGGAGTTTCGCATTGATCTTGTTCCGGGTACTCGTCCCATCTCGATGTCTCCATATCGATTAGCACGTCCGTTTCAGGACGAGTTGAAGAAGCAGTTGGATGAGTTGTTGGCTAAAGGTTTGATCAGCGTAGTGTATCGCCGTGGGAGCTCTGCTCGTTTCACGAGAAGAAGGATGGGAGTTGGCGTATGTGTATTGATTACCGTGCGCTTAATGCGATCACAATCAAGAACAAATATCCATTGCCCGCATTGAGGACTTGTTTGATCGGTTGAATGGAGCTCAAGTGTTCTCCAAGATTGATCTCGATCGGTATAATCAAATCAAGTGCGTGAGCGAGGATATAGAGAAACGACTTTCTCCACCAGGTATGGGCATTATGAGTATAAAGTTATGTCTTTTGGATTGACTAATGCACCTGCCATTTTTATGGAAACCATGAACAACATGTTGCACGAGTATCTAGATGACTTCGTGGTGGTGTTCATTGATGATATTCTTATCTATTCCAAGACTAATGAGGATCATGAGCGTCATTTGAGGCTGGTTTTAGATACTTTGAGAGAGCACAAGTTCTATGCTAAATTGAAAAAAATGTGAGTTCTGGATTTCAGAAGTGGGTTTTCTGGGTCATGTGATTAACCCTCAGGGCATTGCTGTTGATCCTGGTAAGGTCTCCACGGTGGTGGATTGGAAGAGGCCGACTAGTGTGAAGGAGGTGAGGAGTTTCCTGGGTTTGGCTGGTTATTATCGGCGTTTTGTGCAGGATTTCTCTATCATTGCCAAACCGATGTCTCAGCTTACTCAGAAAGGTGTGAGATTCCAGTGGACTGATGAGTGTGAGCGCAGTTTCTGCATTTTGAAGGACAGGTTGGTGACCTCTCCTATTCTCACTCTTCCCGAGCCGGGGAAGCGGTTCACAGTCTTTTCAGATGCGTCTCGAGTGGGTCTTGGCTGTGTTCTCATGCAAGACGGTAAGGTAATTGCTTATGCGTCGAGGCAGTTAAAGAAGCACGAGCAGAATTATCCCACTCATGACTTGGAGTTGGCTGCAGTTGTTTTTGCTCTCAAGATTTGGAGGCATTATCTATACGGCGAGCCTTGTGATATTTTCACAGATCACAAGAGTCTCAAATATATCTTCACTCAGAAGGATCTGAATTTGAGGCAAATGAGGTGGTTGGAGTTGATCAAGGACTACGATCTTACTATTCAGTATCATCCAGGCAAGGCCAATGTTGTTGCGGATGCTCTTAGTCGCAAGGCGACTCCTGCTACTCTAGATTGTCTCATTGCTGATTTTGATCGCATGGGAATATCTTATTGTTATGCGGGCACATCACATGTTGAGACACAGTTGATTCTTGAGTCGGCTATTCGGGCCGTGTCTGGAAGCACAACAGAGTGACCGGCTATTACAGGAGGTTAGGAAGCGTCTGGATGAAGGCAAAGAGGGTGATTTTAGCATGGATGATTCTGGTACTTTGCGGTTTAAAGGCCGCCTTTGCGTACCACAAAAGGCGGAGGTCAAAGGTGATATCTTGAGGAGGCACATCGCACTCCGTAATCGTTCATCTGGTGAGACTAAGATGTATCGAGATCTGAAAATGAAATTTTTGGTGGAAAAGAATGAAGGTGGACATTGCTAACTATGTGGCTTCTTGCGGTGTTTGTCGCAAGTGAAAGCCGAGCACAAGCGCCCTGCGCAGGTTGTTGCAGCCTTTGGAGGTACCCAGTGGCCTTGGGATGATATCTCTATGGACTTTGTGGTGGCGTTGCCTCGTTCGCCGCGAGGAAGGATGCGATTTGGGTAGTGGTAGATCGATTCACAAGTCTGCGCACTTCATTCCTATTCGCACGACAAATTCGTGAGTGATCTAGCTCCTATTTATGTGCGTGAAATAGTAAGGCGCATGGTGTGCCAAAGACCATCGTTTACAGCGAGGACGCCAAGTTTGTCTCCAAGTTCGGGAGAGTCTGCGAGTGCATTGGGCACAGCTCGCCTTAGTCAAACATTTCACCCACAGACAGATGGGCAGTCAGAGCGTACTATTCAGACTTTGGAGGACATGTTGTGATCTTGCGTTTTGTCTTGGAAGGGTAGTTGGGAGGACCAGTTACCACTTGCAGAGTTTGCTTATAATAATAGTTACCATTCCAAGATATTAGCCGCGCCATTCGAGGTTCTCTATGGGCGGAAGTGCGATCGCCACTTTGTTGGGATGCGATTGGAGAGAAGGTAATTTTGGGTCGGATTTGGATTGAAGACCGTTGAGCGTGTGGCCATGGTGAGGCAGAATTTGTTAGCAGCTCAGAGCAGACAGAAAGGCTATGCTGATGTAAGGAGGCGTGACTTGGAGTTTGCGGTGGGTGACCAGGTGCTCTTGAGAGTGTCTCCCACTAAAGGTATTGTTCGGTTCGGTACCAAAGGAAAGCTTAGCCCGAGGTACGTTGGACCGTTCTCGATTATTGCAAGAATTGGGAAGTTAGCTTACCGCTTGGACCTTCCTGAGTCCATGCGTGGAGTTCATAATGTGTTTCACGTCTCGATGCTGAGAAAGTTTTTGAGAGACCCAGAGCATAAAATTTCATTAGAGCCGCTAACTATTGAGCAAGATCTCACAGTTGAGTCGCGTCCGGCGCGCATTCTGGAGAGGTCAGAGCGAGTGCTGAGGCACAAGACGTTGGTATACGTCAAGGTCTTTGTGGGACGATCGACCGAGAGAGAGGCGACTTGGGAGTTGGAGTCTCGCATGCGCGAGCTATACCCAGAGTTGTTCACGTCTGGTACGTGTTATTTTGTTGTTTAATTTCAGCAGTGTAGTTTTTTATTTGAGTAGAGCAGTGAGTAGAATTGGGTCGAATTAGTTAAGGGGTAGAATGTAATATTCGAAAATAATAATAATAGCAATACTAATAATAAATTAATTAGTTAAAGAATTTAGGGCTTGTGCGTAATTAAAGAATTTAGTATACGTGAAAATAGGATATTTCAGAATTTTTTGAGCTATATAAATGGATTTGTGGGAATTCTAGAAAAAACCCTAGCATTTTTCTTTCTTGCAAATGTACTTGCTTTTTCTTCTTCTTTCACAGGAGATTGCGCGCCGCCGTCGATTTGTTTTCCCACCAATTTCTGCGCTACTGCCGAGAGTTGCCGCGCGTGAATCTGCGCTAGGCCGCTGCTGCGAAGACCTTGTTCTTGCGCGCGCGTGGAAGCCGCCTGTTCGCTGTCTTGCTGTCATTGCGTGTCTCTGCTGCGTGCGTGCAAGCCAAGCCGTGTCTTGCTCTTCTGCTTCTTCTGCCGCCAGAGACGCCGAGCCGAGCCAACGACCAAGAGGCGCCTGCTCTGCTGCCGGCCGGTTGCTTGCTTGACCGCTCGCCGCTATCGCCGAAAGCCGAGCCCGCTCGCTGCCGCGTGTGCGTCGGCGTCATCGCGTGGAGTCTTTGCTCCAGCCTTTCAGGCGCTGCGTGTTGCGCCAGCCGCCGAGTGGACGCCGCCGAGCCGGCCGAACGAAGCATGTCTTTGCCGTCTGCCGCCGAGCCGAGAGCGACCACCACTGCCTTGAGCCGAGCGGAACCCCTGTTTCGCGTGGAGGAATTTAGGTGGAAGTTAACATCTCGGTTTTGTTGTGAGTAACGATCTATAATTTTGTTACCTCTATATTTTGCTAATTTAGTTAGATGTTAGAATTGAGATTAATTAGAGAGGCCGATTAATGAGTTTGTTTAACTCGCTGTCCGTTATACGATTTATTCGGATATCTTAATGGCGAATTTTGGAAATATCATCTACTAGTTAATTGTAGATAATTTCGATATCTTTCTATAGCATATTTAACCATGTCAATCGGACAAGTAGAATTTGAGTTATGATTTTCGGAAGGCTGCTGTCTTTGGGGTTGTCGCCGTTCGGCGCTGTTTTGGAAGACCGGTTAGTAAAAATAGTAAATAGCCTAATTAGAGTTTTTGATCTACATGAAAGTTGTAGATAATTGTCCAATGGTTCTGTAGAATCTGAGAACGCGAATTTTGGTTGAGTAAAACAAAAGTTATGAATTTAGTAAGACTGCTGTTCCGAAGCGGACAGATCGGCTTTCTGGGCTAAATACGGAGGGTTAGATGATTTAATTAGAAGTCTTCGTAATCTAAGAAAATGTGGATAATTTTATAAAGAATCCAGAATGGGGTGGTTTGTTGCGATTGGACTTTTGAGTCAAAAGTTACGTTCGTTTTAGTACTAAGACCGCAATGGGTAACTTTTCGGTACCGGAGTAACGTGGTATATTTGGGGACGTGTAGAAGCGATGTCGATTGATTGTTGTTCTTATGATGCTGTAGCTTGTATTGAGATTTGTGTATTTAATGTAGGAGAGGCGTCGTACTTGTTGCCGTCTGCTAGCCAAATTGTGCGTCGCAACTAGTAAAGGCAAGTGCATGGTAGACAGCGATCAATGATGATCACTGTGATTCTTTATCTTCTATTACCATTATTGTTGTGCTTTTATTTTGTTTAATTGCAAACAAATAATTGGTATGGTTATATCTTTGTTGATAAACAAGATGAAAAGTTGGATATGATGTTTATGATGGAGTTTGCATGTTTGCATTCATAAGCATCATTGCATATGAGCAGGTGATCATGTATGATCACAACTCCACGGGAGTGGAGGAGGTCCCCGATCCTTATGGAGGAACGGGCTTGAGAGTGAATGTTGTCGCGAGCATTCACTCATGCTATACCGGTATACGCGAAAGAAGTGCATGTGGACATGTAGATTAGATTTGCATTGATACATGAGATTAATGGTTGTGAATCAAAGAGAAGATAACTGCATGAGAATATTAATGGAAGTACCTGTGATGATAATGAAGTTATTGAATGCTGTTGATTTATTATTGTTCGTTGTTTATGGATGTGTTTGCTGAGTCGTGGACTCACCCTTGCTCTATTGTTGTCTTTAGGTGATCTTCGAGGACGCCAGAATGGCGAGAGCGAGTAGGGCACATGGGCAACACATGATCATTTACCTTCATAATCTTTTCATTCAGAATTGGATTACTCCTGGACATGTTAGATATTGAATAAAGTTTAGGACATCATTTGGACTAGACTATTTGCTTTACTAATTTGGATTCATTGGTTGATGCTACTTTGGATTATTTACCTGGTTATAATTCCCATTGATTATTTATTATCACTTGATCCATAATTATGCATTGCTCTTTTGTGGTCCATGGATATGATTATCATTGTTTTCTTGCTGTAATTATATAGTGTGTCGATATTTATTAGTTTAAAGAATAGTGTGGTGGCATTCTAGGCTCAGTGTTGGGCTGGGGTGTTACAGCTTCTTTCCTTTTCGCACGCACAAGGCCCAGCCGAGCCACAGCTGTCCTCACCTTCTTCCATTAGTGGCATGACCATGCACTTTCTTTATCCGATCACCTCGAGGGGCCCAGAGACATCTCTCCTATCATGTAAGGAGGGGCAAATCCCATCTCGACTAGTCATATCCCTCCACATGTTTCATAGCATACCCGAAAGCTATCTTTATAACTACCCAGTTACGAGTAGCGTTTGGCAACCCCTAAGAGTGCTATTACACATGTAGGGAACCATGCTGATCTCAGGTCTAAGGATTATACATCATCATTACTAGAGACCAACTAATGACACATAGATTCATAATAATCTCAATAGTGTCTCAATGATGGGTATATCCAGCCCTATGTTCTCTAACATGAGCTCACATTATTGATTCGATATCCCTATATCCATGACCGGTGAAACATGGTCATCAATCAATATATGTGCTAGTCATAGAGTCACTGGTGTTCCGACTAGTGACCTCCGACCATGGATACATTTAGAAAGACATCATATAAGTTAAAGAGTTCCACCAACAAGTCGCATACTTATTGATCTATAACAAATGATTCAATCAAGGAACACGATAACATATTATCAAAATCATGAACATAATGAAATATCATCATCTCTATGATTGCCTATAGGGCATATTTTCAACAATAACTTCATGTGGTCGAACTCTTCGATCACTAGTGGCATGATCATGCGCTTTCTTTATCTGACCACATTGAGGGCCTAGAGACATCTCTCTGTTATATTAGGAGGGCAAATCCCATATCCGACTAGTCACATTCCTCCGCATGTTTCATAGCATACTCGAAAGCTTCCTTTATGATTACCCGATTCTGAGTAGCATTTGGCAACCCCAAAGTGAACTCTTACACATGTAGGAAACCATGTAGATCTTAGGTCTAAGGATTATACATCATCATTGCTTGAGACCAACTGATGACACATGAAATCATAACAATCTCAGTAGTGCCTCAAGATGGGTCAATCCAACACCATGTTCTCTAACATGTGTCTACATTATTGATTCGACATCCCTATATCCATGACCGGTGAAACATAGTCATCAATCAATACATGTGTTGGTCGATAGGATCACTGGTATTCCGACCAGTGACATCCGACCATGGATACATTTAGAACGACATCATCATAAGTTAAAAGAGCTTCACCAACGAGTCACGTACTCGTTGATCTTTATAACTGATGATTCATTCAAGGAATAAAATAACACTTATTTAATAACTTATAAACATAGACGTGATACAAACATCTCTATGATTATCTCTAGGGCATATCACCAACACTCAGCGCGCGCGTGTAGGAGCCGTCTCTCGAACGATCGCAGCTTATGTTCTTGATTACATTCTTCAACTCTGCGAAGATGTACTTCAAAGTGCTTAGAAGCCCCGGTACGGTATGCTCTGGGCTGTAGATTGCGGCCTCGAATTCGATTGCGATCCGCTGCAACCGCTCGTACTGAAACGATAGACAACACATGTTCAATAGCAAATAGTACAAATATCATCAATGGAACAAACAAATATTTTCATTGTTTTATTGTGTCATCACGCCGCGAGGCGCTGTGATGATTGAAGGAGTGACAGAGCCTCTCATGGTGTGTCACCTGCTCCAGACGGTCTGGTGGAGGACGGGTCTATCTCGTGCACGACCGTGGGACGTACCACTCCATGTATTAGCGGTATGTTTGTATGTCGTACGGTCTCTGCTCCTATACGACCTCGACGTGCGCTGTCTCCGTCCAAGACGTAACCCACTCATGCTGGACTGCTTGCCAGTCCTTGGCATGTCGGCCCGCCCTCGATTGTCTGTATTCAAGAAATATTCGAGTCGGAATAGGGAATGTGGGCATGAAATGCAAATATTACTCGGATGGAGTTGGACTCACAAGTGGAAGGCTCGCTGCAGGATCCTACCGTCGGGTGGGGGCACAAGCCGGTAAAAATCAAACTGTCGTATTACCCACTATGACGCCTAAGACTCCACTGTATGGGAAAACACCAGGTGGTAGGTCGTCGCCCATAATCCGGCGTCCTGCGTGCATTACACGGACAGTTCGTGCAGGGCGACCATGTTGACGAAATCTGGGCTCTATGCAGCTCATATAATGTCGTTGTCGTGCAACGACTTGGGGTACGGGTGCACTGTTCTCCCAAGTAGGGGCGTCCAACAGGAAAGTTCTCCCAACTCCATAGTCGCAGGAGTACGTAGCAGATGGCAAGGAACGGTTTCACACCGGTGTCACACAACCCCCTGTATGTGGCACAAAGGACGGCTGATCCCCAACTGTACTGAGGCATCACCCCATCCTCCGCGTCAGCCAAAGACTCGGTGATGCGAACGAAGCTGGGGTACACCCAGTCACCCTGTGTGTTGGGAAATAGGGCCCAATCAAAGAGATGGAGAAGGTAGGCGACGAGTGCATCCTAACAACCTCGTCAGGTGCTTCCGGCGGGTAATGATTGAAATTCCCCAGCTAGGACCAAGGGACACCACAGACACTGTCCGGCATAAGTATGCCAAACTAACGCCCCAACCGAGCCTTCCAGTCTCTCGGCAGACAGCTAGGAACAAGTGGCTCACCCCTGATTAGGAGACTGGACAAGAATGAGACATCTTGGATAGTAACCGTCATCTCTCCCCACCGAAAGTGGAAGGTGTGAGTCTCTGGTCTCCACTTGTAGACAAGTGACGACATCACACTATCGTCCAGGGTGAAGTAGCGTCTGACCGAGAGCAGCCTCGCAAAGGGCAACAAGCCTGTGTCCCAGAGGATTGGGACGTAGCGAGCATTGAGCTATGAGTAATGCTTGTCGGACCGAAGAACAATGGGTGGAGGGCCATCTGCGTCCTCAGCGATCCACAACTTGCACCGGTGATGCTCGTCGTAGAAGGGCTCCAGTAGCTCCGGTAGAGGCCTGACTTGCAAGATATCAAATACACAGATTATTGGTGAATAAATTAATAAGGATGATGAATTACTAAAAATGAAAAATTATGACTAAATACAGACAACAAATTAACACACACTATTTAACTACGTCCAAATTGGTTGTGGCTAATTAAGTACGACCAATTAATTAATACTTAATTAATTAGGACTAATTAAGTGCGACTAATTTAGTTGTGACTAAATTAATTCAAGTAGTTCAATAACACTACATTAATTAGGACTAATTAACTACCATAGATGAATTATAGAAAAATAATTATGACTTAATAATGACCACAAGATTATTCTGGACTAAATTCATTACGATGAATTATATACCACTAAATAAATTATGACTAATTAATTACGACATATTGATTACAAATAAATAATTGCGACTTAATAAGGCCACTAAATTAAATCTGCCATAAAGGGGCCACAAAATTAATTATGATTGATTAAATAAGACTAAATTAATTATGACTAATTAATAAAGATATAATTAACTACGACTAATTAATTTAAATTAATTAATTACGACCAACTAACACTGACTAAGGACGACTAATTAATTAGTACCTAATTAACTATACCACGAATAATTATGTAGGATTAATTTAACTATGACTAATTAAGTATGACCTAATTAATTGTAATTATTTAACTAACACAAATTTAATTATGAACAAAGGACACGACTAAATTCATTAGGCCTGAATAAGCACAATTGATTAATTCGGACTAATTAACTAACTACACATTTAGTAAAGAAAATACGCACGAGCAAAAAATTACCTGCTGAAATTGTCGCTAAAGATGGCTCTAAACAATCGTTAATCGTATGTGAAAAGGAAATTGACAGAGCAAGCGAGCGAGAACGACTGAACAAGGGAGGAATGGATTTTGCGAAGTGTCCGACCAGCGCATCTGAATTTATAGCCGCGAAGCGACCGGAGGAATTGGATCCCCTCGCGTGCGTAGTTTGCATGCATGCACATCCAAGACAACGATGGAGGGGCGATAGGAATAAAGCGCGGCGATGGACAGCGACGGGACTAAAGGGCTGCAGGCACGGAAATGCAGGATTTTGACGTGTTCGTGGCAGGGAGCAATGGACAAGGCGCCACGCGGCGCGTCCGGCCGAGGGAGCAACGACAGTGGCCTTATCCGGGTGAGGGGAAAACGATAGAGGCGGAGGGGCCACGCGGCGCGTCCAGGCAAGGGAGGGCCGGCAGAGGCATGTCCGGGCCAGGAATCCACGGACACCCCTTGTCCGGGCCACGGAGCCACGGGCAGGGCAACATGGCGCAAGGAGCGAAGTCCGGATCAGGGATGTATGATAGAGATTTACTCCGGGCCACAGGGGCAGGGACTTGGACACACATTCACCACCGACGTGTCTGTTGTGTCAAATTTAGTAATACACCGTAAACGGTGACATATTCGCTAAAAATACGCACAACAGTGCCAAATAGACTAAAAACTCCTCAGATCGGATCCCGTCGTTCCTGTTGCCTAATTGCCGTCGGTATCTTTACCGCACTGTAGATCCTAAAGCAGGGAGGAAGCAATCGACAAGGCCGTGGTGATTTCAACTAATCAATGCTGGCGGTCTAAGCATGTGATGCCACACTAACAACCAAAGCAAACCCCCTATCTGCTGCAGGCATTGCTAGATTATGCCGGGCCGAGCTGTACTGTGTTCCCCTCTCGTTCTACGCAGGAGACTCGGCCGGAAGCATATGCAGCAAGTAGAATATACACAAAGGAAGGCGGTTAACACCAAACAGTTCACATTAATCAAGAAGCGCTAAGCTCATCTTTAAACGGCAAAGTGAATGCGGCAAAAACAAGAGTATCGATATTCGATTGACCCGACGCAACGATTCCAAATGTTGTAAGTTGTTTTAGAATCTATATTCCAAATGTTGTAAGTTATTTTAGAATCTTTATCGGCCACCGAGATTGACAAAATTAAATTGGTATTACTAAATACATCATAAAATATACTCTTACAATGTATAATTTCTTTTTATATTAAGCAACATGTTTTCATAAAAAATGATGATAAAAGTGTTATCCTGTAGACATTATCAATATTCAAATTGACTTATATTTGGAATCAGAGGGAATCAGATGGAGTAATACATAAGAACATACAACCTTCTTCCTAGTTAGATGCCTTCGTTGTTCAACTTTACCAGCAAGCAGATACACTGACTCCCTATACACTTATTGTTTTTGACTCCCTTTAAATAACGGAGGAGACGCGAGCACAATTAGCTCCAGCTGCTGCACAACATTGAATGCGATGTTTGCCGTCGGCAGCTAACGCCTAGGAGCACACTGTTGTACAGACCTGAGCTCGTTGCCCGAAGCAAGCATTTCAACTCAGGTTTCCGCGCTATCTAGTGGAGGCCGCAGTCTTGGTCTGGTTCTATCGTGATGCCAGGGCTAAGCCCATCTTGCATCTGCTGCCCAGATCCCTGTTTGCGATACAAACGTTAGATCTATCCAGGAAATACACATCCAAACAGTCAGATGCAGTGAAGTTGCGAAGAAATACAGCTTGAAAGTTCAAACAATTGTAACACCAGACTAACCCATAGGTATTACTGACCAAAAATATCTTCCTACTCTATCCACCAACAAACATTCGATGTGTGGACCTTAAACACTACGTGGCCAAAGGGCAACGGTTGAGGTCAGGCAAAATTTTGATGGTCCCAGAGTGGATTTACCTTCAATAGACAAACACATACCCTAACCCATTTATTGCATGAATCATAATCCGAAGTCCCAAAGCTGTGCCCCACCATATAGCAATAACATTTTGATTAGAGCTTCTTTCAAGCAACTTGAGGTAAGAATAAGGCTGCTACTAACGGAGGAGCCTAAAAAGACCAGTTTGAGCGTGTGTGTGTGTGTTAATCTCATGCATGGGTGTCCATACAAGCCAAAGTGACTACTGCAAAGGTTAAAGCACAGAATCATGTGCCTTGGCAGGGGATAAGGCACATGGCATATGGTTATGTTTCTATTGTTCTCAGTGTTCCGTCAGAATCAGAGGTATACATGCAATATACTACGTGAAGATAACTGTTCAAAAAGACGTCCCCATTCCTCAAAGCAAACAACTTACCTGCGGCTGCAAAGATGGTAACTGCTGCTGCTGATGGTCTTGTGCTACCATATAAGGCTGTGGTTGAGACAACCTGTAGTATGGCTCCTTGAGATCAAGTTTGGCTGTGGATGTCTGTAGGATGCCGCCTTGCTCCGCACCCACACCCCACATTTTAGCTACCAGAAATAATCGAAAGAGCACAAGAACCATCAGCTTCAAAAGTTCATATACAATAGATTGAAGAATGATAACTAATGAGAAAAAGGGTGTCCAACCTGACATCGTCAAGTATATTGTGTAGCTTTGCGCACTGTGGGCCACCAGATGAAGGCGGCCTGTTATTTCTTGGCCAGCCATTACATATAATGGCTGTGAAAGTACGCATCGCAGTTGGTACCAGTGAGTTGTAGCAGAGCCTGGAGCAGTGGTAAGCCACCTTTGCACAGTGCTGCATTATAATATATCAGATTTTTAATCCAACAAAATAGCATATCAGATTGAAGCAGGTAGAAGCAGATGCTATTGTTAAGAATAAGAATGTAGTGTATGTATTGCAATAGTCCAATGGGCAATATAAATAGGGAGTACAAGGGACACAATAACAATGGGAAATACCACTAATACCCTTAACAACTATAACAAATAATACTACACCAAAAAAGAACAGTGTCAGACTGAAACATACTGACCTCCCGTTGAACAATACATCAAACCAACAAGCAAGCCCATGCACCCTAGTGCCAACAGAGGCTACAAAACTCAGAGGAATATCAATCTCATAAAGCTCCTCTTCCTGAAAAACAAAGATAAGGATGCCATATTTTGCACAAACCAAAACAACTTCCAGAATATTTATATGTAATTTCAATCTCATCCCCAGGAGTGCATCTTTACCTTCGTGCTAGTAAAATCAAGTGTATGATACCTAGGTGGAGAAATCAATAATCTTGGATCGAATGCATCTACCACAGGCTGCATGAGAATTGCAGAAACATTTAGAAAGGTCAAGACGAAACAGTCACACAATTAACAATGCTCACTCTTGGGCCATATAAAGTACTAAAATAATAGTCAGACTAGTAATGCCACGCTTGAACTACAGTACAGAACTAAGAAAGCATCATAGATGAAGTAGCTGAAGATTTGTTCATTACACTCGGATAACTTGTGAGATGGGTCAGAAACAGAGCCCAATTAATTTTAGCAATTCACTGGTCAGAAACAGAATTAGATTCATTTCAGCAGTTCACTTGTTCATTACGTTCAGTTGTTCGGTTGTTCCCAAAGGACCGAAACTAAAGCCCACACAAAGGTAGTGGAGATTAGTAGGATCTTTCCAACCACAACATGAGATAAGAAGTATTGCAATAAGCACCTCTAATTTCTCCCAAATGAAGGCAAAACCAAGGATCAAATAAAAAGGGATGAAATGAAACTAGTTACAACTTACAAGTGAGACCCAGAAAGTTAATGATCAGCCAAAACTCAGTCCATGTAATTTCAGGGTAAACTACAGAGCTAGATGACACATGCCTACAAAGGTAGTTGAAAAGAATATTCTGGAGAACATAAAATCACCCATTTCAACATTATCAATTTATCATCATTAGCTGCACACAAGTTGAAATGCTAACAAAATGATAGCGGGTAAGATCAAATAGCACTAACCTGTGAAAAATATCCCTGGAACGCTGAACCATGTAAAGGTGTAAGATCAACACCAAAAAAGTTATTCTGCTGCCAAAAGAGAGCCTACAAGTACACACAACCCAACATTAGATTGAACCACATGAGAGAGACGTGGGACTGAAATGACAGACTTGCAGGAAGCGATAATGTACTCGTTCGATAAAATGAATATAAACAGAAAGTGTACACAAGGTGCCTTATCTCCAACATCATTAAAAAATACAGATCTTTCACAACGAAATAGACGGATGTACTAAGAAAGGAAACAAATTGGGAACATTGATATAACAAACCAATCAATAACCAGACAAAACAAGGAACCGAGCCTAGCTCAGTTGACGGGAGGTGTGGGTGTGCACCCCCCACCACCCAGGTTCGAGTCCTCTTCAGCTTGCATTTGGATTCCTTTCTTCTTCTTATTTTCCTCATAGGTATTCTCGTTTTTTTATAAATATATATAACCAGACAAAACGTTACAGTACCTTAACTCAGTTACAGGTCAAAAGGATAAACAAAACTGCTACCAATGTTAAGTTACCAGACAAATTATAGAAATATCCTAGCAAATCTTGCAAAAAATAGGTAGTTGGTACCGACCACAAAACAAATACATTGTTTTATTACAGTTTAGCGTTGTATCGAGTTTTAAGTTGGCACACCATTGTATCTTTAAGTTCGATGGTGTGGGCACATCCTGACCACGGTGCAGTGTTATGACAGAAAGCATGAACAAGCTACGGATTATTGGTCTCCCTCAACATCTTCTTATTTTAAGACCCAGGGAGGTTTTTTGCATAGCCATTTTCAGGGACGGATGGACACGAAAATGAAAGGAGACTCATTTCTGCATTCATTTATCAAAGATTAACGGAAGACTATAACGAACATGCCCCATTTATGGAAATTATACAGGCACATATTTTCTACTTTCAATGTAAACATCTTGCTGTTGGACACGCTTGGGATGCCTGTGATTAGCTGGTTAGCTTACCAGCCCGCAGACCCACATTCCTCTATGGTTTAGAGTTTATATAAACTAGAGATGTCCAATGATGCGGTACTGGACTTCAAGCCTCGATCAAGGCAATACCCCTACCTGAAAAGTATTATCCCCGTTCAACTGGGCCTTCATATATATCGCACATACGATGATACGAAAGCTTGGGTACAGAAACATCATAGCAGGTGCTATTCCATCTTATATTAAGGATAAACAAGAACACAAAAGTAAATGCACAGCACGAAAACAGAACTTCAAAATTGCATTAGATTAATAAAGCCTCACAGAAAGCACTAGATAATACGAACGTAAGGCAAAGCTAGCAAGTGATTTAGTACCTTGTTTGCCAATTCAACATAAAGGTATTCATCGGAAAACGGAGCCATATGAATCCTATAAAATATTTGAGATGTCAATCAGCAGCAAATAATTTTGAAAAATCAAAGACTGATTAAAATAACCAACAATGTGAGCTCATTGTATTAAATACGTCGAGCTGAACCTAACTGCTTGTAAAACATTAAAGTCCTCACTCCGATGTTCTAAAAGAACTGTACATGATTTCCTAAACATATTCCAATCCCATTCCAAAGACTAAATCAGAATTTTCAAGTAACGTCCTTTCAATGTGATGCTCCATTGGTATGGAGCATTGGTATATAGTGACTTCAACTCCACATGTGCATGTTATCAAACTGAGTTGTGCATATACAACACGATTTGCTCTTTATTTTGCTGATTAAATACAGGTATTGTTAACAAGCAGCAGCAACATTGTCAACCCATCTGTGCATATAAATCTCCCTACAAGGTCCAAAACATTGTGTCAACTGAATAACCTTAAGATCCAAAGTGCCAGCAAGCCTTACTAGTTACTACAAGATATGCATATCACTGAACCAGATAAACCGTGGAGACCCTGCTCTAAGACCATCCACAAAAAATATGCACTTTGGTTACTTGATAATTTTGTCATTTGATCGCTAGCACAGACAGATATTATTTAGAAGATTTACATACTTTTTAAACAGTTCCAATCCATTGTTAAGAGAAGTCATGAAAGCAACATTTTCTAAATATTGGACAAGGAAAGAAAAGAATGAAGTGATATGACGTGGGTGAACGAGAGAAAAGATCTAACAGATCGGTAATTGGCGAAGGTGAGAATCGCCCTCACACACGTCGGTACTGTTGCAGACGTGCAAGAGGCTCTGATCTGCTGAACTAGATGGAGGCAAAAGACTAGTTTATTTCTTGATTGCCTTTTCTCAATTACATGTGCTGCCTTTATAGTCTAGGCGAAGGCACAAACTGATTTGGAAAGTAACTAACACAAACTCTAACTTAATATCCAACTCTTTCTTATCTCTTACTAACTATATAGATTACCTTCCTCCATACTATTCAGCTGCCATAGAGTGAACAGTAACAGAGTCCGGCATTGCTACAGTACCAAAGTAGGTAATGCTGCGGTATTCGAATCTGGCACAGCTGCAGAAGCCGTCTTCTCTGGTACGACTTCCCGACAAATGCGTCCACAACAGGAGCCTCATATAAATGTGGAAAATCCAAAACACAGGAAGTACTATAGCACCACTAAGCAACATGATAACCTAGATGCAACCCCCCAAACCAAAGTTAGCGCATGGCTGAAGGAATGGTAAATAACTAATAAGAGCACATGATATAACCGTACAAATAGTTTGAAAATATTTAACCATATTGCCTATTGATTTACCAAATAGCCTGGAGCCCTGGACTACTCTGGAGGTAGATGCCAAAAATAATTATAACCCAGAGTGAATTAAATAATTCTTGATGAGAAACATACCTTCCCGTTGTTGGAAACATTTTACCATCTGGAGCAAGGAATCTATCTCTAGCTATAATATAGGACTCCAGCATCCTCTCATTCACCAAAAGGGTTCCTAAAAACAATATAGTACTAAATAAATTATTACATATTATCTGATACCGAAAAAATCAACTGGATCATGATGCATTATTCCTACAAAAATTGACTCCATTGTCAAAGTTGGAACACAAAAAAAACATTGAACAAAATAAATACAAATAAACTAAAGATTGTTCAATTACAAACAATGGACTAGACCAAAACTTTACACCTGATTTGCTGATTCTTTCAATACGTTTAATCTAAGGGCATGTCAACTTCTCAATCAATGTTTCCAATTGTGGCCAATTTCATAATACTAACAATACGCCAACATGCGAAGGGTGTAATCACGCTATTACAGCTATGACTGTTATACTTGAAATAGCAGTCTGCTATAGTTGCCACTATGTGTCAAATATATAGTACATTGGGCCTGGCTTTAGTACAAACAGGCTATAATTGCGCTTTTGACTCTCATAAGCTCATTATCGATTACTAGTAAGTGCGTGCGTATAACACACCTTTCACAAAATATACAATACCCTCCAACATGTAGTTATAATTTCCGACCAAATTAGATGAAACTGATCAACATCATACTGCTAAGATCTTGTATTCGAAAATAGGATAGAACAATCTGAAATTCAAAACCAGTAAAATAGGAAAGAACAATCTGAAATTCAAAACCAGTACATTGTATACTAGTTTGAAAGTACAATGGACCCGACTATGTGCTATTTACAGCTACCAAGGGGCAAAGGCCCAGATAAAACACAGAAGTTTTCAATGCATCGAAGGGCTAATATGTAATTAATTTACTGACTACTAAGTTCATGGAACAGTTTGCAAAACAGCCACAAATCAGGATCCCCTGCACGGGGCCTAGTGATAATTTAGCTGTTAAATGGAATTGATCAACGGCTATAACCCGATTTCAAAAGGCAAATAAGGTAAGATTGCATAAATAAATTTGAATATGGACCATTACATGTGCTTGATCAGATGGTCAGAAGTCAGTTGGGTACACAAGATGGGATGGTTATGGAAAAGATAGCAACACATAAGTCTTGTGTACTAAATGGATCATTTCAAACGTCACCTGCTGTACTTTGGATTTGGGTATTAAACTCTTTTGACAGACCAAATGGAGGACACATAATGCAAGCGATTTCACCTATCCTATTACCAACTGGCCATTACTAACCCAAAGGATACATTAAAAATAATAATAATTCAAACAATGGAGAGATTGTCTACAAATACACACATTATTCGTAACAGGTTAAACAGATGGCATTGCAACCTACTAATACTTTTTCATCAGTCATCACCTAACTGCAAAAAGTGTGAATGTTATAAGACATAACAAGTCTTCTAATTGATAGAGCAACAATATAAGATATACAGGCAGGAGCAGCAGGCGATTAGGCTCTAGGCAAAGAGATAGACAAATGGTACTCCAGAAAATATAACAGAGAGCCATACCCATAGGCTCAGAAATCAGTATATCAGCTTTCTCTGGAAGTTCAACTTCCTCAACTTTGCCTTTGATGACCTATTTAGGAGGGGGATAGGGTTTCAGCTGAGGGTCAAATGTAAGTCTGAAAAGGAGCAGATCCAACTGATACAAAACAAACCGTGATCCGCTGTCCGAGAGATGGGTTTCCAGAAATAAGCCGCTGAGCGTGTTCAGCCATTTCAGATGCCTCAACTGCATAGACATGTTTCGCACCAGCCTGACATTAAATGGCAAACAGCATATGTTATGTTATATCAGACACAGAAGTCAAAGAAACCATGAAGAAGGTTAAAGCGCACCTGCGCAGCAAATAACGAAAGAATGCCGCTACCAGCTCCAACATCAACCACAACTCGACCCTCGAAGTCGGACCGGTTTTCCATTACAGCAGCATAGTATGTTCCTGGAGGGAAATAAAGTGCACCTCGTTGTTATATTTATGCAGAAAGGTGATTTTTTTATATCATTCTGTTGATAACGGAATCAAATAACTGAGAACCTCGGGTGAAATGTAGGTCAATGTTGTCTAAAAATTAATATAGAATGTAGCTTTATTTAAGTATTTAACAATAGGTAGAGATACTGACCTGTCCTCACAAAATCTTGCAACATATTTTGTTGATGTAATAGCTGACCATAGTAGTGGAAATACATCTTTGCTGATGATGCCTCAATTTTTGTATCAAATTTGCTTTCACAAGCAATTATTGATCCATTCTCCAAGGATTCACCTGTCAATGTACTGAACATAAGAATCTAAAGGCAATTTGCCATCGAACAAAAAAGAAAGATATTAACTTTGTGGCACCACTGTTGGCATAAGTTATGAGATGAATAAGTCACTGCTATTTCTCAGTTGCCACTTGCTTGATCACAAATAATTCCTATGACAGAGGAAAAAATACGAACAGATGAAAACAAGGTGCACTGCAACCAACACCATAAAACCAAGATCTACCAAAGATGTGCAGGCTTAATGCATCTTCTAAAAAATAGCATGCATTGAAATTAATCGTGCACGGTTTAATTTGATTTCATTAAATTGTAGTTATTCTTCAAAAGAACTGGGAGTGCAGATATAAAGCAGTAACAGTGCAAGTTCTAGGAATGCCTACGGACATGAACTTTCATCAGATTAGGCACAATTACAATCTAAACGGGAATGGCATGCTGGTATTTTATCATATGGTAGAGTTAGAAGAATATGCCAAACCATAAAGCAAGTCAGAGTGTAGTCACAGAAGTACTTGTATTTAAGGGTGTAATTGTTGTCACTTTTGTATAATGAAGATATGGAGAGAGATTCATATAATTGATGCCATGTATGAGACTCTAAAAACTAATATAGAGAAAATGATTCGGTAATAATGCAACAAAACATGCTACTGAAATTATCGGAAACAAGAAATGAAAGGACAAACCAGCTTCTCCACTAATCACTCGGTGTTTCCATCGTTGAAAAGCTAGAGAGAAGGCTTTGCTCTCAGCTTCTGTCCTAAGAACAACCTTAATTGCTCTTGAAAATAACTTCTGCCTCAAAGAATTGAGAGTTAACATGAAGCCATTTAATATGTACTACAACAAAAGTTCCAATGTACAAGGCCGAAGAATGATCTACAAATTCTCAAATTACCTTCACCTCTAGCCCACAGTAAAGAGATTTATGCAATGAGCTGTTATGAGGATGGCAACAAAGAAGTCTTACACAGGAGGAAATTCATCTTTACACTATGTCAACACACAGTAACAACTTTTCAGAATTCTATTAGGCTCTATTTCAGGAGCTAGTAGGTAGCACAATTATGAACTACTTTATGCTTAGCATGCCAAAAGCATAGAATAAATCCTTTGCAAACAGAAATACGGTGTCAAGAGTTACTTTTGCATACAAATTTAAAGCAACAAAAAGTGCATTTAGAACAGTATGCATACAGATCATAGTGCAAAAGGAGGGGGGGGGAAGAGGAACTTCCTGCTTAACTGTTTCATCTAGTATTGATTAAGTCAGATTATAATAAATCGTCCCCAAAAAACTGCGTTCCAAAAACAAAATGCAATGCGATGTACTATATTCATGTCATGCTACACAACAACTATTTCCATCAAGTTCATCACAATAAAAATTTACAACAAAACTTCATTCGGACAGTCTCAAAAAAGTGAAAAACAAAAGTACTTGCTTTTCTTAGGAAAAATACTTGCTTGTCTCTACCTCGGCAATTCCTACCCAGCAATAATCAATCTTAAGCACAACAAATTGGGAGAGATGCGCACAATACAGTTCAAAGTGTAATACATCAGGGGATTGAGCTTGTTATACTTCTACTTGTCGTTGTTACCGTAAGCCTCATTGTAAACATGCATAATTCAATAACAGGTACAATAACAGAAGAATGCACAATCCGACCAAACAGAAGCACAAAATTAACTAAAACCCAACGAAGCAACTGAAGAGTACCTCCTCCGCGCCGCCCTTAGTCTCCGACTCGCCGCTCACACATAGCCACTCCGTCGACCCCAGCCCAAATATCTGCAAAACCCAAAATTTTACTCTCCAAACGCATGGCAACTGCACGCGCCTCCCAAAACCACACGAAATCGAACCGAACCACACCGAGACCACCCCCACAGTTCCACTGCCCCCAAATCACTGAGATCACGGCTGGTACCTGCGCGTCAGAGAGGTCGATATCGAGCGTCGGCTCCGACCCGGGCGCCCCGGGCCTAACGAGGCCGAGGCGCGGGGCTCCGGAGGCGCCGTCCCCGCCGAACACGGCCGTGGCACCGGCGGCCTCCAGCGAGGCGGCGGAGACGTCAGAGAAGGAGACGTTGGGGAACACGTCCGATGACGCCATTGGGATCGGAGCCTGGAGTCCGAGAGGCGTGGCTAGGGTTTTGGGCGCCGCGGAGGAGCGGAGGGGAGAGGGGCTAGGGTTTTGGGAGGCGGAGGCGGGAGGGTGGTGGCTCGCGTGGAGTGTTTGTACGCGTGGGTCGACAGGACTGTATCACTTCATTTTTTTATGCCTCGTGCCCTTTTCCTCCTCCCACCGTTGGCTTCTCTCCGGATTTCAATTTGGTGGAGACGACGCGCCGCCAAAGTCACGTCGACGCGGTGAATTCGAACGCGATTTTCCCGCATTCCTACCGACAGGTAGGTCCCGTACCTCCACTACGAGTTTTGGGCCCATCTGTCAGTTACGGGCGCAGGAAGTTTCTGCGTACGCGTAGCATCAGCCCAGAGTTAAAGCTGTCGCTTTCGTGGGTATACGGTTGTGGCACGAGAGGCTTTACTGGAGGCTGGCAAGCTTCCCTAACTGACGTGTAGGGGCAAGCTTCCATAACTGACGTGTAGGGTACAAAGTATTTGGCCCCACGACTCAGTGGGGTAAGTTTGCGGTAGTGATGAGTTTGTTAATCTTGATCTAAATCTGGTAATTTTGGGGAGCGGGCTTTTCGACCCCTTGGATTTGTTCGTTTCCAAGCCCAACCAAACGAAACTCTTCGGGCCATGTCGATGTACTTTAGGCATCGGTACCTGTTTGGAAATTTCCCAGTTTGGCTAAGATCGATTGCGACGTGCATCCACAGCAGATTACACGTGGAGGAAAAAAAGACTGAAGGCCGGTTTTGATACAAAGTATTTTTTAAAAAGTTTCTAGAGAATACTATGTTTCTAAGAAATACTATATTATTAGAAACTTTCAGGTGTTTAGGTACAAGAAACTTTGATAAATCATAGTACGCCGAATACCATAGAATTTTTTGAATTTTTAACAATATACTCTATACCTCTTTTTTTTTCTACGGGTTCACCCTTCCGGAGTTCCGTCTCTATTGTATTATTTCCTCTTCCCCGCTCTCTTTTATCTCTTATATATGGCTAGCACCTCGAAGATGTATACCTCTCCACAATAATTATGACTGGTCGTAGGAGTCGATCGACATGTATTAATCTCTCATGACTCATACATAAGTTCATACAGTAAAGAGATACAACATCATTGCATAGCATCAGTGCAGACATCAGTGCATCAATGTACCAATAAGCCTATAAAAATTTATGAATAAAATCTAGCAACCAAATACATATACGAACATTCTTCAAAATAATACTTGTACGAACAATCATCTAGACGTAACTGCTTTTCTTAATAACATCTAGTTAGCATAGCGTGTATTTTTTTAACAAAATATTGTATGAAATGCTGCAATTCCCAAACACGCTATGGTTTCTGCGCATTTGCAAAATACTACCGTATTCATAAACTATAGTATTTTATGTATTGTACATTAAAAACTATGGTTCTCAAACACTGTGGTTTATAAAAATACTGTAATATCCAAACAGTAGGGCATGTTTGGATGCAAAGTATTTTTTTAGTTTTTTTAGTTTTTCAAGTTGTTTTCCACTCTCTGATAATCAGAACGACCGCATTTCAATTGTGGTACTACCGCAGGTTGGTAGTACCAAAATATACATGGTGGTACAAATATACCAGAGAACGTGTTTTCAAGTGGTTTGCTACTCTATGAAAATCGGAACGACCGCGATTTAATTGCGATATTCCCGCAGATCGGTAGTACTGAAATATAAATGCTGGTACGTATATCACAGAGAGTATGTTTTTGGGAGTTTTGATCTCCCTTGGATCGGTATGACTACAAATCCCTAAGCGGTAGTACACTACTACAAAAGAGGCTATAGCAGACGGCCCATCACAGACGGTTCCTTTGGAACCGTCTGTGTTGGATCTGTTTGGGTTTTGTTTTGGCGCAGCGAGCCTATCACAGACGGTTGTTATTGTGAACCAAATGCGTGATATCTGTGATATCACTGAGCGGTTACAAATATAACCGTCAGTGATATTACATGACGGTTCTATTTTGAGCTATGCGTGATAATTACTATCACGAGCAGTTACGAAATAGAACCGTCTGTGATTTCTGTCTTCATATAAATTGGTAGAGACATCCCTCGGTAGACTTTGCATTGTGTCTACCGCTCAGCGCCACTTCACGCCCTAGCTCCTCCAACTGCGGCTCCTCCTCTATCTTGGTATGAGCTTGGAGATGCTTATGGACTTGGCATTGTATTGTGTGTTAATGCATTGACTAAAAGAAAGGAGAAAAGATAGTGTAGATGCTAACTGTGAATATTGAGAATGGTGTTGTTACTATTGATTTATTACATACTTGCTGAGTCTTGGACTTATGCACCCTTGTTTTTTTTGTTGCTATTTCTAGGTGATCTTTGAGGATGACACAAAGATTTAGCACATGATCGATCTTGCACCGTCAATGTTGGAATAAATAATATTAGCCCTGCAAATATTAGTTTTGAATAATGGTTTCCCTTATAACTAATGAACTAAAATTTGACTTAGGAGTGGTAACTTAATAAAATTGAATTAGGTCTAATAATCACTAAAATTTGAGTTAGGATAATTAATTGGCTTAAAAAAAATAAAATTTACACACCGGTTCACAGTACGGTGGGGTTTGGGTCAAGCAATATTGCATTTACGGTTCCGGTATTTTAGGTTAATAAGTGTTGTATGAGATGATGCCTATATTTGGGTTGCATGAAACATCACAGACGGTTCTTTGAAGTAACAGTCTGTAATGTTTGAATATCACAGACGGTTCTTTGAGGGAACCGTCTGTGATAATCAAACATCACAGACGGTTATTTGAGGGAACCGTCTGTGATGTTTCCACATCACAGACGGTTCCCTCAAAGAACCGTTTGTGATGTTGTTTTTTATAAGGTTCAAAGAACCGATAGGGTTTTGCTCTTAACCCTATCGGTCCCCGACCTCTGCGCCGCCTCCCCGAACCCGGTGCCCATCCTCCACCGAATCCGACGAGCCTCCTCTCCGAACTCCTTCCCGACCCCGGCGCCTCCCCGACGCCGGCGACGGAGGAGTTCACGGAGGAGGCGCCTGCGTCGCTCCCCGACCACAAGGCGGCCCCTTCCACTTCGCTCGTTCGCGCCTCCGCCGCCACCGCCGTGGCCGACACCACCACCTCTTCCCCAAAGCCATCTCCCGGTGATACGTGCCCCATACATCCTCGCCCTCAAACCTATATAGATCTCTCCCTCTAGGTGCTTGGTGTGTTAATTGGCCGTGGAGAGTGATTGAATTAATCGATACAAGATGGGGATACAACAATTAAGTCATTTAGATCGGCAGGCACCATACTGAGACTAATGCTGAGTCTAGCAACTGCTGCAGACCTTTTGTGGTTGATCCATTATGGTTGGGACTAGATGGGGATCTTTACTTTTGTGTGCATAATGTCGGCTATCGCGGGCATTTTTGGATGGTATTGTGTGCATTAAGCTGTTAAGGCATCTCAATCAAATGATGCGATCCAAGTCTTGATCTTTTGTGCTAATTTTGTCTTTGAGTTCTATGAAATTTCTGTAAAATTTAGGTTTTACGATATTGTGTATTCCAATTGACTTGACTTGTGCTGCTTTTTGGACTTTGGGAGTCATGGCTAATCTGTAAAAAATACGCTGCCACAATTACAACATTCAGGTCAAAATTTATGGAAGTGTTGGCATAAGTCAGACTTATAAAGTATTACACAGAGAACAAGGTCCTACTATAGTGCCCAGAGAACTAGGCATGCTTAACTTTCCAAACTAGCTTGCTAAGCTAAGTGTGAAAAATAAACCTTTCTAGAATTTTATTTGTTTACGTTTTATTTGACAAATACCATGAATGCGATACTACGCAAATCCTGATTTTTTCCACGAATGCGGTCATAATGGCTAGTTTCGTGGCCGGGGGCTATAAATACACTCCCACCTGCAGCAAGGCTGGGACCTTTGGTCATATTGAATACT
The DNA here is from genome assembly GCA_036346395.1 of Hsuehochloa calcarea. NCBI lineage: Eukaryota > Viridiplantae > Streptophyta > Magnoliopsida > Poales > Poaceae > Hsuehochloa > Hsuehochloa calcarea. The sequence goes on along the minus strand of CM070609.1, from coordinate 56,222,651 downwards.
CACAAGGTTTTCGTGCTCTGTTTACTACTCTTTTTGCATTCAATTCATTCTTTGAGATAGTTAAGAGTTAGACAAGTGCATTTAATCATTAGTTGATTCTTGGCACTTGAGAGCTTCAAGCAAGAGCTTTGATTTGTTACTCTTGGTGCTTGCTGACACTTAGACGACTTGGAGAAGCTGCACGATGATCACTTCAAGAAGCTTGTGAAGTGACCCGGCGAGAATTGTGATTGATGCGGTGCTCACTAACTCCGGAGGGGAGGAAGAGCAACCATAGTGATCGAGGTTGAAGCTCAATTTGTGGAGCCAGCTTGATTCGTTCAAGCTTCCTCAACACGGACTAGTGAAGACTGATAAGTCCTCGATACCACGGAAAAAACTCCATTGTCTCTATTGTGGTTCAATTCTTGTCTTTACTCTTCCGCATTTACAATTCTAGTACTTTACATGTGTAAAATTGCTTAACTAGAATTTTATATAGTTTAGAGTACTTCTTAACTGTGATAAATTGTTAATTAGAAGAAGAATTTAAAAAACCTCTTATTCACCCCATCGAGTCGGTTATCCTTGATCATACAACCTTGTTTGGCAGTACAAAGCCTACGGCGAGCGTGTCCGAATTAGTTTCGGCGACCAGAAGGGGAGTGAGCATCTGTTGCTCACGCGCACGCAATGGGAGAAGGGTCAGGCAGCGGCACAAAGAAGAACCGTGACTGCAGCGGTGGCCGTGACAATGTTGGTGACTGTGGTGGCGGCTATGACGATAGGGAGGACAACAGCGACTCCGAAACCAATGAGCGTAAGTTCAACAGGAAAAAGATCAAATGCTACAACTATGGCATCCGAGGGCATTTTGCCAATGAGTACCGCAAGTCGAAGTAGGAAGATGCACATTTTGCTGTAGCGGATGACGAACTAGCGCTACTCTGAAGTTCAGCGAGAAAGTACTCGAATAATGACAACAATATTAGGGGGTGATTTGTTGAATTAATTTTGTTGCTTAGTTCTTTCCATGTTTGCCGTGCGTGCATTTGCACTGGTATGAGATAAGTTGTCAACTAATTAATTTCAGTTCGATCTGTTAGCTGATACGGTTAGGATTTGTTAGCTGATTTGATTAGCATAATCATATGGATTGTGATTTTATTAGCGTAATAATAGGGATTGTGATTTGTCTTTCCTTTGGTGTTTAAATAAGAAATAGAAAACGAAAAGCTACAACAAGTTAGTGCGGCGCAAAATCCTCTCGCGTTTTGGATGTTGATCGGAGTCTCCGGAGAGATTGCGTTCGTTGTGTGTTCGTGTTCGTGTTCGCGGTGAGTACTCGTCGGCTTGGTGCCAACATATACCAGTCTGCCATTTGACCCCAGCCCTGCTTGTTCGGATCAGACCTCCACTCCTGATTTCTAACAGTATTGGGAATATTTGTTTCGCAAGAATTTTAAGAGGAAAAAAAAACCCAATGTGATCCCTGTATGATTCCCACGAAATTCCTTGCGTTACAACTTCGCCATTTTTACCATCTATATTAAAAAAAAAACCTATAATCTTACAGGGCCTGTTCATATACAGGGGATTTCGATTTGAATCATATGAACCAAATCCCAAAAAATTCCTGACAAAACCCCATTTCAAACATCACTTGACAGAAATAATAATAGAGAAAAAGGATAAACAACCAAAAAAAGCCTAACGTCCATCCCAAAAGGCCTAATAGGCCCAAACTCCAACTGCCACGAAGGCCCAAATATAGCCTAGGATTTATGAATCCGTCCTCGTATAAATGCAGACCTTACCACCCGTTCGTTCCCCCTTCCCTGCCTGCCCATCAACCGCGCCGCCGCTGCCGCAGCACACGTGTGCTCCTTCCCGAGAGGTACACCTCAATTTCATCCTCCCTAAATTTCTTTATTCTTCTTATTCGATGATCCCTAGTCCCATCTTAACCGCACGTCAATTCGGCCGCTAAGTTACAGTTCAGGGAAAAAAAGATCGCCGCCGAGTTACTCAGATTCTTATATTTGGCGTCAATTTGGCTGTCCTCGCGAAATTTGCGTTCTACTTTTGTAGTGATTAGGGTCTGTTAGAATTGTTTATCCTGCGTGATTGCATGGTTTAGTTACTGCGAATCTACTGTTTGATGCGTACAAGATGTCATCACCGAAGAGAAAAGGGTTTATTCCTGTAACTGCTAAACCTAACTAGTGAGGTAACTTGTGATTGTTTAGTGGCAGTTGTATTTAGACGATGCATGTGGTCTCAATACAAGTGAAATGTAGTTGTGAATTACGATCAAATTTACTCTATGTGGAATGGATTGGATGCATTTGATCTTAACTATTTCTTCACATGCAATAGTACTTCAAATATTATAGTTTGGCGTATCTTGCTGATTGGTTGGGTGTAGGGTCGTTGCTGGGATTGATTTTGGTGGGTACTGGGGTTATGCCACTTTGGTATAGAACTATAGACCATAGCAAACTTCACAGCCCTTCTTGTTTCTGGATTTGATCTGTAGCACAGCTATTCTTGTTTCTGGATTTGATCTGTAGAGCTTACTTATATAGTTATCTTCTTTATATGGAAGTATCCTTTGTAATTAGTTTCTTTGCTAAATGACGTATCCGTTTCTTCTGTGATCAGCAGTAGTGTTGCGGTATCCCTCCAGTCGCCACCATGCAGAACGAAGAGGGTCAGATGGTGGATCTCTATGTCCCCAGGAAGTGGTACGTGCAGTCGTGTTCTTGGCGAAGTACCGCGGAATGGTAACCCTTCTCATGCTTGCTCTGTGTTGGTCCTTGCAGCTCTGCCACAAACAGGCTCATCACTGCCAAGGACCATGCCTCAGTCCAGATCAACGTCGGGCACTTGGATGAGAATGGACTGTATGATGGCCGCTTCAGCACATTTGCTCTCTCTGGATTCATCCGTGCTCAGGTGCTTTACCCCTGTTATCCTGACACCACTCGTGGCTTTAGACTACATTGTGTGAAGGATCGTTGTTCTATCTTATCGCTGTCATGAAATGGGTGGGTTTCCTGTTTAGCATTTTGTCCCATTGAGTTCATGGGAATAATGTAGATCACGATAGTGACATGCTTGTAGTTTCCTTTGATGTGTGCAGGAATAGTTGCTTAAGATATGATTTGCATCAGTGAAGCCAGTAACTGCATAGTATTCTGCACATTAAGTCCATAAACTTGAGCTGTAATATCTATGTTAGCAAAATATCACAGTAAATTGGAACAGGAGAATCTAAAGACAACTTATGGAGGATGGTTTTTTGTTGGGAGATTAGAAGTATAAAACTGTTTAGCCACTCAAGTTGAAGACCCATTCCCCATTCTTTGATTCGCTTCAAGTGTCTTCCATCCTCATGTATGATACCATTTGAGATTATCCACAACCGGATTCAATTTTTGTTTGGGCATTTGAAAAGGGCGAAGTTGAAATGAGGCTGTTAATATCCGAATTGCAGATATTTGATCAGTTGTGCATGGGTGTTGTATACTTGGATGGCGTACATATTTTCATTTTCTAGTGTTCCTATGGTGAATATTTGTGGCTAACATGAGTTTTAGATTAGTTTTAGGGTTGCATGTCGGTTAATATTGATATTGTTGTGGTTAATACTGCGATAATGAGTGAATTGATTAAGAGTGTTGTGTGATCTTATTCATACATGATTGCTGCTGCATCTGCCCTTCTTGGTTCTTATACCGTTTAGTTTTGCAGGGCGACGCTGACAGCGCATTGGACAGGCTCTGGCAGCAGAAGAAGGCTGAGATCAAGCAGTAGATCAATTCGCTTGGAAGGTTGCTAGAATAGATCATTATGAAGTCGCAGTGAACCTTACATGAGACTTGGTTATGGTTGTTTATGCCTTGCCTACGAATGGTCTGTGCTGTCTATATGATGAAACCGTAGACTTGATGTAATACTTCGGAGAATATGCTTGAAATTCTGAACTGCGTTTAGGCATCCATTGCCAATTTACAGCTTGTCGTTGAGTTGCTGTGTTTTTTTCATCGCATAGGAATTATCCAACATTGCATACTAGATAACGTGAACGCTATAGTTTCTCTAAATAATGAATATATGGTAGACGATTTGTGCGTGGAGCTGCTGCCAGAGAAAACGGTACCGGTTGCCAAAAAATTTCGGAGGCTAGTGATACCGACCAGCGGTTACTGGGTTTTTTTTGGAATTTGTTCAGCTGAAATTTTTGAATCCAACTTTGAAATTCTGTTTTTTATTTTCCTCAATCAACCGAGAAATCTTCGAAATTTAGCCGAAAAAACTTGAGTCTCTGCTGACTGGAGATCACTGTGGAGTCTCCAATGCTCGTTTAACATCAGCAAGATCAGCAACAGAAACATGCATCCGCAGGGTCGGCAACAGAAACATCAAGAACAACAAAAGCACGCAAGAACGCCCGGTAAGAATGGAGGGGGCTGAAATCTTGCAAAGATTTGGAGACTCAGGGGCTGAGCACGCAGCACTTAGCCGACAAGAACAACCTGCGTCGAGGAGGCATTGAGGTAAAAAGTGTTAAGAAACCGGGCCCAGGACTGCGGGAGTCACGCCCGATCTGGCCGAGGACTCGGAGAGTCACGGCCCAGTGAACTCCTCATCCCGTAGTCTATAAATAGAGGTCACCCCCTCTCATTGTAACCCTAATTTGATCCGAAGCAATAAGCGGACCACGAAGTCCGCATATCTACGTGTTCATTCTTTGTTGTGTTCTTGTGTTCTTCATCGTTCTTACGATTACGATCATTGTATCTGAGGTACCGTTGATTTGGACTACTCGCCAATGACGGTTACTCAACACGTTATCGGACGATCGACTCTCCTCGCATCGAAAGGTAACCGTCGAAGAACGACACTCGTAGATTGAATCGTATTTTCTAGATTGCTTTCAATTCTGCAAATTTGCTTTCTAGATTGTTTTCTCTGGTGCAAATCTGTTCTAATCTCTGCGGTGACTTGAAGTCGCCAACACAATGTTGATCGGTAGATTGCATGAAAGATCGGATGTCGATTATGCAGTAGATTGAAATTACATATTCACCATGGCCAGGCTCGAAGTCGCCGTCGGAAGAAAATTGCATCACATGAGCAGTTTTTTCCTTCTATTCTTTCTTCGCATGAACGGTACCAGCGAAAAAAAAAAAAACATCACGGTCGGCGCACGACACGGAAGTCGTCTTGCGCGACTTGCCCCAACAGCCGACCCACACGGCGCGCGCTCCTCCACCGACTGCGGCCGGTCATTGGCGCCCTCTGACCCAGCGAGCCACGGTCACCGCCACTGACGGCCGAGCACCGGCCATGGTCGCCGGCGTCCTGACCGTAGCATCTTCGGATCGGCCGCCCATGGTCGCCGGCGTCGGCGCCCCGCGTCACTCGGCGGCGGCGGCTCCCATGAAGGGCCGCCGCAGCCGCCGCCGCCATGCAGTGGCTCCCTCCATGGGAGCCGCCATTGCCCGGAAAGCGGCGCTCCCATGAAGGGAGCCTGCCGCCGAGTGGCTCCTCCATGGGAGCCCATTGCCCGTCAAGCTGGCGGCTCCCATGAAGGGCCGCCGCCGCCGCCATGAGGTGGCTCCCTCCATAGAAGCCACCATTGCCCGAAGGCTGGCGGCTCCCATGAAGGAGCCGCCGCCACCCGAAGGACTCGGCGGCAAAGCAAAGCGGCGACCTTTTGGGCGGCTCGTATAAACCGACGAAAAAAAAAAAAAAAGAAAAGCGAAAAAAGGGCCGTTTTGCGAAAGGTCCTCGGTTTTTCAGTAAATTCTGCGAAAAATTTCTCGAATTGAAGTTTTCACGTTTTAGCCCTAAAAATTGCGAATTATTGAAAATTCGTATTCCAGCAGAAAAGGGCCTCGGGAATTCAAATTTTGAATCGGTTTTTGCATTTGAAGCATATTTTACCTTGTTATTATTATTTCTATGCAATTTATTTACTGTATTTACTGTCTTGGTTATTTGTGATTATTATTTTTGCTTTTAATCCTTTGAAAATAGCGATAAATCATGAAAATGCATAGAAAAATCGAAAATATTATAAAATTTTTGCAACCATTTTATGCAAATTACGGTGATAATCTTATACACTTTACGTATGAATATGCGGATGACTAGTATTCTGAGCAAGGAGTTGAAGAGGCGTGACATAGCCATAATTATCTGACTTGGGCATCGGATGTCGAGATTGTACTTGGAGCAAAGAAGCTCCGTGCTGCTATTGGACTTGACACCCTGAAGGACGTCGCTCCAACTGCTGAGGGGAATGATCAAGCACTTCATTTCCTTAGACATCATCTCTGCCTAACACTCAAAAATGAGTACATGGCAGAAAAGAACGCACTAGCCTTATGGACCGCACTCAAGAAGTGGTTTGAGAAGCTAAAGTACACCATCCTTCCTCGTGCGAGGCGAGTTGGAACAATTGCGTTTCTTGAGCTACAAGGCCGTGGGAGAGTACAATTCTACATTGCACGAGAATTTGTACAAGTCTTCAACTATGTGGTAAAGTAACCCAGACGGCGAGAAGATAGAAAAACTCTCTCTACCTTCCACCCCAGCGGTGCAATCCAGCGCAACTATCGGCGGGATGGCTACAAGGAGTATCTTGAGGCGATCGATATCATGCAAGTTGCGGAAGCTCAAGATGAAGTTCTCAGAAAGAACTACATCTCACGACCACCTAGTAGCAAAGTTGGACTTGAAGTCAGCATAGCGGCTACAAGGTGAAAGCCTCACTCAATAGAAAGAGGCGGGAAGGGTAAGGTCATGGGTCATAAAACCAAGCGGTGCCCAAGCCAAGAAGGGTGGACAAAAGAAGCGCGACGGGAAGCCATATGGTCGGCGGGACCAAATTTGCTACAAATGTGGCACTTGGGGTCATTGGTCCCGTGTTTGCCATGAATCGCAACACGTGATCGATGCATTCAAGGCCAAGAAGAAGGGCAAAGGACAGCATGAGGCACACCTCGCTATTGCGGGCATAGGGGATCCACAATCATGGAATGCACCCATGGATGTGGACATCCGATGGCGCTCCACCACACCTCCTTTGGACATCACGGCGGCATTGTGTAGTTGCCAATGAGGCGAGATGAATGAAGCGCGAGATCGAGCGAAGTATCTTCATTCTTGATTCGATCTAGTGCACACATTGCACTTAGTTTTATAGTCATTCTGATTTTTGGTTGCAATAGAATAATAATCTTGCATAATGGTTGTAAGCTCTAGGAGAGCAAAGAAATAAATTCTTATTATGAGTCTGCATGACTTTTCATCGTATTAATAAAGGCAATTTGTGTTCATTTTGGAGTACTTTATATGTATGGTTGCTTGCTACCTATATTAATAAATATTTCATATATATCGAGCAGCGTGTGGCGCCTATGGAGGAAGTATGCTTAGCGACGGCGGCAACTGTGAATACCATATTAAGAGAGACAAAAATTTTTGATCAATCGGCAAGAATCTTTGGTAGTCTTACAACAATGCGCGGCGATACTTGTGTAATAGGCTCGGGAAGAGCCACAATTATACTCCGATGGGCACAACATTGGTCATTGAAGAAGCCTTGTTGTACCCAGAATCGACTAGGACTCTCTTAAGCTTTAAAGATATCCGCTAACGGTCTCCACGTAGAGGCGAAGAAGAGTATGGTAAGGAATACCTACTCATTACAAAGCGAGGAAAATGGAAAAGGGTATTAGAAAGACTTCCTTCATATGAATCAGGCTATACTACACTCATATTAAGGCATCTGCGACCTATCTTGTCATGAAAGCGATTTTTAGAAGCTCGAACTTTTACATCTGCAGCATGATAGATTAGGCCACCGGTCTTAGAATGATGAGAAATATAATTACTAATTCTCGGGGACATAATATCAATGTAAAGAATTTTCCGAATCGAGAAGATTTCGTGTGCCTGCATGTGCCACAGGAAAATGATTACTAGACCCTCTACTCGAAAGTAAAGGATGAAATCCTGCATTCTGGATCGTATCCGAGGAGACATTCTTGATCCTATCACCCCTATCGGGGCCATTTAGGTACTTTATGGTGCTCATCGATGCTTCCTCGAAATGGTCATACGTATGCTTCTTCTCTCGAGAAACCACGCTTTTGCAAAGCGATCTCATGAGATAATTAAGATTAAGAATAATTTCCACGATCATCATGTGAAGTCCATCGGGATGGACAACATTTGGAGAATTTACTTCAAAGGCTTTTGATGATTATTGTATGGCAATGGGAATTACCGTTGAGCACTCTGTACCACATGTCCACACCAGAATGGACTAGCGAAGCATTGATTAAAAGAATTAAATTCATTGCCCGACCGCTCTTGCGAATTGTAATTTGCCAACTACATGTTGGGGACACGCTTGATCCTACACGCGATAACTCTCATCAATTTTCGACCATCGACATATAACATCCATTCACCTATGCAACTAGCGCAAGGGTCAACAGAAAATATCCCATCTTGAAGGTTTGGTTGCAAGGTTTATGTACCTATACCACCACCGCAATGACGCAATGGGCCCTCTCAGAAAGTGCAGGATATACATTGGTTATGAGACAACATCCATAATCAAGTATCTGGACCCAATATTTGGAGATTTGCATCTGACCAGCCTTGACGACATATTCGATGAGGATAGTTTCCGTCATTAGGGGAGAAATCAACCCCTTGATGAAAAATGTCGGAAGCGGCGTGGCAAGCCACGGGAATCCATGCACATGACCAGCGCCTTGGTGAAACAAATAGAAGTCGAAGATAATTGATTTGCAAGCATTAGCGAATCAAGCTGCTGACCACTTTAGTGATTTGAAAAGTGTAACCAAGTCGCATGTGCACGCGCAATGCGCCGGAGAGGTTGAAATACCAAAGAAAATTGAAGGTATCCTAATCCCGTCCGAGGCCTCGGAATAAAGGGCGAGAACTTGACCCCTCGAATCCCAAATGTAGGGGCGCTTTGGCGAAAAGGATAAGAAGGACTTGAAACAACCGATCACTTGAAGTTCCCCATAACGAGAAAGGAGCCAATTGAGACTGACACGGTATGGAACCTTGACAAAAGGCATACAGATTTGAATATTCCCACGGAGGAGATATCGGGATGGATGTGTGCACACATCGAATTTGAAAAACTAAAGGACTTGCCCATAGCTGAAAGCGTGGTAAGCAAGTAGAAACATTAAATATCGCCCCATGAAGAAATAGCTATAAATTATGTGACCACGGGAGAATCTATGAATAGAACAACGACCAATATCGACATTTATTTTGCAAAGAAAATTGCCAATCATCGATCTTGATCGAGCACTGCGTCGCTCATTGAATGTAAGAAAAGATCAGTTGGAAAGATTGGAAGAAGGCAATAGAAGCGAAATTAATATCTACGAATAAAGAGAGGTGTTTGGGCACGTAAGCCATACGCCTCCCCATGTGCACCAGTAGGGCATAAGTGGGTATTTGTTGAAGAGAAATGAAAATAATGAAGTTGTAAGACATAAAGCAAGGCTTGTTGCACAAGTTTCACCCAACGACCGAGTCGATTATGATGAAACTTATTCCCGGTCATGGCGGAACTACCTTTAGATATTTAATCTCAATGGCGATAAACTTGAATTTGGAAATGAAATTGATGGATGTAGTAGCGCATACCTTTATGGGAACTTAGATTCGGACATTTACATGAAGGTACGGAAGGTATCCTGTCCCGAACCAAGGCAGAGCAAATAGAAATGCATGCGATTGTGCAACTTCGAGAAAGTCCTTTGTATGGATTGAAGCAATCGAGCGAGAATGTGGTATAATCGGCAAGTGACTTTCTGCAAGAAAGGCTACGAACAATGAGGATTGTCCTGTGTTTTTATCTGGCGATCCAGGATGGATTCTGTATAATCTCAGTATATGTAGATGATCTGAATATCATCGGAACCATGGAAGATATTAAGAAAGCAAGCTCTTACCTGGAATCAGAGTTCGAGATGAAAGACTTGGGTAAAACTAAGTACTGCCTAGGCCTGCAGCTTGAGCATACCCCTGAAGGTATTCTAGTACATCAGTCAACATACACTCAGAAAGTGTTGGAGAGGTTTGGTTTTGAAAAGGCATATCCTTGAAAGTGCCGATGGTCGGGAGATCCTTGCGACAAGACAAGGACCGTCTGGACCTAAAGAAGAGGGAGGAAGTCACGGGACCGGAATTCCCATACACGAGTGCAATAGGAGCACTCATGTATCTAACAAGCTGTACTAGACCGGATATTGCATTTGCGATAAACCTATTAGCAAAGTGCAGTCTGAGAACCTACCAAAAGGCATTGGCGGGGAATAAAAGGCGTCTTAGATACCTCCAAGGAAGCAAAGATCTTGGTCTATTCTCTGAAAGAACCAAGACCTTACCATGATTAGCTCTGAGATCTTTGGGTACTGTCGGACCCTTTGCAGCTAAATCACAAGCAGGCTATGTATTCTGTGTGGTGGGCGCATGATTTCATGGAAATCGTCTAAGCAAAGTCTTGTATCTACTTGACGAACCACTCGAAATCATAGCACTATCTGAAGCCTCACGAGAATGTTCTTGGCCCGACGGATGATTCACCACATCCGGCGGTCATGTGGATTGGATCTGCACAAACCCTACCATTATCTATGAAGATAATGCGACATGTCGCCAAATGCAGATGGGTTATGTGAAGAGTCCCTTACAAAGCATATCAATCCCAAGTTCTTCTATGCTCATGAAATGCAAAAGATGGGCGAAATTAAGTCTTGCATACTAAGTCATGTGAAAATCTTGCAGTTTATTCACTAAGTCACTTCGACATCTAGTTTTGAAAGATGCATCGTGGAATTGGAATGATAAGACTTAGACAAGTCAGAATTCGGGGAGAATCTTCACGAACTCATTATTGAATCTTGATCACGAAGATCAAGTACCCAAAGAATAAATCTCGGAGATTAAATGAAATTGGGTGGATTGTACTCTTTTCCCTTACGAGTTTTCACGAAGTTTCTCGGCTAAGGTTTTTGATGAGGCAATTCATGCAACACAGTGAGAACACATGACATGTACTCTTTCTCCAAATTTTTCCCTTTGGGTTTTATGGAGTTTTGATGAGACATGAACATGTTGGATGAGTGTTCAAGGGGAGTGTTAAGCGGGCCCGGGACTGGAGAGTCTGGCCCGATCTGAGCCGAGGACTCGGAGAGTCGGCCCAATTGAACTCCTCATCCGTAGTCTATAAATAGAGGTCACCCCTCTCATTGTAACCCTAATTTGATCGAAGCAATAAAGCGGACCACGAAGTCCGCATATCTCGTGTTCATTCTCTTTGTTGTGTTCTTGTGTTCTTCATCGTTCTTACGATTCTGATCATTGTATACGAGGTACCCGTTCGGACTGGACTCGCCAGCGACGGTTACTCAACAAAAAGAAGGGCAGCCAGTGTCGTCTACTAAAGCTGGAATAGGTGTTGTGCTGTTACACTTGCCGGGCGTTTGTGAGTACCACGTCCAGGAAGGTTCTCAAGCTCATTCACCTCTTTCGTAGCAGTGGTTTCCTCTTGAGCCCTAGCTTTCTTGTTCACAGCCTTCGCGCTTATTGTAATCAGAATGTTTTGTGTTTAAAGCTCACGACTTCCTTTAAAAAAAGTTCATTCATGTTTTTTACAAATTAAATCACAACGGGAAATTCCAATTCTTTTTTTTTTTGTAGATATGGGAAATGCCGTGGCAAGATTTTGGACTATTCCAACTAGCATCGTGCATAGCCATTCCGTGCGTCTAGGGGCACTGCGGATGCTGGGTGTCGGTCTGACTGCAAGGAAGGGCCAACACAACATCATGCATGGCCATTTCGGACGCTTAGTGGGCACCACTATGAAGGGGCTAGCGTAGCATCGTTACCTTGTGTTGAGGCCCGCTGACGATATTTTTTGGGCCAACGGTCGTAAGGGTGAATCTATCTCCACGAGTGTCAGGTTAAGAAGGCATTGGTTCGGGTGTCCGCGCATGCAATTTCAGCCTTTATAGAGGTGATTTGTGCGATGATTTGGCCGATCCGGACGACGGGTTTATTTTTTAAGCTAAGGGCAAAATCCACCTCTACAACCCCGTGTAGGTGTGTTTGGCATCGTGTGTGGCCATTTCGGACGCCTAGGAGGCACCACGGATGGTTGGAGCCGGTTGGACCGACACAAAGGAGCCAACACAATGTCATTGCCCTGGTCAGGTCTCGCCTACGGCCATCGGGGCGAATCTATCTCCACTGGAGTATCGGGCCAAGCCGACATCAATCCGGGGGGCCATACAACCTTCACGGAGGTGATTCGTGCGATGATTCGGGCCGATGGCTTGTTTTTAAAGCCAGGGGTGAAATCCACCTCTGTAGTCCCGCATACATGCGTGGACATTTCTGGCACCTAGGGGTAGGGTGTTGGAAATATGCCCTAGAGGCAATGATAGAGATGATGATATTTCATTATGTTCATGATTTTGATAGTATGTTATCGTGTTCCTTGAATGAATCATTTGTTATAGATCAATAAGTATGTGACTTGTTGGTGGAACTCTTTAACTTATATGATGTCATTCTAAATGTATCCATGGTCGAAGGTCACTGGTCGGAACACCAGTGACTCTATGACTAGCACATGTATTGATTGATGACCTTGTTTCACCGATCATGGATATAGAGATATCGAATCAATAATGTGAGCACATGTTAGAGAACATGGTGTTGGATAGATCCATCATTGAGACACTATTGAGATTGTTATGAATCTTTGTATCATTAGTTGGTCTCAAGTAATGATGATGTATAATTCTTAGACCTGAGATCAGCATGGTTTCCTACATATGTAATAAATCTCTTAGGGGTTACCAAACGCTACTTTGTAACTGGGTAGTTATAAAGGTAGCTTTCGGGTATGCTATGAAACATGCGGAGGAATGTGACTGGTCGAGATGGGATTTGCCCCTCCTAACATAACAGGAGAGATGTCTACGGGCCTCGTGGTGATCGGATAAAGAAAGTGCATGGCCATGCCACTAGTGGTCGAAGTGTCGACCACATGATGTTATCCGACACTCGATCGAGAAAGTATTGAACAGTCCATGGATGACACATCATCTCACCTGGAGTTCAACCAGACATCGTGAGGCAAAGGGAGAATACATGAGTAGGTCGCTTAGTTTGATCGATTCTGGACTAGTTGTATGGAGATACGTCTTTGGTCGGTCGGCGGTCAAGCGTAATAATGAATGGTAAAAATCGGTCGTAAGGAGTTACTGAATGGTGGTGACCAATTACAACACAGTCGTATAGAGATCTGGTGGTCGTAAGTGATGAGGACGATCATAGATCATATTACATCAAGGTTCGTCAGATTTATTCTATGTGTTTTTGGGAATAGTTATGTGCTGCTAGGTACCGCTAACGACTAGTGATCGAAAAAGAGTTTCCGAGTCATAACCGATTACACATGAACCTGTGGGGTCGCACACTTAAAGGGCAATGATCTGTTTTGGATGGTGATTCAAATCCGTATAGGCCACGAGTTCCTAATGGGCCTCAGGTACGAGATCCATCATGGATGCCTATATAAAGAGGGGCGGTGGCCTGGGGTAAAGGAGGAGAGGATGATCTTTGGAAGAACTCCTGAAACCCTAATAGCCACACCTTCTTTACCACGCTGCCAGAGCTAGCACTCCAGTGCGTGGTGATCCTGCCCCGTACGTGTGGATACCTCGGAGGTGTTGTTGCGAAGCATCAGCACTAGGACGATCCGCGACTTGTGTTGATCACCGAAGTCGGAGAAGAAGTCGCGTGGTGGGTACGACCACTCGAAGAAGCAGACGCGCATCGAGTACGACTACTCGAAGGAGTCGCGTCGTGAGTACGACTACGATCGCATCAACTCGCTTCTAGCGACTCTACTTCGCTCACAGTCGGTGCGTCTAGCGGTAATCTCGTGATCTATTACTTGCGGTGGTTCCTTGGTTGCGCGGTAAAATTTTGTTTGTGCTATCGTAGCATTACCGCGTATCCTTACAGTGGTATCAGAGCCATGCCATCTAGTTCTAGATTCGGATTGGACACATATTATGATATGTGGCAGTTATAGATGTGATCTATCTCTATTTTGGCGGTGGTCGATATGATCGTTCATGTGCATTGGTGGTAGGATGAGTTTTTATTCATTATTCCGTGATCGTGCTTGCATGGTCGTATCACGACTTGCCTCTACCGGTCGGTTTCCACCATCGGGGCAGACAGTGATCGTAAATCCATTGGAGCACGCGAAGATCAATGTGGTTGATCGAATCGGAGTTATGATCGATTATGTACCAGATGTTTTATTACGCTTGTTCACGATCACCTTACATGATACTTCTACCAGTCGGAGTTCCGCCATCGGAGTATGCCGCAGTGTGTGGTCGTATCAAGGCAATGATCAGATCGGTTCGGAATAGGCTTAATGTGATTAATCTGATGATTTCCAAGGTTCGGTTTTATGAATGAGATTCATATTCCGAAATTTTTTTTTGAGCGCGTCTGTAGGACCGAAAAGGCGACTAGGGGGTGAATAGGCGCTTTCAAAACTTTTTCGCCTAAATCAAAAACCAACACGAACTTTACTCCTTTAGCTATGAAAGCTAAGAAGATCAGTAAGCACACAACGGAAGTCTTGTGTTGGATTTGATAAACCCCTCAACCACACGACACAAGTGGAGAAAAGAACTCTTTGTTCTTCCTTTGGTCTTGGGCGGTCCGACCGGCTACCACAGGCGGTCGGACCGACGGTCAACAATGATCCGACCGTGACTAACTAGCGGTCGGACCGGTGGGCAATGATTCGACCCGCAAACCAATGATCTCGAATACAGGCGGTCGAACCGCCGTTGAAAACGGTCGGACCGGTAGAGTCGATCTTGAAAAACTCCACCCAAATCCAAAAGCGAAATTTGATCCAACTTTTGATTCAACCAATAAAACTTGACCAAATTTCTAGCACACCTCCTAATGATATTGGAGACCTATTTCTAGCGACGATCCGTCGAGATCCACTTCGCAGAATCGATCTCTCGAGATTTTACCAAAGAAGTGCACAAACCCTAGAAATGAGAAAATCATGATTCAAGACTTGCTTGTGGGGGTTTGATGAACTAGATGACTCTAGGAGTAATCCCACACATCAAAGCAAGATAAAGTAGG
Source organism: Hsuehochloa calcarea (assembly GCA_036346395.1). Taxonomy (NCBI): domain Eukaryota; kingdom Viridiplantae; phylum Streptophyta; class Magnoliopsida; order Poales; family Poaceae; genus Hsuehochloa; species Hsuehochloa calcarea. Next base: position 56,207,396 of record CM070609.1, on the reverse strand, counting down.
CCAAGAGACCAAGCATGAACCTTTGAATCAAGGAAGCACCAAAAACATCCAAAGAGAGAAGAGCACAAAGGAGCAATTGATCTTTCAATTAAGCATCACAAGATTGTTCACTCACAATAGATGCTTACAAAGCCTCTCCACCAAGGAGGGCAAGAGCTCAACAAGGAGCACACTCCAAACCCTAGTTCTCCTCTCCTCTCCTCCAAACCCTAGAAAAGGAAGAAGGGGGCTAAATGAATGCTTGGCTTAGTTTTCCATCTCCCTTTCCTATTTATACTAGAGAGCTAGGGTTTCCTTTTGGGGTCACTTACACATGGGACCCACACACAAATAACTCTTGAAGCAATCGCTTTGCTTCACCACGTGTAGGTTGATCAGCGGTTCTCATCGCGTCGCCAAGCCTCTCTTGTCCGAATCCCATCGGAACCTCCCAGAGACTCGCACCGATATCCGCACCGCTGATCCAACCGGTATGTCGAACCACCGTTCGATCTATCTTATCCATCTGCACCATGCTTGTGTCACACGACCTCACCCGTATCCACGATCGTTACGGACCTCGGCTCTCCAAGCGTAGTCGATCCACTTCATCATTGACGTCGTTGACACGCAAGCCACACCGCAACAATAGACAAACAAACCGTTTTGGGAACAAGTTCTTCACAACTTGACCCACGTTAATTCCGCAATGCAATATACAACAATAAAGCATTGAAGTTCATATAATAACACACTCAAAACAAACTCAATGCAACACTTGGCTCACCTCCAAGATTGCCGGTCTGCCAGCCCCACGGGGCGGTCCGACCGATTCATCTTGATCGGACCGCTCCCACAACGCGGTCGGACGGTCCAAGACAGCCAAAATTCAAGCGAGAAATTCAAACCTTCGGAAATTTCAAACGAATAGAACTTTTGACTGGGAGCTCCAAAAATGATGGGACCACATCCAGGAGACTCCCCTCACTTGCCTACACAACCTATTTTTGGCCCAGCTCCAAAAACCCAAATTTCATTGTGGCGGTCGGACCAGCCACCATGGCCGGTCGGACTGCTCCACGGGCGGTCTGACCGCCCAAGACAACCGGTCGACCGCCGATGGGCTGCGACCTTGGAGCAAACCCGAAAGCGAGATTTTGCAAACCAACAACGCCATTGCCAATTGACTCATCATCCTGAGATCGTGCACATATCCTCACGATATCCACAATCTCCCCCTTGATGAACACATTAGCAATTCCCAAGAAAATGTGGTTTTTCAAAATGAAAAGTAAAAAATTCGCCGTTTTCGCATAAAGGCACAACTTGGTCCAAAAGCAAGAAAAACTTAGGAACCGACCAAGCTGGCTTCAGAATAGTATAGGCAAGTGAGATAAGGCAATGAAAGCACCAAAGGATTCAATTTCCAGAAAGTAGCCAAAAATCTCACTTAGGTCCAAATGAGAGGCAATTTTTCTATTTGACCTTTGATCATTGTGAGTATTTTTCAATTGCAAATGAAATCAGGAAAAGGCAATAGAACCACAAGACTTAACTCACTATGATCACAAATTTTCAAAAGGTTCAAAATTTTTATTTTATGAAGTTCTTTTATATTAAACCTTGAGTATGAAACCAAAAGCTCCAACATCATTTTCTTCACAATCTTTCTCCCCCTTTGACAATGAATTCATCAAGATGCATGAAAAAGAAAGAGCATGAAGGAATGACTTTATTTTTGAACTTTAGTAAAAAGGAGCCATGACCATTATACATGGAGACAGTACAAGTATTATACCAAGCCATATAAAGAGTAGACGCTATATTCAATCATGGCAGAACATGTACTGCAAAGCTAAAACCAAGATAGCAGCAATCTGAGATTAACAGAATTAAAATCATGAAAAGTTGCTCAATGTCATAGATTCACTCCAAGCAACCAAAAATGAGTCAAGCCATGTCTATAAGTAAGAAGAGACTCAAAACAGGAATTGAGGCATTTTGAGCATTAAGGGAATTCTTTTGAAACACAGCTCAAGCATTTAGCCCTTTTTGGACAAAAATTCTTTTTTTTTGCTGTGCTAGATCTCAAGCCTTGCCACGACCATCTCAAGCGATAAGCTTAAAAGAATGATCTAGGTCATCCAAAACTCCCCCTGAGTTCATGCCTAGTGCAATGGCAAGCTGTCTCATGAGAAAGGATTGGTGAGATCAGTTTTTTCATACGAGAAAATCTCATTTTTCATTTGCTTGACTTAAAAAGATAAAAAGCTCATTTTTCATCTCAAAATAAGTTCAAGACTCAATTCAACCTATTTGACATGGCAAGAATCATAAGATGATCACTAGAGCAAACCTAGTCACAAGATCCAACAAGACATAATTTGATTCAATTTGCTCACAGATATAAAGCCAGCAAGGCAAAAGCTAAGCCAAACATGAAGAGCCATAAAGGAAGTCTAGCAGACTATCACTTAATATGACAAGGTATAGAAGATGAAATCAAGTCATACAAGGATAATAATCAAAGCTCCACTAAATTTAAAATACAATGCAAGACAAATGAATTGAAACATGCATTATGATACAATGAATGCAAAAAGAGCAACTTCCCCCTCAAAACAGCCCAATAGGACTAATAACCCTAACTCTCCCATAAAGTAGCAAAGCGAGAAGAATCGAGAGCTTTAGTGAAAATATCGCAAGTCGTTGCTCGGACTCTACAAAGTGAAGCACAACATCACCTTTCTCAACATGGTCTCTCAGAAAATGAAATCGAATATCAATGTGTTTAGTCCCGGAATGTTGCCTTTGGGTTTTTGGCATTGTTAATTGCGAAGTGTTGTCACGAAAAGAGGAACACTTCCCAAAGATAACCCATAGTCCATGGCGTGGATAAAATCCAGAGAACACGAGAAAGCGACCTTTGGCGGCGACTACATACTCGGCCTCGGTAGATCAGGCAATGTAAGACTATTTTCTAGAAGACCAAGAAACAAGAGATGTGCCCAAGAAATGACAAGTGCGGAAGTACTCTTCCTATCAACTCTACACCGTGAAATCGGATCGAAAATGCTCGAATTGAAAGAGCCAAGAAGAAGAATACCGAGTCCAAAGTCAAGCGTATCTTGAAGATACACGAATATGCGACGTCTTGCTTGACGATGAGAAGCACGAGGGAAGCTCGAAATCGGCGCAGACATCGGCGAATTGTATGTCGGCCTCGATTGACGTAAGATAGAGGAGGAGCCAATCATATCTGCGGTACTCTTCCGGTCCACGGACTCTCCATCCTCATCGTGGTCCAAAGACGGTGGTTGTAGCAATGGGAGTAGACATTGGCCTCATCGCTTCCCATATTGAAGCGTAGAAGAAGGTCCTTCAGATACTTACTGCGTGAACGAAGGTGCCTTCTTTCGATTGCTTGATTTGAAGACCAAGGAAGAATGTCAACTCTCCCATCATGCTCATCTCAAACTCGCTGCTCATAGAATCTGAAAATCTAGACACCAAAGCATGAGAAGAACCACCGAAAATGATATCATCCGCATAAATCTGAACCAACAAGAAATCACTGCCATGCCTGAGAGTGAACAAGGTTTTATCAACCATTCCCATTTTGAAATCATTTTCAAGCAAGAAACTCTTAAGCCTGTCATACCAAGCTCTAGGAGCTTGTTTCAATCCATACAGGGCTTTAGAGAGTTTAAAAACATGATTAGGGAATTTTTGATTTTCAAAACCAGGAGCCATTGCCTTCTTTACCACGCTGCCGGAGCTAGCACTCCAGTGCGTGGTGATCCTGCCCCGTACGTGTGGATACCTCGGAGGTGTTGTTGCGAAGCATTAGCACTAGGACGATCCGCGACTTGTGTTGATCACCGGAGTCGGAGAAGAAGTCGCGTGGTGGGTACAACCACTCGAAGAAGCAGACGCGCATCGAGTATGACTACTCGAAGAAGGAGACGTGTCGTGAGTACGACTACAACTGCATCAACTCGCTACAACGACTCTACTTCCGCTACGAGTCGGTGCGTCTAGCGGTAATCTCGTGATCTATTACTTGCGGTGGTTCCTTGGTTGCGCGGTAAAATTTTGTTTGTGCTATCGTAGCATTGCCGCGTATCCCTACATAGGGATGGCAATTGGGCGCGGTGGGTACGGGTAGTGCTCGCCCATGCCCATGCTCGTGACCCCGAATTTCCCCCACGGGCATACCTGCGAAGGACGATGGGCGAAAAACCTCACCCATGCCCATCGCCGCGGGTGGCATGCTCGTTTACCCGCGAATAATTCATCGCCGCCCGTGGGTACCCATCGCCCGCGGGCATGCTCGTTACCCGCGGACAATGCACACATCAAGTTCTTTATAATTCACACATCAATGGTGTATCACACATTCAACAACTAATAAAGTTCATCACAATTCACACATCATGTTCAACAAGACAACTAATCAAGTTCAATAAATAAAATAAAAATACAAAATGATATAGTTCCTTACACATGCAGGTAGGTTACAGGTAACCGTAGTTCCTTACACATGCAGGTAGGTTACGGGTAATCAGGCGAAGCGTGTATGGGTGGTGCTTACCCATGCCCACACCCGTTTACCCGATGGGCAAGGAATTGTACCCGTTTTCATGTCTGTGGGCAAAGAAAGACACCCATACCAGCCTCTATTAGGGTATTCGCCCGCGAGCATGCGGGTAATCGGGCACAATTGCCATCCCTACCTAAAGGGCACCGTAGACAGTCGAAGATGGTTTGAACGACACGAAGGGGCCAACGCAGCGTCGTCGCCCCTGGGTCAAGGACCACCGATAGTGTTTTTTGGACCAATGACCGTCGCAGTGAATCTATCTCCACAGGAGCATTAGGACAAACTAGCATCAGTCTGGGGGGGGGGGGTTGTGCACGCGACTTGGACCTTCACGGAGGTGATTCGGCTGATACAGGCTGTTGGCTTATTTTTTAAGACAGGGGTGAAATACACCTCAACAGTCTAGCGCATGTGCATTTGGGATTGTGTGTGGCCATTTCTGGCGCCTTAGGGCACCGCAGACACTCGGTGTCGATCCGAACGACACATAGGGATCAACTCAGCGTCATCGCCACAAGTCAGGGTTTGCCAACGACATTTTATGGGCCAACGGTGGTTAGGGCGAATCTATCTCCATGGGAACGTCGGGCCGGGGGTCGAGCAGCGATTTCTTCCTTCAAGGAGGTGATTCGTTTGGTTATTTTGTTGATATGGGCCGCTAGCTTATTTTCTTTAATCCGGGACGAAATCCACCTCTGCAACCCCGCGTATGAGCATTTGGCATCTTGTGTGGCCATTTCGGGCGCCTACGAGGCACCGCTGATGGTCAGACCAGCATAGAGGATCCAGTACATCATCGTCGCCCCGTGTTGGGGCTAGCCAACGACCTTTTTTGGACCATGGCCTCGGGGCGAATCTATGCCCACGAGAGGGTTGGGCCAAGCCAACGTCGGTCCGAGGGACCGCACACACCATTTCGGCTTTCACGGAGATGATTTATGGGGTGATTATGTCGATTTGGGCCATTGCTTATTTTTTGTGAGAGGCGAAATCCACGTCTATAGCCGTACGTACATGCGTTTGACATCGTGCTTGGACATTTGGAGCGCCTAGGGGGCACCATGAAGCTTAGAATGACACAGAGGGGCTAGCCAAAGTAGAGATCTTATGAGCGTGGACATTTACAATTTTTTGTAGTTTCATAACGGACGAGATTATTGACTAGCCAAAGTAGAGATCATGTCTGCGGTAGCCAGCAACAGGTGGTAGGGATTGAAAAAACTCATTAGTGGGACTCGTTGGCTCGATTCAAAATTTGCTCTAATTACACTTATTAATTGGTCAAACATTCAAATAAATCAATTTCTAATCAAATTGGATTTCGCACTAGCTCGACATCGCTGGCGCTGCTTCAAGACATCGTGGGCATCTCTGTCGGCACCATCAGGTGCATGAGCAAGAGGGGAACCCATTTGGGCCCTTGTCGGCCAAACGCCATAGTCTCCCCTCGCCGGAGACAAGCGCGACCGTGAGCGCTCAGAGCTTCCTCTGTTTTGTCGGGTTTGGACAACACTTGTAGCACGTCATTAATCCAAATCTCTGTCGTTTTTGGACAAAGCAACGTTTAAGAGTTTTTGGACAAAGCAACGTTTAAGTGCTGAATTAATTACCGCTCGGTTTCGCTGACAAGTGGGCCCGAGCTTAATTAATGAAGTTAATTAAAAAAACGTGCTTTTCTTTAAGTGACTGACGAGTGGCATAGTGCATTTAAATGCACAGTGACCCCCTTGATGAACTCATGCACTATGCATATGAACCCTGGTCCATGCACTGTGTAGTGAACTGAACCACTGTGCAAAGGACTCCACGTATTAGTGGGAGAGTTTCTCTCTCCACTGTCTTTTTTTTTCTAAATTTAATTCAAAAAAGTAAATTTCAGAGAGTCCGTTCTCCCTCATTTTAACTCCAAATTTAATCAAATTTGTTTCTAAAATATTCTAAATTCAAGATCTTTCTTCTAGAAGTGGTTTTATTCAATTTGGAGTTAATTTGAATTTTTTTGTATTTATTTGTCTTGCTTATTTGTTTATTTTTTTTCAACGCGATCGTTCGAGTAGAGTTTGAATAAGCAGGAGAGCCCCGTTATGGATATCACTCTGTTCCTAAGCATTAATGACGCACTAAGGGGATCTTCCGGGCCCGTCCGTGACCCGGGACTTCTTGGCCCGCACCCACCTAGTGGAGGTCCGATCCGAACAAGCAGGGAGGGCTCCGCTGGGGTCAAATGGCAGACTGGTATAATGGAAGCCAACCTTGTCAAGCTGAACCATCCTACCCGCCTCTTGTTTAAAAAGCCTGTGTGCCCCCTCCCTGCAGCCACCATCACCCGCGTCTCAAAGCGGCCATGGCACGGTGGGCTCATCTGCTCCTCCTCCTCCTCGCCGTCGTTGCCGCGCTCGCCATTGCCACGCAAGCAGTCCATCTGGCCGCGGCGACGGTGGGGACGAGTCCGGGGTGGGTGGCATGAGGCGGTGGCTGGACGACCTCAACGCCACCGACACCGACACCGCCACCAACCTCACGTCGACGAGCTTCATCAGCTACGACGCGCTGCTTGCCGACAAGGTCCCGTGCTCGGTGCCCGGCGCGTCGTACTACAACTGCCGGCCCAGCGCGGAGGCCAACCCCTACGAGCGCGGGTGCTCGGCCATCACACAGTGCCGCGACTAGGCAGAGGATGGAGGCACACAAACATGATCGATCCTGCATACTGTCATGTCATTAACTCGCGCGCTGCTGCTGCTTCTTGTTTTGGTGTTAATTTCCTGGAGCTAAGGAATTTTAAGTTTGGTTTTTTTTGTTGTAATTTCTCGCGGTTGTTGTGTTATGATGTAAATCCATGTAACAACATTTGCCCATATATAAATATGATTGATGCTTACGAGCGATTAGCAGACAGCGAGTATTAAGGCGGTGCTCATGCAAGATCTTCCTTCGTTTGGCCAGAACACAAATGAAGTGATCTAGAAACACCTAGTGTGTTTCTAACAATTGGTATCAGAGCATCCAAGTTCTTTTAGCTATGACGACTTGAGAGACCATGTGAGAGGTCCTCCACTCTGAGTGATGAGTATTTGACATCGTGGTTGAATAGATTGAGAGTTGAGTTTTTCGGTATGGACTGTTTCTGTGCTGAATTAGGGAAATCGGAACTACTTGTGTATGGAGCGGAAGTTCGATAATCTAACTCTGGCGTTGGAAATAGGAACTTCCGATTTACAGGTTTTGAGTTCATTGAAGGAAATGGAACTTCCGCACAAGGGTAGCGGAGTGTCCGATATCTTGACATTGAGTGTTCCTCGAGATGGTAATCGGATTTGAAAATCGAAAAGGGGATGTTAGAAGATCGGAAGTTCCGCAGATGTTAAGCGGAACTTCCGATAAACTCCGACAAGTCGCGGACGTTAGAAATCGGAACTTCCGTGGTAAAATCTTGGAACTTCCGATTGTGTCGAAGCGTGCGAGAGAAGGATAAATTGTGATTTTGATTTTGTATGAGTTTGAGTCTTATACAAATGTTGATTCTATGATATTGTGCAATGCTATGTGATGTGTTTTTGCTTGTGATGACCGCAGGCATCGAGATGGAGTCGTGGCGAGACCGTGGACCGGACTAAGCGCAGGAGGCGTTGAGGTCGAGCGGTCGGGATGTGTCGAAGACGGCGTGAATCTTGAAGCGGTTGCGAGTCGTGCACAAGAAGGAAGACGGAGGCTTCCAGAAGGTGCGCAAGGGGCGAAACGGTCTTTTCGCAAAGCGGCACAAGTGGAGGCGGTTCTGTTCGGGTGTAGCGGGTTTAATGGGTTGGAGGCCCATTAGCCAAGGGCTATAAATAGAGGTGAACTCCTGGTGCTAGGGTTAGACCTTGAGAGAGGAAATTAGGGTTAGCCCCACCAAAAAGGCTTTGTTTTGTCTTTTGAGAGTTTGTTGAGTTGGAGAGTATGAACTGAAATCTCTTGTAATCATTCCTCTGTGTTTCCATCTGTAAACGTTTGATTTCTATCAATGAAACTCTGAGTTTTGATTACTTGTTTATGTCCTCTTCCATCTTTCTGCTCTTCTCTTGAATAGCTAGGGTTTTGATGTATCTTTTGATTCGTCTTATGAAATAGTATGAAACTTGATATCTAGAGTCGTTTTGATATTGCTAATCTATCATCAAAGTTTCATAAGCTAAGAATCGTGTCTATTGTGGGTTTTGGTCTTTCTTGCCCCTTCCTCAAGAAATCCATTTTTGGCTCGATTATTGAATCTTTGGTTGCGATTCTTCTCCATAAGGTCAAGATGGTGTTTAGGATGATGTCCTGTGAAACTTGACCTGAGAAGAGCATTCAAGATTAAGTAGTTTGGATTTTTAGGCAAAAACCGGCGTTACATTCTTGATCGATAATCAGACTTAGATTTTACAGTGGAATACATAGCGGAACTTCCGCGCCATACACAGCGGAACTACCGCAAGCGGAACTTCCGCACCTTACTGGCCGGAGCTTCCGATTTCCAGAAGAACAGCCCGAGACTTGTTTTTGTTATTTGATCTTGCTTCATTTACTTTCTTTAGATCTCCAGAGATCTTTGTAGGCTTGTTTAAATACAGTAAAGGGGAGTATTAATTTTTAGGCACCATTCACCCCCCCTCTGTTGCCATTTCGGTCCTTCATGACTATGGCCAACGAAGACGTGCAGTCCCCGTCTGGCTCGCGCACTCCATAGAGATTCCGTGGGCAGAGCAGGAGCGCGCCATGAGGGAATCCAGCGGCACGGTTGTTTACCCGACATTGACGAACACCAACTAGAGACAATCGACCCCGGGGACGCTTCTATCCGTGACGACCGCATGGCGCTCTTGGTCATCCTCCGCGCCATCCCGCCTGACATGCTCGGAACGCTTGCCGTGAAGAACACGACAAAGCAAGCATGAGACGCTATCAAGCTGATGAGGATTAGGGTGGAGCGCGTGCGCGAGGCTAACGCCCAGAAGTTGAAGAATGAATTCGAGGCCATCTATTTCAAGGATGGGGAGTCCGTGGATACGTTCGCAATGCGAATCACTGGGCTCTTTAACAATCTGCGCACGCTCGGGGACGCCATCACCGAGGAGAAGGTGGTCCAGAAGTTTCTCCGGGTAGTGCCCCTGCGTTACACGCAGGTAGCAATCGCGATCGAGACGCTACTCGACCTGAGCACGATGACGACTGAGGAGCTGACGGGCCGATTGCGCTCTGTAGAGCAACGCTATGGCCTCGACGACGACGACGAGCAAGAGTCAGGGAGCCGTCTACTCCTCAAGGAGGAGGAGTGGGGCTGCGTGTATGGCAAGTGCGGCGGTGCCGAGACTCATCTGGGGGCGGCAACAACGACAACCGAAACCGCGAAAGCAAGGATAGCAGCAACTCTGGAGAACGCGACATGACCAAGGTAAAATGTTACAATAGTAACAAGATGGGTCATTTCTCCCGAGATTGCCATGCACCGTGCCGTGAGTGCAAGGAACGCGCCAATTTGGTAGAGGTCGACGACGACGAGCCGACACTGCTGTTGGCACGAGCAAGCACGCTCGAAGATGAAGTACCAGCACTGCTAATGGCGCATGTGAGCACCATCATCGAGATCACAACAGGCGCCACCGAGCATCACGCTGAACGAGGGACAAACAGCCTCGGATACAAGGAGAACTTCGCTGAGTTGGATTCCAACGTAAAGGGATCTATCAAGTTTGGGGACGGCCCCGTCATTTGAGATCAACAAGATTAGGTGGTGGTTTGTTGAAATAATCTTGTTTAGTTAACTTCTGTTGTAACGAAGTGACACATTGTTTCGCTAAGTGACGCATCGCTTGATAGTGGAGATTGGGTTGTTTCATGTAAGAACGCGTCGTTCCGATTAGTATAAATACCCTTTGTAAACACAGAAGTTGTATAACACAACTTAAACTTCGTTATTATATGCATTGTTCTTCTTTTCAACAGAAGTTCTTGGCAAGAGAACTAGATTTAGTGTATTTTGTGATCACATGTGTATAAATACCTAATGTGTTTCTAACTAGTAAACACTCTTTTTCTCTGCTCTAAATCCCCACGGATGCGCCCAACAACCTGCTGTGCTGTTATATAAGATTGTTCGAAAATTCTAGTTCCGCTCTTTCCAAATATTCCAACAAGAATAGATGACAATGCCATCAAGTCCCTCCTGTGTTCCTGGGACACCATGCTTCTAGCTTCCTGCCACAACAAATACTGGTGGATGTAACTCCAACAAATACTTGCAGAGTAGCAGAATGGTTTACATCCGGTCTGGCCGTCAGGGCTGCTACATTTACCAAAGACTAGAATTTTCTAAAAATAATATATTTTTTAATAGAATTATAGAAAAAAATTCCGTTCAATAAAATTATAAAAATAGGATTATATCGCCAAATGAATTGGCTACAGGATCTGCCATATCAGCCCGTTGCCAATTCATTTGGCGACAGAGCCATCTCGCCAAAGGAATTGGTGACAGAGTATTTTTTTTTTTGCTAACAGTTTTGTTGCTGATTCATTTGGTAGATACGCTCTAGTCGCCAATTTATTTAGTGACAGAAATTCATTTTTGTAATTTTATTAAATAGATATTATTTATGTAATTCTATTAACAAATATATTATTAAAAAAATCCCAATGACTATGTGCTAATTGCTAAACTACACGCTCCTACTCTCGATATGGTTATCAAACTGAGTATTCCAAGTTATTGCTAGCACGTACATAGCTCTGCTTCAGAAGGATCGATGTCAGCACAAAAAATGGGAAAGAAGATAGCTATGCACTTGCAACCCGTTATGGAGTTTTTGCATTGGCAGTTGACACCAATGTTGCGGTTGTAGGTTGCAAACAGCAGAGCATAATATAGTAGTGGTGTGCCACTAGTAAGATAAGCAATCTTTGACCTGACTCACAAAGAGGACATGCCAACGACTATAACTCAGCAAGACGAAGCAGCAGACTTTTCTTTAGTACAGATGACAGTTTGCGAGATACTGCAAATTTAATGCAATCATGGAGGCCAACCTTGTCAAGCTGAACCATCCTCCCTGCCTCTTGTTTAAAAAGCCTGTGTGCCCCCTCCCTACAGCCACCATCACCCGCGTCTCAAAGCGGCCATGGCACGGCGCACTCATCTGCTCCTCCTCCTCGCCGTCGTTGCCGCGCTCGCCGTTGCCGCAGCGCGGAGTCCATCTTGGCGCCGACGACGGTGGGGACGAGTCCGGGGTGGGTGGCATGAGGCGGTGGCTGGACGACCTCAACGCCACCGACACCGACACCGCCACCAACCTCACGTCGACGGGCTTCATCAGCTACGACGCGCTGTTTGCCGACAAGGTCCCGTGTTCGGTGCCCGGCGCGTCGTACTACAACTGTCGGCCCGGCGCGGATGCCAACCCCTACGAGAGCGGATGCTCGGCCATCACACAATGCCGCGACTAGGCAGAGGATGGAGGCACACAAACATGATCGATCCTGCATACTGTCCTGTCATTAACTCGCGCGCTGCTGCTGCTTCTTGTTTTGGTGTTAATTTCCTGGAGCTAAGGAATTTTAAGTTTGGTTTTTTTTTTTGCTGTAATTTCTTGCGGTTGTTGTGTTATGATGTAAATCCATGTAACAACAATTGCCCATATATAAAGATAGATGATTGATGCTTACGGCGATTAGCGACAAATGAGTATTAAAGCGGTGCTCATGCAAGATCTTCCTTCGTTTGGCCAGAACACAAACGAAGCGATCTAGAAACACCTAGTGTGTTTCTAACAATTGGTATCAGAGCATTCAAGTTCTTTTAGCTATGACGACCATGGCCAACGAAGACGCGCAGTCCCCGTCTGACTCGCGCACTCCATAGAGATTCCGTGGGCAGAGCAGGAGCGCGTCATGAGGGAATCCAGCGGCACGGTTATTTACCCGACATTGACGAACACCAACTAGAGACGATCGACCCCGGGGCGCTTCTATCCGCGACGACCGCATGACGCTCTCGGTCATCCTCCGCGCCATCCCGCCTGACATGCTCGGAACGCTTGCCGTGAAGAACACAGCAAAGCAAGCATGGGACGCTATCAAGCTGATCAGGATTAGGGTGGAGTGCGTGCACGAGGCTAACGCCCAGAAGTTGCAGAATGAATTCGAGGCCATCTATTTCAAGGATGGGGAGTCCGTGGATGCGTTCGCAATGCGCATCACTGGGCTCGTTAACAATTTGCGCACGCTCGGGGACGCCATCACCGAGGAGAAGGTGGTCCAGAAGTTTCTCCGAGTATTGCCCCCGCGTTACACGCAGGTAGCAATCGCGATCGAGACAATACTCAACCTGAGCACGATGACGACTGAGGAGCTGACAGGTCGGCTGCGCTCAGTGGAGCAACGCTATGGCCTCGACGATGACGATGCGCAAGAGTCAGGGAGCCGTCTGCTCCTCACGGAGGAGGAGTGAGTTGCACGTGTATGACAGCGCGAGCAGGCCCGAGACTCATCTGGGGGCGGCAACAACGACAACCGAAGCCGCGAAAGCAAGGACAGCGGCAACTCTGCAGAACGCGACATGACCAAGGTAAAATGTTACAATAGTAACAAGATTTGTCATTTCTCCAGAGATTGCCGTGCCTTTGTCGCGATGAGTGCAAAGAACACGCCAATTTAGTAGAGTCGACAATGACGGGCCGACATCTGCGGTTGGTACGGCGAGCACGCTCGAAGATGAAGTACCAGCACTGCTGATGGCGCATGCGAGCGTCGGCGACGGTGGGGACGAGTCCGGGGTGGGTGGCATGAGGCGGTGGCTGGACGACCTCAACGCCACCGACACCGACACCGCCACCAACCTCACGTTGGACGGGCTTCATCGGCTATGACACGTTGTTTGCCGACAAGGTCCGTGGTCGGTGCGTGCCGCGTCGTACTACAATCCGCCGGCGAAGACGAGGCCAACCCCTACGAGCGCGGGTGCTTAGCCATCACACAGTGCCGCGACTAGGCAGAGGATGGAGGCACAGAAACATGATCGATCCTGCATACTGTCCTGTCATTAACTCACGCGCTGCTGCTGCTTCTTGTTTTGGTGTTAATTTCCTGGAGCTAAGGAATTTTAAGTTTGTTTTTTTTTTGCTGTAATTTCTTGCGGTTGTTGTGTTATGATGTAAATCCATGTAATAACATTTTCCCATATATAAAGATAGATGATTGATGCTTACGAGCGATTAGCAGACAGCGAGTATTAAGGCGGTGCTCACGCAAGATCTTCCTTCGTTTGGCCAGAACACAAATTAAGCGATCTAGATAATCTTTGCATCAGAGTAAAAGGCCCGATTTCTCATCTGAAAATTAAAATCTCGCCGCGCGCTCTTCCCTTTTGCTTGCGCGAATTAGAACATTTCGACTTGCATCGAGTAATGTTGAAATAATCTTGTTTAGTTAAATTATGTTGTAACAAAGTGACGTATTGTTTTATTTTCTAATGAAGTGACGTATTATTTCGCTAAGTGACGCATTGCTTGATAGTTGAGGTTGCGTTGTTTCATGTAACAATGCGTCATTCTGATTAGTATGTAAACGCAGAAGTTATATAGTACAACCTAAAGTTTATTATTATGTGCATTGTTCTTCTTCTCAACAGAAGTTCTTGGCAAGAAAACTTGACTTGGTGTATTTCGTGACCGTGTGTGTGTAAACACCTAGTATGTTTCTAACAATTGGTATCAGAGCATCCAGATTCTTTCGGCTATGACGACCTTGGCCAACGAAGACACGCAGTCCCCGTCTGGCTCGCGCACTCCATAGAGATTATGTGGGCGGAGCAGGACACGGAGGTGCGGAAGCGAGTTGTTAGTGCAGGAGCGCGTCATGAGGGAATCCAGCGAGTCGGTTGTTTACCCGACATTGACGAACACCAACTACACCGAGTGGGCGCTTGTAATGCACGTCAACCTCTAGGCGCAAGGGCTCTGAGAAGCGATCGACCCCGGGGACGCTTCTATCCGCGACGACCGCATGACGCTCTCGGTCATCCTCCGCGCCGTCCCGCCTGACATGCTCGGAACGCTTGTCGTGAAGAACACGGCAAAGTAAGCATGTGACGCTATCAAGCTGATGAGGATTAGGGTGGAGCGCGTGCGCGAGGCTAACGCCCAGAAGTTGTAGAATGAATTCGAGCCCATCTATTTCAAGGATGGGGAGTCCGTGGATACGTTCGCAATGCGCATCACTGGGCTCGTTAACAATCTGCGCACGCTCGGGGACGCCATCACCGAGGAGAAGGTGGTCCAGAAGTTTCTCCGGGTAGTGCCCCCGCGTTACATGCAGGTAGCAATCGCGATCGAGACGCTACTCGACCTGAGCATGATGACGACTGAGGAGCTGACAGGCCGGTTGCGCTCAGTGGAGCAACGCTATGGCCTCGACGACGACGACGCGCAAGAGTCAGGGAGCCGTCTACTCCTCACGGAGGAGGAGTGGGGCTGCACTTGTATGACAGCGCGAGCAGGCCCGAGACTTATATGGGGGCGGCAACAACGACAACCGAAGCCGCGAAAGCAAGGACATCGGCAACTCTGGAGAACGCGACATGACCAAGGTAAAATGTTACAATAGTAACAAGATGGTCATTTATCTAGAGATTACCGTGCACCGTGCCGTGAGTGCAAGGAACGAGCCAATTTGGTAGAGGTTGACGACGACGAGCCGACACTGCTGTTGGCACGAGCGAGCACGCTCGAAGATGAAGTACCAGCACTGCTGATGGCGCATGTGAGCACCATCACTGAGATCACAACAGGCGCCACCGAGCATCACGCTGAACGAGGGACAAACAACCTCAGATACAAGGAGAACTTCGCTGAGTTGGATTCCAAAGTAAAGGTATCTGTCAAGTTTGAGGATGGCTCCGTCATTTGAGATCAACAAGATTAGGAGGTGGTTTGTTGAAATAATCTTGTTTAGTTAACTTCTGTTGTAACAAAGTGACACATTATTTCGCTAAGTGACGCATCACTACTAGATTTGGTGTATTTCATGATCACATATGTGAAAATACCTAATGGGTTTCTAAGAAGTAAACACTCTTTTTGTCAGCTCTAAATCCCCACGGATGCGCCCAACAACCTGCTGTGCTGTTATATAAGATTGTTCGAAAATCATAGTTCCGCTCTTTCCAAATATTCCAACAAGAATAGATGACAATGCCATCAAGTCCCTCCTGTGTTCCTGGGACACCATGCTTCTAGCTTCCTGCCACAACAAATACTGGTGGATGTAACTCCAACAAATACTTGCAGAGTAGCAGAATGGTTTACATCCGGTCTGGCCGTCAGGGCTGCTACATTTACCAAAGACTAGAATTTTCTAAAAATAATATATTTTTTAATAGAATTATAGAAAAAAATTCCGTTCAATAAAATTATAAAAATAGGATTATGTCGCCAAATGAATTGGCTACAGGATCTGCCACATCAGCCTGTTGCCAATTCATTTGGCGACATAGCCATCTCGCCAAATGAAGCGGTGACAGAGTATTTTTTTTTGCTAATAGTCTTGTTGCTGATTCATTTGGTAGATACGCTCTAGTCGCCAATTTATTTAGTGACAGAAGTTCATTTTTGTAATTTTATTAAACATATATTTATTTATGTAATTCTATTAACAAATATATTATTAAAAAAATCCCAAAGACTATGTGCTAATTGCTAAACTACACGCTCCTACTCTCGATATGGTTATCAAACTGAGTATTCCAAGTTATTGCTAGCACGTACATAGCTCTGCTTCAGAAGGATCGATGTCAGCACAAAAAATGGGAAAGAAGATAGCTATGCACTTGCAACCCGTTATGGAGTTTTTGCATTGGCAGTTGACACCAATGTTGCGGTTGTAGGTTGCAAACAGCAGAGCATAATATAGTAGTGGTGTGCCACTAGTAAGATAAGCAATCTTTGACCTGACTCACAAAGAGGACATGCCAACGACTATAACTCAGCAAGACGAAGCAGCAGACTTTTCTTTAGTACAGATGACAGTTTGCGAGATACTGCAAATTTAATGCAATCATGGAGGCCAACCTTGTCAAGCTGAACCATCCTCCCTGCCTCTTGTTTAAAAAGCCTGTGTGCCCCCTCCCTACAGCCACCATCACCCGCGTCTCAAAGCGGCCATGGCACGGCGCACTCATCTGCTCCTCCTCCTCGCCGTCGTTGCCGCGCTCGCCGTTGCCACGGCGCAGGTCCATGCGAGCGCCGACGACGGTGGGGACGAGTCCGGGGTGGGTGGCATGAGGCGGTGGCTGGACGACCTCAACGCCACCGACACCGACACCGCCACCAACCTCACGTCGACGGGCTTCATCAGCTACGACGCGCTGTTTGCCGACAAGGTCCCGTGTTCGGTGCCCGGCGCGTCGTACTACAACTGTCGGCCCGGCGCGGATGCCAACCCCTACGAGCGCGGATGCTCGGCCATCACACAATGCCGCGACTAGGCAGAGGATGGAGGCACACAAACATGATCGATCCTGCATACTGTCCTGTCATTAACTCGCGCGCTGCTGCTGCTTCTTGTTTTGGTGTTAATTTCCTGGAGCTAAGGAATTTTAAGTTTGGTTTTTTTTTGCTGTAATTTCTTGCGGTTGTTGTGTTATGATGTAAATCCATGTAACAACATTTGCCCATATATAAAGATAGATGATTGATGCTTACGAGCGATTAGCAGACAGCGAGTATTAAAGCGGTGCTCATGCAAGATCTTCCTTCGTTTGGCCAGAACACAAACGAAGCGATCTAGAAACACCTAGTGTGTTTCTAACAATTGGTATCAGAGCATTCAAGTTCTTTTAGCTATGACGACCATGGCCAACGAAGACGCGCAGTCCCCGTCTGACTCGCGCACTCCATAGAGATTCCGTGGGCAGAGCAGGAGCGCGTCATGAGGGAATCCAGCGGCACGGTTATTTACCCGACATTGACGAACACCAACTAGAGACGATCGACCCTGGGGACGCTTCTATCCGCGACGACCGCATGACGCTCTCGGTCATCCTCCGCGCCATCCCGCCTGACATGCTCGGAACGCTTGCCGTGAAGAACACAGCAAAGCAAGCATGGGACGCTATCGTCGATCAGATTAGGTGGAGGCGTAACGAGGCTAACGCCCAGAAGTTGCAGAATGAATTCGAGGCCATCTATTTCAAGGATGGGGAGTCCGTGGATGCGTTCGCAATGCGCATCACTGGGCTCGTTAACAATTTGCGCACGCTCGGGGACGCCATCACCGAGGAGAAGGTGGTCCAGAAGTTTCTCCGAGTATTGCCCCCGCGTTACACGCAGGTAGCAATCGCGATCGAGACAATACTCAACCTGAGCACGATGACGACTGAGGAGCTGACAGGTCGGCTGCGCTCAGTGGAGCAACGCTATGGCCTCGACGATGACGATGCGCAAGAGTCAGGGAGCCGTCTGCTCCTCACGGAGGAGGAGTGAGTTGCACGTGTATGACAGCGCGAGCAGGCCCGAGACTCATCTGGGGGCGGCAACAACGACAACCGAAGCCGCGAAAGCAAGGACAGCGGCAACTCTGCAGAACGCGACATGACCAAGGTAAAATGTTACAATAGTAACAAGATTTGTCATTTCTCCAGAGATTGCCGTGCACTGTGCAGTGAGTGCAAAGAACACGCCAATTTAGTAGAGGTCGACAATGACGGGCCGACACTGCGGTTGGTACGAGCGAGCACGCTCGAAGATGAAGTACCAGCACTGCTGATGGCGCATGCGAGCGTCGGCGACGGTGGGGACGAGTCCGGGGTGGGTGGCATGAGGCGGTGGCTGGACGACCTCAACGCCACCGACACCGACACCGCCACCAACCTCACGTTGACGGGCTTCATCAGCTATGACACGCTGTTTGCCGACAAGGTCCCGTGGTCGGTGCCCGGCGCGTCGTACTACAACTGCCGGCCCGGCACGGAGGCCAACCCCTACGAGCGCGGGTGCTTAGCCATCACACAGTGCCGCGACTAGGCAGAGGATGGAGGCACAGAAACATGATCGATCCTGCATACTGTCCTGTCATTAACTCACGCGCTGCTGCTGCTTCTTGTTTTGGTGTTAATTTCCTGGAGCTAAGGAATTTTAAGTTTGTTTTTTTTTTGCTGTAATTTCTTGCGGTTGTTGTGTTATGATGTAAATCCATGTAATAACATTTTCCCATATATAAAGATAGATGATTGATGCTTACGAGCGATTAGCAGACAGCGAGTATTAAGGCGGTGCTCACGCAAGATCTTCCTTCGTTTGGCCAGAACACAAATTAAGCGATCTAGATAATCTTTGCATCAGAGTAAAAGGCCCGATTTCTCATCTGAAAATTAAAATCTCGCCGCGCGCTCTTCCCTTTTTGCTTGCCGCAATTAGAACAGCTCAGCTTGCATCAGAGTAATGTTGAAATAATCTTGTTTAGTTAAATTATGTTGTAACAAAGTGACGTATTGTTTTATTTTCTAATGAAGTGACGTATTATTTCGCTAAGTGACGCATTGCTTGATAGTTGAGGTTGCGTTGTTTCATGTAACAATGCGTCATTCTGATTAGTATGTAAACGCAGAAGTTATATAGTACAACCTAAAGTTTATTATTATGTGCATTGTTCTTCTTCTCAACAGAAGTTCTTGGCAAGAAAACTTGACTTGGTGTATTTCGTGACCGTGTGTGTGTAAACACCTAGTATGTTTCTAACAATTGGTATCAGAGCATCCAGATTCTTTCGGCTATGACGACCTTGGCCAACGAAGACACGCAGTCCCCGTCTGGCTCGCGCACTCCATAGAGATTATGTGGGCGGAGCAGGACACGGAGGTGCGGAAGCGAGTTGTTAGTGCAGGAGCGCGTCATGAGGGAATCCAGCGAGTCGGTTGTTTACCCGACATTGACGAACACCAACTACACCGAGTGGGCGCTTGTAATGCACGTCAACCTCTAGGCGCAAGGGCTCTGAGAAGCGATCGACCCCGGGGACGCTTCTATCCGCGACGACCGCATGACGCTCTCGGTCATCCTCCGCGCCGTCCCGCCTGACATGCTCGGAGCGCTTGTCGTGAAGAACACGGCAAAGTAAGCATGTGCGCTATCAGGCGATGAGGATTAGGGTGGAGCGCGTGCGCGAGGCTAACGCCCAGAAGTTGTAGAATGAATTCGAGCCCATCTATTTCAAGGATGGGGAGTCCGTGGATACGTTCGCAATGCGCATCACTGGGCTCGTTAACAATCTGCGCACGCTCGGGGACGCCATCACCGAGGAGAAGGTGGTCCAGAAGTTTCTCCGGGTAGTGCCCCCGCGTTACATGCAGGTAGCAATCGCGATCGAGACGCTACTCGACCTGAGCATGATGACGACTGAGGAGCTGACAGGCCGGTTGCGCTCAGTGGAGCAACGCTATGGCCTCGACGACGACGACGCGCAAGAGTCAGGGAGCCGTCTACTCCTCACGGAGGAGGAGTGGGGCTGCACTTGTATGACAGTGAAAGCGGTGCCCGAGACTTATATGGGGCGGCAACAACGACAACAAGCCGCGAAAGCAAGGACATCGGCAACTCTGGAGAACGCGACATGACCAAGGTAAAATGTTACAATAGTAACAAGATGGTCATTTATCTAGAGATTACCGTGCACCGTGCCGTGAGTGCAAGGAACGAGCCAATTTGGTAGAGGTTGACGACGACGAGCCGACACTGCTGTTGGCACGAGCGAGCACGCTCGAAGATGAAGTACCAGCACTGCTGATGGCGCATGTGAGCACCATCACTGAGATCACAACAGGCGCCACCGAGCATCACGCTGAACGAGGGACAAACAACCTCAGATACAAGGAGAACTTCGCTGAGTTGGATTCCAAAGTAAAGGTATCTGTCAAGTTTGAGGATGGCTCCGTCATTTGAGATCAACAAGATTAGGAGGTGGTTTGTTGAAATAATCTTGTTTAGTTAACTTCTGTTGTAACAAAGTGACACATTATTTCGCTAAGTGACGCATCACTACTAGATTTGGTGTATTTCATGATCACATATGTGAAAATACCTAATGGGTTTCTAAGAAGTAAACACTCTTTTTGTCAGCTCTAAATCCCCACGGATGCGCCCAACAACCTGCTGTGCTGTTATATAAGATTGTTCGAAAATCATAGTTCCGCTCTTTCCAAATATTCCAACAAGAATAGATGACAATGCCATCAAGTCCCTCCTGTGTTCCTGGGACACCATGCTTCTAGCTTCCTGCCACAACAAATACTGGTGGATGTAACTCCAACAAATACTTGCAGAGTAGCAGAATGGTTTACATCCGGTCTGGCCGTCAGGGCTGCTACATTTACCAAAGACTAGAATTTTCTAAAAATAATATATTTTTTAATAGAATTATAGAAAAAAATTCCGTTCAATAAAATTATAAAAATAGGATTATGTCGCCAAATGAATTGGCTACAGGATCTGCCACATCAGCCTGTTGCCAATTCATTTGGCGACATAGCCATCTCGCCAAATGAACTGGTGACAGAGTATTTTTTTTTTGCTAACAGTCTTGTTGCTGATTCATTTGGTAGATACGCTCTAGTCGCCAATTTATTTAGTGACAGAAGTTCATTTTTGTAATTTTATTAAACATATATTTATTTATGTAATTCTATTAACAAATATATTATTAAAAAAATCCCAAAGACTATGTGCTAATTGCTAAACTACACGCTCCTACTCTCGATATGGTTATCAAACTGAGTATTCCAAGTTATTGCTAGCACGTACATAGCTCTGCTTCAGAAGGATCGATGTCAGCACAAAAAATGGGAAAGAAGATAGCTATGCACTTGCAACCCGTTATGGAGTTTTTGCATTGGCAGTTGACACCAATGTTGCGGTTGTAGGTTGCAAACAGCAGAGCATAATATAGTAGTGGTGTGCCACTAGTAAGATAAGCAATCTTTGACCTGACTCACAAAGAGGACATGCCAACGACTATAACTCAGCAAGACGAAGGAGCAGACTTTTCTTTAGTACAGATGACAGTTTGCGAGATACTGAAAATTTAATGCAATCATGGAGGCAAGCTATCCACTGGGATATGCTAGAATGAACAGTCTTAGGGGAACTATTGGATGGATGTACGCAACATTTATCGTCGTGAAAGAATCCCTTTGTTCGCCGACTTAGGTGATTTAGGTTTTGTTTGGAACGACGTAATGAAGTTTTTAGGTATGAAAAATTCCCGTGGACTGTTTGTTTACCCGGGAAGCTACATCCAACTAAAGTCCCCCCAGTGATTTCCAGAAATCATGGTATTATCTAAAAACTCAGAAAAAAATACGTTGTATCAAAACTGACCCTACTGTTTGGATGTTCCTGTTGGACCGAAACAGCGACTAGGGGGGTTGATTGGCGGTCTTAATGCGCGCGAAATTTCAGAGTTTAATGCCGGATTCGACCGAGTTTGGAAAGCTTCCGAATCGCGCTAATGGCGGAGCGCGCGGGACGTCGCGAGGAGGAAGAAGGGAAGGTGGGAGAAGATGATGTGGCTCGGGTGGGGCCCACATGGCGGCGACGCGGAGAGAGGATGGCTGACGCGCGGGACCCACTGGCAGCGAGAGGGAGTGGGGCGCGTGCGGAACGGAGTGGGCCGAGCGGCTGGCGCACGTGGGCTGCGATGCGAAGGAGCAGTGATGAGCCGGAGGAATTCGGCCCGAAAACTGTGCTGGTATTTTTAATTGATTTTTCAAATTAAATAATCTAATTAATTCAAAAAGGCTTTAGAAAATAGCAAACAAAATCCAAAAATTATGAGAAAATTTACAGAAATTCTATAAGATATTTTTGTATCAAAACTGACTCTACTGTTTGGATGTTCCTGTTGGACCAAAATGACGACTAGAGGGAGGGGGAGTTGAATAGGAAAATGATCTCTTTTTCACTTAGATCGGATTCAATACGTATTTCACTCCAATAGCTATGAGAGCTATGAAGATCAATGTACAAGCATAGCGGAAGACTTGTATTGAATCTAATCGAAACTCCGAAGCAAAACAACCAAAATCACTAAAAACTTAATTCTCAAAGAATTAGGTGGTCAGACCTCTCAGCCTAGCGGTGTTGATATTGTGATCCGAATTGTCTAATATGGATGAGTCCGAATCAGATTCCATATTTGCGGATAAGTTTCCTACTCAAACTCTAAGTCTTTACCCCTATATATACCTCTTGTATGTTGTACGGAGAGAGTTGACGGTTCATTGTAATCCCCTACGATTTGTAAACACTCCACATATACTGATCATCGCCGGTCGGCGTCCGTGGTTTTTTCTTGTAAAAGTTTTTTACGTAAAAATTCGTGTCTCTGTTTGTCTTTATTTTTCTAACAAGTGGTATCGGAGCGCGAGATATTAGAGTTGGCAAGACACGAAAAAAAAAAGCAGATTGATCCGCCCGTCGTCGATTCGTCAAGTCCGTCGTCCTTCGGCGATCGGCGCTCGTCCCAGGCGGAAGCACGTCATCTACTGCACTCGGTCGTCCGTGCGACCGGCCCAAGCGGCGCAAATTGAAGACATCTTGTTTTCTTGTTCTCTAGCGATCGGTTCTCTGTTTGCTTCAAAAAGCTTGTAAAGCCTGTTTCTGCTGAGAAAGTTCATACCGATCAGAAGTGATCAAAGGTGTTTTGCACCAACACTCCCCTCACGCTATAGTCAGCATATAGCCATCAGGAACGTCAACGGCGAGGACACCGTCTGGGTGCAATTGTGCCATGCCTGAAAGGTCCCAAGAAAATCTCTCTTTATTAATCATCACCAAACAAGCTCCTGTGGATTCATGTAGCATTTGATTCATTTTTTTTGCTTCGTCCGAGACATCTAACAACACAGGTTCTTTTCTCTAATCTATATAGAATCACCAATCAATCACATCACTTTGGAGGTTCAAGATTCCAGCCAACTTTGCCTCACGTGAAGTGCTCCTGCCACATTAGTACTTTTGGAGAATTGTTTTTTTCTTCTTCATTTCACCCGAGTAAGCCAGCAGATCATATTCACGTGTTGATCTAATTTTTTGGTGATCTTTGCTTTATCCACACAAGAAGTGCACATTAAAGATTTTTTAATTTGTGTAAACAGAATGTGTACCAAAGAGGTCGTGATTTTTGCTAAATTTACACATATCAGTACCAGTAAATTTCAGGTTTTATTCCTCATGGTAACTTTGAAGTATGATCTTCCACTCTTGGGTCGAGACACAAAATTTTCGTTGTGGCAAGTCAAGATGAGGGCTGTATTGGCACAGATGGATTTGAATGATGCATTGGAAGGTTTTGAGAAACAACCCATCGCATGGACCGTAGATGAGAAGCGCAAAGACCGTAAGGCTGCAAAGACCGTAAGGCTTTATCTCAGATTCACCTTCATCTATCAAATGGTATTTTGCAGAATGTTTTGAAGCAGAAGACATCTGCTACTTTATGGCTGAAGCTGGAACAAATTTGCATGACAAAGGATCTCACCAGTAAGATGCATCTTAAGAAAAAATTATACTCTCACAAATTGCAAGAAGGAGGATCCGTGCTTGATCATCTTTCGGTGTTTAATGAGATCATTACCGACCTAGAGTCGATGGAGGTAAAATATGATGATGAGGATTTGGGTCTTATTCCTTTCTGTCCACTGCCTAGTTCTTTTTCAAAATTTAGAGATACCATATTATATAGTAGAGATACTCTCGCGCTTAATAAAGTTATGAAGCTTTGCATGCTAAGGAGAAGATGAAATAGATGGTACCTTCTGAAAATTCAAGCTCGCAAGGAGATGGCTTGTTTATTCGTGGCAGGCAAAAGGAGAAGAACTCAAACAATGGATCTCAAGGTAAAAGTTCAAATGGCTACAAGAGCCGGTCGAAATCAAGAGGCAAGTACAAGTCGTGCAAATATTGCAAGAAAAGTGGGCATGACATCTCTGAATGCTGGAAGCTGCAGAATAAAGAAAGAGAAGCGCTATTATAAGCCAAAAGGTAAACCAGATGATGAAGGTAAAGTCTCCTTGTTTGCCGATGATAGTCCTAATGGAGAAATTCTTATTGCCTTTGCTGGATGTGCTAAGACCAATGATGAGTGGATTCTTGATTCTGCCTATACCTTTCATATGTGTCCTAATAGGGACTAGTTTGCCACCTATGAACCTATTGAAGGTGGTACTGTGTTGATAGATGATAATTCATCTTGTAAGGTTGCAGAACTTGGTTCAGTTCAGATCAAGATGTTTGATGGTATTGTCAGAACTTTGACAGATGTGAGGCACATTCCAGATTTGAAAAGGAATCTCATCTCTTTGAGTACTTTTGATACTAAAGGGTACAACTATTCTGGTGAAGGTGGAGTTTTAAAGGTAGCAAAAGGCTCTCTTATTGTGATGAAAGCTGATATTAAATCTGTCAATCTGTACCATTTACGAGGTACTATAATATCGGTACTATAATATCAGGTAATGTTGCTGTAATTTCAAATTCATTATCTGATTCTGATGCTACTAATCTTTGGCATATGCGCCTTGGGCACATGAGTGAACTTGGTTTGGCAGAATTGAGCAAGAGAGGACTTCTTGATGGACATAGCATCGGCAAGCTGAAATTTTATGAGCACTGTGCATTTGGCAAACACAATAGGGTGAGATTTAATACTTCAGTTCATACTAGAGAAGGTATTTTGGATTATGTGCATTCTGATTTATAGGGGCAATCTACCAAGACATCGCTAGGAGGTGCTACCTATATGTTAACAATTATTAATGATTACTCTAGAAGAGTGTGACCTTATTTCTTGAAGTATAAATCAAAAGCATTTTCAGTATTTAAAGAGTGGAATACTATGATTGAAAAGCAAACTGAAAAGAAGGTAAAGAAACTTCGCACTGATAATGGGATAGAATTCTGTTCTAATGAATTTGAATCATATTACAAGACTGAAAGTATTGTCAGGGACTACACCGTTCCCTATACTCCTCAACAAAACGGTGTAGCTTAGCGTATGAATGTAACATCCCAACTTTTGGCCTTTGAAAATCTTTAATCTAGTTGCTAGTTGAAAATCTCACCATCTGCATTTTATTTGAATTTAAATTAAAAGCTTAATATAGACTTTCATGATAGAATAATTTATTGAGGTTAATCCCATCATCAATAATTGCCAAAAGTATTTTCTTTGGATTCTTTATGCTTGGATATATTTTCTAGAATTTTCTGGAATTTTTTCACGGTCATTTGCTATTTTCTATTTGCTAATTGTATTTTCTGGATTTTCTAAAAAGAAAAATCAAGTTTAAACCTTTGGAACAGTGTTGGGCCGAAGCCCAACACTATTTCCGCGCGCCAACCCATCTCCCCGCTCGCCCGTGCCCTCGTCCGTTGGATGCACGACGCGTGCCTCTCGTTTCGATCGGACGCTTGTGCTCAACCCCGCCTTCCTCCGTTGGATGATCGCCGCGTGGCCTCGCCCGCTGATCTCGCTCGCTCGCTCGCCCGCGCCTCGCGGCCACTACCAGGTGGGACCGCCACAGGGTCGTTGTCTCCGCACCTTTCTTCTTCCTCGCGCCCGCGCCTTCACCCGCCGTTGCCGAAGCTTCAAGCTTAGTCCGACAAACGCGTATCTGTTGCGGATTCTTCACGCCGACTCTGCCAAAACAAATCCCGAGTTATCCCGTACCTATTTCTGTTGGAATCAAACCCGAATTCGACAGATATCCCAGAGGATCAGGGATTTTGAAATTGCGGCCGTTTCAGACTCGAATTGGGGGTTTCCAATTCTGGCGTTCCCAGGGCCTATAAATACTCCCCCTTAGTATCGCCTAGTCCTCCGCAACCCAGAGCCGCCACCCTCGTCTCCCCGATCGCCCTAGCGCCGCCGCAATCCAAGATTTAGCGTTTTAGGTCGAGCTTCTTCTGTGGCGAATTGCGCCGCCGTCGTTGTCGCCCTTGCCCCACCGACCGCACCACCATGATCAGTAAGGTCCCAGCTACCTCGTGCGCCCCTCCTCGTCGCCAGAGCATCGCCGGAGCACACTTCCGACAAAACCCAAGCTCCACCCGCTTCTTTCTCGCCACGGCCGCCACCATCGTTACCGGCCATTGGTAAGAGCACCAAGAAAGCGCAATAACACGGGGAAGCTCCTGGTACCCTTCGTCGCCGATGACTCGCCGCCAAATGCCGGTGACCATTGGGTCCCGAGCGCCGCCGCCGCCGTCGTCGTCTAGCTTAGCGCTAGCATTAGCCTCGGTGCTGGTGTGGCAGCCGCGTGGCGCCAAATCAGCGCCAACACACGCGTGCGTGGCCCAGTCCACCGCGTCAACGCTCCCGAGGCTCGGTGCACTCAGTCCACCGTGAGCCAGAGACTGACATGTGGGGCCCACATGTCAGATTTCTTTTAAATCTATTTCTTTTTTCGAAAATTCTCGGATGACGCAAGCATTGCGCAATAATCCGATTTTCCTTTATAAAAATAATTCAGGAAAACAAATTAAAATCCAAATTAGGGTTTTAATTATTTTCCAATCTTCTAAAGCCCATAACTTTTGCATCCGACCTCCGATTGAGCCCATTCAAATTTGTAAATTCATATAAAATCAAGATATATTTAATGGTGAATTTTATTTGATTTATGGAGTTTGTTTTGCCTCTATTATTTATTTGTTTCTGTTTCTTTTGTCTCGTTTACGAGTTGACGTCGATACTTCGGAAAATTTTGGAGAAGCAGGAGCACCTCAAGATCAAGACCAGTACCTAGACCTATTCCAAGGCAAGTTATACCTTTGATCATCTTGCACCCAGTTTTTGAAATACTTTGTTTCAATGTATTGCATTCTAATTCAAGTATTTATTTAAATGCTTTTGGGATATTTATTAATCCAAATTGTTATATCCACCTTGTCTATTTTTACGTCATATTCTTTTGTCACCCTAGGTTGGTTCATTACTAGTTGGTATTATCGTAGCACCAACGTGGATTGGTTAGATATGAGTAGACTGCTTAGCCATGCCACGAGTCATCATTTCATGTGAGTCGCAATTTTGAATTTGACTAATGGAATATGGAACTGTATGATAAAACAGTGCGCTGTGTGCTATTACTCGTTGATGGCTTGTGTTGCACTAAATCAACAGGGTAGGAAAAGATTTAGACTGAGGCAAGTGGTGGATCTGTGTGAATGGTGGAGCTGTGTGCTTATTAAACTTTGTGATTTGGGTAAAACTGGAAGTTTTGCCTTGGTCAATTAAGGACTTCACTTTGTGCGCCATTGAACTGGGCCTTACTGTACGACCACATACCTAGTATGGGCTGGGCCTGACTTAGTAAGTTATGAAGTCTTGACATTGACAACTCAGGTTGTATTTAAGCTGTGTGATGGGCTGGAGGTGTGATATATCACATCGCGGGACGGTTCGCTGCATCCCTGTCCAACGATGTGTGTCGTAACCAAACGTTGTGTGTATCGGTTGGCCGACAGGAAAGCACATCGGGAGTGTCAATGCTTGAGATGAAGTTTCTGGAAGGTTTTGTTGTGATCAACTCTGATCCGGTTGATTTCATCGTGTGGGTAAAGTGTACAACCTCTGCAGAGTGTTTAATTAATCTATTCGAATAGCCGCGTCCTCGGATATGGACATGCTCGGGGATTTCACACGAGGGGTAGTTTTTCATAAAACAATTAGGAAGGGTCAGCTGTGTGAGATAACTTGTGCAGTTGTGTGAATAACTTGATTAGACTGTGTGTCCTTTGTGAAATCAAATGTTAAATTAATATATTTTTTTGTTTTCAATTACTTTTCAATCTATTATTTGTATTCAATTGCAAACGTTGCATTTCTGCAAAATAACCACAGAAGTCATTCCTTTGGAATAAGTCATCATGTAAAATTGCATTATGTGGTATGACTTGCGAGTACGGTGTGTACTCACTCTTTCTAAACATATCAACAGAAGCGGAGGAGTCATCGCCAACTTTTGAAGAGGAATTCTACGAAGGTTGACTGTTAGGGTCTTGATCCCAGTCAATTGCCTGTGGTAATTGATGGGAGCCCACTGGAGTTTACTTTGTTTCCGCTGCAGTTTATTTCAATATTGTCAGTCTTGCATGGCTTAATAATTGTAAAACTCGACCTTAAGGTCACAACAATTATTTGTTATTCAAATTACTCGTTTATTTAATATTTCGTTGTATGGAGTTGATATTTCATCAATGTTGACGCTGTGTGCACTAGCGTGATCCTGGACTAGTGCAGAATACATAGAGGGTACAGATTTGTATATTTGGGTCCCGACAGAGGTGGTATCAGAGACATAATTACTGTAGGTCCTGACCTTAGTTAGATAGGCCGTTGTAGTATATCCAAAATTATTTTCTAAAGCAAAAATTAACTTGCAAGATTAATTGAATTCCTTAACTCATCTCATATCTCTCTTGACTCAACTATTGCTGAAATTCTTTCTCTCCCCGCTGTTTTAAAAGTTGTTTTCACCTTCTTGTCCATCTTGGCAGATGCCTCGTCTTTAGAGCTATGGAGAGCGCAAGGGAGGACTTGCCACTGAACTTTGGAAGTTGTTGCAAGTACTTGGAGGATTTGACCGTCCGATGTACCGTGGCAGTGCTTGGATCGTGAATGGTCGAGACCGTGGAGTGATTTTCAATTTGACCGTCTACGCCAGGAAGAACACCAAGGCGAGCAAACCCTTGAACATCTCAGCCCGAAGGAGTGTTTGGATTGAAGCAATCCAGGAGTCTTCGCGCCTCGCCATCCTGAGGATCTGCAACATCTACGCTTGAGAGCTTCGAGACACCGTCTTCCGTTACCATCCCCGCTCTTCCGACGTGGATCTTGCTGCACGCTACCCGTCTACGGAGGGAGAAGGCAATGCCACCGTTGTGCATCTTGCCCAGTTCGCCGCTGCCCAGGAGGAATCTTTGGAGTTAGTCGCCACAGAGATGGAATGTGTCTACGAGACCCTTCAGAGAGCCGAGGAGAGGATCTCTATTCTGGAAGAGACTCTCTATGGACAACACGATCACGAAGAAGACACTGAAGAAGAAGACCCAGAAGAAGCCGACGAACCGGCTGAACCAGAAGAACCAGCAGAGGCAGCAGAGTCGGAGGAACCAGCAGCACCTACACTAGAGACGCCTGCTCCTGTCACACCAGTCTCTGGGCAACAAGACCAGTTTGCAAGGATGCCAGCTTACTTTAAGGTCTACAGCAGGCGGGAGCACCGTCAAGGCTACGGATGCTATCTCATCGAGTAGTCCGTTCAAGTTTGTTTCAGGCTTAGCCAGTCTTAAGTTTGATGGTCGCCCTTTAGGCGGTAGTTTGTGTGCTTAGGTTCGTCCTTGTTTTCTTGTGTGCAAGTATGAGCTGCAGATGCCCTTAGGCATTTGTTGCAAGCCATACTATTATCCTTATTAATATAAGAGTTTCGGTTGAGCTTTCTTAAAAGTTTGTTGTTGGGTTTTACCTACCCCTACCTAGCTCCTAACTTATCTTGTGCTTGCTACCTTATCTAACCTATGGAGATTCACCAGATGGTGCAGACTCGTCAAGCTACTGCAAGTGGTTCCGATACTCCAGTGTAAGAAGGCCAGGAGCAGACCCTCGCAGAAGCAGTTCCACCGCAAGCACCTTCAATTGATCTGCAGAATTTTAGAGCATTCATGGCAGCTCAAACTCAGCTGATGTACACCATGATGAACCAGATGTAAGCTATGAGCAACCAGAACAACAATAATCAGCATCACAATGGAGCCCCAGTTGCTCATGGTCACAACAGATCATCCAAGTTGGCCGAGTTTATGAGAACCCGTCCACTAATTTTCTCTGGACATGTCTCTCCAGTGGAAGCTGATGATTGGCTTCGGGTTATTGAGAGGAAGCAGCTGATCACTCAATGCAGCGATCATGAGAAAGTTCTGTACGCCACACACCAGATGGAAGGTATTGCTGCCGAGTGGTGGGAAAACTTCTGTGCAGCGCATGGAACGCCGCAAGACATTACTTGGGAGAGTTCACAACTGCTTTTCACCAGTATCATGTGCCAGAAGGAATCATGGATCTGAAGAAGGATGAATTCCGTGCTCTCAAGCAGGGAGGAATGTCAGTGACCGACTACCTCAACAAGTTCTCTCAACTTGCCGGTATGCTGCAGAAGATGTCGCCACCGACAAGGCTCGCCAGAGTCCTTTTCTGAAAGGATTAAACACTGGACTTCAAGTTAACTTGATCGCCCACACATTTCCTGATTTCCAAGAGATGATCAACAAAGCCTTGATTCTCGAGGATAAGCGTAAGGAATTAGAAGATCATCGCAAGCGCAGAATGGCTCAGCAAGGAAGTCACCAACCCCAGCTGAAGGCAAGAATGATTCCATCGCAGTTTAGCCGTTTTTCACCACAGAATTATGTCAGACCACCTGCACCAACTCAAAGACTCGTCCGCTTGCTTAGAACCTCGCAACCCTTTTGATCAACCCCAATCCAGGGAACAACCCATAAGGTGGACCCAGAATTTGTTTTACCTGTCGTCAGCCAGGGCATTTCGCCAACCGATGTCCACAGAATGGGACTATCACTCCAGTACACTTCAACCTTGGGAACACACCAGCCAAGACGCCAGTGCAAGGCATCCATCAAGGAACTTCTCAAGCTACCGGTCAACCCGAGGAGCACCATAAGCGATGGTCGAGGCCGTGTCAACCACGCCACTCGAAGGAGCCCAGAAGCACCCGACGTTGTAATGGGTAAGTTTCGTAAATTCGAGACTGCATCGCCTGCATTTGATTATGGAGCTTCGCATTCGTTTGTTTCTGGAGTTTTTGCCATTAAGAATAAATTGGAAGTCATACATCTTAAGCATACTCTGTTAGTCCAGTCGCTTGGAGCAGAGCTAAGTTCTAAAGTGGGATGTTTAGGAGCTAAGATACTCATAGCTGGAGTTGAGTTTCTAGCCAACCTAATAGTTCTAGACACTCATACCATAGATGTAATCCTTGGCATGGATTGGGTAACCAAGCACAAAGCGGTGCTAGATTGTGGCCGAAGAGCCGTAATAATTGAGGATACCACCGGAAGGAAAGTTGAATTTCTAGCCACCTCAGTACGTGATGAACATTTGGTAGTCAATAGTCTGAAGACAATTTCTTTGGAGGATGCACCTGTAGTCAAAGAGTACCCAGACGTATTTCCAGAAGAATTACCAGGAATGCCACCGGACCGTGACATCGAGTTTGTCATCGATCTAGTGCCAGGAACCGAGCCAATTTCTAAGAGACTCTATCGGATGCCAGCCGATGAACTTGTGGAAATGAAGAAGCAGATAGAAGAACTACTGGAGAAAGGTTTTGTAAGACCTAGTTCGTCGCCATGGGGAGCACCAGTTTTGTTCGTCAAAAAGAAAGATGGAAGTATGAGGATGTGCATTGATTACCGTTCTCTCAATGAAGTCGCCATCAAAAACAAGTACCCATTGCCCCGAATCGATGATTTGTTCGATCAGATGAAAGGAGCCGGAGTGTTCTCAAAGATCGATCTACGATCAGGATATCATCAGTTGAAGATTTGTCCGAAGGATATATCGAAGACTACTTTCTCAACCCGGTATGGACATTGTGAGTTTCTAAACATGTCTTTTGGATTAACTAATGCCCCTGCCTATTTCATGAACATGATGAACAAGGTATTCATGGAATACTTGGACAAGTTTGTAGTAGTATTCATTGATGATATTTTGGTATACTCCAAGTCAGAAGAAGAGCATGCTGAACATCTAAGGCTAATCCTAGAGAAACTCAGAAAACATTAGTTGTACGCCAAGTTCAGCAAGTGTGACTTTTGGAAGAAGAAAGTTGATTTCCTCGATCATGTGATGACAGCCGATGGAGTAGCAGTTGACCCCGGAAAGGTTAAAGCTGTAATGAATTGGGAGCAGCCCAAGACTGTTACTCAAATTCGTAGTTTCTTAGGAATAACATGATACTATCGCCGTTTCATTAAAGGATTCTCAACGATTGCTAAGCCCCTTACGCAATTGTTGAAGAAGGATAAGAAGTTTACTTGGACCCCAGCTTGTGAAGAGAGTTTTCAAGAATTAAAGAAGCGATTGACTACAGCCCCAGTGCTAATTCTGCCGGATATTCGCAAGGACTTTGATATCTATTGTGACGCCTCACGCCAAGGATTAGGATGTGTCCTTATGCAAGAAGGAAGAGTTGTCGCCTATGCGTCAAGGCAATTAAGGCCCCACGAGGAGAATTATCCTACCCATGATTTGGAATTAGCTGTCGTAGTGTATGCCTTGAAGATTTGGCGCCAATACCTCATCGGTAATCGCTGTGAAGTTTATACGGATCATAAGAGTCTGAAGTACATTTTCACTCAGTCTGATTTGAACATGAGACAAAGAAGATGGTTGGAATTAATAAAGGATTATAATCTTGGAATCCATTACCATCCGGGTAGAGCCAACGTAGTTGTAGATGCATTGAGTCGTAAAAGCTACTGCAATGCTTTGGAAGCAAAAGAGTTGTGTTCGGAACTTCAGGAGGAATTCCAGAAGCTGAAGCTGGAAGTCGTATCTGAGGGATTTGTGGCCAACCTAGAAGTTCAGTCTACTCTAGAGAAACAGATTCGTGAAACCCAACCAAAGGATTCTGAGTTGTTAGATATCAAGAAGAAGATGGCAGAAGGAAAATTTAAAGACTTCACTATAGATGATCAAGACATACTGTGGGTTAATGGACGTATCTGTGTACCAGATGTTGATGGTTTGAGACAGCTAATTCTGAAGGAAGCCCACGATTCCAAGTATTCGATTCACCTTGGAAGTACCAAAATGTACCAAGATGTCAAGAACAAGTTTTGGTGGCCAAACCTAAAGCGAGACGCCGCAGAGTTCGTTGCCCTGTGTGACATGTGTCAGAAAGTGAAAGCAGAGCATCAGAGACCAGTAGGTTTGTTACAACCGCTGAAGATACCAGAGTGGAAGTGGGAAGAGATAGTATGGATTTTATTACCGGTTTACCCAAGACTCAATCAGGTTATGATTCGATTTGGGTAATAGTGGATCGTTTAACCAAAGTTGCCCATTTCTTGCCTGTCAAAACCACTTACTCAGGGGATCGCCTTGCAGAGTTATATATGTCAAAGATCATCAGTCTGCATGGTGTGCCTAGGAAGATAGTGTCAGATCGAGGATCTCAGTTCACCTCTTGTTTCTGGCAGAGTCTGCATGAAGCCCTAGGAACTCACCTGAATTTCAGTATTGCTTATCATCCCCAGACGGATGAACAGACTGAAAGAGTCAACCAGATAATGGAGGATATGTTGAGAGCCTGTGACTTAGCAAATGCTACCAGTTGGGATAAGAGTTTGCTGTATGCAGAATTCTCGCACAACAATAGTTATCAAGCCAGTTTGCAAATGTCACCATTTAAAGCTTTGTATGGTCGTGCTCGCGAACTCCATCGAATTGGTCAAAGATAGTGAACGTGTGGTACTTGGGCGGATATTATTCAGAAGTCAAAGAACAAGTTGCTATGATCGAGAGAGGTTAAAGATAGCCCGTCAGGCGTAAGAGTTATGCTGATAACCGTCGCCGTGACCTGAGCTTTGAACCAGAAGATTTTGTGTATCTTCGTGTTACTCCACTCAGATGTGTCAGGAGATTCCATGCCAAAGGGAAGCTTGCCCCTAGGTACGGGACCGTTCAAGATTCTGGAACGTCGTGGAAAGGTCGCTTATCAGTTGGAGCTCCCGCAATCGTTAGCAGGAGTGTATGATGTCTTTCATGTCTCTTAGTTGAAGAAATATCTCTGTGTGCCAGAAAAGCAAACACCGTTGGAATTGATCGAGCTGAAAGAAGACCTCACCTATAAAGAGCAGCCTGTCAAGATCTTCGATGTCGCAGTGTGCCGCACCCGAAGCAAGACCGTTCATTTTTGCAAAGTCCAGTGGAGCAACAACTCAGAATGTAACATCCAAACTTTTGGCCATTGAAAATCTTTAATCTAGTTGCTAGTTGAAAATCTCACCATCTGCATTTTATTTGAATTTAAATTCAAAGCTTAATATAGATTTTCCTGATAGAATAATTTATTGAGGTTAATCCCATCATCAACAATTGCCAAAAGTATTTTCTTTGGATTCTTTATGCTTGCATATATTTTATATAATTTTTTGGAATTTTTCCAAGGTCATTTGCTATTTTCTATTTGTTAATTGTATTTTCTGGATTTTCTAAAAAGAAAAATCAAGTTTAAATCTTCGGAACAGTGTTGGGCCGAAGCCCAACACTATTTTCGCACGCCAGCCCATCTCCCCGCTCGCCCGTGCCTCGTCCGTTGGATGCACGACGCGTGCCTCTCGTTTCGATCGGACGCTTGTGCTCAACCCCGCCTTCCTCCGTTGGATGATCGCCGCGTGGCCTCGCCGCCATCGATTCGCCGCCGCCGCCGCGCTGCGCGCCATCGCCATGTGGGACCGCCACAGGGTCGTTGTCTTCGTGCCTTTCTTCTTGCTCGCGCCCGCGCCTTCGCCCGCCATTGCCGAAGCTTCAGGCTTCGTCCGACAAATGCGTATCCGTTGTGGATTCTTCGCGCCGACTTTACCAAAACAAATCCCGAGTTATCCCGTACCTATTTCTGTTGGAATCAAACCCGAATTGGGCAGATATCCCCGAGAATCAGGGATTTCAAAATCGCGGCCGTTTCGGACTCGAATTGGGGTTTCAATTCCGCGTTCCCCGGGCCTATAAATACCCCCCTTAGCATCACCCAGTCCTCCCCAACCCAGAGCCGCCCCTCGTTTCCCCGATCGCCCTAGCGCCGCAAGCAATCCAAGAGTTAGGGTTTTGGTGAGCTTCTTCTCCGCGAATTGCGCGCCGTCGTTGTCGCCTCTTGCCCCACCGACCGCACCACCGTGATCAGCAAGGTCCCAGCTACCTCGTGCGCCCCTCCTCATGATCGCCAAAGCACACTTCCGATAAAACCCGAAGCTCCACCGTCGCTTCTTCCTCGCCGCCGGCCGCCACCATCGTTGCCAGCTGCTGGTAAGAGCACCAGCAGGTGCGCAATAACATGGGGAAGCTCCTGGTACCCTTCGCCGCCGATGACTCACCGCCAAACGCCGGTGACTACCGGGTCCCGAGCGCCCATGGCGTCGTAGTCGCCCGACTCAATGCCAAGATCGACCTCGGTCTTTGGTGTGGCGGCCAGCGTGGTGCCAATCGGCGCCAAGACGCGCGCGTGGCCCAGTCCACCGCGTCAACTCTCTCGAGGCTCGGTGCACTCTGTCCACCGTGAGCAGAGACTGACATGTGGGGCCCACATGTTAGATTTCTTTTAAATCTATTTCTTTTTTCAGAAATTCTCGGCTGATGCAAGCATTGCGCAATAATCTGATTTTACTTTATAAAAATAATTCGAGAAAACAAATTAAAATCCAAATTAGGGTTTTAATTATTTTCCAATCTTCTAAAGCCCGTAACTTTTGCATCCGACCTCCGATTGAGCGCATTCCAATTTGTAAATTCATATAAAATCAAGATATATTTAATGGTGAATTTTATTTGATTTTTGGAGTTTGTTTTGCCTCTGTTATTTATTTGTTTTTGTTTCTTTTATCTCGTTTATGAGTTGACGTCGATACTTTGGGAAATTTTGGAGAAGAAGGAGCACCTCAAGATCAAGACCAGTACCTAGACCTATTCCAAGGCAGGTTATACCTTTGATCATCTTGCACCCAGTTTTCAAAATATTTTGTTTCAATGTATTGTATTCTAATTCAAGTATTTATTTAAATGCTTTTGGGATAGTTATTAATCCAAATTGTTATATCCACCTTGTCTATTTTTACGTCATATTCTTTTGTCACCCTAGGTTGGTTCATTACTAGTTGGTATTATCGTAGCACCAATGTGGATTGGTTAGATACGGGTAGACTACTTAGCCATAGCACGAGTCATCATTTCATGTGAGTCGCAATTATGAATTTGACTAATGGAATATGGAACTGTATGATAAAACTGTGCGCTGTGTGCTATTACTCGTTGATGGTATGTGTTGCACTAAATCAACAGGGTGGGAAAAGATTTAGACTGAGGCAAGTGGTGGATCTGTGTGAATGGTGGAGCTGTGTGCTTATTAAACTTTGTGATTTGGGTAAAACTGAAAGTCTTGCCTTGGTCAATTAAGGACTTCACTTTGTACACCATTGAACTGGGCCTTACTGTACAACCACATGCCTAGTATGGGCTGGGCCTGACTTAGTAAGTTATGGAGTCTTAACATTGACAACTCAGGTTGTATTTAAGCTGTGTGATGGGCTGGAGGTGTGATATATCACATCACGAGATGGTTCGCTGCATTCCTGTCCAACGATGTGTGTCGTAACCAAACGCTGTGCGTATCGGTTGGCCGGCAGGAAAGCACATCGGGAGTGTTAATGCTTGAGATGAAGTTTATGAAAGGTTTTGTTGTGATCAACTCTGATCCGGTTGATTTCATCGTGTGGGTAAAGTGTACAACCTCTGCAGAGTGTTTAATTAATCTATTCGAATAGCCACGTCCTCGGATATGGACATGCTCGGGGATTTCACACGAGAGGTAGTTTTTCATAAAACAATTGGGAAGGGTCAGCTGTGTGAGATAACTTGTGCAGCTGTGTGAATAACTTGATTAGACAGTGTGTCCTTTGTGTAATCAAATGTTAAATTAATATTCTTTATCTGTTTTCAATTACGTTTCAATCTATTATTTGTATTCAATTGCAAATGTTGCATTTCTGCAAAATAACCACAGAAGCCATTCCTTTGGAATAAGCCATCATGTAAAATTGCATTCTGTGGTATGACTTGCGAGTACGGTGTGTACTCACTCTTGCTAAACAAATCAACAGAAGCGGAGGAGTCATCGCCAGCTTTTGAAGAGGAATTCTACGAAGGTTGACCGTTAGGGTCTTGATCCCAGTCAGTTGCCTGTGGTAAATTGATGGGAGCCCACTGGAGTTTACTTTGTTTCTGCTGCAGTTTATTTCAATATTGTCAGCCTTGCATGGCTTAATAATTGTAAAACTCGACCTTAAGGTCACAATAGTTATTTGTTATTCAAATTACTCGTTTATTTAATATTTCGTTGTATGGAGTTGATATTTCATCAAGGTTGACACTGTGTGCACTAGCGTGATCCTGGACTAGTGCAGAATACACAGAGGGTTCAGATTTGTATATTTGGGTCCCGACAATGAACCAAACCATTATTTCCAAGACCCGTTGCATGTTGTCCAATGCAGGTTTGCATAAGCGTTTTAATGATGCCGCTCACGCTGCTTGCTATCTTATTAATCGGTCACCCTCTATTGCAATTGAAAAGAAGACTCCAATTGAGGTATGATCTGGTTCTCCAGCAAATTATTCAGAATTGAAATTTTTTTGTTGTACTGCTTATGCTCATGTTGATAATGAAAAATTAGATCCTAGAGCTATTAAGTGCATCTTTCTTGGTTATAAATCTGGTGTTAAAGGATATAAGTTGTGGAATCCTGAAACACGTAAGGTTGTGATTAGCAGAAATGTTATCTTTAATGAGTCTGCTATGCTTCATGATAAAGTGCGTGCTAATGTTCCTATTGGGAGTGAGCAGAATTCAAGTGTTCAGGTGGATCATCTTATTGGTTCCGATAACACATCAAATAAAGAAAATATTGTTGTTCATGATGAACCTATTGTTGAGAATCCTCCTATTTGTGAGCAGTCACCACAACGGTCCATTGCAGTTGACATACCTAGGAGGGCGATTAATCCACCAAAGAGGTTGATTGAAGAAGTTAATATTGTTGCTTATACTTTGAGTGTGGCAGAAGAATTGAAGGTAATGCAGAACCTTCATCATACTCTGAGGCTATTGATTCCACCGATTGTAATAAGTGGATAACTATTATGCATGATGAGATGGAGTCACTTGAAAAGAATGACACTTGGGAACTAGTGAAATTGTCAAAGGAGAAGAAGCATGTTCATTGCAAGTGAGTTTTCAAAAGAAATAAATGTATTTCTTCTACTGAACCAGTAGGGTATAAAGCAAGGTTGGTTGCTAAAGGTTATAGTCAGATTCCAGGTATTGACTTTAATGATGTCTTTTCTCTAATTGTGAAGCATAGTTCTATTCGCACTTTACTCATTATTGGTGCTATGCATGATTATGAACTTGAGTAATTAGATGTTAAAACTGCATTCTTACATAGGGAGTTAGAAGAAAACATTTATATAGACCAACCTGAGGGTTTTATTATTCCTAGAAAAGAACACCTTATTTGTAGATTAAAGAAATCTCTTTATGGTTTGAAGCAATCTCCTAGGCAATGGTACAAGAGATTTGACTCATTTATGCTCTCTCATAATTTTAAGCGATCTGATTATGATAGCTGTGTTTATTTAAAGACTGTCAATGGTGCAGTTATTTATTTACTTCTCTATGTTGATGATATGTCGATTGCTGCAAAAGATAAGTCGGAAATAGCAAAACTGAAAGTACAATTAAGTAATGAATTTGAGATGAAAGACTTAGGTGCAGCAAAGAAAATTCTTGGCATGGAGATTATTAGAGAGAGAAAATCTGAAAAGTTATACCTTAGTCAACAAGGTTATATTGAGAAGGTCCTTCGTCGTTTTAATATGCATGATGCGAAACCAGTGAGTACTCCATTAGCTTCGCATTTCAGATTATCTTCAGCTTTATGTCCTGGGTCAGATTATAATATTGAGTACATGTCTAGAGTTCCATATTCCAGTGCAGTTGGATCTGTAGAATGAAAGTTACGCCATTTTCTTTACTGCTGTTATGTGGTCTGGACAGATATCAGTAAGTCATTTTCAACTGCTGGTTAGCCAATTGTCTTGGCCGATATTTGTATAATTTGGGTGATTATTGCATACATTCATTCCATTTGTTCTCACAACTTTATATAGATTTGTGTATAATTTGGGTGATTATTTCCTCGTTCAGTTACGCCGTGTTTAGATGATCATTGTACTTGCTGAGTTTCGACTCACCCTTGTTTTTCTGTGTTCATTTAGGTGATCCTTGTTGATGATGATGTTAATGGGAGGGAGTAGACGAGCACGTTCCACACAGATCATTACATTATATTTTCACTAAGGGGTTCAACAATGTTATTCTTTAATGAGAGATGAACTGTAATAAGTAACGTTTAGACTTCATGTCATATCGTTCCATGCTTAATTCCTTGATTATTCTCCATTGATGAATTGGTTATTTACACCTCGTTACCCTGTTATTGTTATTTGGTTAGATGCATATTGAATCTTATTCCACAAATTGATTGTATGCTGTATCTTTAGGTAGCATCTTTGCTTCCGAATAGCCATGATGTTACATTGGCGCATGGTGATTTTTATCTTATTGTGGAGGTATTTTAATGATTGATGATTATTCATTATGCTACAAGAGGAAATTCGTCTCAAGGTGGAGATTGTTGATATTGTGATCCGAATTATCTAATATGTATGAGTCCGAATCAGATACCTGTGAATATACTCTATGATTAATATGAGATGACCTTATATTTATAACTGATTATATCGGATATGCGTATTGGTAGCGAGCGTTGAGATGTTGAGTTCGTGGTTGTTGTCCTAGGTTTTGCCAGGCTATACCACTGTTCATGGTATGAAATTAGAGAAGTTATTGCCCAGTTCCATAGTTCTGAGTTGAGCATGAGCTCGTTGATGACGTTGTTGTATTTCTCGAGTTTGTATATGGTTTCCTGGTTGTAGTTTCTTGCAGTTCGTGAATTTCTTTTGAATGTGGGTTATAATGAAGAAGCAAGCTCCAATAGGTCTCTGATCGTTCTTTGAAATAATTATTGTTCTTTCGATTATTGTGATATTTCTACTCCACGTGAGCGTAGTTAAATTACAAGATTTATCTTTTCACGGAAGTTCTGTTTTACCCCTGTTGGAAAATTTAACTCATTTGTTCGCTTGGAATTTCACGGAAGCTACTCGCTGCAAATCAGAACATAACCACGTTCTACAAAATAGAACATGACCACTCTCTGCAAAGCGGGACGTAACCCAACGAGGCGGCTTTGCGAAGCGACTTGGCCCAATGAGGCAGCTTTGCGTAATGACTTGACCTAACGCTACAACAGGATTCCATCTCGCATATGCGAATTTGCTTCAACTGGATTGTACTTCATCCGCTATAGAGCTGCACAGCTGCGTCCGCTCCCGCTATAAATAGAGCGCTACTCGGTCGGGAACTCCACACCACAACACTACTTGCATAACATGGACAAGGAGAAGGAATGGGAGAACATATGCGAGCTTTTGATGAACTGGGTGTCTCCCTAGGAGACCAACGCTCGCCACAGGGTGTTTAGTCAACAACCTCACACTCAACACCCACCTCCAGAGCTCATCGATCTAAGGAGGCTGCCTTGCAGTACGCCCAACGATTCTGGGTCGAGCCACGCCTTCTCTCCTATGCCCGCTGAACGCCCTCCAGAAGGGCCCCGCAGGGGGTGGCACCACCCCTTTGCTGGTGTCAGGACTCCTGCAAGTACGTCAAATTAACCGACGAGTAGACCATTGGGCAGCGCTATTGGTGCTGCCCAAACCTCATGGACTACCCCGACCGCAGTTTCACATCTTGAACCACAGCATTGGTAATGAAATCACATTTGGTGCACACCACCATTTTGCTTTTCATTATGCCGCAATCACATCTCTCTCCCCGCCATACTACCCGCTGTGCCTATACGACTTCAGCCAGTGGATCGACAAGATCCACCCCTACAATATGTGGATGATGCTGACACGGAAGATCTGGGGTAGGGAGAACTGCGAGGGCCGTGTAAGGCGCCTCAAAGAGCTGCAGGCTGAGATGAACGTGAAGAAGAGGTGGGAGAGGCTGCACGAGGAGCAAGAGAGCGAGCATGCCTGGTGACGCGAGGTCGAGAGGGCGTGGAAGAGGGCCATTGCGGTGAAAGCTAAGGAGCAAGGTGAGTAGTAAAACGCCGAGCTAGGCCGCAAGGGCAAATGGCCACATTCCACACAGTAGTTCGACCCTATTCGTCCATATGTCCCATGTATTTATAATTCCCTAAAGGCATGTGTACACCATCTTTGGTTCGTTAGCTTGCGTGCCATGTAACCCCCTTGTCAGATCAACCATCATGTTGTTATCATTGCGCCATTTCTTCAAAGTTCTTTACCGTGTATGAATTCCCTAGCGCATTGTAAGAATCACTTACCTTCGTACTTACGAATTATTGCTACATCTATCGTCCTCACAAGATTCTTCAGAAATTTACAGCACAACAACAACATACGATGATCGCAGAATGTTAGTGCGAGTCTAACAGATTTTATACCCTTGGGATTCTATAAAAATCACAAACGGACCAACCAATCTTGTCACTACCCTTTTATTTCCAAAAAAACTACAAACAACATTTACTAAATGTATTACCTGCAAAAATTTACATTTATTCCCACACAATTATTTCCAGTGGATTAATAACATAATACTGTTATGCTTAAACTCGCCCGGCGGTCGAGCGACCACCATAAGTCACTCAACAACCGGGCGACTCGGGTCTGGTCGCTCCAGCGTTGAGCGACACGTGCCACGTGTCGCTCAACGGTTGGGCAACTTGTACAAGTCGCCTAATGGTTGGGCGACTAGGTCCAAGTCGCTCAACGGGGGAGCGATAGAGTATTATTTCTGTAAAATAAAAAAGACAGGTATATTATTGTATTTCGGAATAAAACAATGATTATTTAAAAAAAATCGAGGATTATCACATTATTTAATGACTCCACATGGTAATCTTGTCTTCTAGATGTTTCCCCTGCTCCCCCTGGTATCAACAACAAAGGCTTATGTTCTAGGGAGGCTGATTACGGATAATGTTCTCACGGCTTATGCATGTATTCATTATCTAAAGAGAAAGAAAGAAAAATCAGCAACTTGTGCTATTAAGCTCCTTGGATATCTCATATTCTTTTCACTGGTGACTGCTTGATTTTTACTCAGGCCTCCTTCCGAGGTGCTGACAGGCTGGCGGAGTTTTGGAGAGATACCAATCTGGTTCAGGGCAGATGGTAAACAAAGCCAAGTCTGCAGTTTTCTTCGGTGCTAACTGCTGTGATGTTGTGAATGATGAGGTACGCCAAAGATTGGGTATTCTGAATGAAGCATTGGGGGAAAAGTATTTGGGACTTCCTACAGCAGTTGGTCGCAATACAAAGGAGGCTTTTGAACATATTCCTAATAAAATCAGAAGTCTAATGGGCCATTGGAGTGAAAAGAAGCTCCCTCGCGCTGGCAGAGAAATTCTCATCAAGTCTGTTGCACAGGCTGTTCCAACTTACTCTATGAGTTACTTCCAACTGCCTGTGGCGACATGTAAGAAGATCACGAGTTATATCTCTATTTTTTGGTGGGAAAGCGCAGTGGATAGTCGTAAGATTCATTGGCGTAAATGGGAGAGTTAATCTTTGCAAGAGACATACTGATAAGTTGGCCTTCTGTGAAGCCTGTGGGGCGAGAGAAGAAACCACTTTTCACGTTCTTGTTGAATGCACATATGCAAGATCTTTTTGGGCAGCAATGAAAGAGATAGCCCATGTCAAAATGCCTGAACTCCATCCATCTAATTGGGCTGCTGATATATTGGATACGCATCTTTGTCGCATGGAGGATGCTAGTGTCATCTTGTGTGGTACGTGGTCTCTTTGGACCCTCAGAAACAGAAGAAGAAGACACGGGGAAAGTCCGATGAAACTTCCGCAAGTGGTTGTTTGGGCTAAAGATACTGCGCTGGACTTGATGCATGCGGCAAGATCGAAGGAGAAACATGCACTTCCTCTGGTTTCTAATGCTTGAGTTCCACCTCTGGTTGTAATTTACAAGCTAAATGTGAATGACGCGTTCGGTTGTAACTCCCTTCAGGGAGCGGCAGGCGCCGTGCTCGGGGACAATGATGGATGCTTCTTAGTAGCTGCCACTCGATGGTATCATTCCATGTCGAATGCTCTGCGTGACGGTATCATTCTAGCCCGGGATTGGAACATTGATTGCCTAGTTGTGGAAACTGACTCTCTGAATCTTGTTCAACTTTGGCGCTCACAGGAGAAGCAGAGATCTGAGATTATGGCTATTTTAGCTGAAATCCAAGAGCTAAGTTCCTAGTTCTCTTCATTTGATTTAGTTAATGTAAGGAGGATTGCAAAGTTGGTTACACATTTTTGTGCCAAGCAAGCTACTTCACGTAGGGCTAGATGTATCTGGTTGAACCGTACTCCTAAGTTCCAGTTGAAAGCCTTACAACATGATTGTAGCTCTGTTTAATAATGAAAAGAATTGTTCATCGTCTAAAAAATAGTATCAACAACGAAGCAAGGTGCTAAGTAACTGTGGGGACTAGGGACAGAGGCTGGTCCTGTGCTCTCCTACCCAGGCACCTAGCAGTGGGCAGTGAAGTGGTCAGTTAGGAGAGCATATTCATATTTTCTTTTCAAACTTAGCGTGTGATCCGCCGTGAGTTTGAAAGGGATGTCCCCGTCATCCTCCTCCAAGGAGAAGCTACTATGCTAGGCCAGGCCAGGAGGGACACTCGCACAGACACAGAGCAAGCATGAGAAAGTCCAGGACTGGATAGGGAGGGAGGCCCCTACTGTTCTTGATGTAAAGGAGGAACGCAAAAGCAAGCATTCCACCAAGTATGCTCACACCTCCATCATGAAAGTGCCCTCCTCTCTCGCCTCCCCTTCCCCCCTTTCTTTTGTCTTTTCATTTCCTTTTGGTGGCATGAATGATCTAATCTCTAAAGTAAACCGATTTTATATTTTGGATACGGGTTAGTTAAATTCTCGATTTTTAAATACTGGAATCCTTTGGACATTGTTTCTTTAACTTACTTAGCAGTGATGTTTTTTTTTCTTGAAAAACTTTAGGAGACATGGAGATTAGAGATATATGCTAGAGAAGTCTGAGACAGTATGTAAACACTAGCTTCAGGATGATGTTGAGTGAATTATACATAAGAACAAATACACGGAGAAAGATTTGTTCCTTTTACCTTTTAAGCATAAAGATAACGACGATAAGAAAGATCACTAGTCCAGGTCGCATCGGAATATGCCTAAAGCTGTAGTGAGATGGAACTAGGGAAAAACAAACGATGAGAGATAGACCTATGCAAGTAGAGAAGAACACGAAGAAGGTGACTGTAATGAAGATAGGTAGGATGAGCCATGAACTGACTCAAGATACGAACAACA
Organism: Hsuehochloa calcarea; assembly: GCA_036346395.1. Classification (NCBI taxonomy): domain Eukaryota; kingdom Viridiplantae; phylum Streptophyta; class Magnoliopsida; order Poales; family Poaceae; genus Hsuehochloa; species Hsuehochloa calcarea. Next base: position 56,162,443 of record CM070609.1, on the reverse strand, counting down.
TGAGCAATATCAAGATGAATGCTCACAAGATAGATCAAACTCACAACAAGATAGTAATATTGAGTAGGATCCTCAAGAAGATCACCAAAATCTAGAACCCAAGAAGTACCTGGAAGAGATGTTTGAGCTAGACTGGTAGTACCTACTGAGATGTGAGAGAGTGCTGAAGTAGAACCTGACAGAGCTGCGGAACAGAGTCACCTCGCTGAGAATGTTCTGATCCTCCTGTCGAGGAAGGGCCTCTGCGCCTCCCTTATATCGTCAACCCCCACGCGTCTTGTTTCACTTTTTTCCCACCGCACAACTCTGGTAGTCATGTCCGAAGTTCTTGCAATAATTGCACTGAACCCTAGTTGGTGCAAAAACAGGAGCGAAAATAGACACCTGAGGATAAACTATAGTCGAAGCAGAAGCTGTCGGTGTAGTTGAAGAAGAAGGGGTAGTAAGCACAGTCGAAACAAACTATGCTGCAAACCCACGGTGAAACTCCTCAACACAAAGTGTCGAAAGAGCCTCTGTAACTATCGGTCGTGGTGAGCGACTCAACAGTTGAGTCCTGACAGGCTCAAACCCTAGCAAAAACAGTAAACGAAGTCATAAAGACGAAGGCGGCCACGATCCACCTTCTGCACCTTATGACGATCCTGTCAGAGCGAAGAAGCCAGCTCGTCCAGCTGGCGCTAGAGACTGGCCAGGGCTCAGAAGAAGTCGTCAATAGAGGAGTCCTCTTGGCGAAGCGTTTACAACTCATGCTGAAGCGAAAAAGAACTGAGCATCGCTGCTCTACTGGTATAGTTCGTGCAAGTACTCCTAGATCTGACGAGTGGAACATAGACCAACAATGTCTGGTTGGATAGGATAGATTCGTCGATGCTGACCACTAGGATGACTCGAATACGGGCCTCATCAGCACACCAATGCTCAAAAGTGTCTATGGCATACTGAAAGGCCTCATCAGAAGTAGTAGCGGCCTCTGCCTCCTTCTTAGCGACCTCATCTTCTGTAGGAGGTGCAAAAGTAGGATGTCTACGAGGAGGCTGAACTGGCAACGACAGACAAAGTTGAGCACCAGTGACCAGGGACGAAGCTTCGCCTTGGCTAACATGGGTCGTGCCCCCAACATTTCAGAAGAAAAAATTAACAAAGATGTATGATTCTCACAACCGACCCAATTTGGTTAGATCAGTCCATCTAGAAGGCTTGTTATTGTTGTCTGCTACTAGTTACGATACTACTTAGCGATGCAGCTATTTCAATCGTGCAGTGGCAAAGCACGAAAGCAATGGACGAGGCGAGATCTTTGACATTGGTTAACAACATGTATGCGATCCACACCGCCCAATTTGGTCGATCAGTCCATCTAGAAGACCCATTATTGTCGCCGCTACTAGTTACCATACTAATTAATGAGACAACGGCTTCAATCGTGTGATGGTGAAGCACGGAAGCAGCAGACGAGTTAACAAGATGCTGCCCGCTAGTGCGTCGTGGGTTTGTTGCGATCGGGCCCGGCGGTGGTGACAGATGCACAACCGACGGCCGGAGAGCCAAGTGGTTAGCAGTATGTTTCTGAATTTACTTTGATCTTTGCCCCCCCCCTTCCTGACATTTTGGTCAAACTCCGTCACTGCCAGTGACATGTCCCTATAGGTGGAGACCATCGAGCGTGATCTCATTAAGTAAAGACTACAACTTCTAGTTCGTACCATAGAGCTTTGTTTCCAAGAATAGGATCGTAGCTGATGGAATGGTAGCCATCGGTAGGCTGCACTGGACAATGCGGCGACCAACGGAGGCGGCAACGAAGGAACGGCTGCCATTGGCGCAAGCCCGAGTAGCTTGTGGCAGCGCGAGCCGGATCAACGTGTAGAGGTGGCGTTGTCGGGCGACGAACTGGGGGGGTGCCGGTGTCGGGCTGCGGCTAGATGAGGCGGCATCAGGCGATTGCGGCCTTGGTGCGGCGGTGGCCCGATCAGGAGCACCTGGTGGCGGCGCAAGCCGGATCGGCTCGTGGAGGCAGCTGCGACAGGCGACGGACTAGGGGGCATCGGCGTCGGTGCGCGCGAGCGGCGGCGTCGGCGGTGGCCTCGGGCGACGGTCCGGGGCGTTGGTGTCGGGCTGTGATCGTGTCGGGCGGCGGCGGCCCGATCTGGGCAGTGGCGGCCTTCGACGACGGCGGCAGCGATGGTGGGATAGTAGCGGAAGGAGCTAGGTTTGTGCCATACCTCTGATTTCATGTTATGAATATTACGTGTATATTCATGATGTCCAATGAGCAATAAATATAGAGAGTAGAAAAGAATGTTATAAAATAATATGCTATACACATATTAAAAAAAATATAGAAGAATTCATACTCTAACATGTAATACATCTATTGAGTAGTTCTTTTCTTGCACATGGCCTTATTCTGATCGCGGTGCATGCAGGTTGGCCGCTTCGAAGAGGACACTTACGTTAGTTTCTGCCGTCGAGGAAGCAGGCGAGGAGATAGATCTCAAAGGACGAGGGTCAGGAATGGCGAGGAGATACGACAAGGACAAGGTTACAAGGGATCGAATTGCTTGTTTGTTTATTATCAAACATTGCAACTTTAGCAAAGAATCTGTGCACTGTTTCCCTTTCTGTAGGTAGTTAATGGGTGAGGAGCAAGGGGCACGCTACCATCCCGTGTTGCACCACCACAGGGAGTGCACCATATGCGGTGCCGGCGAGCATCCGAGAACTGTAAACGCACGCCTTTATCCTGAATTGACTAGAGAATATCACAAACAAAGTACGATGCCTGCGATTGTCACCTACACGCTTATTCGATCGACATCTTCCTTTAAAATAGGCTAATGCATGGTACAATTGTCTCACTTCTATTGGGGGAATAATGTGGTTTCCGATTGAACGAAATTGATATAGGGAACCAGTTGAATTGCAACCACTACCTTGCTAGAATCTAGTCATTTGGTAAGTTAGAGAATAGAGCTTAGTTGAGCACTTGAGCAAATACATATGCAGGTTCTTTACCTTTCTAAGCAACCTGGCCTTGTTATTATTGACTAATTAATCCTTGTCTGGTTCAAGTCGCCATGCACTTAAAATATTGATTATGGGTGGGTGGCCATATGTTTTGTTGGCTCAATGGAGTTGGCGGGGACCTAGCTAGGTATGTAATATCTATGGCTTGCACTGTATTGATTCCCTGGAAGAACTCGTAATTCTATAGCGTACAAAACTCAGTTAAGCATATAGTTTTTATACTATGGTGTAGCTCTAAATTCGTTTTTTCCCTAATGTTTTGGATTATACTGGAAGCCTTCAGATGATGATACAACTTTTCCAGAAAAACTTTTAAAGTGGATCAAATGCGTTCTTATCTTTGGTGCTGCATACTTTACTGTACTGCTTGGTTGCGGCCTTACGGTTGACCCACTACCAGGGTTAAAAAAACCAGAACTGGGTACTTTCTGGTCATCGTCGAAAACGAAGAATCGCCGATTACCGGATTTACCAGAAAAAAAATCCGAATCAACCGAAATTCAAAAATTAGAATTTGAATTTTCTAAACCGGGAAAAAACCGGCCGATTTTTCGTTCCCGGCCCCCACCGGTAAGACCGGTTACCGTAACCGATCGGTTTTTCTATGTCTGCCCTCTACCATGGCAGTTCATGATGCTTATTCCTTAGGTGCATTATTGGTAACTTCAGCGTGGTTAGACAATTGTCGCTGTCTCTGCATGTGCACCTTTCGTCTCACAATTTTGTTTGTTGTTGTTGGAAGCTCCATGCTCAGCTTCACACGATATTGACCCCCAAAAGGGTCTACAGATATTTTGCAGTAATGATATGCACAAAATGTACATGCCCAGGTTCATATTTTGATCTGACAAAGAAGGACGGGGATCGTTTTTTATGTTTTCTATTCGCTCGTTTTGCTCACAACATATTAGAACCGGCCTTAATATTTTGTACAACTCATTCATGCATCTGGGAATTTAGTGCTAATACGAGCAATGTTGGATGGTCTATAAAGTCTAGTCTCTACTTCTGAGAGTCTGGCCAACATCAATCACTAGAGTCACTGCAAATAACGAAAATTCCTGGGATGAGGAAAAGATAGCGGTCTGCCATAATCTATATATGTATTACTGTTTTCATCTTTGTTTGTTGGTAGGATCCTACCAGGTTATCCTGTCCCTCAAACGACAATAATCTTGTCCTTTAAACTACCAGGTTTAGAAGTCAGAACATTGCATTTGGGTGACTCTTCACCTTTGTTTTTTCCAATTAAAATGCTTAACACGAGGCGACGGCATGGTACTATTGACCTATACAATTACAGATACAGTTCGCTATTTGTTTGTAACATAACACACTTCATACAAAAAGATATACCATAGGGGTGGTACATTTTTCTAGCTATTGTTAGGATCTTTAACTTGTTTCTAGCTTTTCTGACCTATATTTTCTAACATTTATAATAATACAATCCTTTATACTGCTTATGTAAGTATATTGTATTTTTCCTAACCTCTACATGTCATATTTTCCTTCTTGGCTACTTTCTAAATATATTTCAAGAATAGCACATATATTTTACATGATTTCTTCAAGGAAAAGGAGGCGTAGTTCTTAAAGGCACATCATGAGAAACAGGTGGAGTTCCATGTCACAAGACAAAACAAGGTGATGGATAAATGGAGCACACACAACTTGATAAAATTTCAACATATCATTGCATTGCTTTACACTTTTCAGTACAACAATAATAGTGGGAGTTCGAGAAATATTGAAACATACTGTCATGTCCAGAAAGATAATTCTTACATGGGCTGCACTGTCTAATTGGCCCAGAATATCTCAGATAAAGTGGAAATATTAAGAAGATATGCTTCTCAGATCATGCACTATCACATTATGTAAGGGGCAAACAAGCTCCAGCAATCGTTACTTTGAGCACTTGCCTTCGTCTTTAAAATAAGGTCCATTTGTAATTATCGTTTTGCTTATAATATGGATGAGAATAAGTTAGGCTACAAGGGGAATGACGCTATTCAGGAGCTTGAGATGCTGACAGTGAATGCAAAACAAGCCCAAGAGCTTACACTGACAAAAATCCTTGAGAGGAATCAGGCTACTGAGTACTCAAGCAAATTCATGAATGGGTCCACAGACATTTCTGCCTTCAAGAGAAACGTTCCAGTAGTGACATATGATCTGTTCCAGGCCCTACATTGTGAGGATCGCAATTGGTGAGGAATCTTCAATTTTATGTGGAGAACGAATCATAGAACTGCTGAGAAGGTACCACTCTCATTCTGATGCTCTCATCAGTCAGCATTTTAATTTGCATGTACGTGGTAGAGACAGTACGAAGCAGCACATTTTTTTTGTTGGAAATTTGGCAGGGCCTACCTGTACTTGCCCTTGGTGGAAGTTGGTTTGAGTTTATCATGCCTCTAACCGGAAAAAATAAGTATTTTTTAAAAAAAAATATAGAAAAATAAGTAGTTTTTTAAAGGAAAAAATAAGTATTCCTGTTACTTGTTAGCCTTCTTTTACTTACAGCTCCTGTCAGGGGTAACACAGATTTACTAGGTAAAAATGGTTATCTTTAGCATGCGCTAGGCTAGAAATACCAGACCAAACTAGATTGGTAAGTTGGTAGTCTAAAACGATCCCATGCATGCTATTGTCATATGTAACTTGTAATTTTTAAGGACTTCTGTGGAAGGATTTGCAAGTGAAAAGAGAACGTCAGGTTCTGCTATTCCTCGTGTTTACAAAATCTTTTCAACCCTGCAAGGTTCATGGCACTGATCTGCTGCTAAATAGTTAAATGAAGATGATGCATTCAACCAAGTCATTTGTTCTAGACAGCCAGCTCTTAAAATATAAAAATTCCTATCTATTTATATGAGATTTTTCAAGCTATTCGGCCTCAAGGTCTTCTAAGCTATCCTTTATTCTCCATGTGGAAGGATAGAAGTAGACTAGTATAGCAGACACAGAATTTAGAAAAGATAAATTATAGTTTGTAAACACTTTTCTTTTGTTACAACCATTTAGATTTTTTTTTTCAAGAACATGCAGAAGAGCTGCAGATCTTTTGTATTAAGACAGAAGTAAAAGGAATACAAAATAAATCCCACACAGCCCAAATAAACCCATCATAGATAGCAACTAGTCCAACTGTGACATCCCAAAAACGAGTTAATACGAAAATAAGGAATTTTTAAAACTTTTTGGATGATTGTCAGTTGCCGTTTTGCTAGCATGCATTTTTTGGGAATTGTTTAAACGACATTTTCTCTTTTGCCGACGAGGGGGAAAATTTGTAAAGAACCTAATTACAGAAACCCCAATTACGGAACCCTGGAAACATGAGTTGCAAAAGCAAAATAGCCTAATGTATTGCGGTTTGAAATATTGCATGAAGTAGAAATCTTAAAATCAAAATCACATTCAAAACCTAATTCTCCAATTGTACAGAAGCCCAATTAGAAAATTCTTTAGCAAATAATAGAGTTTAACTATAGTCACATGGGAATTTTCTACAGCAAATAACAAAATTTTAGAAACCTAAAATTCTGCTCTCTCTTTCTTTTTTACAGCTTTTCCCTGCAATTCTTTTTTACCTCGTTGAGCCACTTTGTTGCCACCAAACCGGGTTGACCGAGAGAGACCAGCTAGCACATGACTTTCTTCCTCCTTGCCTCCCTCGCGCCGGTGCCGCACTGGCGCCAGTGCCCATGCTGGCCAAACCACTCGCCACGCACCAATCTCGGCGCCACGTTGCAGCCATGCGTGGAGGTGCTGTCGCTCAAACCGTCGCTCAAGTCGACAGCCTGCCAGCACCCACGCCGCATGCCCCTGCCGTCACACCCTCAAGCCCATTCCGCCGGCTCACTTGCGCCCATGCCGCCGGACGCCACCTTGTGCCCTCCGCCATCCATGTCTATAAACGGCCGCACTAAGCCGCCCAGTCCCCCTTTTCCTTGCCTCCCCCATTCCGGCTCTCTTCTCCATCACGCTCAACCGCGAAGAAGCCGAGTGCACAGAGCTCGTCGCCCGGCCGCCAAGCCGCCCATGCCGCTCTCGCCATTCCGGCCGATCCGAGGCGCTTCTTCCTAAACTCTTCGCATCACTCCATGTCCCCATGCCCCCTTGGAGTTTACCCTCATTCAAGCTTGCAATCCTTCTGCAGGAACCCAATACGCCGGCTTCTTCACTAGCTCCGGCCCGAAACCACCGCTCGCGTCGCCCCTCCTCGCGCGGTGCGCCTCCAACCAATTCCTTCGAGTGGGAGCACCTCCTCACCTCCCCCAAGCTACGACCACCTCCCACTGGAGTTCTCCCCCACAGGAGCATCGCCCCCACGGCGAACCCGCCGCGCCGCCGCCGGTTCGTGTTGCTGGCTCGCCTCGATCCTCCTCTCTGCCGCCCAACCACCTCGGTGAGTTCCCCTAGATCTCCTCTTGCTCATGCGCTTGCTAACTCCTCCCCTATCCCCCTCCAATGCCGCCGCACTTCTTCCTCCTCGCCACCGGCCGCCGCTCGCCGCCGCCAGCATGCTCCAGTCCACCTCGAGACGCGCCGCCACCGCCCCTTGGACCCCCTCCTCAGCCGGTCCCATTTTTGCCATCCCGGACGCCATCGATGACCCCTCCTCGCCGGCGGCAAGCAATGCCCTGACCCGACTCTGCCCTCCTCTGCTCCTTCTTTTCTCTGTGAATGCCTCTGTGAATGTACATGGCAGGTGGGTCCACCAAGTGAATGACTAATCTAGATTAGTTAGTAGGTTGATTAGTGAGAGAGTTTACTTAGCAATTTGCAGAATCAATTGAGTTAAGTAGTTAGTTGCTAAGTATTCAGTTAGCAATATGAAATTGTGCTGACTAGGAGCTAATTCAGAATAGTCAGATTGCAGTTGAACAACTAGCTCAGTTAAATATGAAAGTAGAGGACAGATAAATTGTTAGCTAGATCCAATTGGTAGGATTGATGTTAACAGACAGATTAAGTTGCACATATATTTTTACTAAGTTGAGTATTTACTAGATTTTTTTGTAACGTTTGTGCATTGAGTGTTTCAGTTTTTTGATTTGCATGGAGCTAATGGCAGTCATGCGCAATGAAGTGCAATTGTTACGCATGAAGCCATAAAGCCTTCAGTTACGCATGAAGTATTTCTTTTATTTTCAGTTATTTGCTAGTATAAATAAGAAATGAAAATGAGAAAAGCTGTGCAGTTTTTTAGCATCACCAAAAGAACTATTTTAAGTGTTCATCTTTTTCTAGTGCTCCTGTGTTCTCGTGTGCTTGTGTCCAGGTTTTCGCATTGAGTGGAAGCCGGCGGTGCTAACAATTGGTATCAGTGCTTCGTGCTCTCCTGCCTGTGAAGATGTCGCGCTCGGAGTCTCCATCACGTACTAGGACTCGTGTCGAGGACGGCGCGAGCAGCGAAGGCGCTGGCCGCACACTGGTGGTACTGTCGATGAGGGAGGGAGCTGTGACCCTCCAATACCCCATGCTCACGGAGAGCAATTACGGGGTATGGACGGTGAAGCTGAGGATCATCATGCGTGCGCAAGGAGTGTGGGGGGCAGTGGAGGGTGAAGAATTAGTCAATGAGAAGAAAGACCAGATGACTCTCGCCGTCATAGTCCAAGCCTTGCAGGAGGCTGTTGTAATGGCCATATCCGAGAAGGAGACAGCAAAGGAGGCTTGGGCGCGCTCAAGGAGATACACGTCGGTGAAGATCTTGTCAAGGAGGCGTGTGTTCAAACTCTTAAGAGGGAGTTAGAACGCATCTACATGGGGGACTCGAAGAAAATCAATGAGTTCGCGTTGAAACTCACCACTATGGTCAACGAGATACGTGCTTTCGGTACCAAGGTGGAGGAGAGTACTGTCGTGTAGAAGCTCCTACGCTCTGTCCCTAACAAATTCCTACTGATTGTCAGTACCATTGAGCAATAGGGTGATGTATCGGCGATGTCGGTGATGGAGGTCATCGGACGCTTGAGGGCGTACGAAGAGAGCTTGAAGGGGCGGCGGCGCGACAAGGAAGAAGGGGAGCACCTGTTACTCACATGTGCCGAGTGGGAGGCCAAAGCTGTCGAAGAGAAGAGGAGCGGCGAGAACTCCGACAGCAGCACAAGGAAGAATGGCGGACGCGGCGATGGTCGTAGCCGTGGCCAAGACGACGACAAGAAGAAGCACCGCGGAAAGTTCGACAAGTCGAAGATCCAGTGCTTTAATTGTTAGGAGTTCAGTCATTTCGCATCCGAGTGATGAGCCGAAGAAAGGACGGGTGTATCTCACCAATGTCCAAGAGAACAACGAGCCGACTCTCCTAATGACTGTGGCATGCGAGCATGCCGCGGACGTCGTCATGCTGAAGGAGGAGGAGGAGGAGTGGCTTGCACGCGCCAAGAAGAGGGAGCAAGGCGGCTACTCTTTCGGCGGTGATAAGGGCAGCGGCAGCGGTGGTGACAATCGCTACCAAGCAGGCCCACCTGACGTAAGCCGACGACGATGAGCATGTGCTTCTCATGGCGCAGGTGTGTGCGCTCGCCGAGGCATCCGTGGGCGCGGGTACTGATGTGGTGCTCAACGAGGTGCACGCGCAGGTGCATCTAGGGCGCGAGGAGGATGCCCATGACAACGCTTGGTACCTGGACACGGATGCCAGCAATCACATGTCCGGGTGCCAAGCAAGTTTCACGGAGATGAACGAGGGCGTCACCGGCTCTGTCAAGTTTGACGACAGCTCGGTGGTGGAAATACGCAGGCGTGGCACCGTCTTGTTCACTTGCCATAATTGGGAGCACCTTGCACTAACGGGGGTGTACTACATCCCACGACTGTGTAGCAACATAGTGAGCCTTGGACAGCTCGACGAGAATGGTTACCAGACACTCATCCAGGACGGCGTGCTCACGATCCGCGACCAGTAGCATCGCACACTTGCTCAGGTAAATCGCACTCGCAACCGACTCTATGTGCTCACCCTCAGCATTGCACAGTGTGCGGCGGCGCACTACGGCGCGGTGGAGTGCAAGCCACCAGGGGCGCGCGCAGCGGGCGCGAGGCGCGCGTGGCATGGTGGGCAGCCATGGTGCACGGGCGAACACGTGACACGACGTCGGGCTGGCGGCCAACGGCTTGACGAGCGGTGCGGGCGTGGTGTGGAGGGCACGACGAGCTGTGCACAAGGATCGGCATAGTCAAGAAAGCGCATCAAGGATTAGGAGGTGTTTGTTGAATAATCCTTCATGACTAGTTATTGCATTTGCTAGATTTTTCATGTAATCGTTTGTGCATTGAGTGTTTTAGTTTTTTGGTTTGCAAGGAGCTAATGGCAGTCATGCGCAGTGAAGTGCAATTGTTACACATGAAGCTATGAAGTCTTCAGTTACACATGAAGTATTTTTTGTGTTTTCAGTTATTTGCTAGTATAAATAAGAAATGAAAAGAAGAAAAGCTGTTCAATTTTTTAGCAGCACCAAAATAACTATCTTAAGTGTTCATCTTCTCTATGTGTTCTCGTGTGCCTGTGTCTAAGTTTTCGTGCCAACGGTGCTAACACACAATAGTGTCACCCGTGCCAAGAAAATCCTGGAGAAACGAAATTACCTCCTCCTGGATTACACCAGCTACACTGTACTTCCACTGCCCCTGGCCACTATGTGTTGTTCTGGGGGATCTAGTCCACCTGCGAAGACGCGCCACCTCTTGATGCTCAGCTCCTCGAAAGCTGCTGCATTGCCGTTGAGGAGTCGCTTGACTATGTCTACAGGCGCTGCAGAGCCCACGACAAGTCAGTAGGGCCACTGGAGATACTGTTGGTTGAAGCTGGTGCTTTTGATGCTCTGATGGATCTGTTGGTTAGTCAGGGAAGCTCGATTAACCAGTACAAAACCCCGAGGTGCATTGAGTCTGTTCTTGCGCTGAAGCTGCTGAACTCCAAGGTCATTGCTTGCTTATTCAGTCCCCAAGATCCTGAATGGAGTATGTAAGCATTCAGGTAATAGTAATGTATGTTGCTGTGCTTGATCGATACTCTCTCAGTTTCATTATGTACTGAATAGGAAGAGCATTTCTAGCCTTGGGATTCATAGGCGCGGCAGTGTCATTCCGGAATTCCTAAGTTGAATTTCAGAAATGCCATCGCAGGTCCTTGCAATGGGCTCCATCTCTATTTTCCTAATGTTCTTATACATGTAATGTGTAACATCCTAAAATTTTTATTTTTGGGACAGATATAATAAAAATAAATGGGAAAATAATTTTGAGCATGTTCTATATGGAAAACTATTTATACATGATTTTTAAACTTTTTGTATAAAGCAAATAATGAAATTTCCTACAAACAACAACTTGTAAGAATTTGTGAGAAAATCACAAAGTAGATAAAATCCTAAAAATTTGCCTAAGAAACTATACCCTGTCATAAGCCTTCAAAAAAATTCATAAATTTTGGAGCCTGTTTGATAGGTTTGCAAATTCAGCAAATACTCAACCCTATTTTCAGTCGCTGCCTATTGTTTTGCGAGCTCCACCGCTCGCCCGCTATTTTCAGTCGCTGCCTATCGTTTTGCGCCCAATTACCCTGTCACCTCCGCGAGCCCTCGCCCATGCTAGCTACCCCATTCATGGCGCCTTATTCCCATGCTGGCAGAGATACCCAAAGCAGACCACGAGTTTCTCACGCTGCTGTTGGCATTTCGTCGTTTTTCTCGTGTGATTGTCCTAGCTACTTAAGAGCTAGAACGACATCGTCTTCCTCAGCTCGCCCATGTTATATTTCGTGCAAACCCGAGCTTCATCGCTCCTTGATTTCGCGCGGACGATTGCGTCGTTCTCGACGTCGGTGAGCTCGCCTCCGCACCATTCCCGCTCTGGTGAGCTTCCTCACCCACGACGTCTGCGTCATCTTGAACCACATGCATCACTCATTCCTCTTATGTGCTTAATGCAGCCCCGGAAGCCTTGTAGCTCGATCGCCTTCACCTTCGTCCTCAGCTCTGGTGCGCACCCGAGCTCGCCAATGTGTTCCTGTTGCTCTATTGAGTCTGAGCCCAAGCCCAAGCCGATCGCGTCATAAGGTGTTCTACACTCCATTCATGCTAACCCCTCACTCAAAGCAGGCAATCTTGCCTTAATTCCGAGCTTCACACGCATTTTTCTCATTCACGGTCCCCTCCGCCATTTCTGCCCTAAATCTATTATGCATGCGTGTTTGTTTGATGTAAAATTGCTATATTCGGGATACCGGTAGTTGTAATCTTATTCAATGCATGAAATCCTTGAAATATTTATATCATTATTGTTGTAGCCATTAGGTTATGGTTTAGGCAATATATGATGTCAATTTGGGAATTTCGAGTGCAGATATCGCACAATTGCTTAGTCAGGCTATAGTTTTTACTAAAATTTGCTAAAAGGATGAAATGATAAATATGAGTTTAGGAACTTTTGAAATGATGGTCCAGAGGTGTGTACCTCTATTATTTTGTATAAAAATAAAAGTGAAAAACTTAGTTTGTAACGCGGGTGAGTTATATTATATACTGAGAAGTGTGAGAGCTGTATTTCACAAGTAGATAGAGGTAAATCTCCGCCCGGGTCAATTAAGGACTGAACGCCATCAAGTTCTATCTAAGCCTATGTGTACAACCACATGTGCCGGTATGGGATGGCATTAGCTAATTAGGTCATTGAAAACTAGCCTTGCACATTGATAGGCCGTAGTAGTGCGAGTATAACCGGTGTAAGCATATTCGAAGGGGCTCCCTCCACAACGGTGTTTGGCACAAATCTTGTTGACACAACGGTGAACGTCTTATTGAGATGGGGGTGTACCCGGGTGAAGTGCATTCACCGGGCTAGTACAAGGTTAGGACTAGGTGATGTAAAGAGTTTGACACGTGCTCTAGACTGCTTACCAAAGGTAGTGAACGGTGGTATCGACGTATGCCAAACAAACTAAAGAATTTGTATGCTGCGAGTAAAGTTATACACCTCTGCAGAGTGTAAATCTATTTAAATAGTTGTGCTCACGATTATGAGCGTACTTAGTGCAGTTATAATGGGTACAGTCTTGGTTTTTCATAAAAAACTATTTTGTTGGAAAATGTTTACTACCCACTGAATGTATGGATGTGAATGCTAATATTGTGGATGTGATACTAGCCACTGATCATGGGACAAGTAAACTACACACGAGGGTTTCGGGTATTCCACGCCCGGAGTCTGACATAATGGGTGTCGGACCCAGATTTGGAAAATCCAAATCCTCTATGAAAATACGACGTTATTCTCTGGATCAGTAGATAGCGCTCACGGAATACATCACTAAATCATTTCATACAAGACGTAAACTGAACCAAATATTATAATATAAACATCAGAGTCATATAGACTGCATCGGGTCGAGTTTTACAATAAGGACTGAACATGCTAAATGATTACATTACAAAAGTAGTGGAAACAACAGCAGAAGCAAAAGGGGTAGAGCACATCTCACCACATGCAAGCGATTGTGGAAAACTCGTGTGCGTCTGATATTAACCAAAGACTTGGATAATATTGGATGCACGCAAGCACCAACTGGGCTAGCTAGACTGAGGCGAGACTTGGACTAAAAGAACTAAACAACTCTTCATTATTTTCTTGTCCGTCAACTTCTGGATCCTCGCAGTAGGCTGTCCATGATTTCCTGCTTCTGACACTTGGGGGAAATAGCGAGGATGAGCACAACTTTCGTGCTCGTGAGCTAACAAATAGGATGCAATAATGTAGCATGGCTTAACAAGGGTTGTTCGGGTTCTTTTTATTTGCTAAAGCAATGTTCCAATAATCGTAATTAGAAATTCCTATCATTTAGCATTTTAACCAAATTGCATTTTATTAAAGAGAATAATTGTACAATATTTATATCAGCGAAGGTTACCTCCACCTTATACTTAATTTTGATTGGAGTCACATCTACTTATTAACATCACTGGGTACGACAACCCAGGAAAAATCCAAAACACGAGCTAGGTGAGCCTGACATATTAGTCATTCCACCTGTGGATATCGTGAGGATATGTGCACGATCTCAGGATGATGAGTCAATTGGCAATGGCTTTGTTGGTTTGCAAAATCTCGCTGGGTTTGCTTGATCTGTCGGACCACGGCGGTCCGACCGGTGGTGTGGGAAGGTCGACCATTGTGGAGTGGTCGGACCGGCCGTGGTTGCCGGTCAGACCGGTCTGTCCTAAAAGTGGTTTTTGGAGCTAAGCCAAAAATAGGTTGTGTAGGCACGTGAGGGGAGTCTCCTGGATGTGGTCGCATCATTTTTGGAGCTCCCAGTCAAAAGTTCTATTGAGTTGAAAATTCCAGAAGGTTTCGGATTTTCACGATGGAATTTTGGCTAAGTCTTTTGAGCGGTCCGACCGCTGCTGTGGATCGGTCCGATCAGCTCAAATCGGTCGGACCGGCCCTGTGGGGCGGTCAGACCGCCGATGACTTGGAGGATAGCCAAGTTTGCATTGATGTGTTTTGAATGTGTTTTATGTATGAAGTTCAATGCTTTATTGTTGTATATTGCATTGCGGAGCTAACGTGGGTCAAGTTGTGAAGAACTTGTTCCCGGAAACGGTTTGTTTGTCTATTGTCGTGCGGTGGCTTGCGTGTCAACGACATCAACGGTGAGGTGGATCGGGACTACGCTTGGAGAGCTGAGGTCCAGAACGATCATGGATGCCGGGTGAGGTCGTGTGACTCAAGCATGGTGCAGGATAGGCAAGATGGATCGAACGGGTGGTTCGGTGCAGCTGGTTGGATCAGGTGGTGCGGATATCGGTGCGAGTCTCTGGGAGGTTCCGATGGGATTCGGACAAGAGAGGCTTGGCGACGTGATGAGAACCGCTGATCAACCTACACGTGGTGAAGCAGGTGATTGCTTCAACAGATGTATGTGTGTGGGTCCCATGTGTGTGTGGGTCCCAAAAGTGAAACCCTAGGCCTGTCCTATAAATAGAAAGGGGGAGATGTAAAACCCCTTGAAGCATTCATTTTGGTTTTCCCTTAGCCATTTCTACGGTTAGGGTTTGGAGAGGAGAGGAGAGGGAGAGATTGTGGTTGCTCCTTGGTGAGCTCTTGTCCTCCTTGAGGGAGTGGCTTTGTAAGCATCTTGTGAGATCAATCACTCTTGTGATGCTTGCTTGAGAGATCAATTGTCTTCTTTGTGTTCTTCTCTCTTTTGGATGAATTTGGTGCTTCCTTGATTCAAGTGTTTAAGCTTGGTCTCTTGACCCATTTTGTCTTGCTTTGATGTGTGGGAATACTCCTAGAATCATCTAGACCATCAACCCCCACAAGCAAGTCTTGAATCAAAGTTTTTCATATTTCTAGGGTTTGTGCACTTCTTTGGTAAAACCTTGAGAGATCGATTCTGCGAAGTGGATCTAAAGGATCGTCACTAGAAATAGGTCTCTAATATCCTTAGGGAGGTGTGCTCGAAATTTGGTAAAATTTCATTGGTTGAATCAAAAGTTGGATCAAATTTCGTTTTGTATTTGGGCTTGATTTTTCAGTACTGGACTGAACCGGTCTGACCGGTTTTATAACGGCGGTCCGACCGCCCGCTTTTCGATCGCCAAGATCGCCGGTCGAACCGATATCCACCGGTCCGACCGCTTGATTAGTAGACGGTCCGATCATTCGTTGAACGTCGGCCTAACCGCTCGTTCTCGCCGGTGTCGACCGCGGTGCCTGATCGGACTAGTGAGTTAAAGTCTCCACTTTTGTGTCGTGTGGTTGTCGGGGTATCGAATTCAAAGACAAGGCTTCCACGCGGCGCCATCGATCTTCTTAGCTTTCATAGCTAAAGGAGTAAAGTTCGTGTTGAATTTGATTTAGGCGAGAAAGTTGTGAAAGTGCCTATTCACCCCCCTAGTCGCCTTTACGGTCCTACACCACCCACAAAGTTTTATAAATACAACTAACTGTAGTAAGTTCCCATGTCCACTTGTGACCGTGAGCACGACTGTTCGACTAGTTTATACTCTACAGAGACTGTACACTTTACCCATAAGAGAAATCGTCTTGATATGTACACACATTTCCGTAGACATATGAATCAAGAAGAAACCATCGCAAGGCCTTTACAATACATCTCTTAGTATTTGTCACACCTGCTAAGGTTTCACCTGAGAGGGGTTACGCTTCCGCACCTGCATCAACCCTTAACCAGACCTCCTCTTGTGCCACGCGGCTTATGCCCACACAGGCCCGTAATTCATACACCCCAACCCGTAGCCAGAAAGGCTTACAGCTTTGTGGGTCATCTACCTGATGCAACCCGTACTGATGGATACAAATTAACCCGTACTGATGGATACAAATTATTTAGCCAGGTTGTAATTTAAAGATTTGTGGTTGTACTTGTTTCATAATGGGAGGTCATCACCGGATCAAGTCCTTATGGTTATTTGGGCGGTTCATTCCACATACCAACATCCCTTAGGCAGCATTAGCACCCATCAACACACCATCCATCATACCATCCGCCTAGATGTGGTAATAGTATTTATTAGGGTTTTGAGAGGTATAAATTAAATTATCTCCACCATTTCAGTCATTTGCCCCTAATGACGGGCCAAAACCAATTTATGAGTTTAAAGATGATGGTTGGGGTAAATAAATATCCTAGTACTGCAAGACTAGCATGTCGCTTAAGTACAACCTATAGCTAGTATAGTTACCACATAATTACTAGGGTGACAGGGATTACTAGTATAGTCAATGGATGGCATAATAATACTTAAAACATCAAGTTGGCATTTAACTACCTTAAAAATTTGACATACATTTGCATAAAGAACTTAGCATGCAATTTGTTATTTCAAAAGAATATAATTTGCATAAAATGTAGGTTCAATATGATCAAAGTATTGACTCGTCTGGATTAAAGGCAAGAGAGTCTTGATAGTCTTGTGTTTGATCAAATTGAAGGTCTCCCACTTCTTCGAACTCTACTCGGACGATTACGCTGGAAAATGTCTCACAAGCAAAGCAAGCAAATAAATAACAATAAATAGTAAATAAACTGCAAAGTGAACAAAACCAGTACCAAAAGGTAGATATTGAAATTACACATTTTTTTGAAACAAGTTTAATAATTTTTGGAGTTGTAACGAAGGATAAATGAATTTTTGAAGCTTTGCTTTTGAAATGAAAAAGAGAAAAAGACAAGGGAGAGAGAGGGAGTCGATCACTAACGGGCTGGTCCCGCACTCCAGGGAGACATGCACGGATGCGCACGAGGCAACGCGTGGAGCACAGTGCGGGGTAGCTGTCGGCTCGCACGGGAAACAACATACATAAAGGAGGCATTTGTTGAGGAACCGTCACTAGCAAGTCCAGTCCGAGCGATTACCTCGTAGATAAACTCAGAATCGTCAGAACAGTGCAAGAACGTAAGAACAAAATAGTAGGTTGAAACAGAGATATGAGAGAACTTCAGGCTTCTCTTTATAACTCTTCTGTAATCGTCTACAATGTTGAGGGTCTCCCCTCCTTTATATAGGCAACTGGGTGGATGAGGAGCCCACCTGGGCCAGGACTCTCCGGTCCTAGGCTCGGTTTCTTAACACTCTGTGATGCGGACATCCTTAGCTATGTTGTTTCATATAGTATTTTCAATTCATTAAATGTAATATTCTGAAAATAAATAAATAATAATAACGTCTTTAAGGGCTTGTGCGTAATTAAATAAATAGAATACGTGAAAATAGGATATTTCAGAGTTTTTTTTAGAGCTATAAAAGAACGTTGGGATTCTAGAAACCTAGCAATCTTTTTGTTTTTTCCACCCTAGCCGCCGCCTTGGATTCTATCTCTCCCCGTGCGCCGCCAGAGCAGCCGCCTCGCTCTCCTGCGCACTCGGGAACACAAGCCATCGGCACACGTCGCTGCTAATCGAGTGCGTGACGCCATCACGTCGCCATCGCCACATGCAGTTGTTTCTGGTGCGCGTGAGATTGCGTCCGAGCTGCTATTTCGCTGCGCCTGCGTGAGTACGCTACATGCTAGCGCCTGGCCGCGTGGACGTTCGGTCGACGTGTGAGTGCCCGGAGATTTCCTGTGGTCCAATGCATGCGGCTGTGCGAAGGATCCCGTCTGTGCATGTGCGCATGAAAGCTGCCGCGTAGCTTTGCACTTGGCCGAAGCCATCTACCGCCAACAGCTGGAAGCCATCTTCGTTTCCTCACGTGAGCTTTGCATTAGTTTCTCCTTTGTCTGCTAGATAACATGCTTCTTGATTTGTATGTGTTGTATTGAGTTCAAAAGTAAGGGAGAGAGGAAGAGCCACTTCTTGCTAGTGTTAGTGCTGGTTCTACATCTTTTACATGTGTGCATTTTGCTAGAACCGTAAGGGGTTAGAAAGGGTTCTATTTTTTTTTAATCAAAGGGCCAACTAATAGATCTGCTAGCTAGCAATACATGTTTTCCACTTGGATGCCGTGACTAGAAAGTGGACTTCGTTAGTTATACTTGTTCATGAGTACACATCAACAGAGAGATCAATTAGGAAATACTAATTAGTGGTTAATTAGTTTGGACGTAACATTTTTGTGCATACATGATTAAATAAGTAGAGATCCGATTTCTTGAGGGTAACGATCTGTAAGTTTGTTTCCTCTCTGTTTTACTAATTTATTTAGAGATTAGAATAGGGATTAGAGAGCGGTTTTAAAATTTTCTAGTCGAAGTGCCGGTTAATAGATCTGATTAGCCTGCTGTTCTGTTGAACGATTTATTCGGGTACCTTAATGGCGAATTTTGGAAATATCATCTACTAGTTAATTGTAAATAATTTCGATATCTTTCTATCGAATATTTAAACATGTCGATCGGACAAGTAGAATTCGAGATATGATTTTTGGAAGACTGCTGTCTTTGTGGATGTCGTCTTTCGGCGCTGTTTTGGTAGACTGCAGATTAAAAATAGTAAATAGACTAATTAGAGTTTTTGATCTACATGAAAGATGTAGATAATTGTCTAAGGGTTCTGTAGAATCCAAGAACTCGAATTTCGGTTGGATAAAACAAAAGTTATGAAATTAGTAAGACCCGCTGTTCCGAAGCGGACAGATCGGTTTTCTGGGCTAAAAACAGAGGGTTAGATGATTTAATTAGAAGACTTTGTAATCTAAGAAAATGAGGGTAATTTTGTGTAGAATCCAGAACTGTGTGGTTTATCGTGATCGGACTTTTGAGTCAAAAGTTACGTTCGTTTTAGTACTAAGACAACAATGGGTAACTATTCGGTACCGGAGAAGCGTGGTATGTTTGGGGACGGGTAGGAGCGATGTCGATTGATTGCTATTCTTGATGCTGTAGCTTGTATTGAAATTTGTGTATTTAATGTAGGAGAGGCGTCGTGCTTGTTGCCATCTTCTAGTCAAATCGCAAGGCCGCAACTAGTAAAGGCAAGTGCATGGTAGACAATGATCAATGATTGATCTTTGTTTTCTTTATCTTCTATTACCATTATTGTTGTGCTTTTATTTTATTTAATTGCAAACAAGGGATTGGTATGTTTATATCTTTGTTGACAATCATGATGAAAAGTTGGATATGATGTATATGATGGAGTGTGCACTTTTCATACATAAGCATCTTTGCATATGAGCAGGTGATCATGAATGATCACAACTCCACGGGAGTGGAGGAGGTCCCCGATCCTTATGGAGGAACGGGCTTGAGAGTGAATGTTGTCGCGAGCATTCACTCATGCTATACCGGTATACGCGAAAGAAGTGCATGTGGACATGTAGATTAGGGTTGCATTGATATATGAGAATAAATGGGTGTAAAACAAAGAGAAGATAACTGCATGAGAATATTAATAGAAGTGCATGTGATGATAACGAAGTTATTGAATACTGTTGATTTATTATTGTTCGTTGTATACTGATGTGTTTGCTGAGTCGTGGACTCACCCTTGCTCTTTTGTCGTCTTTAGGTGATCTTCGAGAACGCCGTGACTGAGAGCGAATAGAGCACATGGATTAGACCCATACTTCAATCACATGATCATTTGCCATAAGAACATTTTCATTCAATGTTGGATTACTCTTGGTCATGTTAGAGGCTGAATAAAGTTTAGGTCACATGTTGAACTAGATTATTTATTTCAATGATTTGGATTCAGTAGTTGGTGCTATCCTGGATTGTTTACCTGGTTATATTTCCCCTTGCTTATTTACTCTTGCTTGATTCATAATTATACATGCTCTTTTGTGGTCCATGGATATGTTTATTGATGTTTTCCTTGCTGTAATTTTATAGTGTGTCGATAATTATTAGTTTAGAGAGTAGTGTGGTGGCATTCTAGGC
The DNA here is from genome assembly GCA_036346395.1 of Hsuehochloa calcarea. Classification (NCBI taxonomy): domain Eukaryota; kingdom Viridiplantae; phylum Streptophyta; class Magnoliopsida; order Poales; family Poaceae; genus Hsuehochloa; species Hsuehochloa calcarea. The sequence continues at coordinate 56,142,052 of CM070609.1, read as the reverse complement.
TCAGTGTTGGGCTGGGGTGTTACAGTTGGTATCAGAGCGGGCTTTAGGTCCGTGGTGAATAGATTAACAACATAGGCAAACTAAAATTGTTAAAATTTGTTTTAGTTTTAGTAAATCAACTAAAAATTGCTAATGGTTAACTAACCTAAAATTTGACACACTAGTGCACCGTAGGTTAGAGAGAGGTACGATCATAGTTTTACGCTTCCGTTATGTTGTTTATTGATGCATGATTTTATTTTGACCTTTGAACTCATTGTGTATTGTTGATTGTGGTTGATAGCTATGCCGAGGGGTAGAGGACGTGGTCGTGGTGGCCGCGGTCGTGGAGGTCGGGGCCGCGGGTGAGGGTCCGTGGAGCCACCTCCTCAGAGTGTATGAGTCGATGGCGAGGGGTTGTTGCTGACCCACCTCCGGTTGGGGTCCAGGATGAGACCCCCGCTTTGCTGAGAGAGTTGGTGGGAGAGATCCGTGCTCTTCGTCAACAGCGCGCGGCACTATTCTCGCAAAGATCTGTTGTTGCTCTGCCGCACCTCCACCGGTTCGAGGCGCGATGACACTTCGAGAGTGGATGGGGTTGAGGTTGGATCCGCTTGACTGGTTGGGCACACCGTCGAGTGGTGGACCTGGTTGCGCTACATGGAGAGACAGTTTGGAGCTTTGGAGATGTCTTCACATCAGAGGGTCCGTTTTGTAGCCTTTCAGCTGAAAGGGCAAGCGGATATTTGATGGGAGGGCGTGTTGTCTTCGAGGACCGCCACTCAAGGGCCAGTCACTTGGGAGGACTTTGTTGATCAGTTCAAGGGAAAGTTCTACCCCTACTCTTTTGTTGAGAAGATGGAGGTTGCCTTGACGACCTTTGCTCAGGGGAAGAGGTCTATTGCTGAGTATGAGGCTGAGTTCAACAACTTAGTTCGCTTCGTCCCTTCGGTAGCGAACGATGATCTTCAGAAAGCCAAGAGGTTCCGTCGGGGTCTCAATTCTGAGTACCGACATGTGTTGGGAGCTACTCCACCCGTGACTACTGACTCGTTGTGGAGCAAGCTAGGGGCATGGAGTTGGAGATGCACTCACAAAGGCGGCAAGCCTCGGTGGATCGTTGCTTCGGTGGTGACCAGAAGAGGAGCTCTAGTGAGGGAAGTGGGTCTGTTCAGCGACCTGCTTTCAAGAAATTCAAGGGAGGACCGCAGTCCTTCAAGTCTAAGCAGTCGAGGCCATTTCCTTCTTCGGCGCCTCGTTCCTTTGCAGGTACTACGGCTCTTCGTCCTGTCCCAGGGCAGGGCATGCTTTGCTTTAAGTGCGGTGATGGACACACACGCCGAAAGTGCTCTTGGACGGTGTTTGCCGCCGGTGTGGCCGACCGGGTCACAAGGAGCGGGTGTGTCGCCGTAACCCGCTTAGCGTGATCAAGTGGAAGCTCGTGCCATCTTCTTCTTGATGGGTCCCGCCGAGGATCTTTCCGGATGATGATCGCTCCTCCACCGCCATTTCCTTCAAGCAGAACTCCTCGGTACGCCACAAGAAGAAGGTTTATTGGAAGACAAAGAACACGATACTTCTCAAGGTCAAGATGATCTTCGCAGAAACTCGGAAGGATCTGGCATACACAATATATATATTTGGAAAGCTAATCAAGTCTACTTTCCAATGGATCAAACGGCATGTGATTTGGAGCTTTCTACCATAAGTTATGGCTATTCTAGTACATGCTGCACATTCAGACCGACCAACGCGCGAGAGTTGACAAAGTTGATGATTCCGTAGCTTGTAGAACATCTTGGGAGGATATCAAGCTATGCCATGACTTTTCAAAGGTTCACAAGAGTCTTTTTCTCAAGTTTCACACGAATTCAAATCATTTCAATTAATGAAATTGAAGATTGGAAGGTTTGGATTCAATTCGGATTCGGAATCAGCATCAAATTCGGATTCGGAATCAGCAGGACAGTCCGGAGTAAAACAGTCATAACTTTCACAAACGGAGTCCGATTAGGGTGTTCTTGGGCTTGTTGGAAAGATAACTTCAAGCCTGATCCAATGGATCCTTCCTCGCTCCGAAATTCGTCCTGTGTCAAAAGATATGACCGAAACAATATGACGGTTGTAAAATTAGAGTTTCCTTTTTGTTTTAGATTGAGTCGGAATTGGAGTAGGAGTTCTAATTCTGAATTAGAGTAGGAGTAGGGCCTCTTGGTCAGCCATGAGGAGGAGAATGGGCACTATATATTGAGGGTTAGACCCCTATTGTAACCTCAGACCATGTTTAATATATTTTCAAAGCTTTTGCTTGATTCTCCTGTTGTGCTTATAGCCAAAACAGAGGGAATTGGGCGTTGAGAACAAGGGGTAGTTCTTACTTTTCCGCTGGGAATTGAGGGTTCGATGATCTTCGCTTGTGGTCAGCGAGGATCCAAACAAGTGTGTGTTTGTCTGAATTTTTCATAGAGTTGCAAGTCCGTGCATTGGCGCGGGGGATCAGCTGGTGGTTCGTCAGGATACACAAGTTATCGAGAGATTCTACGTTGAGAAGATCGGGCTCCCCGTATCAGGTGGTATCAGAGCTCCGTTGACTCGGTAGGATCTTTATCCAGTTATCTTTTTTTCCAATACACGAAAAAGCTATAAAAAAAATCAGCCGTAGTATTTAATTTGTTATTCTAGTGAGTTTTGTTAAGTTTTTGTCCATTAGAATCAAGTTTAGTTTGCTGATCTTGAATTTTTTTTGCGTTGCTTTTTATTTGAGCCTAGTTTGTTTTTTTAGTTGTGTCTATAAAAAAACAAAAAGAAGTGAGACATCAATTTATCCTTTGTTAACCTTTCAATCCTTTGCGAATACTTTGAACCTATTTAAAACTAGCTAAATCTATGCTTAGGGCTGCATATTAATATTTTGGTTCTTGCAATTGTTCAAAGATCAAAAGGTGGGAAAGAATTTTTGCTTATTTTTGGTAGAACAAGAATTTTGGCAATAGTTCGAAAAAAAGGAATGAAAAAGAGAAGAGAAAAAAAAGAAAGAAGAGAAAAAGAAAAGAGAAAAGGAAAAAGAAAGTGCATAGCCGAACCATAAACTTGAGCAAAAATCCCCACTCATTCTTGATTCAATTGTTAGAATATCAATATTTTGTGCAATCTTGTGCCCTAGTTTCATTATTTGCAACTAGCTAGCGTCTTTCTATAACTTGTGCAATACAAGCTATTTTGTTCTTCACTTATATCTTACATACTCATTCCTTGATTGCACTAAGTTTCAATATCTTTGCGTGTGAGTTGATTTGATTTTCACTTATATCTTTGTGATCGGCAACTAGGCATTGAATTCTAGTTTGGATATTTACTTAGCCTTACAATACCTATAATTTTCAAATTAAGTAGGTATCCATACCAAGCTCCACAAAACACCCGTTGTCGTGCTTTGACTTGCTCTTGAAATTCGCTCATTTCTCACGTTGTTTTAACCTGTAATTTCAAGTGTGAGTTTGTCACCTCAATTCACTTCGGAAAGGTAAGAATGTAATTCGGTAAGACGAGTTTGAGAGATACACATACACCTACATACATATTCTTTGCTTTGCTGCTAAAAATGGCAGATCGCAAGTATACGTATCTTCCCTTCTATGGTAGTAATGATGGAGTATCTTGAGTGGGTACAAAATATGGAGTTCGAGCTTTAATCCCATAAGTTCGAATCAGAAGCCAAGGAAATGAGAGTGGCCACTTTGTTTTTTACGGACTATGCCTCTAATTGGTGGCAACAACTAAGTGGAAAATGATTCATTACATCTTGGGTCTATTTAAAAAGGGTCATGAGAAGAGAATTTGTTCCATCATATTATGAGCGGGAACTACTACGCCACGTGGAGAGCATTACACAAGGATGCAAAGTTGTCCAAGATTACTATATTGAGTTGAATCATGCAATGCGCTGTGCCAATATCACTAGTGCATATCAAGAAAAGACATACTTCAAAGCAGGCTTGAATTATCAGATCGTTGCTGCACTTCAAGATGAATATTTTCGTAGTCTGCAAGATCTTGTGAAATATGCTATGAAGGCAGAAAACAGACTTAAACACATGCAAGCACATCAATTAAATCTGCGCCGGCTCTTTAGTTCTTATTCATCCACTGGAGTGTCACTTGAGAAGAAGATCGAGCATGGGAATTTTTTCTTCGACCGAGGTGATGAGTAGTGCTGCCTCGTCACAACCCGCAGCACGTGAGGAGGTCGTGGTTGGTGGTAGTTGTGCCATTGCTGGCCCACGGTCTTACAAGGATGAGATGTATCAAAACCCATATGAGATTGAGAGCCACATAGCCAAATTGAGTGAGAGTGATCAAAAGAGTGAGCTGTGTCATTCCACCATATGCGAGGTTGAGAGCATCCCAATTGGGAGTGTGAGAGATACACCAAAAGAAAAGAGAGAGATAGATGATAGGACAAGTAAGATTATTTTTGATCCTAACAATTTAGCCGTTATTTCTAGTGTTGTATCTCACATTGTGCAGGTGGACCAAGCAAATAAGGAGTTGGACATTCAAGGGCCCTCACCATTGGAAGAGAAAGTTGAAGAGATAACCATGGTTGGAGAGGGAATGCCGGCTACCCCGTGATTACAGGATGACATTACGATATCCGCAGCACCTACATCAACTAAGGAGGACGATCAAGGTAACACTATTGGTACTAAATCGATAGATCATCAAGACATGGTGCGTAAAACTGAGAACTCCATTATTCCTTTGATGATTCCAAGTTCTAAATTTGATATGTTTAATTTGCATAATATGGAATTGATTACTCATATAGAAGTCCTTACTAGAATATCCCTTAATGATTCTTTGTGTTATATCATGTTCGATAGTCCTAAAGAGCTATCTAGTGTGATTAAGAAGATTCTTGAAATTTCACACTTAAGATCACTAGTAAATAGCTACATACACACATATAAATTCAATTTGATTGGTGATGTTGGTGTAGACAACATGTTTCAAGTTTATCAAATATGCATTACCTATGTAATCTTGTTGATTTACAATGACATGTTTTACGCAAACCATCTATTGAGCAATGTCATGATATCTTTAAGATGGGTTTAAATACAAGTGTCTATTGTTTAGAACGCAATATGATGCCTACTTATTTATCTCTTAAATGTATAACTAATCAGAGTAGCGTAGTTGAAGCATGGAATGGTATCAATTTGTTTTCACCCACTTTAGTTGACTTTTATCATATGAGTCAGTTGGACAATTTGAAATATGATTTTGAGCTATCGATTGTGCAAAACAAGAAGAAGAACACAATAATTGATTCATACATATACCATGCATATACGTTGTTTTCTTCGTCTAGAACATTTTTAGGCTATCAAAAGTCGATGACGACTTTTTTTGAAGAAAGGGAGGATGATGCGGACATCTTTAGCTATGTTGTTTCATATAGTATTTTCAATTCATTAAATACCTCAGAACAACATGAGCTTACTAAGAGAGTTGAAAAATAAGAGAAGCTTATCCAACAGGTGAATCTGTTCCCTGAATTTTCTTTTAAATTAGTTGAGAATATTATACTACCTAATAGTGGGTCATCGCTTGTTTTCAGGTTTGAAGAAGAAGGTTTATTGGAAGACAAAGAACACGATACTTCTCAAGGTCAAGATGATCTTCGCAGAAACTCGGAAGGATCTAGCATACACAATATATATATTTGGAAAGCTTATCAAGTCTACTTTCCAATGGATCAAACGGCATGTGATTTGGAGCTTTCTACCACAAGTTATGGCTATTCGAGTACATGCCGCATATCTGCATCGACCAACGCACGAGAGTTGACAAAGTTGATGATTCCGTGGCTTGTAAAACATCTTGGGAGGATATCAAGCTATGCCATGACTTTTCAAAGGTTCACAAGAGTCTCTTTCTCAAGTTTCACACGAATTCAAATCATTTCAATTTATGAAAATGAAGATAGGAAGGTTTGGATTCAATTCGGATTTGGAATCAGCATCAACATCAAATTCGGATTCGGAAGCAGAGGATAGTCCGGAGTAAAACGGTCATAACTGTCACAAACGGAGTCCGATTAGGGTGTTCTTGGGCTTGTTGGAAAGATAACTTCAAGCCCGATCCAATGGATCCTCACGCGCTCTGAAAGACGTCCTGTATCAAAAGATATGACCGAAACAATATGACGGTTGTAAAATTAGAGTTTCCTTTTTGTTTTAGATTGAGTCGGAATTGGAGTAGGAGTTCTAATTCCGAATTAGAGTAGGAGTAGAGCCTGTTGGCCAGCCATGAGGAGAAGGGGCCCTATATATTGAGGGTTAGACCCCCATTGTAACCTCAGACCACGTTTAATATATTTTCAAAGCTTTTGCTTGATTCTCCTGTTGTGCTTATAGCCAAAACAGAGGGAATTGGGCGTTGAGAACAAGGGATTGTTCTTGCTTTTCCGCTGGGAATTGAGGGTTCGACGATCTTCGCTTGTGGTCAGCGAGGATCCAATCAAGTGTGTGTTTGGGCTAATTTTTCATAGAGTTGCAAGTCCGTGCATTAGCGCGGGGATCAACTGGTGGTTCGTCAGGATACACAAGTTATCGAGAGGTTCTACATCGAGAAGATCGGGCACCCCGTATCAGTCTGCCTTGGACACTCATCCAACATGTTCATGTCTCGTCAAAACTCTATAAAAACCCAGTGAAATTTTTTTGGAGAAAGAGTACATGATATGCGTTTCACTGCGTTGCACGAATTGCCTCGTTAAAAACCTTAACCGGGAAACTTCATGAAAACTCGTCAAGGGAAAAGGAGTACAATCCACCCAATTTTATTTAATCTCTAGGATTTATTCTTTGGGTACTCGATCTTCGTTATCAAGCTTTAATAATGATTTCGTGAAGATTCTCCTCCTTAATTCTGCACTTCTCTAAGCCTCATCATTCCAATTCCACGTATGTATCTTTCAAAGCTAGACGCTGGAAGTGACTTAGTGAATAAATCTGTAAGATTTTCGCATGACTTAGTATGCAGTACCTTAATTTCGTCCATCTTTTGCAATTCATGTGCATAGAAGAACTTGGGGTTGATATGCTTTGTGAGAGGACTCTTCACATAACCCATCTGCACTTATGCAACACAAGCTGCATTATCTTCATGGATAATAGTGGGGGTTTGTGCGGTATTCAATCCTTATGACTGCTGGATGTGGTGAATCATCCGCTGAAATTAAGAACATTCCCGCGAGGTCTCGTACAGTGCTATGATTTTCGAGTGGGTCGTCGAAGTAGATACAAGACTTCGCTTATACGATTTTCATGAAATTACAGTTCCACCGTATATGAATACATAGCCTGTTTGTGACTTAGCTGTATGCGGGTCTGACAGGTACCCAGCATCTGCATTGCCAGTTATAGTTAGGTCTTGGTTCTTTCTGTAGAATATACTAAGATCTTTGCTTTCTTAGAGGTATCGGAAGATGTCCTTTATTCCCTGCCAATGACTTTTGGAAGGTTCTGCACTACATCTTGCTAGTAGATTCACGACAAATGTAATGTCCGGTCTAGTACACTTCTCTAAATACATGAGTGCTCCTATTGCACTCAAGTACATGAATTCTGGTCCCAGGACATCCTTCCCCTCTTCTTTAGGCTTGTACGTGTCCTTGTCCAGTTGTAAGGATCTCCCGACCATCGGTACTTTCGAAGGATATGCCTTTTCAAGGTCTAACTGTTTTAACACTTTATGAGCGTAGGTTGATTGATGTACTAAAATCCCTTCAAGGGTATGCTCAAGCTGCAAGCCTAGGCAGTATTTGGTTTTACCCAAATTTTTCATTTTGAACTCTGACTCCAGGTAAGAGCTTGCTTTCTTAATATCTTCCAGGGCCTCTCGACGGGATTAGGGATACCTTCAATTTTCTTTGGTATTTCAACCCTCTCCGGCGTATTGCGTGCAGGTACATGCGACTTGGTCACACTTTTCAAATCACTAAAGTGATCAGATAGTTGATTCGCTAATGCTTGCAAATCAATTATCTTCTGGACTTATCTATTTGTTTCACTACTATGTGAGTAATGTGCATGGATTTCCGTGACTTGCCACGTTATTTCCCGATATTTTCATCAAGGGATTGATTTCCTCCCCTTAATGACGGGAAACTATTCTCATCAAATATGCTATCAGTGAAGCAGGCTGTATGCAAGTCTCCAGTCATGGGGTCCAGATACCTGATTATGGATGTTGTCTCATAACCAACGTATACCCCAGACTTTCGGAAGGGGCCCATTGCAGTTCGCTGCGGTGGTGGTATAGGTACATAAACCTTGCAACCAAACCTTCGTAGATGAGAGATTTTCGGTGCTGACCCTTGCGCTAGTTGCATAGGTGAATGCATGTTATATGCTAACGGTCTAAAATTGATGAGAGTTGATGCGTGTAGGACTGCGTGTCCCCAACATGTGGTTGGTAAATTACAATTCTGCAAGAGCGGTCAGTCAATAAATTTAATTCTTTTAATTAATGCCTCTATAGTCCATTCTGGGTGTGATCATGTGATACGGAATGCTCAATGGTAATTCCCATTGTCATACAATAATTCTGATGGACTTCACATAATGATTAAGGAAATTATTCTTAATTTTAATTATTTGCGAGATCAGTTTTGCAAAAACATGGGTTTTCGTAGATAATAAGCATACATGCGATCATTTCGAGGAAGCATCGATGAGCACCATAAAGTACCTAAATGGCCCTAACAAGGGCTGTATAGGACCGCAAATGTCTGCCAGATACGGTACAAGAATGTAGTGATTTTATCCTTTACTTTCAGAATAGAGGGTCTAGTAATCAGTTTCCAGGTGGCACATGCGAGGCACATAAAATCTTCCTAATTCAAAAAATTCTTTACATTGACATTGTGTTCCTGAGAATTAGTAATTATATTTCTCATCATTCTAAGACCAGGGTGGCCTAATCTGTCATGCTAGAGATAAAAAAGTTCAGAGCTTCTAAATGTGGTTTTCAGGACAGTATAGACTGCCTTAATGTGAGTGTAGTATAGCCCAGATTCATATGAAGGAAGTCGTTCTAATACCTTTTTTTCGTTTTCTTCGCGCTTTGTAATGAGTAGATACTCCTTATCATACTCTTCTTCAGTCTCCACGTGGAGACCGTTAGCGCGAATATCTTTAAAGCTTAAGAGAGTCATAGTCGATTCTGGGTACAACAAGGCTTCTTCAATGACCAATGTTGTGCCCATCGGGAGTATAATTGTGTCTCTTCCTGAGCCTATTATACAAGTATCGCTACATGCGATCATCGTAAGACTAGCAGCATTCTTGCTGATCGATTGAAATTTTTTTGTCTCTCTCAATATGGTATTTGTTGTGCCGCTATCTGCTAAGCACACTTCCTCCGTAGGGCGCAACACGTGTTCTGATATATAAAGTATTTATTAATATGGGTAGGAAGCAATCCACACACATAAGTAAAATACTTCAAAACAGAACACAACTTGCTATTATTAATACGGGAAAATCTTGCAGGACCCATCATAACAATTTATTGCTTTGCTCTCCTAGAGCTTACAACCATTATTCAAAATTTAATGTTCTATCATAACTATAAATTACAAATGACTATAAAATCTAAGTGCAATGCGTGCACTAGATTGAATGAATGAAGTATGAAGAAACTTCTGCCTGAATTTGCTCCATGTCCAACTTCTCTACTTCGGCAATAATAGTTGTTGCTGCTGTGATGTCCAAAGAAGGTGTGACGGGGGCTGCTATTGAGATATACATATCCAAGGGTGCATCCCATTATTATGGATCCTCTATGCCTGCAATGGCGAGATGTGCCTCATGCTATCCTTTGCCCTTCTTCTTAGCCTTGAAAGCATCAATCATGTGCTGCGGCTCACAGCAAATACGTGACTAATGTCCGCAAGTGCCACATTTGTAACAATTTTGGTCCTACTAACCATAGGGCTTCTTATCATGCTTCTTTTGTTCGCCCTTCTTGGCTTGAGCGTTCTGCTTGGTTTTGTGACCCATGACCTTACCCATCTTGTCTCTTTCCTTTGAATGAGGCTTCCTCACCTTGTAGCTACTTCCATTGACTTCATGGCCAACTTTGCTACTAGGTGGCTGTCAGATGTAGTTCTTTCTGAGAACGTCATCCTGAGCTTCCGCAACTTGCATGATGTCAATTAGTTCGACATACTCTTTGTAGCTGTTCTGACGATAGTTGTGTGCGGATTACATCGTGTTTGGGTGAAAGGTAGAGAGTTTTCTCGATCTTCTGCTCATATGTGGTTACTTTACCACAGAGTTGAAGACTTGTACAAATTCTGTGCAATGCATAATTGTACTCCCCCACGGTCTTGTAGTCAGGAAAACAAAGTCGGTTGCATTCTTACTCTGCCCGAGGAAGAATGGTGTACTTTAGCTTTTCGAACCGCTTCTTCAGTGCGGTCCATAAAGCTAGTGTGTTCTTTTCTGTCATATACTCATTCTTGAGCGTTAGGCGGAGATTGTGTCTAAAGAAATGAAGTACTTGATCATTCTCCTCAGTAGTTGGATCGAGGTGCCAAGTCCAATAGCAGCACGGAGCTTGTTGGTTCTAAGTACGATTTCGACATCTGATGCCCAAATCAGCTAATTGTGGCCATGCTAGGCCAGCTCTGCGAACTCCCGGTTTGTGATGCCAGTCATCTGCATGTTCATGCAAAAAGTGCAAAAGATTACTACTGGTAACTTGTATAAAATGGTTGCAAAAATTCTCATAATGTTCCTGTATTTTTCTATGCATGTTTCATAATTTACTGCTATTTTCAGTGATTAAAAGCAATATATACAATAACAAATAATCATAACAGTAAATAAATTGGATAGAAATAATAATAACAAAGTTAAACATGCTTCAAATGCTAAAACCGATTCCAAAAATTGAATTCTCGAGTCCCTTTTCTGCTTGAAAAGAAACTTTCGATGAATTCTGCAATTTCCAGGGGTTAAAACGCGAAATTTTAGTTCTGAGAAATTTCTCGCGTAATATTCAGAAAAAATCCAAGGGGTTTTTCGCAAAATTTCCTTATTCGCGAAATAACTCGACATTTTGAAAATTCCGAGGGTCTTTTTTGCAAAACAACATTTCCTTTTTCTTTCCCTTTTTCTCGGCCGAAAAGAATTGGGTCGGCCATCTTGGCCCACTCTACCGCCGCTTAAAAGGGGGATCGGGGGTAGGGTTTCCCTACCCCCTATTCACCGGTAGCGCGCTGTGGCGCCGAGTCGATGGCGGCGCGATGGCACAGAAAGGGAGGTCAGCCGTATGCTACGCGGCGCCGGGGCGCGCGTGGGCAAGGGCTTGGTGGCTTGAGGGCGACGGCCTCGAAGGGCCGTCTGCGGTAGACTTATGGCGGAAGAGGAGACGGCGACGTGGCGGGCGCACAAGCGTGGGGTGGCGATTTGCTTTGCGGGAGAGTGGGAAGACGACCGGCGCGGTGGCGCGGCCGAGCGGATTGGTGGCTCTGTGATGCTCGCTTGCCTCCCCTCTTTTTTCTTTTTGTGATGCGTTGTTTGTATAGGGGACGCCGACCGGCATGGCGTTCTGAGCGGCATATGCGGTGCTGCGCATGCGCGATAGCGGCTTCAAAGCGGTCGGAAGCGCAAAGCGCCATGATTCGCAGGCGCTGCTCCAGTCACGCCAAATTTTTTCCGTACTGTTCATAAAAATATTGTTCATCGGAGTACTGTGCATACGTGCACTATTTATCTGAGACTATTTGTGCAATCTACCGATCGGTTTGGCCAGCGACTTCAAGTCGGCTCGCGGTAGATTAGAACTTATTTGCGATTTTCAATCTACAGTACAATCGACATCCACCTTTCCATGCAATCTACTTTCCATGCAATCTACCGATTGATATTGTGTCGCGACTTCAAGCCGCCACACGATAGATTAGAGCGGATTTGCACTATATGTTACAATCTAGAAAGCCAATTTTGCATAATTGAAAGCAATCTAGAAAAATAATTCGATCTACGAGTGTCGTTCATCGACGGTTACCTTTCGATCCGGAGAGAGTCGATCGTGCTGATAACGTGTTGAGGAACTGTCGCTGGCGAGTCTAGTCCGAACAATTACCTCGTAGACAAACTCAGAATCATAAGAACAGTACAAGAACGTAAGAACGAAATAGTAGATTAAAACAGAGATACGATAGAACTTCAGGCTTCTCTTTATTGCTCTTCTGTAATCGTCTACAATGTTGAAAGTCCCCCTCCTTTATATAGGCAATTGGGTGAATGAGGACCCCACCTAGGCCAGGACTCTCCGATCCTAGACCCGGTTTCTTAAACATTTACTGCTCATCTAGTCCCGCTAGTTAGTGAAACGGCCGGTACTTAAGACAGCTAGTAACACAGCTAATCATGGCTTAGCAATTATAAACCCGACCGAGATTCTATTTCATTAACGCGCTACAGTGGCTGCCCGAGTTTGGACACAGTGGAGCTACGACACTCGAGTGTGGCCAGGCTCGTCGCCGGGGGGAGATTGCGTGGCGGCAGCGGGGAGTGACCAAAACAGGATGCACTCACCGAGGCGGGGACGATGGTGGAGGTTGTGTGGCTGGCGGCCTACCGGAGCGGCGACGCGGCGAGGGGGAGCGGCAGTGGCGCGGCCGGGCTTGGAGCCAAACAAAGCTTCGATGATTCTTGACAAATTATGGTGGAAGCACCGGCTAGGGGGGAGCAAGGGGAGCTTACCAAGTCAAGGAAGAGCACTAGAGGTGGTCAGAGCACAGAGAACGACAGCGGCGAGGTGGTCGGCCAGAGGTGAAGGAGGTGAAATTCGCTCGCTCCTGTTGACCAATCAAGCAATAGAGTTGGGGGAAAACTTGTCCGTCCTCTGGAACACGAAGTGACGCGGAGAGAGGTAGGGGGGTTTCACTAGAACCCGGGAATGACTGAAGGGCGGTGGCGGCCGAAGGTGAGTGATGCGCTTTCTTTGTTTCTCCTTGGCGATTGAGAGAGGGGGTAGGGTGGCGAGGTGGAGGCAACAGAGGGGAGCTCAGGGGCTTCTTATAGGCCGGGAAGGGGAGGTGTGGGAGCCGTTGAAGCTCGAATGCCCGCACGGAGTCCCGAGGGTGGCATGGGCGGGAGCGGCGACCGCGGGAGTCAGGGCATGGCCAGGGGATGGGGAGGGCTGTCCGGGCGGAATGGGGCACGGCGGGCGCGGCGTTGGCGACGCGACAGGGCGAGGGCGAGCAGGTGGCCGTAGGCGCGCGCGTGTGCCCGAGCGCAGCGCGCGGACCGGGCGCTGCATGGGCGTGTGCGCAGCGTAGGCAGAGCGCGCACGGAGAACGGAGTCGGGATGGGATGAGGGCGACGACTTGAGGCCGGGGCGGGTGTGAGCAGGTGGGAGGCGACGGGGACGCGGCGCGGTCGTGGGCACGTCCTGGCGTGCCCTGGGCGGCATGGGCAGGAGTAAGGCCAGCTCGACCGGGCCGGAGGGAGAAACGGGCTAGGCCAAAAGGGAGATGGGCTGAGCCCTGGGAGAGATTGAACTGAAATCAAATGAGGTTTTGAATTTTGAAGTATTTTGAAAATACAACTTAAATTTGAAATACGCTTTTGAACCAAAAAGGCAAACTGAGAATCACTATTCACGGTCTGAAAAACGAGCTGTTACCATGGGTAATAGGCTTACCAGAGTTCTTTGAAGCATTTAGTGAAATAGGCATATGAGGCTGACGCAACGAGGCATGTCATGCAGAAGGTGATTCCCTCTTCTTCCCACACTATCCTAAGGATATAACTGGTGTGTGCCAGGCAGCTGGAAGCATTTGTTACTTTGTTATATTCTTCAGAGAGCAAGAATGGTTATGGGAATTTGCATAGTAACTGTTGGAATAGCAACTTGTATTATCAGGGGTCAATTAACCAATATATATACACAATACATGTTACAGATAAGGAAACCAAATCAAATCTAGAGTCCTACTCTAACACAAATATATCTCTAACTATATCTCTAACACCCCCCCTCAAACTCATGGTGGATCAACAACACTGAGTTTGGAGAGGTAGAAGCTGTGCTGTGCTCGAGTCTGGGCCTTCGTGAAGAAATCCGCTATCTGAAGCTCGGAAGGCACATACTAAAGAGCAATCACCTGATCATGCACACAAGACCTCATGAAGGAAGCATCAACACCAATATGCTTGGTGAGCTCATGCTTCAGTGGTCACGGCAATACTAATAGCACTGCATCGTCTCGACAAGAGAGGAGTCGGTAGTAATGTAAACACCAAAATCCTCAAGTAACCACCGTAGCTAAGTAATCTTTGTCGTCAAGAGAGCCATAGCTCGCAACTCACTCTCCGTGACTCGAACGGGACACTGCGGTCTGCTTCTTCGCCTTCCGTGCAATAAGCGAACCACCAAGAAAAACACAAGAAGGCAGAGATAGACCGCGATCGAGGATCGCCGCCCAAGTAGCATCCGAATAAGCTCAAGTCAGAACGAAGTGGAGCGTGGAAAGAAGAGACGGCGAGAGATAGTCCCACGAAGGTATCGCAGAACTCAAGAAGGTGGCTATAGTGGACTGAGTGGGAGCGAGTAAACAAACCGACTCGTAATGTGAACGGATAAGTGATATCCGAACGAGTAATGACAAGGTAGACAAGACTCCCAACAAGATGGCGATAGCGAGTCGGATCGTAAAGAGGCTCGCCATCGAGGGTCGGGGTGAACATTGAGCTCCATAGGAGTCTCAACAGACGTCGATCGCTGAGGGAGGCGCGATCAAGAAGATCCTGAATATACTTCTCTTGAGACATAAAGAAACCATCTAGAGTGGAAGTAACCTCAATCCCAAGGAAGTAACGAAGAGGACCAAGATCCGACATAAGGAACTGCTCACTAAGACGAGCCTTGACAAAGGTAATGTACTCAGAGTCATCTCCTGAATGATCATATCATCAACATACGTAAGAAGAAGAGTCCGACCACGAGACGAAGTGTGGACAAAGAGCGCAGGATCATGATCACTTGTCGAAAACCAAAGAAGGTGACCACAGAGGAGATGCGCTCAAACCGTGCACGAGGGGCTTGCTTAAGACCATAGAGGGAGCGACGAAGGCGACAGACCATGCCCTTAGGAATAGAATACCGAGGTGGCGGATGCATATAGACCTCCTCACGCAACTCGCCATTAAGAAAGGCATTCTTGACATCAAGTTGAGAAACAGACCAGTGGCGAACAGATGTCACCGAAAGAAGAGTGCGACGGTGGTCATGTGGGCCACAGAGCAAAAGTCTCGTCAGTAGTCACGACCATGCTCTGCTTTGGAAGCCATGAGCAACAAGACGCGCCTTATAGCGCTCAAGAGAGCCATCAGAGCGAGTCTTAATCTTATAGACCCACTTACATGTGATGGGACGAGAGTGAGATGGAAAAGTAACAAGATCCCAAGTACCAAGACGCTCGAGGCGCAATCTCTCGGCCATGGCATGCGCCACTCAGATGAGTAACAAGATCCCGTGAGAGGCAAAGCTCACAAGTAGCTGCGCCAACAAAGGCAAAACGGGCAGGGGGCCGAATCGACTGGCGATCGCGGAGAGCGTAGCGAGGAGAAGACGGCCCATCAGGGGAAGATGAAGCATCAGAAGAAGATGAAACATCAGGAGAAGTGAGCTCATCTGGAAGATCCTCAATACGAGGTCGACGAGTGTAGACGAGTGTAGTGGGGGGAGCCTGAGGAGCCGCAGGAGACGAAACAGACGGCGACAATGGCGGAGAGGCCACAGGAGAAATATGTGGAGACGAGATAGGTGTATCTGGAAAGGTCAAAAAAGACAGAGACTCCACAGAGGAAGTCGAAGGAGAGACAGGACGTGGGTAGAAGGGACGAGACTCGTCGAAAGTCACATCCCGAGAAATCCACATCCATCGATCAACAGGATCCCAGCACCGATAGCCCTTGTGCTCGACGCATACCCGTAAAGACACACTCAATGGACTGAGCAGTCAGTTTGGTGCGTTCTCGAGGGGCGAGGAGAACGTAGCAAACGCAGCCAAACAGACGAAGGGCAGAGTAGTCATGAAGGAGACCACAGAGACGCTCAATAGGGATTGCGCCCTGAAGAGTAGAAGAAGGCTGGATGTTGACGAGATAGGTGGCAGTGGAAACAGTCTCCGCCCAAAAGTGAGGTGGAATAGAGGCGGCAATCATCAGTGCACGAGCCAACTCAAGGAGGTGACGATGCTTGCGCTCAGCAACACCATTCTGAACATGAGCACCAGGACAAGAGAACTGAGTGAGAGTGCCCCGTCAAACAAGGAAACTACGCAGTGATGAGAGAGGTACTCGCCCACAGAGTCGACGCACGAAAGACACGAATAGGAGTGGAG
The DNA here is from genome assembly GCA_036346395.1 of Hsuehochloa calcarea. Lineage (NCBI taxonomy): Eukaryota > Viridiplantae > Streptophyta > Magnoliopsida > Poales > Poaceae > Hsuehochloa > Hsuehochloa calcarea. Next base: position 56,125,638 of record CM070609.1, on the reverse strand, counting down.
AAGCGTATGCGAACCATAGTGGCAAACTGCTTATAGATAGACAAGACCTCACTACGAGAAGACATGAAATATATCCAAGTGTGGCGAGAGAAATCATCTATAAATATGATATAGTATCGATGACCCCTTTCAAACGAAGGAGCGGACCCCAAACATCCGAATGAACAAGATCAAATGGACGTTGAGACACCGACTCACTATGAGGATAAGGAAGTCAAGCCGTTTGCCTAACTTACATACCGACAATGTAGAGACACGTCTCCGAGATGCAGACCCGAAGACCACGACGAACTAAAGGCGAGCGACGAGAGCCACACCTGATGGCCAAGACGGTGATGCCATTGTTGGAAAGAGCCGGTAGACGGAGTGGCGAGGCGGAGAGAGGCGGCGACGGTGGCGTGGAAGGAAGGTGAAGCGATCAAGCTCCCGAGAGCTGCGAGTCAAGGCGCCGAGGGCCAAAACCAACCAGAGCTCCCGTGTGGCGGTCTTGAACACAACAAGAGTCGGAGTCGAGAATGATCCGAAAACCAAGGTCAGTAATCGAAGCAGAAAGAAGCTGCATGGTTAGGCGAGGAACATGTAGGACCGTAAAGGCGACTAGGGGGTGAATAGGCGCTTTCTCAACTTTCTCGCCTAAATCAAATACAACACGAACTTAACTCCTCTAGCTATGAAAGCTAAGAAGATCAGTAAGCGCACATTAGAAGCCTTGTGTTGGATTTGATAAACCCCTCAACCACACGACACAAATGGAGAAAAGAACTCACATTCGAATCGGTATCGTCGTCCGACCGATCAATAATCATCGGACCGACTACTAGCTGGCGGTCGGACCGGTGGATATCGGTTCGACCCGGCAGTACTAGCGGTCTGAAAACACGGGCGGTCGGACCGCCGTTGCACAACCGGTCAGACCGGTTCAGTCCAGTACTGAAAATCAAGTCCAACTCCAAAACGAAATTTGATCCAACTTTTGATTCAACCAATGAAACTTGACCAAATTTCGAGCACACCTCCCTAATGATATTAGAGACCTATTTCTAGCGACGATCCTTCAGATCCACTCCGCAGAAACGATCTCTCAAGGTTTTACAAAAGAAGTGCACAAACCCTAGAAATATGAAAAAGTTGATTCAAGACTTGCTTGTGGGGGGGTTGATGATCTAGATGACTCTAGGAGTATTCCCACACATCAAAGCAAGATAACATAGGCCAAGAGACCAAGCATAAACCTTTGAATCAAGGAAGCACCAAAATCATCCAAAAGAGAGAAGAACACAAAGGGAACAATTTATCTTTCAATTAAGCATCACAAGATTGTTTGATCACACTAGATGCTTACAAAGTCTCTCCAACAAGGAGGGCAAGAGCTCACACAAGGAGCACACTCCAAACCCTAGCTTCTCCTCTCCTCTCCTCCAAACCCTAGAAAAATGGAAGAAAGGGCCAAATGAATGCTCAAGGGGGTTTTCCATCTCCCCTCTTTCTATTTATACTAGAGGCCTAGGGTTTCACTTTTGGGACCCAAAAACACATGAGACCCACACACACATAACTATTGAAGCAATCGCCTGCTTCACCACGTGTAGGTTGATTAGCAGTTCTCATCACGTCGCCAAGCCTCTCTTGTCCGAATCCCATCGGAACCTCCCAGAGACTCGCACTGATATCCGCACCACCTGATCCAACCAGCTGTACCGAACTACCCGTTCGATCCATCTTGCCCATTCTGCACCATGCTTGTGTCACACGACCTCACCCGGTATCCATGATCGTTCTGGACCTCAGCTCTCCAAGCGTAGTCCCGATCCACCTCCCGTTGACGTCGTTGACACGCAAGCCACCGCTGCGAGAATAGACAAACAAACTGCTTCCGGAACAAGTTCTTCACAACTTGACCCACGTTAGCTCCGCAATGCAATATACAACAATAAAGCATTGAAGTTCATACAATAAACACAATCAAATCAACTCAATGCAAACTTGGCTAACCTCCAAGTCATCGCGTCCGACCGCCCCACAAGGCGGTCCGACCGATTTCAGGCGGTCGGACCGATTCCACAACGGCGGTCGGACCGCCGAAAGGACTTAGCCAAATTTCGGCGTGAAAATCCGAAACCTTCCGAATTTTCAACTCAATAGAACTTTGTTGGGAGCTCCAAAATGATGGGACCACATCCAGGAGACTCCCCTCACTTGCCTACACAACCTATTTTTGGCTCAGCTCCAAAAACGACTTTTCGAAAAACCGGTCGGACCGGCCACCATGGCCGGTCTAACCTCTCCACGGGCGGTCTGACCGCCCGACACAACCGGTCAGACCGCCTGTGGTCTGACAGCCCTGGAGCAAACCCGAAAACGCGAGATTTTGTAAACCAACAACGCCATTGCCAATTGACTCATCATCCTGAGATCGTGCACATATCCTCACGATATCCACAGAACATGAGCAACTGAAGGAACATGAAAAGATGAGTTGCTAAGAGGTCCTCGACGTGAGCGAGAAGAGAGGTACCATCGCAGTAAGAACACCGGCGGGGAATCAAGAGGTGTAACAAAAGATAGAGTGGAAGAATCGGAAGTCATGTGGAAGGATGCTCGGAATCAAGGATCCACGGGAGGTACCATGCGTGTAGGAGGTGGTTTCTCGGCTCGAAGAGTCGGTCGCAGAACTCGCAGAACACGCCGAGGAAGAACACAGGCGGCAGCGATCGTCGAAGTCCGCTATCTCCGCTCGGAGAGAAAACACGGAAGTAGTCGATGCAGACGTCGTTGTAGAAGTACCGGTGCCAGTGCTAGGAGAAGAACGGCGTAAAATATGCCGCTGTTTCTTGTAGCACTGAGACCAATGTGGCCGATCTTGTCGCAGTAGGAGCAGCGAGGACGACCACCGCCAGATGGAGGGCGGCCACCACCACCGTGGCGGCTATTGGAGGAGGCAAAGATATCTTGGCGTGAAGCGATCGGTGTAGCAGGTGTACGGCGGCGAGCACGGAGGGGAGTGGCATCAGGCCGGCACCACTCAGACGAGTCTCCTCTGCACGTATCTCGGTAAGGGCCTCTAGAAGAGTGACACGAGGGTGGCGTGCAAGTAGCTGGGCACGCCCGCCGAACTCGGGACGGCGAGTAAGAAACTCGTAGACACGCTGAAACTCTGTGTCAAGACGGACGACCAAGCAAAGACGAGCAGAACGACAACCAAGAAGGCGAAGAGAGTCCAGATTGACGCCGGACTCACGTAACTCGAGCGTAGAAGGCGTCAACAGAGCATCACCTGCCAAGAGAGTGCTCTGGCGAAACTGCGGATGTGTAGAGGCATCTCCAGAGGGTTCGTGAGGCTGTCGAAGATGAGTTCACATCCGACACCAAGAAAATCCCACAATCTCAGAAGAGAACTGAGGCTGGACACTGGCGATGAAGACAGCAGCAGCCCGAGCATCGTCGTCGCACCACTGAGTGTAGGTAGTCAAGCGATCCATGTAGGAGTCCGAGCCTCTTGGTAGGCCGAGGCGCCTTCTCATCGAGAAGGGGCAGCAATTTCAATAGTAGCTTTGTCACCGTTTGGGAAGCGCACAGCGAGGGTCTCGTCGGAGGAGTAGGGCATGGCGACAGTGACATCGCCGGAGAGAACGCCCGAGACGAAGACCACGCATATGGATGCTCATGTGAGACACGGTCGGTGTAGTTAACACCGTCGAAGATCACCGGCAATGAGGAGAGAAACGGTGCCCATTGGTAGGCGGCGCCGACGCGCGGCGACCAAAATAACGTAGTCTAATAGGCGGGGACGGCGCGACGATTAGACCGATGTTTTTTTTTCTTTCTTTTTTTTTTTCTTTTTTCTTTTTTCTTTCTTGGCTCCTTTAAAGGAGCCGGCCGGCCAACTCTTACGCCCACTTCGAACGAACCGGGAAAACACGACTAGGGTTTCCCGTCAGACTGAGAGCGGCGGCGGCGGCGAGGGTCTTCGGCAATGCTCAGCGGGCGGCGACGACGGCGGCGGCGGCCGGTAGCGGAGCGGCGGTGAAGCGACCGCGCTCTCGAAGTCAAAGCAGAGCGGCCGAGGCGAAGTTGTAGCGGAGCGGCGGTGGAAGCGAAGCGGCGGTGGAAGCGACCTCGCGGCGAGGCGGTCAAATGAGCGCGGCCGAGGCGACGGGCGGGCTTCCCACCGAGTAGCGGAGCGGCGCCGAGGCGACGGGACTCCCGAGGGCTTCCCCAGCCGAGGCGACGGGGCTCGGCGTCTCCTGAGGCGGCGGCGGTGGTGGTGGACGCGGCGCGGTCTAGAAGATCCACCAGGTAGCAAGATGACGAGGCCGGCAGCGAGACGTCGGTGATGAGATGATGCCGACGAAGCGACGAGACGAAGTTGCACGAGCGAGAGGAAAGCCGGCGGCAGCGACTAGAGGTAACCTTGCTCTGATACCATGTTGGAATAGCAACTTATATTATCAGGGGCCAATTGGCCAGTATATATACACAATACATGTTACAGATAAGGAAACCAAATCAAATCTAGAGTCCTACTCTAACACAAATATATATCTAACTATATCTCTAACAGTAGCATTTAACTCAAGTGTGGAAGTCATGAAAAGCTTGCCTGGAACAATCTGACCTATTGCACCAAAAAAGAAGCCTTGGCTAGATTTCGTACTACAAGAGAATTTATGTGGAGAAACACCTCCTTTCTATGGTTCTTTGTGGCAAGAAACGAACAACTTTGTCGTTTTGCACCTACCAACTTAACTACTAAAGTTCTTGTGTTGTATCTCCATAGGAGCTTCATTTCCAGTCTGATCAGATGAGCCTGCTGCTTGGATAAGAGAATGTTGCTGCTGTTTAGTTTTTCATTTGGAGAATAACTTGATGTCTAGGAGCTAACATAGCCAGCGAGCTATATTACCAGCTGTTCCCCTTTAGCCTGATGGTTGATCTGAACTCTGAACTGAATGGTGATATACTTCTATGGTGATGATGTGATTGTTCTACACCTGTATATCAGCTGCTGGTCTGGTCCCTGCCGGTGCAGTATACAAGTAACACGACCTAAAAGCTTTCTTTCAGTTCATAAAAGCATTCATGGTTTCTGCACTATCCATCTATTCCTGAATTGGGCCAGTGCTCTTGTTCGAGCCCATGAGTGGTATTTAGCGGCCAGACACTTCCATGTTCGTTCATTTTTCCTCTTCCTCTTTGATCAAATGATGCAGATAACTATGCTCTTACGAACATGACATGAAGTTGAGCCGTGCACGTAATTTTGCGTGTCGGTCCGCTTCATGCCAAGGCTAATTGCTTCTGAGCTAAGACTACAGAAACGAAAGACCAGGAGTGCATCAAACAAATTAAAGTGAAGCCGCTGTATGCCTCTGAATGGACACAACAAGATCTCTTTTTTCAGATGGACCTGTGCTTGCCGCCGCTGCAGATTTACTGAATCGAGAATTAATTAATGCACGTGGAATGAATAAGGGCTCGTTTGGAGCAGAGGAATTTTGCACAAAAAGTTTCTCGATTAGCTACCATTAGAAGTTCCTTTCTCTACGAATCATTGAATTGTGCTTCCTGAAGCATAGTGTGTTTGCATAAAAGCATGGAGATTGGTTTGGTGAAAGTCATAAACTTTCAATCATGGCAAGCATGTTAAGGTTAATTGCTTCTGAACTAAGACTACAGAAACGAAAGATCAGGAGTACATCAAACAAATTAAAGTGATGCCGGTATATGCGTGAGTCTCTGAATGGACCCAAAGCACCCTGGCCCAACCCAGAATATCACATAAATCATTCACACTAACAATTTAAACCATAATGTATGGAATAAACCCCCTCTACCCCCACAACGGGTCACCTATCGACAATCATAACAATATAAATACATAAAAGATTAACTTTCACAACTTGGAACACATGCCTGAGAACGCTCGAGTCACTCCGCCCGAGAAACGTCCGGAACTATGCACTAGGAACATTGGTTAGCAATAACTAATATAATGGAACCAAATCAAATAAACCAATTGTTCCAATCATTAAGCTAATGTAACCAAGTCCACTAATAAACTCTAAATAAAAGTATCATGTCTTCGGATTTAGTGAAAGCAAACTAAGTAAACATGTTTGTGTAATTGATTGCATGTGATGCGCATGTGCTACTCCTTCCCATGCATGCCGCCTTCAATGATCACCTAAAAGTAACAACAAAGCAAGAGTGATTCCAAGACTAAGCAAGTACATAATAAAACAATAAACAAACAATTTATCAGTCAATAAGAGTAATATAATAAATATTCATGTATTCAAGTTATATCATCATCTTTCCATTAATGCAATGCATCTCTACATGTATTCAAGTTATATCATCATCTTTCCATTAATGCAATGCATCTCTACTTTACATGCTCATTTGGCCATCTCATCGCTCATACCGGCATAGTATAAGTGAGCACCCGCAATAGTGTTCACCTTTTCAATAGCACGTTCCACGAGGAACCAGGGATCTCTATTCTCCTGTGGAGTTCTACCACTATTGTAGATATCATATGACCACCGTAAGTGGTCTCCATCATTCATGACATGATTATGCAGAAGATGCAAGAATGTAATTGGTTTCATTATACATTAACATGATTCATTATTATCATATCATCATCAATATCATGCCATCATCTTTATCATATCAAGCTCATTCTCATGGCATTTAAATAGGCATAAGTAAAACATAAATAAATGTAATGGTAGTATAGTTGTAAAGACAAATGGCAAACAAACTAATGTCTATCGCTTTATCATGCACTTGCTTTTTAACCGCGAAAACCAAAACGATACAAAGTCAACACCAAACTCGAAGCAACACTCTCTAAACAAAACCAATAATCCACCTCGAAGTAGGGGCGACGACTAGGACTAGGAGCGTGGATCAGGCTTAGGACTGGCGGCCCCCTCCCTCCTTCCCTTTGAAGGGTGGCTTCCCCCCTCCTACAGAGTCCAAAGTGGACTCGGCTCGGGCGGGCCCACTCCTTTCTCCCTAATCCTTTTCTTAATCCTTTAATTCCCTGTCAGATTCAAATTATATTTCTTTTTATAAAACAGGGTATTACACAAAGCCTACCCAGCTCCATGCCAGCTTTGCGAGTTTTTCTGTGTGAAGTCATCGCCTTCACCAGAGCAGTGCATGCCCCTTGTGGAATTTGCTCTCGAGTTGAGAGCTCAAATCTTTCAGGTGGTACGACGCAAAGCTACCGATCGATGCGTGCTCTGATCATTGCATTGCACATGTGCAGTACATAAGCAACGTGAAATTGTACCCAAAAAACACATCCTTGTACGAACGGTTTCCAATATGGGAGCAGTGAACTGAAGAAAGGCAAAGCTAAACAACGACCATATTAAAATGAGAAATGTTCACGTACAAGAAACAGTGATTGTATGTGTGTGTGACGCCTTGCTCGTTTAGTTGGTTAGATGTAGCTTTTTGCCTGACACAAACATCCAATCTATTTGTGGTGGATTATGCTCTAGTTTTTTTGGTGCTTTTGTAACATCACGGAATAGATCAGATAATTCTAGACATGTCCAGAAAGTTTTCAATGGTAAACTGAACCTGCAGCTTTGCATTTGCTAGACTAATTCTGATGTGATCGAATTGTTTTTTTGTAGATCAACAGATTTTGCATTAGTTGGGCTACTCCATTGCACTCTGGCTCCTTGTACTTTCCCATCAAATGGAGTACAAATTAACTAGCACAACTCTGCTAGGATCCCATCTGCTTCACTCGTACTGAGACCCAATAACAAATGCTTCTTTTGCCAAAGGAGGCATGCTCATTAGTCAAACCATGCTGATGGCTACAGTTGGGTCTCCTTTGTTGTGCAACTGCATGCATACACATGCGGCAAGAGGGGTGAAATGATTCAAAGATTAGGTTTTTAGAATCTAGCATGTGGTGGTGTGCATTAGTGTAGTACCTTGGTTTTAAAATTAGTGAAGTTGTACTATATAAGTTATTGCTTCCAAAAGTAACAATACTATCAGACAGTGAAAGTTGATCTTTTCTCCATTTACAAGTTAAATAAAGTCTTTTCAGCACTGATCTGTTAGAGATCTAACTAAATATTCCCAGGTCAGACCTAACATAAGTGGTTAGCATCATGGTCTAAGCTAGATACAAAGATACTGAAAAAAGCCTTGTAGATGAAATTCCCAACTTTAACTGGACTGAATCAAGCAGTTCACCAAACTACAGAAATCGTTTGCTGAATGAAGCTTCTCGCTTGTCAGCTTAATTGCAAGGAAGAAAGCCGACGCCTCAACATTTGCACATTAGTACACTTCTCCTAGGGTGACTCCTACACGTCAGCAGACTCTTGTTGGAGGGCTCAAAATCAATGAACGCACAGCACAGTGTTAGTGGAGTACTACTACTACTACTCCACTCAAAATGCAGAATAACATTAATGCATCTCTCTCTCTCTCTCTCTCTCTCTCTGTCTCTGCCATTGACATTGAATCACCTGGCAGGCTTGTCCCTCGAGGCCAGTCACCCTTGATCACGAGTAGATCTTGATGGATCGATTCATACATTTGCTGTTGCTGCAGCAGCAACAGCAAGAAGAGCAGGCCGGCCTCCCACTGCATTCTCTCCTCCTCACAAAAACCATACACTAGAGAACAAAACTTACACACATCCACCATGATGCAGCACAGGCACCGCTAGCTGCATGGCAATTAATTCTGTGTAAACTTTACCACCACCGCTGTCGATCGTCCGACGAGTTTTGGGCTTATTTCGCACTGTTGTGCGTTGAATTAGCGAATCTAGTCTCTCACGTGCGAAAGGATAAAAATATCACCCTAGACGTCGCCTGCCGCGCCCAGCGCCGGAGCACCCCTTCTGCGCGGTGAATAGTGCATGTTAACACTATTTGCAACACAATTTAACACTATTTGTAAATAATATTTGCAATACTATTTAACATCATTTCTCGTTTTACAATACTTCAGTCGATAACACATTTTTTCTTTGATTTTTTCCCTCCTAGCTTCAAACTTGGCACCAAGTGTCACCATCGCCACCCCCTCTCTGTCCTCAGTGGCACGGTAAATCGATGGACGGTGGTGCCTTGGTGCCCTTGCTACTAGGATTTGGTTGTTGCCTACTTGCTCACGTCGGCATCACAGTCTCGCTCTCGCATATTCGCATACGAGTCGAAGACTATGGTTACGATTTGACCATTTGGGCCTTTGGGGTTAGCGACTGGCGAGAGACTTCGGCTTTTGTAAGGGGGCTTATTTACCTTTTCTTTCATGTGACACTCCTCCAAGAACAACGGCTCTGACTATGGCAAAGGAGGCAGCGTGATATGGCACAATTTAGAGAACCTTAATTTGTACACGAGTTGACCCAATCTTTCACGGTACTCTCCTACATATAGCAGCCCTCTCCCTTGGTTCTTGTGCATGAACAACAAGGATGAGATGGATAGGTGTATGTGTAGCACCAAAGAAAGAATCTTTGGTCGAAATAGCATTATTTGAAGCGTGATTAGCAAAAAATAGTGCCCTCGTAGTCCTAATTGTAAAAATGGCACTCTCGTCCGTGCGGTCACCGTGCGGTTTATCCACGGGACGACACGTGGCACCGTGACCGTGCGGTTTAGTAGCCAAGTGTCGACACGTGGCTAAAAACCGCACGGTCACCATGCAGTTTACCGCCACATGTCGTCCTGTAGCTTGTCCGCACGGTGATTGTGTGGATAACAACGCTATTTTTGTAATTATAGCTATAAAAATATCATTTTTGCTAATTATATTTTAAATAGTATCATTTCAGCCAAAAACTCCCATGAAAGCTCTAAGTTCCTTTCGGTTTCAACAAACAGCGGCACGACTGGCGAAGCTTTGGTTAATTACTGTGCAGCAAATTCCTTGTCTCTCCACACAGCCTAACTAGTAATCGACCATGGAACTCGATCGGCGGAACAATAGTAATCTCCACACAAATTGATTAGGATCTGTAACAAGAAGGTTAGCACAAAACCATGAACCTTAATCTTTACTATTATAAAAGAACTTGGTTGTGGTGGTGAGTCTATCATCTATCAACTCTTGAGTTGGTCGGGTCTTTTGTAGATAAATATATACACATGTATAAGATACTTTAATAATTTTCAGTGGATAATTAAATTATCTATTTTTGTGGTTCGTAATAAGATTCTATGTAGCTTGTTGATTGGACGCGAACTATGTATGAAACTTTCAATTTTAGGTGTAATTACCTTATGCATATTAATTTTCTATATTTATAACTTATATTATGTTTTATTTAAAATTCATTACAACACACGTGCACTCCACTATAACTTCTATGCCTGGAAGCATCACAACTCAGGAACACAGGAGATCAACGTCAACCAGCGCATGAACTGAAAATCAAACCCTCGCGACACTGCAAATTCGAGATGATTGAGCAGTGATAGAGCTTGAGCAAAATCTCACGAAGGGACTAAAAATCAAAGCAAATTACCACCAGTGGGACTCATGATTATAGGAAGAATTAAGTCAACCAACAAAGATTATCAATAAGATTCAAAAGCACGCAATTCACTACTTAGTACGACTTGCGCGGTGCACAGACTTAGCTCTCTGGCCACCGGTTGCACATCTATCATTGCCGCCGGGCCCGACCGCGGCAAGCCCGCGACGTACCAGCAGCCATCGCTTCTTCTGCTGTTTTCGTGCTTCGCCGCCGCCCCCTGCCGTATGATTGAAGTCGCTGTCTCGCTGAGTAGTATCGTAACCAGTAGCAAGCAGCAACAGTAAAGGTTTTAGATATAAACCTGACCTAATCAAATTGGCTAACTGTAAACTGCATGCATGCTATTATTTTTTTTCCTAAAATACCAGAGGGTCACCGCCCAGGTTGGTCAAGCCCAACCTTTGTCCCTGCACACGAACACAAGGTAGCCGTCAAACATGACGATCTTTCTGTAGTTTATTTATCAAACCCAAAGACTAATTATCTGCTCCCATGGGCTAACGGCCTTGGCTCTTGGCTTTTTATTTAGCCATCACACGCATGCATCTAGGCCTACTAGCAAACAGACTAAACACACGTACATGCATACCGCTCCTACTCGTGCTCTTAGTTGACACGTGCAGATTAGCAAAAAATAAACAAAGAAACAACTCGGACTCAGCTTTCTTTCCTTTTCAGGGCAAAATTTGATATATACCACTAAGAAACATGTCACTTCGAGATATGCCCCTCAGTATCACGAAATTAGATAAATGCCACTCCAATTTCTTGTTCATTTGAAATTTGCCATTATTTCCACTTTTCTCTCAATTTTATTTTTTTTTCTCTATTTTCCATCTATTCATTTCGTGATATACCTATTTTGCCCCTGCCCTATGGATGGATTCAGTTGAAGCTCTGCTCAACAATGCCTTATGTTGTTTCTTCTGTGTTTGTTCTGCGACGTGCTTGCAGCTGAACATCGTGGAGGGGAAGATGCAGTACATGTAAGACGAGCGCGGCCGACGCTACCTGGACGCGTTCGCCGGCATCGCCACCATGTGCTGCGGTCACTGCCACCCCGACGTCATGGACGCGATCGCTGCGCAGGCCAAGCGCCTGCAGCACTCCACCGTGCTCTACCTCAACCACGCCATCGCCGACTTCGCCGAGGCGCTGGCCTCCAAGATGCCCGGCGATCTCAAGGCACATACCAACAAACTGCATGCATTTGTCCCGTAGTAAGTAGTAATGTTGCTCATTTCTTGACGGAGTCTATTAATTAAATTAATTAATTATAGGTTGTCTTCTTCACAACTCCGGCACGGAGGCGAACGAGCTCGCCATCATGATGGTGCGGCTCTACACCGGCTTGCACGACATCATATCGCTCTGGAACTCCTACCACGGCAACACTGCCGGCACCATGGGCGCCACCGCGCAGAAGAACAGGAAGTTCAATGTTATTCAGGTATACATACATACATGCTCAAATGCTATCACCACTAGCACTGCACATAGCACAGTACTCTCTATTATATATCGTACTAGCAACAAAGTGCTAAATTCTTAACCTTTCTTTGTTGCTGAAGAGTGGTGTGCACCATGCCGTTAACCCGGACCCCTACAGAGGCGCCTTCGGCTCCGACGCCGAGAAGTACGTGCGAGATGTGCATGAGATCATCGAGTTTAGCACCACTGGCCAGGTCGTTGGCTTCGTATCTGAAGCCATACAGGTACTGGGTATTGACTTACTAGTACTAGTAGTTGTTCTCATGACAAAAGTGCAAGTGGACGTGGCGTGAGCAGAGTTAGAAGTTTTCGTTTGCGGATCGATCGATGCAGGGCGTTGGTGGAATCGTGGAGCTATCATTTGGTCTACCCGCTACCGGTGTACGAGAGGTCGGGAAGGCGGCGGCCTCGTGACGCTAACGAGGTCCAGATCGGATTCGCGCGGCGTCAGCCACCACGGGGTTCAAGACCCACGGCGTCATCCCTGACATTGTGACCATAGCAGGTACAGCACGAACAACGAGACATGGACACACAAAGGGCTTCTTGCCGCTTGACGAGTAATTGCTAGGGCAGGGGCAAAATAGGTATATCACGAAATGAATAGATGGAAAATAAAGAAAAGAAAAGAAATTTGGAGAAAAGTGGAGATAATGGTAAATTTCAAATGAACAAGAAACTAGAGTGGCATTTATCTAATTTTGTGATACTGAGTGGCATATCTCAAAGTGGCATGTTTCTCAGTGGTATATATCAAATTTTGCCCCTTTTCAGTGTTCAATTCGAATCAACCTGAACCGACTAGAAATTCTTCGTGGCTCTTTTTCTTTTGGCTCATCTCTGGCTCCTTGCGTGCAGCCCAACCAGCTCTCGTTCTTCTGGCTCGTCTCTGGCTCCTTGCGCGCATATAAATCTTTCCATGCATAACACTGCATGTGTTGCTGCATGCAGGCATCCGAGTGTAGCCCATGCATGCACTTCTTCTCTTTTCTGTTACAACAAAGCAAGAACTAAATACCTTGCTATTCCTTTCCCACAACCAGCACCATTCTTTTGTTGTGCCATTAGCCACGGCACGCGAGTACTTGAGCCTAGCTTTGTTGTCTTTACTCTATGGCCTGCCACATCTCCATCGCTTTCTGGCACAACACAGACAGTTTTTAGTTGAAATCGTCTGTGAAGTGCCACTATCACAGACAGTTCCAACCAAGAACTGTCCGTGATACGTAGTATATCGCAGATAGTTTTATTTACAAACCGTCAGTGATATGTCAGATACCACAGACGGTTTGTAAATAGAACCGTCAATGATATACTACTTATCACAGACGGTTCTTAGTTGAAACCGTCTGTGATACTGGTCTTTCACAAACGGTTTCAACCAAAACCGTCTGTGATAGTGCTGTTACCAGACGGTTCCAACTAAGAACCGTCTATGATGGTTCATTTATAGCTAATTAATTTTTGGCTAGCCTCAGGAATTGTTAACCATGCCCTCTGAAAACCAGCAAGCTAGTAGAAATCAGATACATATCACAGATGAATCAATTGTTGACAACTCAAAGTGATCATTTAAAACTAAAAATCAATTACAAAAGATTATCTTCAAGTATTGTTGCTGATGAGGACATCCCTCCTTCGGATACACGTACTACACAAGACCTTCCAGATTTGGGTGTTGGACTACAAGGTCCTATGACAAGAGCTAGAGCACGTGACTTAATCTATCGTAAAATCGCTTCTAGGGTGAGTGTATTATTTGAGAACTCTATGATGTCGCCTAATGGAGATGATTTACTTGTACTCGTAAATCTAGGATTACGACCACTTCAAGAAGGCCTACGACCGGTTCAAGAAGGTCACGACCACTTCAAGAAGGCCTACGACCGGTTCAAGAAGGTCCACGACCGGCCCGCAAGGCCACGACCACTTCAAGAAGGCCTACGACCGGATGACTCGTTGGGAGCACTCTACGACCAGAGAGGCGAGCACAGTACTCGTTGGACACAATCTATGACCAAAGATAGCATGGACTCCTCAAGACCACCCTAGGACCAGTCCTACGACTAGATCTTCGACTAGAAATACGCGACACAAGGTGTCTTTGCGTCACCGCTTTGGAAACGAATAAGACTTTGTAAACGTGGACGCAGATCGGAGTCCGGTTGTGTACGCCTCATCCCACGGCCGCACTACCTAGGTCGACCTCCTCACGCCCCCCCTATATATATCTGAAGAGTCGTAGTTTAGAGGCGGGTTTTTCTTAGATTATTACGCCAATTGCGGTTTACGATTATCGGTTTGAGGAACCCCACTTGTAAACTTCATCCATATCCGCAATACAATTCAGATTGCATCTACCTTGTTCTTGTGAGTTGCTTCGATTGCTTGCAGGAACAATAACCTTCGTGGTAAGGTCGATCGCGTGCAAGCGTGGTCGATAACGACAGACGTGCGGGTGTAGCGAATTGCGAGGTGACGATTTGTTGGTCGGAAGCCTTAAAGCGTCAACGTCCTCACGACGAACCAAATCGAACCTATCGGAAGATCGGGCCGCCGTGACTCATCAAGTGGTATCAGAGCTAAGGTTGCCCGTTAGGTAATTTCGTTTATCCCCTTTTTGTGAGTTTTGTTCCATCACCTAGAGTCCAGAAAATTGCCCTACAAAAAAATTTTAGATCGTAATTATTCCGCTGTCCAAACCACTTTGTGCCTTCGCAATTGTGTTTTCAGTTTCGCATTGTTGAATTCGAGTCCATCGTCGGTGTCTTTGTTGCTGGTCTAGTCGTCGTAATCTAGTTTCTAGCGTCGAGTTTTTGCTGTGTCGATCATCTAGACACCCCCCAATACGACCACAATACCACCCCCATACGACCACCTACTCGGATTCGGTTTCTCCACCTGGTCGGAAACGAACGCCTGGTCGGATTCGACCAACCACTCGTGTCCGACAACCTTATTTATTATCTTGTTGCTCTCGGACACCCCACCACCTGGTCGAAAACAATCGACTGGTCGAATTTTTCCCATAGCTAAAGTTTAGAGAGAGAGAGAGAGAAAGAGAGTATCTTTTAATTACCTTTGTACCCCTGCTCTCCGGAAAAAGTTTGTGACCCATATATATCCATAGACCCAGAAAAAGGTTTTGAAGAGTTTTGAGTCAAGGTCACATTCGCAAAAAAAAAAACCTAGGTTGGGTTTTGGCAGTCCAAAAAAAAAGAAAAGAAAAGAAAGAAAGCAAAGAGTGCAAAAAAAAAGAAGAAAAAGAAGCAAAGAAGGAGTTGCTTTGTGATTTTGGATCCGATTGTGTTTGTATCAACCCTATCCTCCCGTTTGCTTAAACTAGTTCTAGGAACGCGTTTGGGCCAGCAACTGTGACGAGTACTGTGGACTTTTATTCAACTTTGCTAATTTGATTTCATTATTGCTATTCCTTGCTACTAAACATTGCCTATCCGAGCTCCACATACTTTCGGCCCTCAGATTGGATCCTCGCATTCGCCTCCGCCGTGATCGTACATCCCACCTTCGCCGATCAGACCACCTGCTGCAATTTGGTAAGAAACTCATAAGAGCTTGGTAAGACGCTTGAGAGTGTGTGATTCCACCCTCCGACCACCTAATAGTGATAGGGATAATACCTTTGTGTTGTCTTTTGTCTCCTACTAACCATGTCAGGTGAAGGATTGGATGCGCAAGAGTGTATTTTGAGGGAAGAGCTCATGACGCTATTGGATGAACAACACACTACCGTTAATGAGGACATCGACAGGAAGCTTCAAGCTACCACGATCACATTACAACTGTGGATTTCATGGGGATATGCTCCAGATCTTAGGATGATGTGACAATTGGCAATGGCGTTTACGGTTTGTCGTTTCCCGCGTTTTCGACAAAGCTACTGTGTTTTTGTCGGGGCGGTCCGACCGGTCCTTGCACGGCGGTCCGACCGGTCCCAAATCGGTCGGACCGGCCATGTGGGGCGGTCGGACCGGCGATGACCAAAGTGGTCAAAATGAGCTGGGCCAAAAATAGGTGTTGTAGGCAAGTGAGGGGATCCCAATGCACTTGGTCTCATAATTTTGGAGTCTCCGGTGAAAAGTTCTATTGGTTTAAAGTTTCCAGAAGGTTTCGGATTTTGGGAGCATGAATTTGGCTAAGTCTAAGGCGGTCCGACCGCTCATTGTGGAGCGGTCCGACCGCCATGGCGGTCCGACCGCTCACCGGAGCGGTCGGACCGGTTTTACTTGAACGTCGGCCAACTTCGTGGCGATGTTGTTTTGTTAGGTCAAAGTCATTGGTTTCATGGCATATGATTTGCATGATGCATGTTTTGACTAACATGGGTCAAGTTGTGAAGAACTTGTTCCCGAATACGTGTTTTCTTGTCTGTGGTTGTGCAGTGGCTTGGTGGTCAACGACGGTCAACGGCGAGGAGAATCGGGACTAGACTTGAAGAGTTGAGGTCCAGAACGATCGACGATGCCGGGTGAGGTCAACGACTCAAGCGTGACACAAGATGGACAAGGGTGACCTATTGGCAAATCCATGGCACATGGTGAAGCGGTTTAGGTCAAAAGTTAAAGACGGCGTAGCGAAGCGTGCGTGTGTGACCCGCTTGTTAGTGGGCCTTAACGGAGTCCAATTAAGTCAAACCCTAAGAGTTTTAGGCCTCCACTATAAATAGGAGGAGATGGTGGATGCACCTCTCTCTCTCGCCTTTTATGTTTCAAAACCCTAATTGTCTTTAGGGAGTTGAGGTGGAGGCAAGGGCTCTTGATGGTTTGTGGTGAATTTCGTGATCCTTGATTGTCTCTCGATCCATGATGGTGTGGATGTAATCCACTTCAATCACGAAATCAATCTATGCAAGGTTTGCTTGAGATAAGTCTCTTTTCGTTCTTGCTTTCAATTTGGTGATTTTAGGGCTTTCCTTGATCCGCGAGTTTGTGATTGATTCTTTCACGTGAATTAGCTTGCTGTGATATGTGTGAATCTATCTAGCATCATCTTGATCATCAATCTCTCACGAACAAGCTTTAGGATCAAGTTTTCGTTCTTGCCCGGTTTTAGACCTTCGTTAATCAATTGGCAATTGCTCAAGATCGCTCCAAGAATTATCATAATATTCAATTGGAATAGGTCCTCAATAGCATATAGAAGGTGTGTGCAAAGTTTCATAAAGATTAGAGTTGAGAATCAAAAGTTTCACCTAATTGCAAGTTCGCCATCGGCCGATTTTTTTATTGCGGATCGGTTCGAGTCGGCCGGTCGGCCGATCATCGTCATCACCGGTCGATCGATTTTGAGCGGTCCGACCGCCAAAGACAACGCCGGTCGATCGCCCGCAATCGGTCCGACCGGTTGAGTATAACGGTCGACCGCCCGTCCGTGAGTCTTGATAATCTTAGTTGATTTTGTTATATTGCTTAGGGTGTAATTGATTCAATACTAGTCTTCCACAGATGGTACATTGATCTTCATAGCTTTCTAATAGCTTTGGAGTTAAATTGTATTGAGTTCATAATTTGTGAAAAAGTGAGCGTGCTCTATTCACCCCCTCTAGTCGCCTTTTACGGTCCAACAAGTGGTATCGAGCCTGCTAGTTCAATCTTGATCTTAACCGTCCTTGAACTTTGGCGATGGATAAGTTTTCTACTAAACCGCATATCTTCGATGGGCACGACTATGCCTATTGGAAGAATCGTATGCGTCTTTCTTGAGAGCGAGGACAAGCTATTTGGGATGTTGTTAGAGCCCATTGGTTATTCCCGAAATTGCTACACCGCTTCGCAATTCTTTTGGCTAACAACAATAAGGCTAAGAATCTTTTATATGGTGCACTTGGTAGACAAGAATATGATAGAATTTGCAATCTTTCCATCACGCATGAAATTTGGAACACTCTCGAAACATATCATGAGGGTTCGTCCCAAATCAAAAAGGTGCGCCAAACTGTTTACAAGCGTGAGTACAATAAATTCGAGATGCGCCACGAGAGAGCATCGATGACATTTTCATCGCTTTAATAAAGTAATTAATCAAATGAAAGTCGTTGATATTGAATATTCTCAATCTGAAAATGCCACCCATCTCTTGGCGCAATCAACACCAAGGAGTGGGAGATGAAAGCTACTGCTATAGAAGAAAATGTTGATCTTTCAAGTCTTACTTTAAAATTGCTTTATAGTAAACTCAAGACTCATGAAATTAAAAGAGTTGATCATCCTAAGAAAGATAATTTAGCTTTGGTACGAGATCCTCTCAAAAGGCTTTTGATGACTCTTGTGAATCTTCTTACGGATTTTCATTTGCTTGTTTATCTGCTATTCATGAAGAGGAGCTTGAAAGTATTCTCAAACAGAGTTAGCTCTTCTAGCTAAGAAATTCACGGGCCTACAATAATGTGAGAAACAAAAGAGAGGTGGTCCAGAACATGCTATGAATGTGGTGAGCTCAATCATATCCGCAAATTGTCCCAAGTCGAAAGGTAAGAGCAATCATAAGGAAGGAAAGCCAGCTTGGAAGAAGCCTCCTTTCAACAAATCAAGGTATGAGGCAAATAAGCTTGTGAAGGCTACTCACCGGTCCTTGCCGCTTTTGAGGATCAATCCTTGAGCGATGTGGATACCGGGAGTGAGGAGGACAAGGAGGAGGAGATCCTCAAGGCAAAAAGAAAGGGAAGGCCAAAGACTTCACGGCATGTGCTTCATGGTCGACAATCGATATTGATGATGAAGAGGTATCTTTTTCTTATGATGAGCTTTCGCTAAATATGATTCTATAGTTGAGCAATTGCTTAGTCAAGATGAAGCGCTAGAATTTGTTATGACAAAAATAAGAAATTAGAGTCAAAGATTAACAAATTGAAAGTAGAGCTTAAACTGCTAAGACTCTTGAACTCGATGAATGTTTATCTTGTCATGCTATGCATTCAAATTACCAAGTTACAATCTGCTCATAATATTTGTGTACAACAACTTGAGAATACTAAATCTGAACTAAATGAAATTAAAAGTGCTCCTTGTGAAAATGTTTAGAATCTAGTAAATTGATTGCTTTTGATGTTTTTGATTCTAGCCCTTGCACTTCATGCTTAGAAAAGAACGTGAAATCAAAGATATTTAGAAGTCGCTAGAGTCAAATATGCAAAGCTTAAGGACAATATTGAAAATACTACTTGTGCTTCATGTTCCACTCTTAAACTTGAAATTGCTTTGTATAAGGAAAAATCTATGGATAAAACTTGTGATTCTTGTGTTAACTTGAGAAAAGAAAATGCTTACCTTCATGATACATTAGAAAAATTTTCTAAAGGTAAGAAACAATTAAACATGATTCTTGACAAGTCTAAAACTCCTTATAAGAAGCAAGGTTTAGGATTCAATTCTTTTCAAGACAATTCAAACCCAAAAGTCATTCAAGTCTTGGAAAAGGTTTAATTGAATTCAAAACCCAACTCGCAAAAACATCTTTTAAATCTGCGAGTTTTGCCCAACCTTGTATTAATTCAAATGGTGCGTCTTCTAGTGGTACCAAGTACCATTGCAATTATTGCAAAAAGGTGGACATTTGATTGAATATTGTTGGCGAGGTTGAAAAATGATAGGAAAATTTTGATAGAATTTCATTCATGCAACCTAGAGCTTCTATGAGACATGGTAACACCGAAAAGAATAAAACGGATTAGGATTTTTATCTCATGCAAATCATTATGTTTCTAGACATCCTAATTCTAATGTGTATCGATGGCGGTCCGATCACTGGTGGTCACCGGTCCGACGGTTTGGTCACCGGTCGACCACAAAGACAAAGCCGGTCCGACCGCCCATGGACGATTCAAGTCTCATTTTAATTTAAACATTGCTCATAACCGAATGTTAAATGAAATCAAGGATAGTACTTCGGTTTGTATACTCCTTGTAGACGTGTGTCTCAAGATCGATTCCTAAATCTTGTTTATCTAATCCCAAGATTGAGACACATCGTTTTTACTCCTTGATTTTTAGGATTACCGCGAAATGGGAAGAACACGTGGTTCGTTGACTCGGATGTTCACGCCACATGACCAGGGAACTCAAAATGGTTCACCTCTTTCACGCGAGCAACAGTGATGACTTCATCACCTTTGGAGATGATACACAAGGGCTAATTGAAGGAACATGATCAATTAGGGTAAACAACAAATTCATTCTAAAAGATGTCGCTCTTGTGGACAAGCTTAGGTATAATCTTCTTTCTGCTTCTCGACTTCTTGATGATGGCTATGAGACTGCTTTTAAGAAAAATGCTTGTCGTGTGCTTGATTCTACCGTGAGCTTGTGTTTGGAATCTCTAGAGTTGGTAGAATTTTTGGAGCTGATTTTTCGTAATCTCTTCTTGGATCTCTTAAATGTTTGCTTACATCTTCTTCGATTTCGGCTTTGGCATCGACGTTTGGGGCACATTGGTTTTGATCATCCGACACGAGTTAGCAACCTTGATCTCATGAGAGGTTTGCCTAAGCTCAAAGTCGTCAAAGATGTCAGATGTGCGCCTTGTAGGCATGGCAAACAAGTTGCCGCCACACCCTTCGTGACTATGGTTATGGACCGACTGACCGTGACAGCTTGCTTCATATGGATACTTGTTGGTCCCGCTAGAGTCCCATCCATCGGTGGAAAATGGTATATTCTTGTTATAGTTGATGATCTTTCTAGATATACTTGGGTGTTCTTTCTTACTTCAAAAGATGAAGCTTTTGGTTATTTTCATGACCTTGTTCTTCGCTTGGCTTCGAGCTTCTGGTGCTTTGAGAGCGATTCACAGTGATAATGGCACGGAGTTCAAAAATGCTTCTTTTGCTTCTTTTGTGCCGAAAGCGTGGTATTGAGCATCGATTCTCTTCTCCACACGCCCTCAACAAAATGGTGTGGTGGAAAGGAAGAATAGAACCTTGGTCGAAATGGCTAGGACGATGCTAGATGAGTATAGCACACCGAGGAGATTTTGGGCGAAGCTATTGCTATCGCTGCCATATTGCAAATCGTGTCTTTTGAGACCTTCTTTAGGCAAGACTCCTTATGAGCTTCGTTTTGGTAGAAAACCTCTGCTTTCGCATTTTCGAGTTTTTGGATCAAAATGTTTTATCCTTAAGACAGCAACTTAGATAAATTTGAATCAAGAACTTTTGATGGGGTATTTCGGGTTATCCCGCTCATTCGAGGGGTTTTCGAGTTTTTAATCGAGACTAACATTATTCAGAGACTTGTAATGTCACTTTTGATGAGACTAGCCCCGAGCTAGATCAATTGCTCTGAGATGATTTACAGTGTGAGAGTATATTTTGTGGAGGAAGATGAGGACGGTTAATGTCATTCCTCATCTTCGTCGCCGAGGTGCCCATATTGATACAAGAACTCGCCACGCCTACTTCACCTTCGATTGAGGCTCTCGCCGATCATCATCATCGCAGACTCATGAGGTCGAAGAAACGACATCTCACCCGGCGCCCACTTCGCATTCAGAGACAAAGATCCTCCTAATGCAGATAATAGGTAATCTACATGAGCGAGTCACTCGCCTAGGTATAATGATCCAAATCTCTACTCTCATTCGGCTTTTGTTGCTTCTTTTGAACCCCGCGATATATCACATGCTTTATCTGATTCTAGCTGGGTAAATGCCATGCATGAGGAGTTAGAAAATTTTGAAAGAAACAAAGTTTGGAACCTAGTAGAACCTCCTAGTGGTCATAATGTTATAGGAACCCGTTGGGTGTTTAAGAATAAACAAGGTGAGGATGGTTCTGTGGTTAGAAATAAGGCCGATTGGTAGCTCGTGGTTTGACCAAGTTGAGGGGTTAGATTTTGATGAGACATTTGCTCTGTTGCTAGACTAGAAGCCATTCGCATTCTCGCTTGCATTTGTCTGCATCAAAAGGTTTTAAATTATATCGATGGATGTTAAAAGTGCCTTTTAAAATGGTTTCATAGATGAGGAAGTGTATGTTAAGCAACCCCCTGGTTTTGAGGATCCTAAATATCCAAATCGTGTTTTCAAGCTATCTAAAGCATTATATGGTCTTAAACAAGCCCCTAGAGCCTGGTATGATAGACTTAAGACCTTCTTGCTTAAAAATAATTTTGAGATGGGTAAAGTGGATAAAACTCTATTTATTCTTAGGCGTGACAATGACTTCGCTTGCTCAAATTTATGTGGATGATATTATCTTTGGTGGTTCCTCTAATGCTCTTGTTTCAAACTTTTCCGACACTATGTCCAGTGGAATTTGAGATGAGTATGATGGGAGAGCTTAATTACTTTTTGGGACTTCAAATCAAGCAATGCAAGGAAGGAACTTTCATCCATCGACGAAGTACACTAAAGATCTACTCAAACGCTTCAACATGGGTGATTGCAAGCCAATTTCCACTCCCATGGCAATTTCGATCGCTTTGGATCCAGATGAGGAAGGAGAAGTCGTGGATCAACGCGAGTACCGCAAAGATGATCGGCTCCTTCTCGATTTGACGGCCTCGAGACCGACATTCACTTCACTGTATGCCTTTGTGCAAGATTTCAGCGCCTCCGAGAACTTCCCATCGCCAAGTCGTTTAGCGCATATTCGTGTATTTACACTCTACCCTCTTATATGGCATTTGGTATTCTGCTCTTCACTTTGTCCATTAGAGGTTTTTGATTCGATTTTATGTGTCGTTTGTTAGATAGGAAGAGTACCTCGTGCACTGTCACTTCCTAGGCACTTCTCTTGTATCTTGGTCTTCTAGGAAGCGTCTTGCTGCACAATCCATCACGAGGCGGAGTATGTAGTCACGCTAGTTGTCAGAGCTGATTTTGTGGATGACGCCTACTTTGAAAGATTATGGGTTAAACTTTGCTAGTGTTCCTCTTTTCGTGATAACACTTCGCTATTAATATTGCTAAAACCCAAAGGCAACATTCTAGGACTAAGCACATAGACATTCGCTTTCATTTCCTTAAAGATCATGTTGAAAAGGTGATATTGTGATGCACTTCGAGAGTCCAAGCTCAATTGGCGATATTCTTACCAAGCCTTTAGATCAAACCCATTTTCCTCCTTAAGAAGCGAGTTAGGGTAATTTATCCTTATGGGTTGGTTTGAGGGGAGTTTGATCTTTTCTTATCTTTCCTTGTTCTTTTGATCTTTTATTGTTCTTTTTCCGAACTTAGTGATCTTTTCGAACTTTTTAGGTTTTTAGGCTTTTAATTGCATCTCATTGTGTCATATTGCATTCATATAGAAACTCCATCAAGTGGTTACAACAAATGGTATGAAAAATCCAAAAGATGCATTGTAATATAAGATTTTCACTTATCTTTTAAAGTTGATAAAGCTTTGCCTATTACCCTTTAGAGCTTTTGTATTTCAATTCTTGCTCAATGTCATGTCTAGTTCTTTGACTTGCTAGAATTATCATGCTTTTACATGTGTAGCTAAGTCTTTGCTATATGAGCTAGAACCTTTAAACAACTCAAACTAAAAATTGCAATTTGTGGATGTTTTAGCGAGTTGCGTAATTAGTGCTCCTCTTGTGACATTGGCCTGCTGTAATTGCTTTGTTAGCTCTTTGATCTAGAATTGACCATTACTTGAGCTTTTGTGTTCTTGAGATTCTAAAAGTACTGTGTGAAAAATGAAAATCAAGATTGTCTTATGCTTAAATTGTGCCAAACTATTCTTACGAGACCGCTTGTCAAATGACATGAACTTGGAGATAGTTTGATGATCCGACGATCTCATGGGGACCGCTTGTCGAAATGATATGAACCTCAAGATTTGTCGCCCGGTGAGAAGCTTAGAAAGAGTTTGTGGATGGCTCCTAGTCCAGATCTTCTTTACTAAGATATACCTTTAAACAACTTTTGGTGAAGCTTAGGATGAGTTTGTGGATGGCTCCTAGTCCAGATCTTGTCACTAAGTTAGATCATTAGTCAACTTCAATATTCAATGCAAATGAGAAAAATGTTGACAAATGGGCGTTTATAAAATATTGAGCAAAATGATTCAATACGGACTTGATTGACTCTTAATGTGGTCTTTGTTAGATTTTTATCTCACTTTGACATTTTGACATGGCCAATTTCACTTTAGGATCCTCGTTGATGAACTTGTTGAATTTGAAGCGTTGCTTAAATTGATCAAATCTCATCGCTTTATTTTTGAGCCTTTGTGCTTAGCTTTGATATATATGTCTTACCATGATCTTGCTAGCGTTGTCAGCTTGATATGTTGTTTGTGCAATATTAGAGATACTAGCTTGTTCTTTTGGGTAATCTCCAAAGCTTCTTGTAATCAAAAATTGAAAATACAAAATTGAAGCCACTCCATTGCACTTCATGCATATTCCTCTTTATGCTTCTTTTGTTTTCGCTTCTTCCTTTATTCTCTATTTGTTATCTCCGGATGAGAGGAAGGCGTGATTTCTTGATGAATCCATTGTCAAAGGGGGAGAAGATGTGTTAAATGAGAAGAGAAGTTGTGTTAATTATTCTCTATTTCTTTATTGGGGGAGAAGTTTAATTATTCTCTATTTCTTTATTGGGGGAGAAGATTGGGGGAGAAGTTTATACAAAGGGAGAAACGAAAATTTGAAATTTGATGATCATAGTGAGGGGAGTTCTTGAGTTGCATTCTTATTGTCTTATTGAATATTCTCGAACTTGAATTGCATTATTTTATCCTCACAATGATCATAGGTCAATTGAACAATTGTTCTTTCATTTGGACCTTATGTGAGAAATTTGACCCTTTTTGGAAATCAAAGTTTTATGCTTTCTTTTGCCTTGTCTCACATGCCTATACTATTTCGATGCCGCCTTGGTCACTTACATTGCTTTTTCTTGCTTATGGACCAAGTTGTGCCTTTGTGCGAAAACCGCGAGTAAACTCGCTTTCAAACCTCTTACTTACATTTTTCGGATAATTGCCAATGTGTTCATCAAGGGGAGATTGTGGATTTCATGGGGATATGCTCCAGATCTTAGGATGATGTGACAATTGGCAATGGCGTTTACGGTTTGTCGCTTCCGCGCTTTCGACAAAGCTACGTGTTTTTTCGTCAGGCGGTCCGACCGGTCCTTGCACGGCGGTCCGACCGGTCCCAAATCGGTCGGACCGCCATGTGGGGCGGTCGGACCGGCGGTGACCAAAGTGGTCAAAATGAGTCGGGCCAAAATAGGTGTTGTAGGCAAGTGAGGGGATCCCAATGCACTTGGTCTCATAATTTTGGAGTCTCCAAAGAAAAGTTCTATTGGTTTAAAGTTTCGTAAGGTTTCGGATTTTGGGAGCTTGAATTTCGCTAAGTCTATAGGCGGTCCGACCGCTCATTGTGGAGCGGTCCGACCGCCATGGCGGTCCGACCGCTCACCTGGAGCGGTCGGACCGGTTTTACTTGAACGCCGCCAACTTCGTGGCGATGTTGTTTTGTTAGGTCAAAGTCATTGGTTTCATGGCATATGATTTGCATGATGCATGTTTTGACTAACATGGGTCAAGTTGTGAAGAACTTGTTCCGAACACGTGTTTTCTTGTCTGTGGTTGTGCAGTGGCTTGGTGGTCAACGACGGTCAACGGCGAGGAGAATCGGGACTAGACTTGAAGAGTTGAGGTCCAGAACGATCGACGATGCCGGGTGAGGTCAACGACTCAAGCGTGACACAAGATGGACAAGGGTGACCTATTGGCAAATCCATGGCACATGGTGAAGCGGTTTAGGTCAAAAGTTAAAGACGGCGCTTCGCGAAGCGTGCGTGTGTGACCCGTTTGTTAGTGGGCCTTAACGGGAGTCCAATTAAGTCAAACCCTAAGAGTTTTAGGCCTCCACTATAAATAGGAGGAGATGGTGGATGCACCTCTCTCTCTCTCGCCTTTTTATGTTTCAAAACCCTAATTGTCTTTAGGGGAGTTGAGGTGGAGGCAAGGGCTCTTGATGGTTTGTGGTGAATTTCGTGATCCTTGATTGTCTACTGATCCATGATGGTGTGGATGTAATCCAGCTTCAATCACGAAATCAATCTATGCAAGGTTTGCTTGAGATAAGTCTCTTTTCGTTCTTGCTTTCAATTTGGTGATTTTAGGGCTTTCCTTGATCCGCGAGTTTGTGATTGATTCTTTCACGTGAATTAGCTTGCTGTGATATGTGTGAATCTATCTAGCATCATCTTGATCATCAATCTCTCACGAACAAGCTTTAGGATCAAGTTTTCGTTCTTGCCCGGTTTTAGACCTTCTGTTAATCAATTGGCAATTGCTCAAGATCGTTCCAAGAATTATCATAATATTCAATTGGAATAGGTCCTCAATAGCATATAGAAGGTGTGTGCAAAGTTTCATAAAGATTAGAGTTGAGAATCAAAAGTTTCACCTAATTGCAAGTTCGCCATCGGTGATTTTATCGCTGCAGATCGGTTACGAGTCGGCCGGTCGATCATCGCGTCATCACCGGTCGATCGATTTTGAGCGGTCCGACCGCCAAAGACAACGCCGGTCGATCGCCCGCAATCGGTCCGACCGGTTGAGTATAACGGTCAGACCGCCCGTGCTGTGAGTCTTGATAATCTTAGTTGATTTTGTTATATTGCTTAGGGGTGTAATTGGATTCAATATTAGTCTTCCGCTGTACTGGTACATTGATCTTCATAGCTTTCTAATAGCTACTGGAGTTAAATTGTATTGAGTTCATAATTTGTGAAAAAGTGAGCGTGCTCCTATTCACCCCCTCTAGTCGCCTTTACGGTCCAACAACAACGTTCAATCAACGATAGTATTGCGGCGCTCACTACACGCCTCGAAAGAATGGTGAATCGACCACCAAACGTTGGTCGTGTAGAACCTCATGGTGCAGCCCATGACCATGAGTTTGATAATGATAATAAAATGCACGACCACGACGCCTTTGATGCACGACAACAGAACCGGCTGAACTTCAACCGTCAAGGTATGAGAGGTAACAATTTTCAGCAACATAATGCCCATGATGATCCATATGCTAAAGTCAAGTTCACTATACCATCTTTTGGTGCTTATGATGCGTAAATATATCTAGATTGGGAGATGACGGTAGAACAAAAATTGAATGCTCACTTAGTTCCTGAAGTGCATAGAGTTAGGCAAGCCACAAGTGAATTTAAAAACTTTGCCATCATTTGGTGGAATAGGGTTTGCACCGAAGGATTAGCGCCTACTACGTGGGATGGTTTAAAGGTTGCTATGCGTAACAGATTTGTCCCACCTTCTTTTAAACGTGATTTGCGTAATAAATTGCAGCGCTTAAATCAAGGTAATAGATCCGTAGAAGAATATTATCAGGAGCTACAAATTAGCATGTTGCGTTGTGATATTATTGAGGATGAAGAAGCTGCAATAGCACGTTTTTATGGAGGATTAAGACGTGAGATTCAGGACATAGTGGATTACAAAGAATACGATAGTGTCCCTAGATTGTTCCAACTTGCATGTTTGGCAGAAAAAGAATTGCAGGGACGACAACAGAGGCCAAGAAACAATTTTGGGAGCATGTCTACACCACGACCAGTGCCGGGGCAAGCCAAAACACCCCCACTTTCAGCTACACGGTCTGCTGCCCCCTCCGCGAGTAGGGTGCGTTCAGCAGCACCTCCGACCACATTACATGCACCCGAGGTAAGCAAATCTACTAGTGTACAGGCTCCAGCCAAGAGTTCTTCCTCGGTTGCTTCCACTGGTCGTACCACCGGGATTATTTGCCACCGTTGTAAGGGAATAGGACACGTCATGAAGGACTGCCCAAGTCAGCGAGCATACCTTGCCACTACAGACGGTGGATATGTAAGTACTAGTGATATTGAGGATGAATATGTACTTGCAGCTAACATTGCAGGTGGAGGAGACGAGATGCATGGTGATCTTGATGGTGTAGAGGAACAAGTAGTCTTTGTTGACACCGAGTATCATATGAGCCTTGTTGCGCAACGAGTACTGAGCGCACAAGTGGAGAGAGCGGAGCAAAATCAACGGCATAACTTGTTTCAAACCAGATTTCTTGTGAAGGACAGAGCCTGCAGAGTCATCATTGATGGAGGGAGCTGCAACAACCTTGCCAGCTCCGAGATGGTCGAGAAGCTTGGCTTGACCACACAACCACACCCACGTCCCTACTACATCCAATGGTTCAATTCGTGTGGTAAGTTAAAGGTAAACAAAGTTGTGAACGTGCAATTTTCAGCTGGTAATTACAAAGATAGTTCTGATTTTGATATAGTACCAATGCAAGCATGCTCTTTATTGCTCGGTAGGCCTTGGATATATGACAATGATGTTTTGCACCATGGTAGAGCTAATACCTACTCGTTCTTACACAAGGGCAAGAAGATTAAGTTATTGCCTTTGACACCAGCTGAGATTTTGAAAGATGAAGAAGAGCGCGCTAAAAATGAAAGAAAAACCGATAAGCATGATTCTGAAAATCAGCAAGTAGCAAAACGTGTTTTCCCACCTAAAAGGGAGAAAGTGGCGTCTAGTCCTAAGTCTGAGGGGATTAAATTAAAGGGATGTGTTATGATTGCCACTAAATCTGAACTTGCTGAAATTTGTGATAATGAGTTGCCATGCTATGCTTTGATATGCAAAATGCCTTATACTCGCTTGAGGATATAGCTAGCTCTTTGCCTCTGCTTGTTGCTAACCTTTGCAGAGTATGTGGATGTATTCAGTGAGATACCCCGGATTACCACCTATTCGAGGGATAGAGCATCAAATTGATTTGATCCCGTGGAGTGACTTTGCTAAACTGTGTACGCATATAGGACCAATCCAGAGGAGACTAAGGAAATTCAATGACAAGTCCAAGATCTTACGGACCGTGGGTACGTAAGAGAAAGCCTTAGTCCTTGTCTTTGCTCAGCTTCTTTTGGTTCCTAAGAAAGACGGTAGTTGGCGATATGTGTTGATTGCGAGCCATTAATAACATTACTATAAGGTATCGTCATCCTATCCCAAGGCAGACGACATGCTAGATGAATTGAGTGGTTCTATTATTTTCACAAAGATTGACTTATGGAGTGGTTACCACCAGATTAGAATGAAATTAGGAGATGAATGGAAAACTACTTTTAAAACTAAGTTCGGATTATATGAGTGGTTAGTGATGCCTTCGGTCTAACTAATGCACCTAGTACTTTTATGCGCTTGATGAACGAGGTTTTACGCCCTTTCATTGGAAAATTTGTGGTGGTTTACTTTGATGATATCTTGCTTTATAGCAAGTCACATGAGCTACATTTGAATCATATACGTGCTGTTTTTAATGCTTTGAGAGACGACGCTTGTTTGGTAACCTCGAAAAGTGCACCTTTTGCACCGATCGAAAGGCGTTTCTTGGATATGTTGTGACACCACAGGAATTGAGGTGGATGAGACAAAGATTGTAGCCATCCAAAGCTGGCCGACACCGACCATCGTGTCACAAAGCGGAGCTTCCACGGCTTCTTGGATTCTATCGGCGTTTTGTGCGGATTTCAGCACCATTGCCGCACCATTGAATGAATTGACAAAGAAAGGAGTGCCTTTCCAATGGGGACCTGCGCAAGAGAAGGCATTCAACTTGTTGAAAGAGAAGCTCACCCAAGCACCCCTACTCCAACTCCCTGATTTTGGTAAGACTTTTGAGATTGAATGTGACGCTAGCGGGATTGGAATAGGTGGTGTATTGATTCAAGAAGGTAAACCGGTCGCATATTTTAGCGAGAAACTAAATGGGCCTAGTTTGAATTATTCCACCTATGACAAAGAATTGTATGCTTTAGTTCGTGTGCTTCAAACTTGGCAATATTATTTATGGCCCAAAGAATTTGTTATACATTCTGATCATGAATCGCTAAAATATATTAGAAGTCAAGCTAAACTGAATAAACGACATGCTAATTGGGTAGAATTTATTGAGTCGTTTCCATATGTCATAAAGCATAAGAAAGGTAAGGACAATGTGATTGCTGATGCGCTCTCTAGACGTTATACCATGTTATCTCAACTTGACCATAAGCTTTTTGGTTTGGAGGCCATTAAGAGTTTATATGTCACTGATTTGGACTTTAAGGAAGTGCTTGAACATTGTAAAGAAGGGAAGATATGGAATAACTATGTGCTGAATGATGGTTTGATCTATCGTGCTAACAAGCTATGCATTCCGGCTAGCTCTGTTCGTCTTTTGTTGTTACAGGAGGCACATGGAGGAGGTTTGATGGCGCATTTTGGAGCAAAAAAGACAGAAGATGTGCTTACCACCCACTTCTTTTGGCCAAAGATGAGGCGTGATGTCGAGCGCTATGTGGCTCGCTGCACTAAATGCAACAAAGCTAAATCCCGTCTCAATCCACATGGACTTTATATGCCTCTTCCTATTCCAAGTGCCCCTTGGGAGGATATTTCTATGGATTTTGTTTTAGAATTGCCTAGCACAAAGAGGGGGAGAGATAGTATATTTGTCGTAGTGGATCGATTTTCTAAAATGGCACATTTTATATCTTGTCACAAGAGCGATGATGCTACAAACATAGCTGATTTGTTTTTCAGGGAAATCGTTCGCTTACATGGAGTGCCCAATACTATTGTCTCGGATCGCGATGCGAAGTTTTTGAGCCACTTTTGGAGATCGCTTTGGAATAAATTGGGGACAAAGCTGCTGTTTTCTACTACGTGTCATCCCCAAACTGATGGACAAACGGAGGTTGTCAACCGCACATTATCCACCATGTTGCGGGCTGTTTTAAAGAAGAACTTGAAGATGTGGGAAGAGTGTTTACCACATATTGAGTTTGCTTACAATAGCCCCACATTTAACATTTCAGATTTGAAACCATACGTGGGAGAAGAAGATGAGCTTGAGTCGAAGACGACTCCAATTCAAGAAGGGGAGTATGATGAGGACATCCCTCCTTCGGATACACGTACTACACAAGACCTTCCAGATTTGGGTGTTGGACTACAAGGTCCTATGACAAGAGCTAGAGCACGTGACTTAATCTATCAGGTAAAATCGTTTCTAGGGCTGAGTGTATTATTTGAGAACTCTATGATGCTGCCTAATGGAGATGATTTACTTGTACTGTAAATCTAGGATTACGACCACTTCAAGAAGGCCTACGACCGGTTCAAGAAGGTCTACGACCACTTCAAGAAGGCCTACGACCGGTTCAAGAAGGTCCACGACCCGCCCGCAAGGCCTACGACCACTTCAAGAAGGCCTACGACAGATGACCTCGTTGGGAGCACTCTACGACGAGAGGCGAGCACAAGACTCGTTGGACACAATCTATGACCAAAGATAGCATGGACTCCTCAAGACCACCCTAGGACCACCCCACGACTAGATCTTCGACCGTAAATACGCGACACAAGGTCTTTGCACACCGCTTTGGAAACTAATAAGACTTTGTAAACGTGGCGAGATCGGAGTCCAGTTGTGTACGCCTCATCCCGGCCGCACTACCTAGGTCGACCTCCTCAGCCCCCTATATATACATGAGTCGCCGTAGTTTAGAGGCGGTTTTTCTTAGATTATTACGCCAATTACGGTTTACGATTATCGGTTTAAGGAACGCCACTTGTAAACTTCATCCATATCCGCAATACAATTCAGATTGCATCTACCTTGTTCTTGTGAGTTGCTTCGATTGCTTGCAGGAACAATAACCTTCGTGGTAAGGTCGATCGCGTGCAAGCGTGGTCGATAACGACAGACGTGCGGGTGTAGCGAATTGCGAGGTGACGATTTGTTGGTCGGAAGCCTCAAAGCGTCAACGTCCTCACGACGAACCAAATCGAACCTATCGGAAGATCGGGCCGCCGTGACTCATCAGTTGCTAGATTTACAATTGAATTACAACTACTCAAAGTGATCAATTACAATTAACTCAATAGTTTTAAGGTCGTTCAGCGGTGTCGACGGAGTGAAACTCTCCGTCGACGTTAACGATCCCCGTCTTGATAAAGGCGTAAAGTATCCCTCGAACCTCCGAGACATCTTTCATAACGAGTGCATCTAAATCTATGGTCAAACGTAGAATGCACATAGGTGATCTTGTTTTTGCTGGCAGCACTGCAAAAATAGAATTACATATGTAAGTACAGTCAGTTCGAGACGCATTATTACGAAGTATGATATATGATTATTGTATTGTAGCGCGTACCGAAAATCACATCCTGTGTTGCAGTGTGGTGCTAGATCCTTTGTATAACCCTCCATTTGCAACATAGTTGATGAACGACCTACATAATTCCAAAAAGTTATCCTCGGCGATTTTAAAAGAAGGAAAACTACAATTGAGTTATGTATGGAGGAAATGAGCATACCTGTCGAGTATTCCTTTTATAAGGGTGAAGTCGTGATTTTTGTTGAGTAGGAATCAAGGTTTATTACCTTGTTCCTCTTTGGTATAATAACTAATAAGATATAGTGGAACCTACTCATGTATGTCGCTATAGTTATAAACCTAAGTTTGTGCTGCGTATAAAGTACAAATGAAAGTTGTATAGTAAGTAGTGAAGCACTTACTTCTGGTTGTAGGGCACCATTATGTAGTCCTGATCGTTCTGAGCAAGCAATTCCGTCGTTATGTAATTCTCAACGTAGGATGCGTCTTCGTTGATGGTTTGCTCAGAGATGACGTGTGGGTCGAGGAAACCCACTGGTTCTTTCTATCGACAGACATTTTGTTATCATGTATCTATACAGAAGCAATGAGTTGTGATATTTATCGGTATTACATGAGTGTAGAACTTGATTGTACACACTTACAGTGTTAGCCATCGTAGAAGTGAGGCGTCGAGGGCCGCGAGGTTGAATAGGTCGAATAAGTCGTCGAAGCCCACGACGAAGTGGCCCGGCTCGTGGAAGAAATGCCCCCTTGTGTATCTGACGGTTATTCCAGTATCACACCCCTTCTGTTGGGTTTTCCACATGTACCAAACATGCAAAGATTGACATGCTACTCCAGCATGGGCTAGTATTATGTCGGGGCCAACGGACTTCCGAGGGAGCATTTATCGGGCTTGGGAGGTGCCCCAATGTTCTTCGATTTTGATTTGTTCTTAACGAGTTTCCTGCGGCATGTCTTCCCATGAGACGACTCAGGAATCGATACGGTGACACGCTTTTCTTGTTCTTTCGGCGTCTTCTCCACGGGAACTGATGAGGTGGCCTTCTGAAGCGAAGGATGAGGTGGAGTCATTGAGGGTCCTGTTGGAGAAGTATGATCGTGTCGAGATTGATGCACTGCAGGGTCCAGGGCAATGTTCTTCTTGGGCCACTGGATAAAAGTGTACATGGCATCCCCTAGTGTTCTGATGTCTTCGTTCGGGTGAATCTCCAGGGGGTGGTCATGAAATTGTCATGTACCATGTCCACCTGGACCCTAGCGTAACCCTACGCCAGCTGGACACCGTGTTGCGCTGCCCCTTCCTGGTATGGATACACCATCCCCCGCCCAGCCTCAATAGAAATGGACCCAACCATCCTCACTTAGAGCTTGCAGGGCGTCGACGCCTACAAAATGATACACAATTAGGTAAGGCGTCCTATAGGTCTATCTTTGAAGCATTTCAGAGATGTACATTACCTTGATATCATCGATAGGTAATTGGACGTCGTCATGTCCAGAATTATATGTGGACACGACATTACCCCGATGTTGAGGAGGACTGGCTCCCAAAATAACGGAGGCAGCTTGCGACTAGTTGAGGAGTTGATTTATTTGATCCTACAATCTTGTTATCTGTCTTTGAAATTTTTCAGTAAGCACTTGTTCCAACCGGGCGTCGTTCTCGTCTTTGGATCTCTTCCTACTCCTATACGTGTTAGAGTCGTGTCGGAATTCATCCCTCCAAGTTACGTAAAGCCCAATGCCTCGTGTGCAACCCGGGTGCTCCTTGTTTTTCAGGGCCGTAGATAGTAGATCCTTCTCCCTGTCTGCCTCGAAGGAACCTTGGAAATATGCGGAAGTCAATGCTTCTTGCAAGAGGACATCATGTTATTATAGACACTATGAAGTTATGGATTTATTAACAACTACATAGTTCAACATATTTACCAGACGTTGGGACACTGTCTCGTCTGCCGGGTTTGTGAAAGAGATGCCGCTCGAAGATGTGACTGATGCCCTCGCTCTTAACTAGGCTCGAGCGCGCTCATATGAGATCTGAGCAAATGGTCTTGTAGCGCTCTCGTCCTCCACCGCCCATTGTGTGGTTTTACCCACGTACCCAGCAATGCCGAGTTTGTAGGGATGAGTGTTTTGTGCCTGGAGAGGTTTGTGCGCCACACTTGCTCCTGAAATTCGACCGTCGTCTTCATCTGCACAAAGGCGTCCCATATATCCCGCGATAAGAAATGACACTTCTTGAAGGTCGTCCGACCTGCGTTCACGTACTTTATGACAAGTGTGCTCTATAAGGTCCTTCACATGTGTCCCATCGCGGGCAACGTCTGCCGTTGCACGCATGCCTGGTCTGCTTCTAGGATAATGAACGAACCTGAAATTTCAGTCCACCGCTGGCCTCTCTCTACATCCGTCAGAAACTTCCAGCTTGGTGTGGTGATGGGGACCCGTTCCCGCTTGGTGTGGTGATGGGGACCCGTTCCCTTTCAAGTACCTCGCAGATAGTCCAGAATATCGTCGCTGCTTTCTTGGGACTCAGAGGGATCCCAACGTCACTAACCTCCGTGATAGTCATTCGGCCCACGGGCAATTTCGATATTCCTCTGCCATCTCACTTACATACTACTTTGATCGGAGATTCAGACGCATTTGACGACATCAATGACGGCGACGAAGACGGGGCCTCTACCATCTCGCTTACTTGCTATCTATATAAGTTACATACGCAATGAACTAAAATTTTATGGATTGCAAGTTGATATCCATAATATTTAAAGAAAGATACAAACATAATACCAAAAAACAATTATCACAACTTACAAAACTGCCCACACACAACTATAAATTGCACTTGACAAAGAAGTCTCACTCAGCAAACAACATCAGATATATGTAACATTAAAAAAAAGAATACTAAAGAATGAGCATTCACAAGAACAAATCCATTTGCAATGAACTAGCAGCAAGGTTCAATACAAACTATGTTAATATGTTTAATAAATAGTAGTTCAATGCATCAAAAATGTGGTTTTATCAAAAGATGGAGGTTAGGGCAGATAAAGAACACTGGTATCATAAATATTTCAGTATTTGCTATAATAAAATGAATCAACTGTACCAACAAGCCGTACACACTAACTCAATGTCTTTATGTGAACCAATTGTCGTCCATTAGATCGACTTGATTGGGCAGCTAAAAAATAGAGAAATAGGTACATAAGCATGCTTATAACAAATAAAAGAAGAAGAATTCAGTAGGCTACTTGAACCATGCCGAGGAAATGACAAAATTGCCACATCACCAACAAAAAATGCAGTCAACAATTAGGGTGAGTACAGTAACAACACTTATGTATTTATTTGTTCAGTTAGGCACATGCATATTCTCCGGGCAAATGTGACTTACAGTGATATGCAAGGGTGCTTTTGTGTAGTAGTAGAATGTGTCGTTAGTAGTTGCAATATATGTAATAAATTGTCTCCTGTTTTTGTATTTTGGAGAATGCTATGTAAATTTGGATGTGGGGAGCAGAGACATACCTTGGGGGAGGCGGGGAGTAGCAGGGGAGTCGGGGTCGGGGAGAAGGGCGTCGGGGAGCAGCAGGGGCGTCGGGGTCGGGGAGAAGGGGCATCGGGGGCGTCACTGTAGTTCCCTTCTGCATCGCGTAGCATCTGATCTAGATTGTCATCATGCGACCTATCCTCATCAAAAGCATAATCCACATCTAGAATATCGTTAATTTCCTCGGCGATATCATCATTATTAACTTCTTGTATAATCTGCTCTTCACCGTGACTGGTTCAACATGTATACCCTTTTTCAAAACCCATTCGAATAAAGTAAGCTTCGATCTGCGCCGGGTTGTCAAACATTTTCATATTACCGCAATTAATGCATGGATAATACATAAATTTTATCCCCTTCTTCAACATATCCTGCTCGGTGGCTCTTCTAAAAGCAAACACGTCATTAATGTACTCTTCACTCACATAGTTCTCAACGTACATCCAGTTTTGATCCATCTACACTACGCACGTAACAAATTAGTAATAAATTATATTAATAAACCGCAAGTACTCTTCCTATTAACCAAACATACTAAAATTTATTAGTGATTAACCTAGAGAAAATATAAAGGGTTATAGATCGTTACTCTCAGAGCTCACGACGAATATCCCAAATTAATATCCCGCGAGATCCTCCTCCATTTCTTCATCCTCTCCTTGGCTTCCTCTTTTCCTTTTCCTCCTTGCCTCCTTCCTTCCCTTCTCCTCTCTTTGGTGGCACAGTGGGGAGGAGGCAGCAGGGGTGAAGGCTCAAATGAGAATGAGCAGGGGGTCTGTCGGGACCAGATATTTATATATAATGCCCGCATATCACAGACGGTTCGTAATAAGAACCGTTTGTAATACGTACCTATCACAGATGGTTTCTAAATACAACCGTCTGTGATGGTTTCTAAATACAACCGTCTGTGATATTTCACAGACTATTCTGAAAAAGAACCATCTGTGATAATCTAATTCATCATATATAGACGGTTCCTATTAAGAATCGTCTGTGATACTTCACATACGGTTCTTAACAGAAACCGTCTGTGAAATATCACAGACGGATGTATTTAGAAACCGTTTGTGATAGGTCCATATCACAGACGGTTCCATGAGAACCGTCTGTGATTATGTTATCACAGACGGAGAGGCGTCTTCTATAGCCTGTTTTGTAGTAGTGTTTCTTCGATGTCGTGCTAGTATTTGGCGCCATATCACAACGCTAAGAACTTCAACAAGAACAACAAAGGTAATAAGAAGAAAAGCGATAACGACTTCCTCAACAACAACACAGATAGATCAAATCTAAGCATTTCTATTACATGCAAATTGGATCATTCCAAATAGGGTACATGCAATCATACACTTTTAATGTATAACTGACTTTCCATGTATTATTACATATACCAAATATGGTCAAATCCGTACAATATTTGATGTGTATTTCCTTGTATAGCTTGTACACATTGTACTCTATTTATATGTGCAAATGCTAAGCAATCGCGTGCTTCAGCATTTGCGCTTATAAATAGAGTACAAAGTGTACAATCTATATAAGGAAATACACATAAAATATGGTGTGAATTTGACCATATTTGGTATATGTGATAATACATGAAAAGTCAGCTTACATGGTGTGGATATCATGGGGATATGCTCCAGATCTTAGGATGATGTGACAATTGGCAATGGCATTTACGGTTTGTCGTTTCACATGTTTTCGACAAATTTCAGTGCTGTCAGGCCAGAATCGGTCTGACCGGCCTTGGTGGCAGTCGGACCGGCCAGTTACAGAAAGTGAGAATTGAGCTGGGCCAAAAATAGAGTCCGTAGGCAAGAGAGGTGATTCTATTGCACTTTGTCTCATAATTATTGGAGTCTTCAGTCAAAAGTTCTATTGGTTTGAAAATTCCAGTAGGTTTCGGTTTTCCAGAGAGGAAAAAAAGGCTAAGTCCCAGCTGGCGGTCTGATCGGCCCATAGGTGGCGGTCAGACCGGCCAGGGTGGGCGGTCATACTGGTTTTCACTTTGATCGTCGCCCGTCGTGGCGGTGTTGTTCGGTTGTTAGGTCAAAGTCATGAGTTTCAGGGCATATATGTTCCATGATGCATGTTTTGACTAACATGGGTTAAGTTGTGAAGAACTTATTCTCAAATTCGGTTTACTTGTCTATTGTTGTGCAGGTTGCTTGGTGGTCAACGACGGTCAAAGGCTAGGATGATCGGGACTATGCTTGGAGAGCTGAGGTCCAGAACGATCTACGACGCTTTAAACTGCGTGCGTATGTGTCCCTTTTGTTTTGGGCCTTAACGGGAGCCCAATAGGATCAACAATCTGGAAGGTCTAAGCATCCACTATAAATAGGAGAGAGAGGTGGTGCACCTCCTTTTCGGCTCTTTTGCAATTCTTGTAAAACCTAATTTTCTTAGGGAGAGCTTTTGTGGAGGCTAGGGTTCTTGATGTTTGATGTGATTTTCGTGCTCTTGGATTGAGCATTGTCCTCCATTAATGGAGTGGTTGAAAGCCCTGATCATACCAATCAATCAAAGGAAAGTTTGATCAATGTTTTATCTCATTGCGTTCTTTCTCTCTATTTGATGATGTTAGGTCTTTCTTTGATCCGTGAGTTTTTGCTTGGTTTCTTCACGTGATCTAGCTTGCTGTGATGTGTGGGAATCTATCTAGGATCATCTTGATCATCAATCACCCACGAGCAAGAGATTTGACATAGTTTTCGTTTTGACCCGGTTTTGAACTCTTCTTTGATCAAACGGAAAAGGATCTTGATTCCTCTAAGAATTATCATAATCTTCGATTGGAATAGGTCCCTGATATCATAGAGAATGTGTGTTCTAAATTTCATCAAGTTTGGATTAGTAGATCAAAAGTTTCATCTATTTTCATCTTCGCCATCTGGTCGTTTCTTACGTTTCAGACACCCGGCCGTCCGACCGCCCATATACCGATCGGACCGGTCGAGAATCGGTCCGACCGCCAGTAGATTGTTTCACTTCAATCTTTGTTGATTTTGTTCTATTGTTTTGGGGTTTTTATTGGATCTAATATTAGTCTTCCGCTGTACTGATATACTGATCTTCATAACTTCTATAGCTACTGGAGTAAAGTTTTATTGATCCATTATTTGTGAAAAAGTGAGTGTGCTCCTATTCACCCCCTTCTAGTCGCCTTTTTGGTCCAACACATGGAAAACGTATGATTGCATGCGCCATGTTTGGAATGATCCGATTAGCATGAAATAGGAATGCTTGGATTTGATCCGCCTATGTTGTTGTTGGGGAAGCTGTTGCCGCATTTCTTCTTGTTACCTTTGTTGTTCTTGTTGAAGTTCTCGGCGTTGTCTCCTTTGCCATAGCCAGAGCCGCTATAGCTAGAGCCGTCGTTCTTGGAGGAGTGCCACCCAGCAGGAAAGGAAAATAAGCCCCCATACAAAGGCCAATCTCTCGGCCAGTCGCTAACCCCTTCGACTCGTGTGCGAATGTGCAAGAGCGAGACTGCGATGTCGAGGCTAGCAAGTAAGAGGCAATCTAACCCTAGCAGCAAGGGCATCAGATCACCACTGTCCATTGACTCACCGAGCTATCGTGGCAAAAGGTGGTGACGATTGGCACCCAAATTGGAAGCAAAGCAGACTAGATTTGCTAATTCAATAGTCATCCATACCAAATATAACTCGTCCGACCATCGGCGTGTTTTCTCTACATTTCCAAAATGGACCCTCACGCAGTTCGTTTTCACATAATACATCAGTGTAAGGCTCCTACTAGCGCTACTACTGGATATATTGGGAGTGATATACTCGGGCAGAGCACACAGCACCGACGGCGCGTGCAGATCGAGTCAGCACTCAGCACTCAGCACTCAGCACTGTTGACGTCCGATGGCAGAAACGCACTCAGCACTCATCGTTTCTTCAGCGGCCGTCATGGGCCGTCATGGCGCGGCGGCTGGCAGTTGCAGGCGGTCAAATTGCTGGCGCCTCGCCCCAGGCGCGGCCGCGGGCGTATCGTTTCGTCCCGTTTGGGCCTCGCGGCGCCCGAGGAGACGCGCATCTCGATCGTATGCGCGCGCGCGAGCGCACGCAGACGACTGAGACGACGCTCGGCAGCGTCGGAAGCCTCAGCCATCTTCATCCCGAGCAAAAGATTAACTCGCCTCTGCACGCTGCAACCACGCTGACCGCGCAGGCGCAGGCGCAGGCAGCCCCTACCTAGATTCCATTAGGCTCGCGTCGAGACCATCACGTTGTTGCCTTAATCCTCGTGCACCAATGCTTGCACGCACAAGCATCAGCAGCCAAACGAAAAAGAGTAGAATCAGCACTGTTTCTATAGTATATTACAGGGCACAGAAGCACAATACTCAAAATACAGTGCTTCTCTGCACGTACACAGATCCTCTACCGAAGCATGCAGCTACGCAGAGGTGCACAGCACGTATACGAAGCCACGGTTTCTGTGCTCGTGCAAAACTAGTAGTACTACTACCACGGCTATTTCATTCCTATTAGCAATTACAGCATACAGTCCGAGAAGCTATTTATGCGTCTTGAGTCTTAAAGGTACAGTATACCCCCTCTAGCTTGAAAAGTCATTTTTATACATGTATTGATCAAATTCTTTGAACATTCAACATTGATATATCCGCTATACATCTGTCGTGGTCCTTTTCTTTGATACTAAATCCATTTGGAGCTAAAACCACATTGATATATCCGCTATACATCTGTCATGCTTTAAGAAAAACATCACCCTACGCTGGTCAAAGAACAACGGTAGATGCTATTTATACAGTAGGTTTGCAACCACTGTATAAATACAGTAGAATATCAGTAAAGTGGTTGTGATTATAAATATAACAATACTACGTTTATGTTACATAAGTAGATACTTTAAAAATTATCACCGGTCGAAGC
The DNA here is from genome assembly GCA_036346395.1 of Hsuehochloa calcarea. Classification (NCBI taxonomy): domain Eukaryota; kingdom Viridiplantae; phylum Streptophyta; class Magnoliopsida; order Poales; family Poaceae; genus Hsuehochloa; species Hsuehochloa calcarea. Next base: position 56,084,975 of record CM070609.1, on the reverse strand, counting down.
TGAAACCGATCAAAGTCAACAGTGACGAGTACAAGTAAACGTACAAAGATGGAGTATGCATGACGTGTGGGCCAGAAGCGATCAATGCAATTTTTTTTTTCTTTCTTCTAGTCGCTACTGATTTGTACTTGCATTCATGCGTGAGTTCCAAATTGCTTGTATCTTAATCATCAGATCAAGCTGGCCGCAATCCTGTTTCTTTGATTTCGCATATGGTAAAGTGCATATTCTTGCGACTCTTTGTTCTTCAGTTCTTGTATGCATGCATGCACTCCTTGTTTTACTTGCACACTGAACTCTGCTCCGAATCCCTCTCGCCAGCATGCACTTCACGATCTTCGTGTACACGGAGTACAGCTCTACAGGCGTCCGACGGCTGTATGGAATATTTGGATCGCAGCCTCCTGGCGCATGTGGGCTCTCGCTAGGGATGCAATAGGAGCGGATACGGCTGGGTAACGTTTATTACGTATTATTTTTTGTATTTTTTTTTTGGAATCGAGCACGGATAGTATTAGATACCTATTTTTCCACCCCGTATTCGCTTCGTCATACTTTGGTCAGTCGGATGGACGGATATTATCCGCTTTTTTTGCACTCTCTATACAATACATTAGACAATAAGAGTGCAATAAGAGCGAACACAAAGAGACAAATCACCGAGATGTCGAAGGAAATACACTCAGTATCCTCTGTTTGCTCAGATACAACAACTCACCTATATGTTATCATATTCCTAAGTGAAGTCACAACAGCCTTTTCTCGTATCACCTGATATACGGATACATACAGACGAATATCACTCATCCTGTATCACATTCCACATGTTTTCCTCGGAGTCGGAGTCGGAGTCGGACACGGATAATACCGAATAACAATTTATCTCTTTTGTATTCGCTCCGTAAACTTTTAGTAGGTCCGTCGGTCGAAAATTATCTGCTCCATTTACACACTCCTCTCGACGATTACTACCTTTTAACTGTGGCCCTTGAGGCTCTAGACTATAACTACCTTTAACTCTGGCTCATGACCAACTTAAGGAGACCCTTTTCAGACGTGGAATAAGGTAATTCTTACATAGGATGAGATTAATTAAAGTAGTTGGGGGCACTGATTTAACAATATGTTTAGAAGAGTACTAATTTAAAAAGCTCCATGCCCACTCCTAGTCCCATGCCATGCCCGACCTACTGATTTGTCCACCACTCTTCCATTATGCTCCTCCCACAATTAACCAAATAAAGGAGCGTATCACAAAGCAATGCAAGAATCATTGCATTACGTGTGGACAACTCGACCCCAATTTTTAATGGGAAATAAGGATTTATCATTCAATTTGTTGCTACCACGAAGGTGTGTGGATCCGTGGACCATATATGAACGAGACAATTGGAAACAATAAGGTAATAAATTCTGAAATACCATCGAATGAATAAAGTGGCAAATCCTAAATATTATTTCTAGTTTGATATGAGGAACAATTCATCATCATAGAAAAAGCCCGTGAACTAACAGGACAGCTTAATCAGTCTGGCCAAAAGGCTTTCTTGTTAAAGTAGCGCCCCCACTGACCTATGACATTTAAACTAGACACCACTGTCTCACCAACTTCACCAGACCTCCTTTCAAAAAAAAAAAAAATCATCACCAACCAAATACAGATAATGCATAACTGCCCAATTTCATATTTGTTGGTGCTCCGATTGTGTTCGACATAAATTTTATATGAAACAACTCGATTTCTCTAGAAAATTTCTTTGAAATCGTTTTTCTCGAGCATGCCTCAATTTGGAAATCATTAAAACGAATCAGCAAAAAAAAGAACCATATTACTGGTAGTACTAAATTACTCATCTCATTACATGACGCACTAAGAGCATTTTTTTAAGAAAAAAAAGTCTGGTCAAGAAGAGCTTTGACCACCTAGTTAACAGCACTCCACTCTACGTAGTAACACCACGAGAGGAGGCTTCCGTTACGAAGCCTCCTTCCACCTTTAACTACAACTCGATCCCGTGCCGGCGTCCGGCGAGGCTGCGGCGGCGTCACATGAGGCTACAAGAGTTGGGGTTCTCCTCGTTGAACATGTTATTGTACGGTTCCTGCGGCGGTGACGAACGGATGCCCGGCGGGCCGTACAGGAACTCCGGCGGCGGCGGCGGCATCACGGGCGGGTACGGCGAGAGCCCGTACGGAATATGCGGCGGCGGCGGCATTGGCTGCATGGACAGTACCGGCGTGGGCGCGTAGTACGACACGCTCGGGCTCGGGTGCGCCACGTTGTAGCTCATCACCGGCTGCGGCGCGTAGAACGGGAACCCACCGTGCGGACGGTCCGGCCCCAGAGCCGGTGCCGGCGCCGGCGCCGGCACGGTCATCGCACGGTGTGGCTGTGGCTGTGGCTGCGGCGGCTTCTCCGCAGCGGCGTCCACCTCGCCGGTGTCCTTCTGCTTGTTCTTCTTCTTCTTGCCCTTCTTGCCGCCGGCCTCCTCCCCGCCCGCCTCCTCGGCGATCGCTTCTTTCGCCAGCTCAGGGGAGCCCTTCTCCTTCTCAGCCACTTCGCTCTCCTTCTTTGCCTCTTCCTTGAGTTTCTTCGCCTCGGCTTTCTCTGGTTTCTTGTCCGAGCCCTTGTCCTTCTCCGGCTTCTTCTCCGAGCTCGCGGACTCTGCCTCCTTGGCCGCTTCCTTCGGCTTCGCGTCCGCCTTATCCGAGCCCTTGCCGCTCTCCCCGGCAGACAGGGCGGCCGCCGCTGGCGCCGCCGCAGCCACCTCCTCGAGCTTCTTACCCTCGGCCGCGGCCGGCACGGGCCACAGCGCGGCCTGCTTGCCGGACTTGTGCAGCCGCCTGATGAGCGCGTCGGCGCCGACGCTGCCGGTGACCGTCACCTTGTGCTGCGCCGCGTCGACCGTCACCTTGTACACACCTAATCATCCGCCACCGCAAACCATTCCATCAAAACCAAAAACGTCTCACCGACCATCGCAAGAACGACGAACCAATCAGCCGAAACTACTACCTTCCATGTGGAGAACCTTCTTGACCTTCTTCTTGCACCCCTCGCAGTGGATGGACACCCGCAGCACGGTGGTCTGCAAATGCCGGCCGCAGCAAGAACAACAGAATGTGAGAAAAAGACTTCCAATGGAGGCAGCAGCAAGGCCGCAAGGCTCGAAACCCTTTCGCTCACCTTGTACTGCAGTGGCTCTGCTTCTCCTGACGCCATGGAGAGGTAGCTAGACACAGAGCAGCTTCGAGCTGTGCTTTGTGGCGGCTTCTTCTGGTGTGAGTGGGAAGGGGAGGGGGTTGCTTAGGCCAGCTAATCTTTATAATAGCGAACAAGTGTAGCCCTGTAGGAGTCCAGGGGGCGAGTCGCAAAATGGCAGCGGCGCCACTGACGCGTGGGCCCGGGTCCACCGGTACTACCGCGTAGGCGTCAATCCTGGAGGGACCCACCCGGGCCCTCTCTTCGTTTGGCAGGGATGGTGACATCAGAACCACATTTTCGCATCATTGGAGGATGATCATGAACCATGATGGCAGCTTGGAGTCCTCCCTGATTAGCACTAATTGTAGCAGTAGTAGTTCACTTAGGATGTGTTTGATTAAGTGAATCAGAGTACACATGCACGGAGTGGTTCCAAATATATGAACTGAACCAACTCGTTATGTATACGATCATACAGATTTTAAAAATATTTTATAAATACGCTGTACTGAATGATTCTATAAAATCGGATGAACCAAACGGTACATGGACGAGTGTGTCCCCTTTCCCTATGTGTATACATCACTGACTAGTGGACCAAACCAATTAATGGATATTTAGAATAATTAATTTAGTTAAATACTTCTGTTGTAATTAAGGTAAATTTAATAACCATACTAATATTTTAATAATTAATCATGCTCACACTCTTCTGTGTGTACAACTCATTCAACTTCATTCCCTCAAACCAAATACCATCTTGAACTATCCGGTACCATCCTATTCATACAACCAAATAAAATCTTGAATTATCTCACCCCACTAACCAAACACACAAGTTGTACTGTACCATACAAAATTATCCCATCCATTCTGTATCATCCGATCTCATTCATCCTGATTCATCCAACCAAATACACCCTTAAACCTCCAATTCTTTTTTATCAAGATCACGTGGTCTTGATAAGGATCTTCGTTTGTGCAAGATCACATAGACTCCAATCTCTTATGCTTTTCTGGCCTTCTTTTTTCAGCATTGCCATCGTCGATCGAGCCGTAGTAATCTGGCTGCTGCAGGGTTTAGTGAGGAGTTGGATAGGTCATTAGATTCAACAACTCAGAAGCAGCAGCGTTCAATCAAAAGGCGCCCTTTCGTAATGGAGCATCACATTGTGTACTTGTCGGTAACTAGGGTTTCTTTCACTGCTGCTCGCTGACAGTAATACTGTAGCAAAGACCATTACAAACAATATAAGCTTGCTGTAGCGAAAATACGATAGTAATTTACTGTTCTTTTTTGTACTGTAGCTCTCGTTTTAGAAGTTCATTGCGCGGTGGAAACCATGCCCTCCTCTGCCATTCCGCTGCTAACTTTCAATTTCCGCTGCTAACTTGCTCTCTAAACCTGATTATCAAGAGCTACAAGCTCGTGGCCTCGTTGTCCAATAATCGATCGATGCGATGCACACGTACGGAGACTCGTTTACCATGGCACTTGAAACTAGGCCGTGACATACTGACATCTAGTCCTAGCGTCGATTCGAAAAAGACGCCTAGATCCAAGAATTTTCGGCCGCACTAGTATTTTTTCATCTCTTGTATTTACAAAAATAACTGTTTATGAAATTATTTACAAAAATAGCCTGTTGCTGGACAACCATTATACGACAATCCCTTTCCGACTGCCACGTGCCTTGTTGCCGCACGGCCACGCGCCGTGCCCTCTCCCTCCCGCACGCCCCTCCTCCCGCCAACCCTCCTCACCTCCTTTTCAACCGAAAAACGTTGTCGCGTCATCCCGTCACCTTCATCTAATTGCTGCCTCCTTGTCAAATCCTTGTCTTCTGTATGTGCATGCATGAATGCATGCGAGAGAGAGAGAGAGAGAGCTATCAGCTCGCAGACTCTATAAATAGCGAGCGAGAGAGATTAAGTTTCGCTGTCTCGCTCTCGCTCTCGCTCGCTCGCTTTCTCTCTCGGTTGTCTCGCTCTCTCTCTCGATTGCCTCTGTCGAATTTATACTTGGGGACGTTTTGGCGTTATTAAGTACTATTAATTGTAGTCATACTAGCAGGTAATTTTTTTTTTCTTATCTCTAAATTCTTAATTAACTGCGTTGTTAGTAAATCAGTCGTAGTATTATTTTTGTACTTAGTTGTCATTTACAAGCCTACTTATTTTAGTCATTTTGGAATTTCTGTAGTTAAATTAATGTTATGTAAATAATTAGTTCTAAATCCGTAATTTATAGTTAAGAAAATGTCATGCCATGCAAGCAAGTAGTTACTAAGTATTGAAGTTTGCATGCACCATGCAATGAACACACAAATATGCAATTAAATTTTTTTAGCAAAGGGAAAGAATAGAGATTAACGTGTATAATTATTGAGGTGAGGTAAATTAGTTACAAAATAATTAGTCATAATTAATTAGCTTATCTTAATTAATTATTTTTAAATAATTAATTGAAGTTCATAATGATAGCAAATAGAAAAAAAGAAAAAAAATGAGGTTGCTAGTTATTCATGCAACTAATTATAGTTGCTAGGTATTCAAGTACGCACACACCATGTAATGAACACACACACATATGCAATTAATTTATTTTAGCAAAAGGAAAGGACAAGGATCAACACAGATATGGTTTTTTAATTTAGCCAGTATGTAGCACGTGTTCATTCGTGGTAATAGTTAACCCAAATTAATTTAGTCATATTGAAGTAACCACATTTAATTTTGTACTACTAAATTAGTGTACATTAACTTGTAGTATTAGTTTTGTCGTAATATTTAATTTGCATTATTTTATGATCATTATCAATCTCCTCACTAATAATTCGTTTATTCCATATGTTGCAAACCAGGTATCTACCGATGCTTCTGGAACACTTCTATGATGAGGACCACCGGTGCAAGCTGTGGATCGCTGGTGACGCGGATGGCCCGTCGCCCCTGCTGCTTCGGGCGGATAGGTATTACTAGGAGCTGGACGATCACTACGTCCTAATCCTCAGGACACAGCCTTGTTGCCCCTTGCGAGGCTGGTGTCCGTCGGATATTGGTTCACCCTAGATGCCAGCTTGCGGTTGGCACTTGTTGACAGGTGGAGGCCCGGGATGCACTCCTTCCACTTTCGGTGGGGTGAGATGACAGTCACTCTGCAGGTCATCTCGTTCTTGACCGGTCTCCCGATCCGGGGTGAGCCACTTGTTATGGGTCCTCTGGGTGTGGACTGCATGGCCAGGTGGAGCAGCTTTTTCACCAACCTCTCCCAGAGCATGTACGTGGTGCTCCTCAGACTTGGCTGAGGCAGTTCAGTCATTGCCAGCAGGGTGCACCTGATGAGGTCGTTAGGACGCACCTCGTTGCGTACCTTTTTTTATCTCTTTGGTTTGGTCCTGTTTCTAACCACACAGGGTGATTTTTGCTACGCCAGCTTCATTCGCGTCGCCGAGTCGTTGGTTGACGCGGAGGTTGGGCCGATGCCTTAGTATAGCTGGGGATCAGTTGTCCTTTGCGCCATATGCCGGTTGTTGTGTGACGTCATAGCGGCGGCACCGGTGGTACCCCACCGCCATCCGCTCACGCTCCTGTAGCTGTGGAGTTGGGAGCACTTCCCTGTTGGCGCGACCGTTCATCGAGAGAGTGGTGCACCTGTACGCCGTTCCACATGACCATATAGATGGGCCCACTATGGGCTTACGGTGGACTGCTGGCCGTCTGCGCTAGGTCAAGGACGTACCGTCTAGGTGCTACTCGTTGCACGATAGTGACATCATATGGACTATATGGTATCCAAAGTTTGTGCACACGGTAGCGCCGTACGGACTGTCCATGCAATGCACCCAGGATGTAGGACTGTGGACGACGACCTGCCACCTGGTGTTCGCATATATGGTGGAGCCTTACGCGCCGCAGCGCGTAATGTGATAGTTTGGTGTGCACCAGGTCGTGCCCCCCAGATGGCAGGCTCTTGACGCGAGCCATAGACCTGTGAGTCAAACTTCATCTGAGTAATGTTTACACTTCTTCCGTCTTCTTTTCTAACATCAATCCTTCCCGTCATGCAAGCAATTGAGACACGTGTAAGATCGAGGAGGCCGACTAGAGGGGGTGAATAGGCGGTTTTAAAAATCTTTTTGGCTAAAACCAATTTTAATGCGGAAGCTAATAACAATTTGGTTTTGCACAATTAAAACCTAAATCAACTAGGCTCCCCTAAGTGCACCAACAATATGAATACAATTGAATGAGAGCAATCATACAAGGATATATAAGAAATTAAAGTAAGAATGTAAATTACTCAAGTAAAGCACAAGCACAAACCAAGATGGCACAATAATATTTTACTGTGGTGTTATGAGACTTGCCGGTCTCCCCTAATCCACGTTGAGGTAAGCCCAAACTGTGGATATCATGGGGATATGATCCAGATCTTAGGATGATGTGACAATTGGCAATGGCGTTTACAGTTTGTCGTTTCACGTGTTTTCGGCAAAGGTTCAGTTCTGTCAGGTCTGAACCAGTCTGACCGGCCAATAGCCGGCAATCAGACCGGTCCCAAATCGGTCCGACCGGCCATAAGCGGCGTCGGACCGGTCAACGTCAGAAAGTGTTTAATTGAGCTGGGCCAAAAATAGAGGGTGTAGGCAAGAGATGGGGTTCTATTGCACTTGGTCTCATAAATTTTGGAGTCTGCAGTCAAAAGTTCTATTGGTTTGAAATTTCCAGTAGGTTTCAGTTTTCAGAGGTTGAAAATCGGCTAAGTCATTACTAGCGATCCGACCGCCAATAGTGGTGGTCGACCGCCAGTAGGGCGGTCGACCTACCGAGGGGCGGTCTGGCTGGTTTTCACTTGGTTCGTCGCTCGTCGTGGCGGCGATTTTCGATTGTTAGGTCAAAGTCATGAGTTTTAGGGCATACATGTTGCATGATGCATATTTTGACTAACATGGGTCAAGTTGTAAAGAACTTGTTCCCAAATTTGGTTTAATTGTCTATTGTTGGGCAGGTTGCTTGGTGGTCAACGACGGTCAACGACGATGATGATCGGGACTAGGCTTGGAGAGCTGAGGTCCAAAACGATCAACGATGCCGGGTGAGGTCAATGTACTCAAGCGTGGTGCAAGATGGACAAGGGTGACCTATTAGCTAATCCGAGGCGCAAGATGGCGCAAGGTGTAGCTAGTTAGGTCAAGGGGTGTTAAAGACAGCACATTAAAATACGTGCGTAAGTGTCATGTTTGTTTTGGGCCTTAACGGGAGCCCAATAGAGTCAAACTTCTAGAAGGTCTAAGCCTCCACTATAAATAGGAGAGGGTGGTGGCTGCACCATCTCTTCGTCTCTTTTGCTATTTTTGTAAACCCTAATTTTCTTAGGGAGAGCTTTTGTGGAGGCTAGAGTTCTTGATAGTTTGATGTGATTTTCATGCTCTTTGATTGAGCATTGTTCTCCGTTGATGGAGAGACTGTAAGCCCATATCATATCAATCAATCAAAGGAAAGTTTGATCAATGTTTTGTCTCATTGCGTTCTTTCTTTCTATTTGATGATTTTGGGTCTTTCTTTGATCCGTGAGTCTGTGCTTGGTTTCTTCACGTGATCTAGCTTGCTGTGACGTATGTGAATCTATCTAGGATGATCTTGATCATCAGTCACCCACGAGCAAGAGTTTTGACCTAGTTTTTGTTTTGACCCAGTTTTGAACCTCTCTTCAATCAAATCGAAAAGGATCGCTATTTTTCCAAGAAGTATCATAATCTTCGATTGGAATAGGTTCCTGATATCATAGAGAAAGTGTGACTCCAAGTTTCATCAAGTTTGGATTAGTAGATCAAAAGTTTCATCTATTTGCATCTTCGTCATCGGGCTTTTTGATATGTTCTGGAGGCCAGAGGTCAGACCGGCCCCAGTCACCGGTCAGACCGGTAGAAAATAGGTCCGACCGCCAATAACACAGTGGTCTGACCGGTAGTGTATTGAGTTGCATTAATCTTTGTTGACTTTGTCGTTTTTGCTTAGGGGTTTTATTGGATTCAATATTAGTCTTCCGCTGTACTGATATACTGATCTTCATAGCTTCTATAGCTGCTGGAGTAAAGTTTTATTGAATAAATTATTTGTGAAAAAGTGAGCGTGCTCGTATTCACCCCCCTCTAGTCGCCTTTTCGGTCCAACAAGTGGTATCAGAGCCCGGTTAGTTCAATCTTGATCTTAACCGGTCACTTACTTGGCGATGGATAGATACTCCACAAAGCCGCATATCTTCGATGGACACGACTATGCCTATTGGAAGAATCGCATGCGAGTCTTCCTTGAGAGCGAAGGACACACTATATGGGAGGTTGTTCGAGTCTCTCTCGTTGTGCTCGAAGTTGCTACGCCGGCTTCAGAAGCCCTTTTGGCTAACAACAATAAGGCTAAAAACCTCTTGTATGACGGGCTTTGGAGACTGGAGTATGATCGTATTTGCAATCTTGAGACCGCGCATGAGATTTAGAACACTCTCGAAACCTATCATGACGGTTCGTCCCAAGTCAAGAAAGTACGCCAAACAGTCTATAAGCGTGAATATAACAAATTCGAGATGCGTCCTGGAGAGTGCATCGATGACATTTTCAGTCGCTTTAATAGAGTGATTAATCAGATGAAAGCTGTTGGTATTGAATATTCTCAATCTGAAAATACCACCCACCTCTTGGCTGCAATCAAGAACAAGGAGTGGGAGATAAAGGCTACTGCCATTGAGGAAAATGTCAATCTTTCTGATCTAACTTTGGTGCTGCTATATAGCAAGCTCAAGACTCATGAGATTAAGAGGATTGATCATCCCAAGAAAGAAAACATGGCTTTGGTAGTAGACCCGCTTAAGTGAGCTTCTGATGGGTCTTTTGAGTCTTCTTCTAGATTTTCGCTTGCTGGTTTATCTGCTATTCATGAAGAAGAGTTTGAGAGTCATCCTGAGGCTGAGTTGGCCCTCATAGTCGAAAAGGTCACACGGGCCTACAACAATATGAGAAATAAAAATCGAGGAGGTCCCGTGACTTGCTATGAGTGTGGTGAGCTAAATCATATTCTGGCAAATTGCCCCAAGCTGAAAGGTAAGAGCAACCATGAGGAGGGAAAGTCAGCTTGGAAGAAGCCTCAATGGAACAACTCAAGGTATGATATTGCCCAACTGACAAAGGCCGCTCACTGGGTGCTTGCCGCTTTTGAAGATCAATCCTTAAGCGATGTTGACTCCGGGAGTGAGGAGGACAAGGAGGAGGAGATCCCTGAAAGCAAGAAGAAAGGGAAGGCCAAGGACTTCACCGGCATGTGCTTCATGGCCGACTCCGTTGACGACGACAACAATGAGGTACCTCCTTCCTATGATGTTCTTTCTGATAGATGTGAATGTATGTTTGAGAACCTCATGAGTCAGGATAAGGATTTAGAGTTTGTCATGGCCAAGAATAAGCAATTAGAGTCATAAGTAGATAATTTGACTTTAGAACTTGAAAATGCTAAGACCCTTGAATCTGATGAATGTTCATACTGCCATGCTTTGCACTCTGAATTTGCTAAACTGCAATCTACTCATGATATTGCTTTGCAACAACTTGAAAATGCTAGGACTGAGCTTGTTGAAGTTAATTCTGCTCCATGTGAAAAATGCTTAGAGTCTAGCAAGTTAGTTGTTTCTGGTGTGGTTGATCCTAGCTTTTGCACTTTCTACTTAGAACGCAAACATGAAGTTAAAGATATTTTAGAAGTAGTTAGAGCTAAATATGTCAAGCTTAAGGACAATATTGAGTCTTCTACATGTGCTTCATGTCCAGCTCTTAAACTTGAATTGCTTTATATAAGGAAAAATATGCTAGAGCCATTAAGGGTAAAACCTGTGAATCATGTGTTAATCTTAAAGAAGAAAATGCTTATCTTAAGGATACCTTAGAAAAATTCTCTAAAGGTAAGAGACAATTAAACATGATTATGGACAAGTCTAAAACTCCTTATAAGAAGCAAGGATTATAATACAATCATATTCAAAATAATTCTAACCCAAAAGTTACTCAAGTCTTGGAAAATGGGTTAATTGAATTCAAAACACAACCTGCAAAAACTATATTTAAATCCGCAGGTATTGCCCAACCATCTGTTAAGTCTAAGGCTGCTTCTCCTAGTGGTATTAAGTATCATTGCACCTATTGTAAAAAGGATGGGCATTTGATTGAGCTCTGTTGGCGTAGGTTGAAAAATGATAAAATTTTTTTTACTAGAATTTCATCTATCAACCTAGAGCTTCTATGGGACATGGTAATATAGAAAAGAATAAACCTAGTTTAGGATTTGTGTCACATGCTGATCATCATGTTCCTAGACAGGATAACTGTCATGTTACTTTAACCATTGCTTATAACAGAACTTCAAATAAAATCAAGGATAACACTTCTGCTCTGTATACTACTCGCAGACGTGTGTCTTTGTACTGGGTTCTTAAGTCTTATTTAACTAACCCCAGTATCGAGACACATCGTTCTTCTGTGTCTTGATTTTTCAGGATCACCGCGGAAAGAGGAAGGACACGTGGTACGTCGACTCCAGCTGTTCACGTCACATGACTGGAGACTCAAGATGGTTCACCTCCTTCACGCGGTCGACGGGTAATGATTTTATCACTTTTGGAGATATGCGGTCTTAAACAGGCCCCTAGAGCCTGGTATGATAGACTTCCCATCGCTAAGCCGTTAAGCGCATATTCAGGTATTTACACTCTACCGTTATGTATGACATTTGGTATTCATGTTCTTCATCTTTGTCCATTCGGGGGTTTTCTAATTCTGATTTTGCGGGCTGTCGGTTTGATAGGAAGAGTACCTCAGGCACTTGTTACTTCCTAGGCACTTCTCTTGTTTCTTGGTCTTCTAGGAAGCAGTCTTCTGTTGCACAATCCATCTTTGTTGAATATGTAGTCTTTGCTAGTTGTCAGAGTCGATTTTGTGGATGGTAACCACTCTTAAGGACTATGGGTTAAAATTTGCTAGTGTTCCTCTTTTCTGTGATAACACTTCTGCAATTAATAATGCTAAGAACCCTGTGCAACACCCTTGGACCAAGCACATAGATATTCGCTGTCACTTCCTTAGAGACCATGTCGAGAAAGGTGATATTGTGCTGCACTTTGTGGAGCCCGAGGCTCAACTGGCTGATATTCTCACCAAGCCTTTAGACCCAACTAGGTTTGCCACCTTGAGAAGCGAGTTAGGGGTAATTTATCCCTATGGGTTGGTTTGAGGGGGAGTTCGATCTTTTCTGATCTTACCTTGTTCTTTTGATCTTTTCTTATTCTTTTTCTGAACTTATTGATCTTTTTGAACTTTTTAGATTTTTTTGGCTTTTATTGCATCTCATTGTATCATATTGCATTCACATGAAAAATCCAACAAGTGATATGAAAAATCCAACAAGTGGTATTCAAAAAGATGCATTGTAATATAAGTTTTTCTGCTTATCTTTTAAAATTGATGAAGCTTTGCCTATTACCCTTTGGAGCTTTAGTATTTCAATTCTTGCTCAATGCCATGTCTAGTTCTTTGACTTGCTAGAATTATCATGTTTTCACATATTCAGATAAGTCTTTGTTGTATGAGCTAGAACTCTAAAACAACTCGAACTAAAAATTGTAATTTGTGGATGTTTTAGCTAGTTGCACAATTAGTGCTCCTTTTGTGACATTGGCCCTCTCAGAATTGCGTTGTTAGCTCTTGAATCTAAAATTGACCATTACTTGAGCTTCTTGTGTTCTTGAGATTCTAAAACTGCTCCTGTGAAACATGAAAAATCAAGATTGTCTGATACTTAAATTGTGCCAAACTATTCTTACGAGACTGCTTGTTAAAGACATGAACTTGGAGATAGTTTGATGATCCAGACGATCTCATGGGGACTACTTGTCAGAAATGACATGAACCTCAAGATTTATCGCACTAGTAGAAGCTTAGGAAGAATTTGTGGATAACTCCTAGGCCAGGATCTTCTTCACTAAGATATACCTTTAATCAACTTCTGATCGAAGCTTAGGATGAGTTTGTGGATGGCTCCTAGTCCAGGATCTTGTCACTAAGTTAGATCATTAGTCAACTTCAATATTCAGTGCAAATGAGAAAACTGTTGAAAAATGGGCGTTTGAAAAATTTGAGCAAAATGATTCAATACAGGACCTGATTGACTCTTAATGTGGTCTTTGTTAGATTTCTGATCTCAATTTGACATTTTGACATGGCCAGTTTCACTTTAGGATCCCTGTTGATGAACTTGCTGAATTTGAAGTTTTGCTTAAATTGATCAAATCCATTGCTTTACTTTTGAGCCTTCGTGCTTAACTTTGATATATATGTCTTATCATGATCTTGCTAGATTTGTGAGGCTTGATATGCTGTTTGTGCAATATTAGAGATGCTAGCTTGCTATTTTGGGTAATCTCCAAAGCTTATTGTAATCAAAAATTAAAAAAATGAAACTACTGCATTGCACTTCATGCATACTCCTTTTTATGCTTCTTTCTTCATTCTACACTTGTTATCTCTGGATGAGAGGAATGCGTGATTCCTTGATGACTCCATTGTCAAAGGTGGAGAAGATATTTCAATGTTGGGGGAGAAAATATATCATTATCGGACAAAGAGGGAGAAGATATATATAAATGATAAAAGGAGGAGAAATTAGAGAATTTGAAATTTTCTGAAAACTGAGAATTATAGTGAGGGGGAGTTTTTGAATTGCATTCTTATTGTCTTATTGATTATTCTGAACATGAATTGCATTTATTAATCCTCACAATGATCATAGGTCAATTGAACAATTGTTCTTTCATATGGACCTTATGTGAGATTTTTGACTCTTTTCTAGAAATCAAAGTTTTTATGCTTTCTTTTGCCTTATCTCACTTGCCTATGCTATTCTGATGCCAGCTTGGTCATTTCCATTGCCTTATCTCGCTTATGGACTAAGTTGTGCCTTTGTGAGAGAACAAAAGTATTTTACTTTTCAAACCTCCAAATTACATTTTCTGGATTATTGCGAATGTGTTCATCAAGGGGGAGATTGTGGATATCATTGGGATATGCTCCAGATCTTAGGAAGATGTGACAATTGGCAATGGCGTTTAAGGTTTGTCGTTTCACGTGTTTTCAGCAAAATTTCAGTTATGTCAGGTCTGAACCGGTCTGACCGGCCAATAGCCGACGGTCAGACCGGTCCCAAATCAGTCCGACCGGCCATTAGTGGCGGTCGGACCGATCAACATCAGAAAGTGTTGAATTGAGCTGGGCCAAAAATAGAGGGTGTAGGCAAGAGAGGGGGTTCTATTGCACTTGGTCTCATAATTTTTGGAGTCTCCAGTCAAAAGTTTTATTGTTTTGAAATTTCCAGTAGGTTTCGGTTTTCAGATGTTGAAAATTAGCTAAGTCATTTCGCGCGTCCGACGGCCAATAGCCGCGGTCGACCGCCAGGTGGGCGGCCGACCGCCCGAGGGGTGGTCTGACCGGTTTTCACTTGGTTCGTCGCCCGTCGTGGCGGCGATTTTCGATTTTTAGGTCAAAGTCATGAGTTTCTGGGCATATATGTTGCATGATGCATGTTTTGACTAAAATGGGTCAAGTTGTGAAGAACTTGTTCCCAAATTCGGTTTACTTGTCTATTGTTGTGCAGGTTGCTTGGTGGTCAATGAGGATCAACGGCGAGGATGATCGGGACTAGGCTTGGAGAGCTGAGGTCCAGAATGATCGACGATGCCGGGTGAGGTCAATGTACTCAAGCGTGGTGCAAGATGGACAAGGGTGACCTATTAGCTAATCCGAGGCGCAAGATGGCACGAGGTGTAGCTAGTTAGGTCAAGGGGTGTTAAAGACTGCGCATTAAAATACGTGCGTTAGTGTCCCGTTTGCTTTGGGCTTTAACAGGAGCTTAATAGAGTCAAACTTCTAGAAGGTCTAAGCCTCCACTATAAATAGGAGAGGGTGGTGGCTGCACCATCTCTTCATCTCTTTTGCTATTTTTGTAAGCCCTAATTTTCTTAGAGAGAGCTTTTGTGGAGGCTAGGGTTCTTGATAGTTTGATGTGATTTTCGTGCTCTTTGATTGAGCATTGTTCTCCATTGATGGAGAGACTGTAAGCCCATATCATATCAATCAATCAAAGGAAAGTTTGATCAATGTTTTGTCTCATTGCGTTCTTTCTTTCTATTTGATGATTTTGGGTCTTTCTTTGATCCGTGAGTTTGTGCTTGGTTTCTTCACGTGATCTAGCTTGCTGTGACGTATGTGAATCTATCTAGGATCATCTTGATCATCAGTCACCCACGAGCAAGAGTTTTGACCTAGTTTTCGTTTTGACCCAGTTTTGAACCTCTCTTCAATCAAATCGAAAAGGATCGCTATTTTTCCAAGAAGTATCATAATCTTCGATTGGAATAGGTTCCTGATATCATAGAGAAGGTGTGACTCCAAGTTTCATCAAGTTTGGATTAGTAGATCAAAAGTTTTATCTATTTGCATCTTCGTCATTGGGCTTTTTGAGCTGTTCTGGAGGCCAGCTGTCAAACCGGTAGGAAATCATCCGACCACCAGTAACACAGCGGTCTGACCGGCATTGTATTGAGTTGTATTAATCTTTGTTGATTTTGTCGTTTTTGCTTAGGGGTTTTATTGGATTCAATAATTGTCTTCCGCTGTACTGATATACTGATCTTTATAGCTTTTATAGCTACTGGAGTAAAGTTTTATTGAATAAATTATTTGTGAAAAAGTGAGCGTGCTCCTATTCACCCCCCCTATAGTCGCCTTTTCGGTCCAACACAAACGAATTGGACAGGATACACGAATTAAGCCAACACATACGAGGTAAGTCCAACCACTTGGACCGGTTCCAATACGAACCAATACATTGCTCCACTCGGGTTACTCTTCCTCCACTCTGGATATGGTGAGAACCAAACCACTCACAACCACGCCGAGCCTTCTCACAAGCTTCTTGAGAAGATCACCGGTCACGACGCCTCCACACCGTCTAGGTGTTGGAAAATACCAAGAGTAACAAGACTCAACTTTCACTTGAACTAATCAACTGTCAAAGCTCATGTGGATACACAATCCACTACCTAAGGCAACACATGAATTTATGGTTTCCTCACCAAGCTCACTAAGTGCAACACATGCACAAAATAGATGAGAGGCTTGCTCTTAGCTCAAAAGAGTGCCTAACAACACTAGAACACTTTGCAATGGCAACAACAATATTTCCCAACCGGCCAAGGTGGGTATATATAGCCCACACACAAAAACTAGCCCTTGGAAGAGAATCCGCTGAAAAATCAGCACATGCGGAACTACCGCCGTTCTACGGCTGGTACTACCGCACCTAAACGATAAGCACAGTAATGGCTATATCAGACGAGAAACTAGCTGTTGAAAAGTGAAATCCGGTACTACCGCCGTTCAACTCGCGGTCGTTCCACACTCCGGTAGTTCCGTTTTTGATGGGCGGTACTACCGCTTCCACTCAGGTCCAACACAAGGCACCTTCTGGAAAAAACGTACCGCGCTCATTTCTGGAAATACCGAGCTGCGGTAGTACCGTGCTCAACACGCTGGTACTACCGCACTTCCTAGAGAGCAAATAATTCTCAAAAGCGCTCTTCGAAAAGACGCATCACGTATTTTCGGACCAACGCGCCGACGAGTTCCGCCTCAACATGCCAGATTACAGCATTACATCGGTAGTTCCACGGTTATAACGCCGGAACTACCGATCTTCCTGATAGAAACAACAATGGCTTTCACAACAACTCCAATTGCAAAACACATTTGCCAATTTATAATCCATGCCAACAAGGATTACATGCAAGATTCCTAACAAGTTGCAAAACATGTTTGCCAACTTTTAGAATCATACCACAAGGAATAAGGTACATGGACTCAAACCATTTGCAAACATAAATCACATGCTACAAGAAATCAAGCATGAGCATAAACTATTGACAAAACACATTCGCAAATAATAGCATCATGCCACAAGGCTAAGGTGTATGGACTTCAACCATTTGCAAAACACATTTGCAAATTATAGTCCCATGCTACAAGGATTAAATACATGAGTCTCGGCTATTTGCAAAACACATTCGCAAATAATAGCTCCATGCATAGATGAGCTAGAGCAAGCATAATGAGCTATCAACATATTACTAACTTATGCTACTAGTCAAGACGCATCTTAATAGTACGACAACCTATACTAGCAATCCGGTCTTCCAACCAAACACCAAGACCGGTAAAAGACTAGGAACACATCCTTAGCCCTAGCTATCTTACCTTTGCCTTGCATTTTTTTGAAGCTTGGTGACACACATCATCACTTCAAGTCCGGGTCCTTGACTTGATAATCATCAACACATGATGATCTTGTTCACTTCGGGATCTTGTCTTGAACATCATCAACACATGATGATCTTGTTCACTTCGGGATCTTGTCTTGAACATCATCAACACATGATGATTTCTCCATCCCGAGTCTTGATATGCATCAATACATGATGCATTCTTTCACTTGACCTCCATCAACACATGATGGGTCTTCTCTGGACTTTACTACTACACAAAACGTAATCGCAGACGGTTCTAAACCATCATCACAGACGGTTTTTAAACCGTCGGAATTTATGTGTCTGTGATGACATGAGGTCATCACAGACGGTTTTTGAACCGTCTGTGAAAAAGGCTATCACAGACGATTCTATTCACAAACCATCTGTGATAGTTACTATCACGAACCGTTTGTGATAGTTACTATCACGAACCGCTCGATAGTCTATTTACTGCACGGCTCAACAAGAACCGCTCGTGATAGTAATTACCACGAGCGGTTCTTGTTTAGAATCAGATGTGATAGTTTTTATTGCAAAAACAAAACGGGTTTTGACTTCGCTCGAGCCCCCGTGCCTCGCGAATGAACTCGATATGGATTTTGGATTGAACTTTTGTTAGCTTTCCCACAATAGCCATAGCATCACAGTAGCATCAACTCAATTCATTCACAGAGCACTAAAAACAACACAACATCACCCGCATCCCAGTAGCATCAACTCAATTCATTCACAGAGCACTAACAGATCACAGTAGTAATCCACATCACAGAGCAAAAGGGGGAGTAGAGAGAGTGAGGTCGTGGGAGGCTGGGGCGACGAGGTCATGGGAGCTGGTCGGCGACGACGAGGCCGGGGCAAGGTGGAGGAGGCCGCGGGCGACGAGCTCAGGGGAGGACGGGGTGACGAAGTGGAGGAGGCCGGGGGAGACGAGGTCGTGGGAGGCCGGCGCAAGGTGGAGGAGGCCGTGGACGACGAGCTCAGGGGAGGAGGGGGTGACGAAGTGGAGGAGGCCGGGGGTGACGAAGTCGTGGGAGGGTGACGACGACGAGGCTGGGGCGAGGTGGAGGAGGCCGCGGGCGACATACTCGGGGGAGGCTGAAGCGCAAGGTCAGGGCGAGACGGAGATGGCAGAGGAGAAATGGCAAAAGAGGAGATGGAGATGGCAAAGGAGGAGATGGAGGACTCTGTTAATATAAAGAGATTTTCGGCAGCCCGCCCATTAAGTGCAAATTTTTGTTTTCCCGCCCAACAAAACAAAAGTATCATAGACAGTTTTATACAAAAACCGTCTGTGATGACATATCACAGACGGTTCGTAACATGAACCATCTGTGATAAGCATCTCATCACAAACGGTTTCTATCAAGAACCGTCTGTGATGACTTAGATTATCATAGACGGTTCGTATCATGAACCGTCTGTGACAGGTCCATATCACAGATGGTTATAAGAGAACCGTCTGTGATGAGGAGTCTTCTATAGCCTATATTGTAGTAGTGCTTGATGATCCACTCATGATCATGTCCTCTTCTTGATACGCATCAACACATGATGCATCCTTCATTAGACCTCCATCAACACATGATGGGTGCACTCTTTGAACATCATCGACACACGATGACTCCCATTTCTTCAAGCTTTTCATATGCATCAACACATGATGCATCTTCTTCACTTGAATCTTGACTTGATGATCAACTCATGATCATCCAAGTCTTCATCACCCTGAAACATTACCTATTCATCCAACTCTTGGAAAATGTTAGCTCCACAATATGATTATCATTAATTACCACACCATACCATTAACTCATAATGGTGGGACAAGATACTTCAATCTTTCCCTCTTTGGTAATTGATGATAACCACTTCAATTGCACATAAATTGAATGTAGATAATTTAAAGTAATACAACATGAGTATATATGAATTACACAAGTTATATATACTCCAACATGAGTATACAAGAACTACACAAGTTTTGTATATTCACAACATGAGTATACAAGAACTACACAAGTTTTGTATACTCAAAAGGATATGTTTCAAAGTTATGATCCCAAATATATGTGAAAAGCGAAATATGGATCAATACTAATGAAACCACAAAATATAGAGTGAACCCCTCTAAATGTGTGCATACACAAATGTGTAAGTAGAAACATATGGACATATTCAAGTTATACTTATGGTGGAGTTCAACCTATATTTTGGATCCGAGGAATGCAACAATATATAAGAGTATAAAGTCGAATGCATACCTCATTGAATTTTACCGTTATATCCAAATGATACTACACACTAGATATAACAATAAAATGTTAGTCTCACAAATAGATTTGTCATTAATCACTAAAATACTCCATTAACTTATAATGGCGGGTCTAGATCCTTTAACAGGGTGGGCATATTCAGGACTAGCGACCAGTCCAGCATGAGTGGACTACGTCATGGACGGAGAGGACGCACTTGGATGTCTTGCGTGAGCAGTGTGAGACCCCGATTTATCATGCTTGTAATGCTTGACCATCCATTTGGTCCTGACATCACAAACAAAATAAACCGAGACTCGAGACATGTATACTTCCCAGAAATGCAGTATACACACCTCTTTACAAAAAGTCATGCATCAATTCCATTCATTCACATAGAACCGAAGAAAAAGCACAAACAAGAAGTTAAACTAAATAAAGGATAGTTATTACAAAATAGAGGCCGACCGGCCAAATACATACAAATACAAAAATAAACAGCGGAAGCAAAAGTGCCATAAGATGGCCATAAACAAAAGAGCCAATCAGTGTGCCTTTAACCCACAAGGCAACCGACCGGACCGCCAAGCTAGTCGTCGAACCCGCATCACATTTCACAAAAGTGAGGCCCTTGGGGCTCACCTTCCTCCTCTGCAACAAATAGTCAAGCAAAGCAAATAAGTACAAAAATTGTACTCCGCAAGACTTACGTGTAGAATAACAAACCTATACATATGCTACAGCAAGCTTATTTGAGTGGAGGCTCTATGTTTCATTTTTGGCACAAAGCAATCGTTATTTGCAATAATGTAGTACATTTAAAAGCAAGTTGGCAAATCTGTTTTTAATGTTCAAATAACCACTTGACAGCAATAATAACAATAGATAGATGACAACAACAGTCCTGGAAGTGACTAACCCATAGTCACCATAATAATAGCATGAATTACCCATTCATACCAACCATGTCAAATTTTAATTTAAAAGGTTGTAGTCTAACTCTTGCAAAACCTAACCAAGCGTGTCCATAACCTAGGATGAGGTTATTCAAATAGTTTTATCCCTGCAGGGGTGTACCAATGTACCCACACGCTGCATCGCCTTTTGCCAAGCTATTAAGCACATTTCTTAGGTATGCTGAACACGGCTAAGTCCTACGAGACATTTCCAATATTATGCATTAACTGCGAGTCGCCCGTATGGATAGAAACCCATATGTTGTGTCGGAGTCATCGTAAAGCCTTGGTCAACTACCCATTGCGGGTAAAGCCTTGGACAACTACGATGCCCCACGAGGTGGAGAACCTACCCGGAATCTCCACCACCGCACACCCAACACAATAACACAGATCATTTTTCACACCACACACACAACCCCCTCCTGCGACTCGGAGATAACACACGCCAAAGTACTCAGTCAAGAGAGGTCCCATATCCCTCTCGCGTGGTTAGCACGTAAAATTGCTTGGAGAGTGTGACACAAGATGTTCGGTCCTTGTTGACTTAGGCAAGACATCCACAAACCCAATAACCTACCATCCAACCACTTGCCCAAGTCTAAATCAATTTTTTATTTTCAGATTTTGACTTTACAAAATAACAAATCACAAGTGCTGGACATAAAGGAATAATAATTAGATTTGTGTGATCAAGACAATCGACAAAATCGATGATCGCCCATTACTACCGAAACTAAGCATTTCTAAGCAATTTCAAATCGCAATCTACTAAGTGACAAGAGCTCATCCATCGAACTCAAATCACAGCAAATAAAATAGGCTCAGGTAGTAGAGGATAATCAATTCCTACAGATTATGCAACTATAGGATCCACTAATCATAATTTAACACAACATAGCAATGCATACATACAAGTTGCAAACAATATATTTAGACTTGAAAAATAATGAGATTAATATGATCAAACTGCTTGCCTGGTTGTTGTTGTTCAAGATGTTGCAGAGGATCACTTAGTTTATCAATGTGCTCTTCGGAACATAACAAGAAAGCGAAAAAGAACTGATAAGAACGAAGGAAACACAAAGACTCAACATCAAACTTTCTCCGAATGCTTTGAAAATTTTACAGCAGTAAGAGCATGATTTATAAGGAATTTATCAATAAGAACCAATTGATTTGGATTCTTAATGCAAAAGATATGAGACAAAACAAATCTGCTCAGCCTTATAAATCACAAATGCTACTATTTATTGCAACTAAAATCTTCGCAAAAATTTTTGGAGCTATAATAAGGTTAGAAACATTTTTAGATTAAAGTTTAGTTAAAAACATAACTAACAAAATTTGAATCGACTGAAAAGGAATTAAAATGAAATAGTTATGCATTTTACAAGTTAATTTTATTTTTCAGTTAACAAATAATCCTTTCGGGAAAATTAGAAATTAAAACGACATGGACGAACTTGGATCGTTGATCTTGGATCCAACGGTCCAAGTCCACGGGACAACGCGCGCGCACGCGGGTCACGCGGCTCATACGTTCACCGTTGGATTTGGATCCAACGGTTCACGTGGATCGAAGCGTTCGGGCGGTCCGAACGTTCATAAGCACATGAGCCGTTGATCTTGGATCCAACGATCCACGCGGATCGAACCGTTCGGACGGTCCGAACGTCTACTCAAATCGGGACCGTTGATCTTGGATCCAACAGTCCACGGATCAAGGCGTGCGAGCGATCCAAACGTTCATGCGATCTTGGGTCGTAGATCTAAAGATCGACGGTCCACAGCGAACCACGTTCAAAAGCTCGCACCCAGTTTTGTCCGACAAAACGACGGCGAAAGTAGGCTCACCGCCGGTGACTCTGGCCGCGGCGGCGCGAGCTAAGGCCCAAAATGGATCCTTAATAGTTTTGCGCGCACAATGGGACCAAAAATTACGGCTGCGGCGTTCTAGAACGCCGGCAAGCCGGAGTTGACAGAGGTGACCAAAACCGGTCAAAAGCAAAAAATGCAAAGAAGCTCTGCTGCGGTCCAAGTAAGCTAGTGCTATGCATATAGGGACTAAATTGGAGCTACCTGAGCACGGGAGAGGCACAGAAGAGGTTGGAGCTGCTCTAGTGACAAAAATGGTGCTTTCGGCCGAAAATGGGTAATCTCCAATTCAGCCAAGCCCTGAGGAAGATAAGCAAAATTGAGCGAGGGTTTAGCTCAAGAGAGTAAAGAGGGAGCAGAGGGAACAAGAAATGGAAAGAGAGAGCCACTGTTGTATTGCCTTCATCGTAAGCTTGAAGCTCGACAATGGCGGCTGAAATGGTTTCGGGTGAATCAAGCTCAAACAAGCACTGAGGTGCTAGCTAGAGTTGCAGAAATGCTAAAGGAAGCCAAAGGGGAAGCAATAGAGCTTAAATAGCTGAGGAGGCAGAGGGCAACGGCAATAAACCCTCTCGGGTCCAACCTGCCATGGGAGCACTTGAGAGCGACGGGAGCAGTTGAGCTATGGACATTTGAGGGCGGTGTACGACGGGCATTTAATGCGAGCAGAGAGAGCCGTTTAAAGGTGATCACCGAGGTGACCCAAATATTGTGCCCTTCTCCTTCGCTACGCCATGGCTTGACTCAAACGCACGCTCAGACGCGAGGAAGGAGACGACGCGGCCATCGTTGGTTCTAAATCGAATGGTTCAAATGAGAAGGGACGATTGGAACGGCTTGAACGTTCACTCGATCCAGGTCGTCGATCTGGATCCTACGGCTCACACTGCGCGAGGCGTTCGGATGGTCCGAACGTTCACGATAATATGAGCCATCGATCTAGAATCCTACGGTACACATGGATCGACGCGTTCGGATGGTCCGAACGTTCTCGCGATCCCGGGCCGTTCGATGCCGATCGAACGACCCACAACGCTCACGCTCGATCGACCACGGCGGTGTAGTTAGTTGATTGAACCAAGTCAAGTGGCTCGAGCCCGAGTCTGACTCGAACCCAAGGAACAGTGAAAACCGGCTAGGGTTTGAATTAACAGCTGATTTTTGGAGGATTTGCTTAAGGTAGCAAACCAACTCCAACAATTATGAAATTTTAACTGGAGGTTTCTGACTTAAGGATTAACCTAACATAAAATTTCCAGATATTTTCATTCATTGCATTCTTCTCCAGAAATTCCAGAAGTTTGGAGTTAGGGTTTGACCAAGCTTTGACTTGGTTTGACTTGCCTCCAAAAATTATCAAATAATTTCTAAAAATCATGAAATAATTCAGTGGTGTTACCAAGCCTCCCTAGAACTCGGAAAAAATATTCACAGAGGTTTGGCACAATATTGTTGCCAAGGAGGTTTTTGATTGGAGTCAATTGAGTATTTTGATTTTGATTTTTTTCCACAATCCCTGTACAAGAATCATGGAACTGATAAAAAATATCCAGAGGTGAGAAAAGTTTTAATTTCTCCTCATTTTTATACATTTGAAACACAAATCCACATTTGGGATGTTACAAAACCTCCCCCCTTACAAAAATCTCGTCCCGAGATTTGGCTCACTCTGTAAAGAAAGATGGATAGTCTGCACGGAGACGATCTTCCCTTTCCCAAGTAGCCTCATCCTCATAATGGTTCGACCAACTGTGAAATTTAAGGAATCGATTGTTCTATTCCTTGTTCTTCGTTCAGCCTCATCGAGTATGCGAACAGGGTGCTCGCGATAGGTCAAATCTTCCTGAACATCGAGAGTTTCAAACGGAGCTTCCTCTGTTGGAACACGGAGGCACTTCTTTAGCTGGGACACATGGAAAACATCATGTACCCCCTCAAGTGCAGCTGGCAACTCTAATTTATAGGCAACATCTCCTTTCTTCTCGATAATACGGTAGGGACCGACATATCGAGGAGCTAACTTGCCCTTAACGCCGAAACGTTGATGGCCCTTCAAAGGAGAGACTTTGAGATAAACAAAGTCATTAGGTTCAAAGCTCAACTCACGACGACGGCGATCCACATAGCTCTTTTGCCTGGATTGAGCTGTGCGTAAACGATCACGAATAAGTTGGACTCGGCCCTCGGCCTCATTGATCGAGTTCGGGCTAAAGAAAGGTCTTCACGGCCTCGCACCGATTCAACGGGTTCTACACTTTCTCCCGTATAAGACCTCTAAAGGTGTCATGCCGAGACTGGCCTGAAAGCTGTTGTTGCAGGAGAACTCGGCAAATGGCAAGCACTTCTCCCAATTCTTTCCTTAGGAAAGAACACAACCACGGAGCATGTCCTCCAACACTTGGTTGACCCTTTCGGTCTGACCATCAGTTTGGGGGTGATATGCTGTGCTAAAGGTAAGGCGGGTTCCCATAGCCTCTAGCAAATACTTCCAAAACCTGGCGGTGAAAAGTGCACCGCGATATGAAACGATCGCCTTCGGCACACCATGCAAGCAGACGATGCGGGAAATATAGAGGTCCGCTAGTAGACTCACGCTGAGGTTTGTCCGTACTGGCAGAAAATGGGCTACCTTCGTCAATCGATCGATGACAACCCAGATGGAGTCCTTGCCCTTGGATGTTCGGGGCAGACCGGTGATAAAATCCATCGCGATCGAATCCCACTTCCACTCGGGAATAGGCAAAGGCTGAAGTAGTCCTGCTGGACGCTGATGCTCGGCCTTCACACGAGGACACACGTCGCACTCGGCAACGAACTTCACGATCTCCCTCTTCATTTGGGTCCACCAAAATCTCTAGCGGAGATCTTGATACATCTTTGTGGCCCCAGGATGAATAGACAAATGCGAATCATGGGCTTCGCGGAGGATCAAATTCCGCAATTCCATGTCCGTTGGAACCACAAGGCGTTGTCCGAACCTCACAACACCATGCTCATCCTCAGAAAAGCACTTGGCTATTCCGTTCTTGACATTTTCCTTGATGCGGTTCACTCCAACATCCGATTGCTGAGCGGACTTGATCCGATCCACCAAGGTTGGTTGCACAACCAAGGTAGCTAGGGAACCATGCTCAGCCAAACCAAAGTTGAGACGCTGAAATTCCTCCAAAAGGGTGGGTTGAAGCTTCTTGAGCAACAAGGCATTGCGATGCGCTTTGCGACTAAGCGAATCGGCAACGACATTAGCCTTGCCCGGATGGTAGTGATTACCCATATCATAGTCTTTGATCAACTTCAACCATCTTCTTTGCTTGAGGTTCAGATCTGGTTGGGTGAACAAATACTTTAAGCTTTTGTGATCACTTCACAACGATTACTGATTAGGTAATGTCGCCAAATCTTAAGTGCATGAATCACAGCAGCTAACTCCAAGTCATGGGTAGGATAGTTGAGTTCATGAGGTCTCAATTGCCTTGATGCATAGGCCACTACCTTGCCTTCCTGCATAAGGACACAACCGAGTCCTCGACGAGAAGCATCGCAAAAGATATCGAAGCTTCGATGGATATCGGGAAGAACGAGAAGGGGAGCGGTGGTCAAACACTTCTTGAGTATTTGGAAGCTTTCCTCACACGCATCGGACCACAAAAACCTCTTGTCCTTTTTGAGCAACTCCGTCATCGGCTTCGCGATCTTGGAGAAGTTCTCGATAAAGCGACGATAATATCCCGCTAAACCAAGAAAACTTCGCACCGGTGCCATCAAGTAGGTCGACTCGTAAAGAACATCGCCGAGCTTGCTAGGGTCAATGACTACACCTCCACGAAAGAACATGGCCTAAGAAAGCCACTTCAACCGAACGCGCACTTGTCGAACTCGCGATACACCGGTGCTCACGAAGCTTGCCTAACACAAGCCTCAGATGCTCATCGTGTTCCTCATCATTCTTGGAATAGATAAGAATATCATCGTTGAAGACCACGACAAACTTATCCAAATACTCCATGAATACCAAATTCATGAGGTTCATGAACAAGGCAGGAGCATTGGTTAAGCCGAATGACATAACGGTGTACTCATACAAGTCGTAGCGAGTAGAGAAAGCCGTCTTTGGAATATCCTCAGGTCGTATCCGAACTTGATGATATCCCACTCTCAAATCAATCTTGGAGAAAACTTGAGCTCCACTTAATTGATCAAAGAGATCGTCAATGCGGAGCAATGGATACTTGTTCTTTCATCATTACTTCATTGCTTGACGGTAATCAACACACGTGCGCAAAGTATTGTCCTTCTTCTTTACGAAGATTGCCAGACAACCCCTTGGAGATGAGCTAGGGCGGATGAAACCCTTCTCTTGCAGCTCACTCAGTTGCTTCTTCAACTCCACCAACTCGTTCGGTGGCATCCGATAAGGCCTCTTTGAAATCGGGGCGGTACCGGGAACCAACTCAATGACAAACTCGAGGTCTCGAACTGGTGGCATCCCTGGAAGATCTTCAGGAAAGACATCAATGAAGTCACGAACTGTTGAGACTTCACTCATATCTAGAGCGGGCTTCGCTTCCAGCGCGAAGAGATATAGAACTAGTAGCTTCGGCGAAAAGCAAACCTGCTAGCCGAAGGGACTAGATAGAGAGATACACTTCTTAGCACAATCGATTTGTCCCATGTGTCGAGACAACCAATCCATGCTGAGAATTACATCTAGACTTGCTGAATGGAGGAGGATAAGATTCGCTAAGAATCCTACTCCTTCAATCTCAATTGGGACATCCCTACACTCAGATTCAGCTCTCAACTCCGAACCAGGAGAGCGAATGAGCAGCGGGACCGACAATGAAGTAAAAGGAGCTCACTAATAGCAAAGAAAAGACTCGTAAACAAAGATTGAGATGCTCTGAATCAAACAAAACAATGGAGTGACGAGTTGATGTAAAGCGTACCTAGCACAACGTCGGGTGCCTCCTGTGCCTCCTCCGCGGAGATGAGGTTGACGTGACCACTACCCACACTTTGGGTAGCCGGAACAATCTTCTGATCCTGGAAAGGACCACTTCCTTGCCCGCGTCCTCCATTAGGGCGAGGGGTCGCTCCTATCTTCTTATGGTATTGATTCGCATAATGCCCCTTTTGGTTGCAAGCGAAGCAAGTGACTCCGGCAGCCGGGTTGCGGGGGCCACCCTGCTGACTCGCAGGTGCACGTGATTGGGGCACGGCCTGCGATGAACGAGGGCAGTCTTGACGACCTCGGGGTATCAAGCCCGAGGATGTGACCCCGAGACCGATCGCGAGGATAGCTGGCCCTAGATGACTTGTGGGCCTCCCACTTACGCTTGCGGGAATTCACAAGCGCTCTCCCTGAGTGCTCGGCGATGATGGCCTTGTCCACCAAGGTCTGGAAATCAGGAAAGTCGACGATGGATAGCTTGTCCTACAGCTTCTCGGACAAACCATCCTTGAACTTCTCTTGCTTGGCCTCATCAGTGGCCACCTCCTCCGGAGCATAACGAGCCAAATGGTTGAACTCGTACAGATACTCCGTGACTGAGAAGCGCCCTTGCTTGAGCGACAAGAACTCCTTCTTCTTTAGCCTCATCAAACCGGCAGGAATATGACTCCGACGGAAGGCAGTGCGGAACTCCTCCCAAGTGACGGTGTGGCCGTCAGGCTGCATGGCGAGAAAGCTCTCCCACCAAGATAAAGCTGCACCCTCCAGCTGGTGCAATGCAAACAGCGCCTTCTCGTGCTCCTGGCACTACGCTATGGCTTCGCCAACCGACGGGCTACCGTCGCATCAAGTGGGTCCTCAGACCTGGAGAAAGTGGGGGGCTAGGTGCGAAGAAACTCCACAAGTCCCCCACGAGACTGATGTCCACTCTCTTGCCCGGATCCTGAAGCACCGGTAAGGGCGGAGGTGTTGCGCGCGATGACATCCAGAAGAACCCTCCTGTCTTCTGCACGGTTGCGCTCAATCTGCAGAAGGACCTCGGCCATGGTCGGAGGAGGAGGAAGCTCCTCGTCCGGACCAGCTGACTGGCCTTGGCCGCTACGAGTGCGTCCGACCATCCTGTTACAAGGAACTGTGGTTAACAACTAGACAGAAAAACAAAACCGAAAGAAAGCAAAAAGCTAGCGACTAGGGGAATGGAATATCACCCTAATCGAAAGCCAAAAACAGCAAGTAGATAAACTTTAAAAGGCTTATAAAAAGACTCCAAAAACAGCAAAGAATTACCCAAAACCAAAGCTCAACTTCCCAATGCAACTAACCCGTATTGAATGAACGAGTAATTGATTGAGAAGATAAAAATCAGAATATAACGTAAGATCTAATACCACTAACGAGCAAGGTTAACTCAGCGAAATTAGTGTTAGATACATAGCTAACTAGTATCACATCTTACCCTTCTATTCCCACAAGTTTTAGTTGATTAACCTCTCATTTTCTACCCCATTTAGAACCTTTGAGCTTGCTGTCCGGAAATTGAAAGATCGCTGTCCAGGTTTTGCATCCAAGCTTGTAGTCGAAATTATCCATTCCAGAAACTTCAAAACCTTGTAGAGGGCAGCCAACACTTTAATTTGCCAAACTCATTAGTTCTCAAAACCTAATTAAACGATAACAACTATCTTTGAAGAAAGGAGAGGTAAACAATTTTTAAACTCAAATTAGAGCAAGAGGAGAGTAGAAAGCTAAGATAGGTAAGGAGTAAAATATGAGAATAACTTAAGCTTTCATAGATCATTTTATACTTTGAAATTAAATTTTTCAAAATATCCTAAAGACGACCAAGCTTGGGTTACTACGGTCAGTATGGCTCTGATACCAAACTCTGTGAGGACCCCGGATTTATTAGGCTTGTAATTCTTAGTCACCAATTGACCCTAGCATCACAAACAAAATAACCCGTGTCTTCGAGACTTGTATACTTCCCAAAAATGCAGTATACACACCCCTTTACAAAATTCATGCATCAATTCCATTCATTCACATAGAACCGAAGCACAGCAACAAACCAGAAGTTAATATAAATAAAGGATAGTTATTACAAAAGAGAGGCCGACCGGCCAAATACATACAAATACCAAAATAAACAGCGGAAGCAAGAGTGCTATAAGATGGCCATAAACAAAAGAGCCAATCAGTGTGCCTTTAACCCACAAGGCAACCGACCGGACCGTCAAGCTAGTCGTCAAACCCAAGAAGACATCTCACAAAAGTGAGGCCCTTGGGGCTCACCTTCCTCCTCTGCAACAAATTGTTAAGCAAAGCAAATGAGTACAAAATTGTACTCCGCAAGACTTACGTGTAGAATAACAGACATATACATATGCTACATGCAAGCTTATTTAAGTGGAGGTCAGATGTTTCATTTTTGGCACAAAGCAATTTTTATTTGCAATAATGTAGTACATTTAAAACAAGTTGACAAATCTATTTTAATGTTCAAATAATAGTAAATGACAACAATAATACAATAGATAGATGACAACAATAATCCCGAAGTGACTAAACCATAGTCACCACAACAATAGCATGAATTACCCATTCATACCAACCATGTCAAATTTTAATTTAAAAGGTTGTAGTCTAACTCTTGCAAAACCTAACCAAGCGTGTCCATAACCTAGGACGAGGCAATTCGAATAGTTTTATCCCTGCAGGGGTGTACCAATGTACCCACACGCTGCATCGCCTTTTACCAAGCTATTAAGCACACTTCCTTAGGTATACCAGCACGGCTAAGTCATACGAGACATTTCCAATATTATGCATTAACTGCGAGTCGCCCGTATGGATAGAAACCCATACGTTGTGTCGGAGTCACCGTAAAGCCTCGGTCAACTACCCATCACGGGTAAAGCCTTAGACAACTACGATGCCCCTCGAGGTGGAGAGCCTACCAGGAATCTCCACCACCGCACACCCAATACAAGAACACAGATCCTTTTTCACACAACATACACAACCCACCTCCTCCGACTCGGAGATAACACACGCCAAAGTACTAAGTCAAGAGAGGTCCCATATCCCTCTCGCGTGGTTAGCATGCAAAATTGCTTGGAGAGTGTGACACGAGATGTTCGGTCCTTGTTGACTTAGGCAAGACATCCACAAACCCAATAACCCACCATCCAATCACTTGCCCAAGTCCAAATCAATTTTTCATTTTCAGATTTTGACTTTACAAAATAACAGAGCGCAAGTGCTGGACGTAAAGGAGTAATAATTAGATGTGTGATCAAGATCATCGACTAAATCAATGATCGCCCATTACTTTCGAAACTAAGCATTTCTAAGCAATTTCAATTCGCAATCTACTAAGTGACAAGAGCTCATCCATCAAACTCAAATCACAGCAAATAACCTGGGCTCATGGTAGTAGAGGATAATCAATTCCTACAGATTATGTAACTATAGGATACTAACCATAATTTAACAACAAAATAGCAATGCATACATAGAAGTTGAAATCAATATATTAGACTTGAAAAATACTAGAATTAACATGATCAAACTGCTTGCCTGGTTGCTGCTATTCAATATGTTGCTGAGGATCACTTAGGTTATCAATGTGCTCTTCGGAACCTAACGAGAAAGCGAAAAAGAACCGATAAGAACGAAGAAAACACAAAGACTCAATAGCAAACTTTCTCCGAATGCTTTGAAAATTTTACAGCAGCAAGAGCATGATTTATAAGGAATTTAGCAATAAGAACCAATTGATTTGGATTCTTAATGCGAAAGATATGAGGAAAACAAATCTGCTCAGCCATATAAATCCCAAATGCTACCATTTATTGTAACTAAAATCTTCGCAAAAATTTCTGTAGCTAAAATGAGGTTAGAATCATTTTTAGATTAAATTTTAGTTAAAAACATAACTAACAAAATTTGAATCAACTGAAAAGGAATTAAAATGAAATAGTTATGCATTTTACAAGTTAATTTCATGTTTCAGTTAACAAATAATCCTTTCAGGAAAATCTGGGATTAAAACGACGTGGACAAACTTGGACTGTTGATCTTGGATCCAACGGTCCAAGTCCACGGGACAACGCGCGCGCACGCGGCTCACGCGGCTCCTGCGTTCACGGTTGGATTTGGATCCAACGGTTCCTGTGGATCGAAGCTGCTCAGCGGTCCGAACGCTTGCTTAATCAGAATCGCTGATCTTGGATCCAACGATCCACGTGGATCGAACCGTTCGGACGGTCCGAACATTTACCCGAATCGGGACCGTTGATCTTGGATCCAACGGTCCACGGATCAAAGCGTTCGAGCGATCCGAACGTTCATGTGATCCTGGGTCGTAGATCTAAAGATCGACGGTTCACAGCGAACCACGTTCAAAAGCTTGCGCCCATTTTTGTCTGACAAAACGACGGCGAAAGGAGGCTCACCGCCAGCGACTTTGGTCACGGCGGCGCGAGCTAAGGCCCAAAATGGGTCCGCTATAGCTTTGCGCACACAATGGGACCATTCATTGCGGCTGCGGCGGTCTTGTACGCCGACAAGCCGGAGTTTACAGAGGTGACAAAAATGGCCGAAAAATGAAAAATCTAAAGAAGCTCCGCTGCGGTCCAAGTAAGCTAGTGCCAAGCATCTAGGGACTAATGTGGAGCTACCTTAGCATGGAAGAGGCGCAGAGAAAGGTTGGAGCTGCTCCGGTGATGAAAAATGGTGCTTTGGTTGAAAATGGGGAATCTCCGATTCAGCCAAGCCCTGAGGAAGATAAGCGAAATTGAGCGAGGGTTAAGCTCGAGAGAGTAAAGAGGGAGCAGAGGGAGCAAGAAATGGAAAGAGAGAGCAACTGTTGTACCGCCTTACCGAAAGCTTGAAGCTCGGTAATGGCAGCCGAAATGATATCGGTTAAATGCAGCTCAAACAAACACTGAGGTGCTAGCTAGAGTTGCGAAAATGCTAAAGGAATTCAGAGGGGAAGCAATGGAGCTTAAATAGCTGAGATGGCAGAGAGCAACGGCAAAATTTCTCCTCGGGTCAACACTGCCATGGGAGCACTTGAGAGCGACGGGAGCAGTTGAGCTATGGACATTTGAGGGCGGTGCACAACGGGCATTTAATGCGAGCAGAGAGAGCCGTTTAAAGGTGACCATCGAGGTGACCCAACGCTGCTCCAGTTCTGCGCACGCCATGGCTTTGACTCAACCGCACGCTTGCTCAGACACGAGGAAGGAGACGACGCGGCCACCGTTGGATCTAAATCGAACGGTTCAAATGAGAAGGGACGATTGGAACGGCTTGAACGTTCACTCGATCTAGGCCGTCGATCTGGATCCTACGGCTCACACTGCGCGAGGCGTTCGCACGGTTCGAACGTTCACGCGAATCTGAGCCATCGATCTAGAATCCTACGGTACACATGGATCGACGCGTTCCGATGGTCCGAATGTTCACGCGATCCCGGGCCGTTCGATGCCGATCCAACGATCCACAATGCTCGCGATCGGTCGACCACGGTGGTGCAGTTAGTTGATTGAACCAAGTCAAGTGGCTTGAGTCCGAGTCTGACTCGAACCCAAGGAACAGTGAAAACCAGCTAGCGTTTGAATTAACAGCTAATTTTTGGAGGATTTTCTTAAGGTAGCACACCAGCTCCAAAAAATATGAAATTTTAACTGGAGGTTTCTGACTTAAAGATTAACCTTACATAAAATTTCCAAAGATTTTCATGCATTGCATTCTTCTCCAGAAATTCCAGAATGTTGGAGTTAGGGTTTGACCAAGCTTTTACTTGGTTTGACTTGCCTCCAAAAATTATCAAATAATTTCTAAAAATCATGAAATAATTCAGAGGTGTTACCAAGCCTCCCTAGAACTCAGGAAAAATATTCACAGAGATTTGGCACAAGATTTTTTCCAAGGAGGTTTTTGATTGGAGTCAATTGAGGATTTTGATTTTGATTTCTTTTCCACAATCCCTGTACAAGAATCATGGAACTGATCAAAAATATCCAGAGGTGAGAAAAGTTTTAATTTCTCCTCATTTTTATACATTTGAAACACAAATCCACATTTGGGATGTTACAGTGACGGGAGCAGTTGAGCTATGGACATTTGGGGGCGGTGCACGACGGGCATTTAATGCGAGCAAAGAGAGCCGTTTAAAGGTGATCACCGAGGTGACCCAACGCTGCGCCCTTGTCCTCTACTTACGCCATGGCTTGACTCAAATGCACGCTCAGACTCGAGGAAGGAGACGACGCGGCCACCGTTGGATCTAAATCGAAAGGTTCCAATGAGAAGGGACGATTGGAACGGTTTGAACGTTCGCTCGATCCGGACTGTCGATCTGGATCCTACGGCTCACACTGCATGAGGCGTTCGGACGGTCCGAACGTTCACGCGAATCTGAGCCATCGATCTAGAATCCTACGGTACACATGGATCGCCGTGTTCGGATGGTCCGAACGTTCACGCGATCGTGGGCCGTTCGATAACGATCCAACGACCCACAACGCTCGCACTCGATCGACCGTGGTGGTGTAGTTAGTTGATTGAACCAAGTCAAGTGGCTCGAGCCCGAGTCTGACTCGAACCCAAGGAAGAGTGAATACCGTCTAGGGTTTGAATTAACAGCTAATTTTTGGAGGATTTGCTTAAGGTAGCAAACCAGCTCCAAAAATTATGAAGTTTGAGCTGGAGGTTGCTGACTTAAGGATTAACCTTACATAAAATTTCCAGAGACGTTCATGTATTTATTTCCTCTCCAGAAATTCCTGAAGTTTGGAGTTAGGGTTTGACTAAGCTTTGACTTGGTTTGACTTGCCTCCAAAAATTATCAAATAATTTCTAAAAATCATGAAATAATTCAGAGGTGTTAACAAGCCTCCCTTGAACTCAGGAAAAATATTCACAGAGGTTTGGCACGAGATTTTTTGCCAAGGAGGTTTTTGATTGGAGTTAATTGAGGATTTTGATTTTGATTTTTTTCCACAATCCCTGTACAAGAATCATGGAACTGATCAAAAATATCCAGAGGTGAGAAAATTTTAATTTCTCCTCATTTTTATACATTTAAAACACAAATCCACATTTGGGATGTTACAGCGACAGGAGCAGTTGAGCTATGGACATTTGAGGGCGGTGCACGACGGGCATTTAATGCGAGTAGAGAGCCGTTTAAAGGTGATCACCGAGGTGACCCAACGCTGCGCCCTTGTCATCTACTTACACCATGGCTTGGCTCAAACGCACGCTCAGACTCGAGGAAGGAGACGACGCGGCCACCATTGGATCTAAATCGAACGGTTCCAATGAGTAGGGACGATTGGAACGGTTTGAACGTTCGCTCGATTCGGGCCGTCGATCTGGATCCTACGGCTCACACTGCGCGAGGCGTTTGGACGGTCCGAACGTTCACATGAATCTAAGCCATCGATCTAGAATACTACGGTACGCATGGATCGCCGCGTTCAGATGGTCCGAACGTTCACGCGATCGTAGGCTGTTCGATAAAGATCCAACGACCCACAACGCTCGCGCTCGATCGACCGTGGCGGTGCAGTTAGTTGATTGAACCAAGTCAAGTGGCTTGAGCCCGAGTCTGACTCGAACCCAAGGAATAGTGAAAACCTGGTAGGGTTTGAATTAACAGCTGATTTTTGGAGGATTTGCTTAAGGTAGCAAACCAGCTCCAAAAATTATGAAATTTTAGCTGGAGGTTGCTGACTTAAGGATTAACCTTATATAAAATTTCCAAAGACGTTCATGCATTTATTTCCTCTCCAGAAATTCCAGAAGTTTGGTGTTAGGGTTTGACCAAGCTTTGACTTGCCTCCAAAATTATCAAATAATTTCTAAAAATCATGAAATAATTCAGAGGTGTTACCAAGCCTCTCTAGAACTCGAGAAAAATATTCACACAGGTTTGGCACAAGATTTTTGCCAAGGAGGTTTTTGATTGGAGTCAATTGAGGATTTTGAGTTTGATTTTTCCACAATCCCTGTACAAGAATTATAGAACTGATAAAAAACATCCAGATGTGGGAAAAGTTTTAATTTCTTCTCATTTTTATACATTTGAAAAACAAATCCACATTTGGGATGTTACAAGCAGCGTCCGTACGATGTTCGGACGTACGTTGAGTACTTGGAGTTGTGTTGGTGGTTGTTGTTGTTCTGCCTGTTCATAGTATGTATCTGATTCATCATTGTATACATCAGCTGAGTTTGATCTGCCTTGAAAGCTCTAAAGTTCTGCAGGTCAATTGAGGGTGCTTGAGGCGGGACTACTCCCGTGGGGGTATGCTCATTGCCCTCTGGTACGGGGGTACCAGGACCACTTGCAGCAACAAGACGAGTCTGAACCATCTGGTGACCTCCATGGGTTAGTTGACGTAGCAAGCACAAGGTAAGTTAGAACTAGGCAGGGGTAGGTAAAACCCAACAAACACAACTTCAAGAAAGATCAACTGAAATACTTATATTAATTAAGGTCTTAGAATGCTGCAACAAATGCCTAAGAGCCTTTGCAACTCATACTTGCACACAAGAAATAAGAACGAACCTAAACACACAAACTACCGCCTTAAGGGCGACTCTTTTAACCTTAAACTTACTAAGCCTAAAGACTCGAATGGACTACTCGATGAGATAGCCTCCAAGTACTTGCAACAACTTCCAAAGTTCAGCGGCAAGTCCTCCCTTGCGCTCTCCATAGTTATGAAGGTGATGCATCTGACAAGACAGACAAGAGGGTAAGAACAACTTAAAAACGGCGGAGAGAGAAAGAATTTCAGCACTAGTTGAGTCAAGAGCGATATGAGAAGAGTTAAGCAGTTCAATTAATCTTGCAAGAAATTTTGCTTTAGAAAATAGTTTGGACACTTTAAGACGGCCGATCTAACTAAGGTCAAGACCTACAGTCAGTATGAATCTGATACCACCTCTGTCGGGACTCAAAAATTTAATTCTAGATACTATGTGTATTCTGCACTAGTCCAGGATCATGGTAGTGCATACAGTATCAATATAGATGAATATCGATCCACACAAGACGATTAATAGAATAAATGACTAATTTGAATAGCAACTAATGATTTTGACATTATGGTCGAGTTTAATTTATTAAGCCACGCAGGGCTGACAATAAAGAAATAAATAGTAGCAGAACAAAAGTAAACTTCAACAGAATCCCATCAATTCACCACAGGCAACTTACTGGGATCAAGACCCCAATGATCGACACCTTCGTAAAACTCCTCAAATGCAGGCGAACACTCCTCCACTTCTGTTGATTGTTTGAAGTTGGATTCAGTATACAACCGTACTCGCATGTCATATCACAGAATGCAATTTATAGATGATAGCTTATTCCAAAGGAATGACTTCTGTGGTTATTTTGTAGAAATGCAACATTTGCAATTCAATACAAGTAGTAGATTGAAAACATAATACAAAACAAGTAAACAGTAATAATTTAGCATTTGTTTCCACGAAGGACATGCAACCTAATTAAGTTATTCATACAGCCATATGAATTAGATCACACAGCTCCCTTCCCAAAGGTTTTATGAAAATCTACCCCTTGTGTGAAATCCCCGAGCATGTCCATGACCGAGGACACGGCTATTTGAATAGATTGATTAAACACTCTGGAGAGGTTGTACCTTTTACCCACAAGATACAATCAATGTAGCTAGCACTGACCATAACAAAACCTTTCAGAAACTTCATCTTAAACATTGACACTCCCGATGTGCTTTACTGTCGTCCAACTGATGCACACAGTGTTAGGTACGACACACACTGTTGGACAGGGATGCGGCGAACCGTCCCACGATGTGACCTATCTTGAAATCCACACCTCCACCCATCACACAGCTAACCTACAACCTGAGTTGTCAATAGCAAGAATCCATAACCTACTAAGTTAGGCCCGTCCCATACCAGTCATATGGTTGTACAATAAGGCTCAATTCAATGACGCACAAAGTTAAGTCCTTAATTAACCAAGGTAAGACTTCCAATTTCTAACTAAATCACACAGATTATCATTCCCAGCACACAGCTCCACCATAGCACACAGTATCCACCACTTGCCTCAGTCTAAATCTTTTCCCACCCTGTTGGTTAAGTGCAACACATGCCATCAACGAGTAATAGCACACAGCACACACAGTTTCATCACACAATTCCATTACCATTTAGTCAAGCTTATATTTGCAACTCACATAAAATGATGACTCGTAGCATGGCTAAGTAATCTACTCGTATCTAACCAACCCACGTTGGTGTTGCGATAATACCAAATAATGAACCAACCAAGGGTGATAAAAGATCATGGCATAACAATAGACAAGGTGGATACAACGATTTGGATTAATAACGAAACCCGAAAGCGTTTACGTAAATACTTGAAGTAGAATGCAATACATTGAAACAAACTATTTTGAAAACTGGGTTCAATATGATCAAAGGTATAACTTGCCTTAGAATAGTTCTAGGTACTGGTCTTGATTTTGAGGCGCTTCTCCTTCTTCAAAAGTCCCTGAATAATTAACGTCTACTCGCAAACGAAATAAACAAACAAAACAAAAAAAATAGCAGAGGAAAAACAAACTCTAAAAATTAAATAAAATCTTAAATAAATATATCTTGAATTTATATAAATTTAGAAATTTGAATGGGCTCAATCGGAGTTCGGATGCAAAAGATATGTGCTTTGGAAGTTTGAAATCACATGAAATAATGAAAATCATAATTTCCGAATATACTGAATTATTTTTCTGAAGAAAAAGGAATTATGACGTCAGCATGGCTTTTCAGCCAAAAAGAAAAGGAAAAGAAAATGGCCTGATATGTGGGTCCCACTGTCATGGACTGAGCTCATGGCTCCTTGGCTCGGGAGCACTGTCGGGACCTAAATATGCAAATATGGACCCTCTGTGTATTCTGCACTAGTCTAGGATCACGCTAGTGCACACAGTGTCAACATTGATGAAATATCAACTCCATACAACGAAATATAAAATAAATGAGTAATTTGACTAACAAATAGCTGTTGTGACCTTGAGGTCGAGTTTTACAATTATTAAGCCATGCAAGGCTGACAATAATGAAATAAACTGCAGTGGAAAGAAAGTAACTCCAAGTGGCTCCCATCAATTTACCACAGTAATCGATCGTATCAAGACCCTAACGATCAACCTTCGTAGAATTCCTTTTCAAAAGCTGGTGACGACTCCTCCATTTCTGTTTATTTATTTAGCAAGAGTGAGTACACAACCGTACTCGCAAGTCATACCACATAATGCAATTATACATGATGGCTTATTCCAAAGGAATGACTTATGTGGTTATTTTGCAGAAATGCAACATTTGCAATTGAATACAAATAAGAAATTGAAACGTAATTGAAAACAAATAAAGAATATTAATTGAACATTTGATTTCACAAAGGACACATAGTCTAATCAAGTTATTCACATAGCTGCACAAGTTATCTCACACAGCTGAACCTTCCCAATTGTCTTTATGAAAATCTACCCCTCGTGTGAAATCCCGAGCTTGTCCATAACCACGGACGCAGCTATTCGAATAGATTGGTTTAACACTCTGCAGAGGTTGTACACTTTACCCACACGATACAATCAGTGTAGCTATCACTGACCATAACAAAACCTTTCAGAGATTTCATCTCAAGCAATGCCACTCCCGATGTGCTTTCCTGCTGGCCAACCGACACACACAACGTTTGGTTACGACACACATCGTTGGGTGGGGATGCAATAATCCAGCGATGTGACATATCACACCTCCAGCCCATCACACAGCTTAAAATACAACCTGAGTTGTCAATGTCAAGACTCCATAACTTACTAAGTTAGACCCAGCCCATACTAGGCATGTGGTCGTTCAGTAAGGCCCAGTTCAATGGCGCACAAAGTTAAGTCCTTAATTGACCAAGACAAGACTTCCAGTTTTACCCAAATCACAAAGTTTAAATAAGCACATAGCTCCACCATTCACACAGATCCACCACTTGCCTCAGTCTAAATCTTTTCCCGCCCTGTTGATTAAGTCCAACACATGCCATCAACGAGTAATAGCGCACAGCACATACAATTTCATCACATAGTTCCATAATCACTTAGTCAAGTTCATAATTGCGACTCACATGAAATGTTGACTCGTGGCATGGCTAAGCAGTCTACTCGTATCTAACCAACCCACATTGGTGTTACCATAATACCAACTAGTACTGAACCAATCTAGGGCGACAAAAGATCATAGCATACAATAGACAAGGTGGATATAACAAATTGGACTAATAACTATCCCAAAAGCATTTAAATAAATACTTGAAATAGAATGCAATACATTGAAACAAAGTATTTTGAAAATTGGATTCAAGATGATCAAAGGTATAACTTGCCTTGGAACAGGTCTAGGTACTGGTCTTGATCTTGAGGTGCTCCTTCTTCTCTAAAATTTCCCGAAGTATCGACGTCTACTCGCAAACGAGATAAAAGAAATAAAACAAATAAATAACAGAGGCAAAACAAACTCTAAAATTCGAATAAAATTCACCATTAAATAGATATTGATTTTATATGAATTTAAAAATTTGAATGGGCTCAATCAGAGGTCGGATGCAAAAGTTATGGGCTTTGGAAGATTGGAAATCAAGTAAAACCCTAATTTGGATTTTTAATGAATTTCCCGAATTTGTTTTAAAAAGGAAATTCGGGTTAATGCGCAATGCTTGCGTCAGCCGAGAATTTCTGGAAAAAATAGATTTAAAAGAAATCTAACGTGTGGGCCCCACATGTCAGCGACTGGGCTCACGGCGAACTTGGTTCACCGAGCCAAGGAAGATCTGGTGCGGTGGACTGGGCCACGTGCACGTGTGCTGGCGCTGATTGGGCTCCACGCGGATACCACAGAAGCACAGATGTTGACGCGGCGGTTGCGGTGGCGCTGATGAAACTACGGCGGCGAGGAAGAAGCGGCGTTGGAGCTTCGGGTTTTGTCAGAAGTGTGCTCCGGCAGTGCTCTGGCGACGAGGAGGGGCCCACAAGGTAGCTCGGACCTTGCTGATCACGATGGTGCAGTCAGTGGGGCAAGGGCGACAACCACGGTGATGCAATTCGCCGGAGAAGGAGCTCGGCCGAAAACCCGAAAGCTTGGATTGCGGTGGTGCTAGAGCGATCGGGGAGACGATGGTGGCGGCTCTGGGTTGCGGAGGACTGGGCGATCCTAGGGTGGCTTTTATAGAACCAGGGGACACCGGAATTGGAAACCCCCAAATCGCATCCGAAACGAACGCAATCAGGAATTCCCCGATTTTAGGAGACTGAAGCCGATTCGGAGTTTGATTCGGTTGGGAATAGTAAGGCAGAGAGAAGGCCGTGATTTCGTGGGGTCGGCGCGAAGAAATCTCAACGGAATCCGTTTTGTCGGACGAAGCTCTGAAGAGCGGTAATGGCGGCGAGCGGGCGAGGACGCGGGGAAAACTGGTCGACGCGAGGAAGACTGGTCGGGGATGACGACCAATTGGTGGCCCCTCCTGGCAGAGGGAGTGAGGGTGTGGGCAGACGCACGACGTCCGATGGGGACACGCGGCGATGATCGAGCGGAGGGAGGCGCGGGCGAGTGGGGAATTGGGCTGGTGCGTGGGAATAGTGTTGGGCTTCGGCCCAACACTGTTCCGAAGAATTTAAATTGATTTCTCTTTTTAGAAAATCCAAAAAATACAAATAGCAAATAGAAAATAGCAAATGAACTTGGAAAAATTCCAAAAAATTATAGAAAATATATTCAAGCACATAGAATCCAAATAAAATAATTTTGGTAATTGTTAATGTTGATATTAACCCTAATAAATTATTTTATTATGAAAGTCTATA
Organism: Hsuehochloa calcarea; assembly: GCA_036346395.1. Lineage (NCBI taxonomy): Eukaryota > Viridiplantae > Streptophyta > Magnoliopsida > Poales > Poaceae > Hsuehochloa > Hsuehochloa calcarea. Next base: position 56,043,404 of record CM070609.1, on the reverse strand, counting down.
TTAAGCTTTTAATTTAAATTCAGACAAAAATGCAGATGGTGAGATTTTCAACTAGCAACTAATTAAAAGATTTTCAAAGGCCAAAAAGTTGGGATGTTACATGCACCACGTGGCTGCTGATTGTATAGCTGACAAGGCTGCCACACAAGCAAAGATGGTGAGGTAGATGATGCCGTGGCCCATGAGCTGGCATGCCACATCAGCTGGGGAAGCACACAGAGCAGCGGAGACAGCAGCCCTGGCCGGCGATGTTGACGATGGCGTCGACGGCGAACGCTGGCGAGGCGGCGTCGGGAAAGTGGCAAAATTGGTTACCGAGAAGACGACGAAGCTACTGGAGGTGGCGAATCGGCAAGGGCGGGAAGGGCTCGCCGGCGACGGTGACAGTGGCGGCGGCGAAGCTTCGGTGGAGGAAAAGCAGCAGGAGGAGAGGGTTTCGGACGAGCATTGGGTGGAGCACCTGGTGACGTGCAAAATTTCGCCAATTACTCACGGGAGAAGCAGATCGGCGAAGGGAGGCTGCGGCCGATTATCGAACAAAACCAAAAACGGCGATGCAGTGATCCTCTGGAGGGGATGATTGAAGCACAGCGTAGCCCACGCTAATGCGCACCCAAAGGCGGTGGAAGTTTCGGGCGAGGTGGTCCAAGGCTTTAATTGCGACGATTTAAGGAGCTTTGGTGGCCGGCGGCTCTTCGACGATTGCGGTGTCGAGAAGACTGAACCAGGTCAGAGTGTCTAGGGTTTCGGTGGAGGAAGGCGAGGCGAGGAAATTGATGTGGGTTGGAGCCCATATATAGCACCGGAGCGGATAGATTGAGAGGGAGACAGCGGCGCAAGACGTGCGACTGTCGGACTCGGCACGGGAGTCCGGGAGGAAGACAATGCTGATCTGGCGACGACAGGGTCCACAAGGCAGCGGGAGAAGGCGAACGCACGAGCGGGAGTTGGACCTAAGAGCGCGTGCAGAGAGAAACGAGCCGCATTGATTAATAATCGAACAAATGATTGTTTCGCCCACCATCGCTCCAAAGATTTAAAAGTGATTTTTTAATAAATATTGAAAATCCAAACAGCAATTAGAAAATAGCAGATGAACTCAAAAAATTCTAAAAAATTCTGGGAAATATATCTAAGCACATAGAATCCAAATAAAATAGTTTTGACAATTGATGATGTTGGGATTAATGACATTAAATCATTTTGATATTAAAAGTCCATATTATGTTTTAAAGAAATTCAATAAAAATTCAAATGGTGAATTTTCCAACTAGTAACTATTCAAAAGATTTTTAGAGCTCAGAAAATTGGGATGTTATAGTCACACACTAGTAGAGCCTTCACCGCTCATTCGATCGTCACAGCGCCACAGCGCTTCACGGCGTGCTGACACCGTAAGACAGTTACAACCTCAGGTCGTTTCATTGATGATATATATTTGTACTCATATCGTTAATGAAACTGCTATGTATCTCACTACAATTAGAGCAGGCGTTGCGCATCATAAGTGCATCGGAGTCCGCCATCCGGAACCCAGACACAAAACCGATGGGGATGATGAAAACTTTGAAGTATATCTTCGTGAAGATGAAGATAACAAAGAACTTGAGCTGCGGCCATTCGACGGACGATGTTGTGCGCATCGGGCACCAAGTGGGGATGTCGTGATCAGCCGCTAGGTCGCCAGGACCTAGCGAGTTAGGCCGGCGTCGTAGCGTTCCCCGTTGGTCATCCGCGGGCCAGATCAGCGGGGAGGTAAGTTATGTACAAATCTACATTCTGTTTTCTAGTCATGCCTTTCGTTCCGCTAACATCATGTGAGAACCTGGGGTATTTAACTTGTAATACTTAACCATCCGAATGGTCCTAGCATTACAAATCAAATATCACGATTCTCGACGCATATGTACTTCCCAAAATTGCAGTACACATACCCCATACAAAAATTAAGCATCCAAACCATACAAGTCATTCATAACCAGTCTACAAGCTTACAACATAAGGACATACAAGTTCATATTACAAAAGTAGGGCCGACTGGCCAAATGATATGAGTTAACCAAAGTAGCAGCGGAAACATAAGCCATGAGATGGCGATAAACAAAACTCAAATAGTTTGCCATTACCCACAAGGCAACCGACTGGAAACGTCCAAGCTAGTCGTCAAGAGCAAAGTCGAAGTCGGTCTCACAATAGTTAACCCCTTGGTGGTCAACCTCCTCTGCAACAATTAAGCAAAGCAACTGAGTACAAAACGTACTCGCAAGACTTACGAGTAACAATCCTACACATAGCTAATGCAAGATGAAACAAAGGAGGAGGTTATATGGTTCATTTGACGCGCAAAGCAATATTTCATTTGCAATAAGTAATAGATTGAAAGTAATTTGACAAATCTGTTTTTAAATGAATAAATAACAGCGAGACAACAATAATAAACATAAATAATAACCTGGAGGTGACTTCCCAACAGCCACCACAAAATAGCACGAATTACCCATTCGTACCACCCGAAATCAAGTTTTTTCGAAAAATGTTGTGTCTAACTCTTGTAGAGACTTAACCAAGCATGTCCATAACCAAGGACTTGGCTATTCGAATAGATTATACCCTGCAGGGGTGTACCAATGTACCCACACGCCAGACCGTCTTTTTGCCATGCAATAGAGCACACTTCCTTAGGTATGCCGGCAAGGTTAAGTCCTACGAGACGCTTTCCAATGGATTATACTAATTACGAGTCGCACGTATGGGGGTTAACCCTTAGTGAACCGCTGTTACGGGCTCCCACTAAGGACCCACACGTTGAGTCGGACGCACCGGCCCAGCCGAAGCAACTGCGGGTGCTCCTAGGTATGGCGAACCTATAAAGGAACCCACCCCGCTCATCCCAAAACAAACACATTCTTTTTCTTACCACCAGCGACTTCAATAATTAACACCTCCCAAAGTAGGAGTGCACCTTTTAGTGGCAGAGGAGGGTTTGCTCTGTATTTATATAGAATCAAAATACAGATTACAATCTTGAACAGAGTTATGCTGTTTTGTATTTGAGGAGTAGTCGTATTGGGTCTCTATACATGACCGACAATGACACGCTACAGGACTCCCAACAACACATGATTCATTACCTAAATGTGTATAGAACTCGTTAACTGAACATAGTACTGCTTAGAATTCTATCTCAAGTCAGTTGAGAATATGAGCTGAATTATATCTCTAACAGAGAGAATATGATCCGAACATATCTCTAACATCCTCCCTCAAATCTGGACTGGTGGCAACCATGTTTAGGTTGCTTTTGATCTGACCAAACGACTGAACCTGAAGTTCCTTTGTCAATATAGGAGCAAGCCGATCTTTGGAGGAAATGAACTTAATATCAAGAGCCTTACAAGATACCCATTCATGATCAAAATGATAATCAATCTCAACATGCTTGGTTGGAGCATGGAACACGGGATTAGTTGTGAGATAGGCTGTGGCAAGATTGTCACCCCACAAACTCAACGCTCTATGCAGAAAAATGCCGAGCTCACCAAGCAAAGCTTGTATTCACATAATTTCAGTAGTAGTATTAGCAACTGACTTGTATTCTGCCTCGGTGCTGGAACGAGAAATAGTAGGTTGTTTCTTTGAACCCCAAGATACAAGATTGGATACAAGAAATACGGCATATCCCTCGATGCTTCGTCTGTCGTCGAAGCACTTGGCCCAATCTGCACAAGAGAAATCACTCAACAGAGACGAAACAGATCATCTAAGAACCAAGCCAAGATGAGTAGTGTCTCTAAGAGAGCGTTGAATCTGTTTAACCGTTGTCCAATGAATATCTGTGGATGCTTGAAGAAATTGACAAACTTTATTGACGCTATATGAAATATTAGACCGTGTCAATGTTAAATATTGCAAAGCACCAACTGTGCTTCGGTGTTGAGTTGCAGTAGTTTCTGTCAACGCTGTGCCAAGATGTTTAGACAACCGATCTATCATATTCATAGGAGTAGAAACTGACTTGGCTCGAACCATGTGTTTCTTATGTGGCAAGTCCATGATATACTTATGTTGAGAAAAGAGAATACCATCACCAAAGCGAGTAACTTCAATGCCAAGGAGTAAATAAGTCTGCTAAGGTCCTTCACAACAAAATGAGCATGGAGCTGGTGAAGTAACAAATCGGTAGCCTTAACTGAAGAAGTAATGATAATAATATCATCTACATATATGAGCATGTACATACGGATACCTCATTGATTGAAGATAAATAGAGACATCAACCCTTGAGGGAAGAAAGCCAAGTTCCTGCAACTTTGTATTGAGCTGAGAAAACCAAGCGTGTGATGCTTGCTTTAAGCCAAACAGTGATTTATCAAGCTTGCACAAATATTGATGTATACATCTTGAAGAATGCCACACAAAAATGCGTTCTGGATATCAATTTGGTGAATGTGTTTGCCATGAGAGACAACCCAAGAGAGGAATATCCGAATAGTAGTTGGCTTGAGAACTGGACTAAATGTGTCATCATAATCAATGCCATAATTCTATTTAAATCCCTTTGCAACCAATCGTGCTTTGTGTCGATCAATAATGCCATTAGCCATTTTCTTGAGCTTAAAGACCCACTTGCAGTTGATGATATTCAAGCCAGGGTGATAAGGAACAAGGTGCCATGTTTTGTTGTGGATATCATGAGGATATGCTCATGATCTTAGGATGATGTTACAATTGGCAATGACATTAAAGGTTTGTCGATTCACACGTTTTCGGCAAGTTTTAGTTCTATCAGGCTTTTGGCGGTCTGACCAGCCAAGGAGGCGGTCTGACCGGCCACCCCAGGCGGTCGGACCGGCCAATATAAAAGTGGATTTTGGAGCTGGGCAAAAAATAGAGGTTGTAGACAGGAGAGGGGATTCTATTGCACTTGGTCTTATATTTTTTAGAGTCTCCAATCAAAAGTTCTATTCGTTTGAAATTTCTAGAGAGCTTTCAGTTTTTAGGTGGTGAAATTTGGCTAAGTCCCTGCTGGGCGGTCTGACCGGCCATGGCGGCGGTCAGACCGGCCAAAGGGCAGTCAGACCGGCCATTGAATGGTGGTCTGACTGGTTTTCGCTTGTATCATCGGCCCTAGTAGTGGTGATGTTTGTTTCTTGAGTCAAGTTCATGAGTTTCAGTGCATATATGTTGCATGATGCATGTTTTGACTAACATGGGTCAAGTTGCCACGAACTTGTTCCCGGAATCGATTTCTTGGTCTATTTTTGTGCAGGTTGCTTGGAGGTCAACGACGGTCAACGGCGAGGATGATCGGGACTAGGCTTGGAGAGCTGAGGTTCAGAACGATCGACGATGTCAGATGAAGTCAATGGATTCGAGTGTGGCGCAAAATAGACAAGGATGATCGAACGGAAAGTTCGGTGCGACGGGTTGCATCAAGCGGCGCGGGGGTCAGTATAAGTGCCATGGTGGTTTCGGTGGAAGTCGGATGGGAGAGACTTGCCGACATGATGGGAGCCGTTGATCAACCAACACGTGGCGAAGCATGGAGCTGCTTCATGAAGATTGGACTCAGTTTTCAGAGAAGGATCGAGAAGGGGTATTTTGGTAATATCACTAAAATACCGCCTTGTTTGCTTTTGGCTAAACCGCGACGCAAGACGACGAAAGGAAAAGCGGTTTAGGTCAAGAGAAGATGAAGACATCGCTTTAAAATACGTGCGTGTGTTAAACCCGTTTGTGTCTGGGCTTAACGGGTGCCCAATGGGAACTCTTCTAGAAGGTTAGCCTCCACTATAAATATAAGAGGGTGCTGTGCACCTCCCCTAATCCTTTTGCTTATTTAGAAACCCTAGTTTTGTATTTTAGATTAGCGAGTGGAGAGGTTAGGATTCTTGAAGAGGAGATTGATTGTGTGCTCATGTATTGAGTTTTGTACTCCATATTGGAGTGGATGTAAACCAGCAACAATCACAAATCAATCTATGCAAGTTTTCTAGAGATGAGTCTCTTTTCGTTCTTGCTCTCTATTTTGTGATTTTGGGGCCGTCCTTGATTGATTCAACCAATGAAACTTGACCAAATTTCGAGCACACCTCCCTAAGGATATTAGAGACCTATTTCTAGCGACGATCCTTCAGATCCACTTGGTAGAATCGAACTCTCAAGGTTTTATCAAAGACGTGCACAAACCCTAGAAATACGAAAATCTTTGATTCAAGACTTGCTTGTGCGGGTAGATGGTCTAGATGATTCTAGGAGTATTCCCACACATCAAAGCAAGAGAAAATAGGTCAAGAGACCAAGCTTAACCACTTGAATCAAGGAGGCACTAAATTCATCCAAAAGAGAGAAGAACAAAAAGGGAGACAAATGATCTCTCAAGCAAGCATCACAAGATTGATTGATCTCACAAGATGCTTACAAAGCCACTCCAACAAGGAGGACAAGAGCTCAACAAGGAGCACACACAATCTCTCCAAACCCTAACCTCTCCTCTCCTCTCCTAACCCTAGAAAAAGGAAGAGGGCTCCAAATGCTTCAAGGGGTTTTACATCTCCCCCCTTTCTATTTATAGGAGAGGCCTTAGGGTTTCACTTTTGGGACCCACTCACACATGGGACCCACACACACATAACTATTGAAGTAATCTCCTGCTTCACCACGTGTAGGTTGATCAGCGGCTCTCATCCTGTCGGCAAGACTCTCCCGTCCGAATCCCATCGGAAACTCCTACAGACTTGCACCGACTTCCGCGCCGCCTGATCCAACCAAATTGCATCAACTACCGCTCGATCCATCTTGCCCATTCTGCACCATGCTTGAGTCACACGACCTCACCCGGCATCCATGATCGTTCTGGACCTCAGCTCTCCAAGTGTAGTCCCGACCCACCTCACTTTTGACGTCGTTGACCTACCAGCCACCTGCACAGCAATAGATAAATAAATCGTTTCCGGGAACAAGTTCTTCACAACTTGACCCACGTTAGTTCCACAATGCAATATGCAAAATAAAGCATTGAACTCCATACACTAACCACAATCAAAACACATCAATGCAAAGAAGGCCAAGCTTCAAGTGATCGGCGGTCTGACCGCCCCACTCCACCGGTTCGACCGATTTCAGGCCGGTCGGACCGATTCCATAACGGCGGTAGGACCGCCCGAAAAGACTTAGCCAAAATTTCAGCGTGAAAATCCGAAACCTTCTGGAATTTTTAACTCAATAGAACTTTTGACTGGGAGCTCCAAAAATTATGCGACCACATCCAGGAGACTCCCCTCACTTACCTACACAACCTATTTTTGGATCAGCTCCAAAAACCACTTTTAAACAGACCGGTCGGACCGCCACCACGGTCGGATTTTTCCACTGGCGGTCCGATCCTTAACATCGCCAAATGATCGCCGTGGTCCGACAGATCAAGCAAACCTCGAAAATGTGAGATTTTGCAAACCAACAAAGCCATTGCCAATTGACTCATCATCATGAGATCGTGCACATATCCTCACGATATCCACAGATATTGATCTTCATGGCTCTCATAGCTGTTGGAATGAAAATCGTGTTGAATCTGATCTTTGCGAAAAAGAAATCGTGCTCCTATTCAACCCCCTCTAGTCGTCATTTCGGTCCAACAAGTGGTATCAGAGCCCGGTTAGTTTAATCTTGATCTTAACCAGTCACTGAACTTTGGCGATGGAGAAGTACTCCACAAAACCGCATGTCTTTGATGGGCTCGACTATGCCTATTGAAAGAATCGCATGCGTGTCTACCTTCAGAGCGAAGGACAGACCATATGGGAGGTTGTTCGAGCTCTGCTCGTTTTGTCCGAGGTTTCTACGCCGACTTCAATAGCCCTCTTGACTAACAACCACAAGGCAAAGTACCTCCTATATGCCGGACTTGGTAGACATGAGTATAACAGAATCTGTCACCTTGAGACTATGCACAAAATCTGGAACATCCTCGAAACCTACCAAGAGGGTTCGTCCCAGATCAAGCAGGTGCGTCAGACAGTCTTTAAGCGAGAGTATAACAAGTTCGAGATGCGTCCTGGAGAGAGCATCGATGATGTCTTTACTCCCTTCAACAAGGTGCTCAACTAGCTGAGAGCGGTTGATATCGAGTATTCTCAATCTGAGAATACCACCCACCTCTTAGCTGCAATCAACGCCAAGGAGTGGGAGATGAAGGTTACTGCCATTGAGGAGAACGTCAACATTTCGAGTCTTACTTTGGAGTTGCTTTATAGCAAACTCAAAACTCATGAGATTAAGAGAGTTGATCGTCCCAAGAAGGAAAACATGGCTTTGGTGGCAGATCCTCTCAAGAGAGCTTCTGATAGTTCTTTTGAATCTTCTTTTGGTTTTTCTCTTGCTTGTTTATCTTCAATCCATGTAGAAGAACTTGGGAGTATTCCTGAGGCTGAATTAGCCCTTCTAGCCAGAAAGTTCACAAGAGCCTATAACAATGTGAGAAACAGAAAGAGAGGCGGCCCTGTGACTTGCTATGAGTGTGGAGAGCTCAATCATATTCGGGCAAATTGCCCCAAGCTAAAAAGGAAGAGCAACCACATGGAGGTGAAGGCTGCTTGAAAGAAGTCTTATGGGAACAAGCCCAAGTATGATGCTGGTAAACTCATGAAGGCCGCTCACCATCCCCTTGCCGCTTTTGGAGAGCAATCCATGAGCGATGTGGACTCCGGGAGCGAAGAGGACAAGGACATGGAGATTCCCCAAGACAAGAAGAAAGGGAAGGCCATGGACTTCACCGGCATGTGCTTCATGGCCGACTCCGTCGACGCCGATGACATCGATGAGGTACCTCTATCTTATGAGATTCAATTTGATAGATGTGAAAGCATGTATGAGCAACTGATTAGTCAGGATGGCGCTTTAGAGTTTACCATGGCTAGGAATAAGGATTTAGGGTCACATATCGATAATATGAAATTAGAACTTGTGAACTCTAAGAGTCTTGATGTGGGCGAATGTACTTCCTGCCATACGCTACATTCTGAACTCGCTAATTTACAAACTGCTAATGATATCTCTTTGCATCAACTTGAAAATGTTAGAACTGAGCTAATTGAAGTTAAATCTACTACTTGTGAAAAATGATTAGAATCTAGCAATTTGGTTGCTTCTAGTAATGTTGATTCTAGCCTTTACTCTTTCTGCATTGAGCGTGAACATGAAGTAAAAGATATAGTAGATGTAGTTAGAGCAAAGTTTGCTAAGCTTAAGGATAGAATTGATTCTGCTACTTGTATTTCATGCGAAACCCTTAAGCTTGAAGTTACTTTATATAAGGAGAGATATGCTAGAGCCATTAAGGGTAAAACTTGTGAATCATGTTTTAATCTTGAAAAAGAAAATGTTATCTTAAGGATACCTTAGAAAACTTCTCTAAAGGTAAGAAATAATTAAACATGATTCTGGACAAGTGTAAAACTCCTTACAAGAAGCAAGGGTTAGGATACAACTCTGTCCAAAACAATTCAATCCCAAAAGTTACTTAACTCCTGAAAAATGGGTTAGTTGAATTCCAAACCCAACCTGCAAAAATAATTTTTAAATCTGCATGTTTTGCCCAACCATCTCTTAAGTCAAAGGGTGCTTCTCCTAGTGGTATCAAGTATCATTGCACCTATTGCAAGAAGGATGGGCACTTGGTTGAGTTCTATTGGCGTAGGTTAAAAAATGATAGGAAAAAGTTTGTTAGAAACCCATCTCATCAACCTAGAGCCGTCATGAGACATGGTCATTTTGAAAAGAATAAACCTGGTATAGGATTTGTTTCAAATGCTAGTCATCATCATGTTCCTAGACAGGATGCTTCTTATGTTCGTGTGACCATTGCTCATGATAGAATTTCAAATAGAGTCAAGGATAGTACTTCTGCTTTGCATACGAGTCACAGACATGTGTCTCAGTACTGGGTTCCCAAGTCTTGTTTAACTAACCCCAGTATTGAGACACATCATTCTTCTGTACCTTGATTTTCAGGATCGCCGTGAAATGGGGAAGAACACGTGGTTCGTCGACTCCGGGTGTTCACGCCACATGACCGGAGATCCAAAATGGTTCACCTCCTTCACGCGGGCGACGGGTGATGACTTCATCATCTTTGGAGATGATACACAAGGGTGGATTGAAGGTACGAGATCGATTAGGGTGAACGACAAATTCATCCTGAAGGATGTCGCTCTTGTGGACAAACTAAGGTACAATCTCCTTTCTGTCTCACAGCTTCTCGACGATGGCTATGAGACTAGATTTAAGAAAAATGCTTGTCGTGTGCTTGATTCTGCTGGTGAGCTTGTTTTTGGGATTTCTAGAGTTGGTAGAATCTTTGAAGTTGATTTTTCTGAATATCTTGCTGGAACTCTCAAATGTTTACTTGTATCTTCTTCTCATTTCTGGCTTTGGCACCGACGTTTGGGGCACATTGGTTTTGATCATCTAACGCGAGTTACCAACCTTGATCTCATGAGAGGTTTGCCCAAACTCAAAACTGTCAAGGATGTTGTATGTGCGCCTTCTAGGCATGGCAAGTAAGTTGCCGCCTCACACCCATCAGTGACTAAGGTCATGACTGACGGACCGAGATAGTTGCTTCATATGGATACTGTTGGTCCTGCTAGGGTTCGGTCAGTCGGTGGCAAATGGCTTTGTTGTGGGGATATCACAGACAGTTATTCTGGCAAGGTCCAAATAAATGGTATATTCTTGTCATAGTCGATGATTTTTCGAGATATACTTGGGTGTTCTTTCTTGCTTCGAAGGATTAAGTTTTTGATCATTATCATGACCTTGTTCTTCGTTTGGCTTCGAAAGTGACGATTGGTAGAAATTATGTTGGCAATATTGTGGAAACTTCAACTTGGAACCCGATGCCTTGAGATCGATGCGTGATGCGGTGATGCGTGTTGACTATATATGGTTGAGACGACCTATCGTCTCGAGCGTCCTCGCGCCTCCCGACCCGGCGCCCCTCCTCCCCGACCCGGCGCCTCCCGAGCCCGGCCGCCTCGTCTCGAGCGCGCCCCGACCCGGCGCCCCTCCTCCCGACCGGCGCCTCCCAGAGCCGGCGCCCCTCCTCCCAGACCCGGCGCCTCGACCCGCGCCCCTCCTCCCGACCGGCGCCTCCCCGAGCCCGGCCACCTCCGCCACCGCCACCTGCTCGGGTAAGCTCGATATTTTTTATAGTTCGCACAGGTTGAAAAAGTCGGCACATGATAAAAAAAACATTACGTATTCTCGCGGAGTTTGGAAAAGTCGGCACAGGTTGAAAAAGAAAATACTAGAAGATGTCTACAACTTAGATAACATCCATTTTATCATGTATTATCTAGACTCTCTGCAGAAAATCGAGACTTATGTTTAGTTTTTATATTTTTCCTATTTTCTGCCTGTTGCTCATCGCTTGTAAATTTTGTGGCTCAAAGTGCCTAATTGCAGATCAATATTTGGTTAAGACGACCATCCGTGGCCGTATGTGAAATATGGGCAATGGGATAAGCTGGATTAGGCTAAGCTAGTGCTCAGGTTCCCGTGTTAAAAATGATAAACCAGTGTCTTCCCACAAGGTAGTTAAGAAGAGTTTTTGGCAATGGCAACTTCGCCTTGGTTTATCGGTGGTTGGATGTGTCCAGTCATTCCATTGGACAGGGGAGCTGCCACTGCGAGTGTCTAGCGCCAGTGCTTATCTGGTCCAAGCAAGTGTTGACCACCTGACAGAGAACCGAGGTTATTATGTAATTTACCACCGGTACAGTATGTACAATAAGTATAACGTCACCTGTATATAATATTTACTATGTAAAACACAGGATGATATAGATGAGAGAAGAAGAGTATAAAGAATTGAGCCATCTATCGTACAATAGTCGACTGTAACACAAAAAATAAGTCACATTGTATATAAAGCAGCTGTCCATAAAGACGAATAAAAAGATAATTTATTGTAGTAGTTGTCTTTAGTGTTGTTTGTAGATGACACGAAGTGGTACTATAGACAATAATTGTTTATACTGTTGTACATATCTTTATATTATTCTTCCGAGGTACTACCTACTGGTTCAATTGGACACTTGCTATTTATTAATTAATCGTGCTTCCAATTTATGGTACAAATGGGGCAATTCATTATATGTCATTGAAACTTTCTAATTAGCAACAGCTAAGATACTAACGTGTACAATCCCATATATTAAATATAATATAGGCATTTATGATTTACCTGCCATAGTCTAAAATCATTTTCCCAGCTACACGGAAAATATATCAAGTAAGATAGGAAGATGCATATGCACATGCTACGCAGGCAACACGTATTTTGAGACTAAATGCAATTAAAAGATATTGTAGTTGACATACATACCTCTACTTATCATAAACCGAGGCGCGGGATTAACTTAGAAGGTTCTGACGCAGGATATGCTCATAAGCTTAGGTGAAAATGTTGAGATGTATTATATACTTGTAAGACTTAAGGCAGAATTTCAAGGACAGATAGCAAGTTTGCAGGATCAATTGAATCAAGTACTCCACCAACCGATGCAAGCCGCCTGTTATTGCGGGAACAAGTCCTCGACATCGGAGTAGTGTCGGCGTCCACGCATAATTTTGAACATGATGACGACCAATTACCGATAGACGCATCAAGGTAATGTACATCTATGGAATGCACCAAAGATAGACCTATAGGGCGCCTTAGCTAATTGCGTATCGTTTTGTAGGAGCCGACGGCTGCAAGCTCAAGCGAGGTTAGTTGGGTCTATTCCTATTGAGGTGGCGGGGATGGTGCATCCATAGAAGGAAGCAAGGCCACGGTGTCGGTGGCGCATGGTTACGCAAGGGTGGAGGTGGACATGGTACATCAACATTTCATGGCGTCCGCTGGACATTCGCCCGAACGAAGAGATCACAACACTAGGGATGCCGTGCACGTTTTATCCGATGGCCCAAGGCGGACATCGCCTGGACCAGCGAGTGCCGCAATCTCGGCAGGACCATTCCTCTCCAGCGGAACCCTCCATGACTCCACCTCATATTTGGCTCGAAGGCCACCTCGCCGGTTCCGTGGAGAAGGCGCGAAGGAACAACAAAAGCGTGCTACCGTATCGGTTCCCGAGTCGTCTCGCGAGGAAAGCCGGCGCCAATCGTTAAGGCCAAATCGACGAACATTAAGCCGCCTCCCAAGTCCCAGAAGCACGGGAAGTACTCCATCGGAAAACCGTTGTGCTCTAACGCACAATTAGCCACGCTGGATTTGCTTGTCAGGCTTTGCATGCCTGGTACTTGCGGAATACCGCAAAGAAGGGTGCGATCTTTGGAATCACCGTCGCATACAAGGATGAGCATTTCTTCAACGGGCAGGGCAACTTCGTGGTGGGGTTCAACGACTTATTCAACCTATTCAATCTCGAAGCCCTCGACGCCTCGCTTCTACGATGTTGGACACTGTAAGTGTGTACAATCAAGTTCTACATTCATGTAATACCGATAAATATCGCAACTCATTGCTTATGTATAGATACATGATGAAAAATGCCGGGAAGGCGAGAACAGTGGGTTTCCTCGACCCACACGTGGTATCTATGCAAACCATCCAGCGCATAGCGACCTTTGTCGAGAACTATATAACGACGTCATTGCTTCTTCGAATCGCAAGGACTACATCTTTGGTGCCCTACAACCCGAGGGTAAGTGCTTCACTATTTGCTATTCAAATTTCATTTGTACTTAGGTTTAATAGTTATAGCGACATACATGAGTAGGTACCCTTTGGATCCTTTTAGTCATTATACCCAAGAGGAACAACGTGATATATCTTGATTCCCTAGTCGAAGCGATCACGACTTGACGTGCAAGGAATACTCGACAAGTATGATCATTTCCTCCATACATAACTCTATTGTAGTCTTCCTTCATTTGAAATGCCGAGGATAACTTTTTCAATTATGTAGTTCGTTCATCTCCTATGTTAGCCAACAAGGAAGATCTGATGGATCCAACACCCAACTAACACACGGGGCGAAATTTTGATGCGCTATAACACAATAATCCTATATATATCATACTTCATAAAAATTTGTCTTCAATCGACTATACGTACATATGTAATTCTATTTTTGCGATCTGCTTGACAAAAAAATGATGAGCTATGTGCATTCTATGTTTGCCATCATATGCACAAATCATTAGTGCTAAGATGAAGAATCGGAGGTTTGTCAATCTCGAAATAATTTTTTGTAATTGTAAATTCAAATATATATCCTTACCATTTTTCTTGACCTAGCGGCGGGGTTTGATAATAGATTTATATGGACTCGTTCTTGCAAGAGCTCGTGGAAGTTCGAGGCAGCTATGCACCTTTATCATGACAGAAATAGTTAACAAAGGAGAGTTTCACTCCATCGCCACGACCAGATTCACGCAAACAATTGATTTAATTGTAATCCAATTGTACAACTATAGCAAAATACTTCAACAAATTCGATCTTTATTAATTTATTTTGAGTAATGGTCAATTTGAGTTGTCAACAATTGATTCTCTGCGATGTATCTGTTTTTGTACATGCTTGTTTTCAGAGGGCATGGCTAGCAATTCCTGAGGCTGGCCAAAAAACAACAAACAATGTAGCTAGGGTCGCTCAGTACCACAGACGGTTTTATGTTGAAACCGTCTGCAGAAACTAATACCACGCAGCGGTTTCAACATAAAACCGTGCGTGGTAATAACCTTCGCGACGATTTTAAAATGTAAATGCGTGATATAGACATATCACGAGCGGTTTACTTTAAAACCGTGCGTGATAACAACTTATCCGCAGCGGTTTTTAGAGTAAACCGTGCGCGATAAGTAATTATCACTGACGGTTTTAACGTAAACCGTCGTGATAAGTTGTTATCACAGAGCGGTTTACGTTAAAAACCGTGCGTGATAAGTGTTATCATGAGCGGTTTTGAACCGCCTGCGTAATCGCTACTGTTATCACGAGCGTATACAGTAGTAGTGAATGGCACGGAGTTCAAGAATACCTCATTTGCCTCTTTCTGTGCTGAGCATAGTGTTGAGCATCAGTTCTCCTCTCCACACGTCCCCCAACAAAATGGCGTGGTAGAAAGGAAGAACAGGACCTTAGTTGAGATGGCTAGGGCGATGCTAGACGGGTATAGCACACCGAGGAGGTTCTGGGCCGAAGCTATTGCTATAGCTTGCCATATTGCAAATCGTGTCTTTTTTATACCTTCTTTGGGCAAGACTACATATGGGCTTCATTTACGTAGAAAACCATATGTTTCTCATTTTTGAGTTTTTGGAGCCAAGTGTTTCATTCTAAAGACAAGAAACCTAGATAAATTTGAATCAAGAACTTGTGATGGTTTATTTCTGGGTTATCCTGCACATTCGAGGGGCTTTCGGGTTGTTAATGTTGAAACTAACATTGTTCAGGAGACATGCAATGTCACTTTTGATGAGACTAGCTCTGGAGTTATATCCGATGTTTCAGGTGATTCACAGCTGATTGAGAGCATTTTTGTGGAGGAAGATGAGGATGAACCTGATACTTGTCTTCCACCTGCTGCTGAGGTTCCTATTCCAGCGCAAGAATCTGCTGCGACTACTTCACCTTCATTTGAGGCTCCTGCTGTATCTTCTTCATCAGCACTACCTACGGATGTCGAAGAAACGCTATCACCCCTGGGCGCTCCACTTCACATCCAGAAGAGTCATCCTCGGATCAGATGATCGGTCAGCTTCATGAGCAAGTCACTCGCTCCTGGTATCATGATCAGAGTCCCTACTCCCATTCTGCTTTTGTTGCCTCTTTTGAACCCCGTGATATATAACATGCTTTATCTGACTCTAGCTGGGTCAATGCCATGCATGAGGAGTTAGAGAATTTTGAGAGGAACAAAGTCTGGAACCTAGTAGAACTTACAACCTCCTAGTGGTCATAATGTGATAGGAACCCGCTGGGTGTTCAAAAATAAACAAAGTGAGGATAGTTATGTGGTTAAAAACAAGGCTAGATTGGTAGCTTAGGGTTTTAGCCAAGTTGAGGGTTTATATTTTGATGAAATATTTGCTCCTATTGCTATATTAGAAGTCATTCGCATTCTGCTTGCTTTTGCTGCATCTAAGGGTTTTAGGCTCAATCAGAAGGATGTGAAGAGTGCTTTTCTGAATGGTTACATAGAGGAGGAAGTGTATGTTAGGCAACCTCCAGGCTTTGAGAATCCCAAGTATCCACATTATATTTTCAAGCTATCCAAAGCCTTATATGGTCTTAAGCAAGCCCCTAGAGCCTGGTATGATAGACTTAAGATCTTTCTTTTAAGAATAATTTTGAGATGGGTAAAGTGGTTAAGACTCTATTCATTCTTAGGCATGGCAATGACTTCCTGCTTGTTCAGATTTATGTAGATGATATTATCTTTGGTGGTTCTTCTCATGCTCTTGTTTCCAGTTTTTCTGAGACCATGTCTAGGGAATTTGAGATGAGTATGATGGGAGAGCTAAACTACTTTCTGGGGCTTCAAATCAAGCAGTGCAAGGAAGGGATCTTCATCCATCAGACGAAGTTCACTAAAGATTTGCTCAAACGCTTCGATATGGGTGACTGCAAGTCGATCGCCACTCCCATGGGGACTTCGACTGTTTTGGATCCAGATGAGGAAGGAGAAGCCGTGGATCAACGCAAGTACCGCATCATGATCGGCTCCCTCCTGTACCTGACGGCCTCAAGACCGGACGTCCAGTTCACGGTCTGCCTCTGCCCGAGGTTTCAGGCATCTTTGAGGACTTCACATCTCCAAGATGTCAAGCACATCTTTAGGTACCTTCACTCTACCCTCCAGTATGGCATTTGGTATTCCTGCTCTTCTTCTTTGTCCATTCGGGGGTTTTCTTATTCTGATTTTGCCGGTTGTCAGTTAGATAGGAAGAGTACCTCAGGCACTTGTCACCTCTTAGGTATTTCTCTTGTCTCTTGGTCTTCTAGGAAGCAGTTTTCTGTTGCATAATCCACTGCTGAAGCTGAGTATGTAGCTGCTGCTAGTTGCTGTAGTCAGATTTTGTTTATGGTATCCACTATTAAGGACTATGGGTTATATTTTGCTATTGTTCCTCTTCTCTGTGATAACACTTCTGCCATTAATATTGCTAAGAACCCTCTGCAACACTCTAGGACCAAGCACATAGACATTCGCTATCACTTCCTTAGAGACCATGTAGAGAAGGGTGATATTGTGCTACATTTTGTGGAGTTCGAGGCTCAGTTAGCTGATATCCTCACCAAGCCTTTAAACCCAACAAGATTTGCCACCATGAGAAATGAGTTAGGGGTAATTTACCACTATGGGTTGGTTTGAGGGGGAGTTGGTTCTTTTCTGAACTTTTCTTGTTCTTCTGATCCTTCCTTGTTCTTTTCTGAACTTGTTGATCTTTTTGAACTTTTTAGGCTTTTAGATTTTTCTTGCATCTCATTGTATTATATTGCATTCATATGAAAATTACAAAAAAGATGCATTGTAATATAAGCTTTACTTTTTATCTTTCAAATTTGATGTCCTCTTGAGCTTTAGTATTTCAATTTTTGCTCAATATCATGTCTAGGTCTTTGATATGCTAGAATTATCATGCTTTCACATGTGTAGCTAAGTCTTTACTGAATGGGCTAGAACTTTAAGACAAATTGAACTAAAAATTGTAATTTGTGGATCTTTTAGCTAAGTTGCACAATTAGTGATTCTTTTGTGACATTGGCCCTGTCAAAATTGCTTTGTTAGATCATGAATCTAGGATTGAACATTTCTTGAGCTTTTTGTTCCCTTGCGAATCTAAAACTGCTCTTGTGCAAATTGAAAAATCAAATTTCAAAATCTGTGCCAAACTATTCTCACGAGACTGCTTGTCAAAGATATAAACTTGGAGATAGTTTGATGATCGAGACGATCTCATAGGGATTGCTTGTGAAAATTGACATGAACCTCAAGATTTGTCGCCCTGGTTGAAGCTTAGGAAGAGATTGTGGATGGATCCTAGTCCAGATTTTCTTCACTAAGATAGACTGTTAAATTGCCTTAGTTGAAGCTTAGAAAGAGTTTGTGGATGACTCCTAGTCCAGGATCTTCTTCACTAAGATAGACCTTTAATCAACATCAATATTCATTGTAAATGAAAAATTGTTGTAAAAATGGGTGTCTGAAGCTATGTGAGCAAAATGATTCAATTCCAGACTTTTTGTCTCTAGGATGGTCATTGTTAGCTTCTTGATCTCACATTGATATTCTGACATGGCCATTATCACTTTATCATCTCTGTTGAGGAACTTGCTAGTTATGACGCATTGCTTAAACTGTTACAATTCATCGCTTTTATTTTGAGCCTTTTAGCTTAGCTTTGATATATATGTATTGACATGATCTTGCTAGCGCTTTCAGGCTTGATATGTATTGTGTAATTATAGAAATGCTAGCTTGTTCTTTTGGGTAATCTTTAAAGCTTCTTGTATTAAAATATGCAAAATTCAATAAAAAATGAAGCTACTTCATTGCATTTCATGCATGCTCTTTCTTATGCTTCTTCCTCATTTCTGCATTAATTATCTCTGGATGAGAGGAAGGCGTGATTCCTTGATGACTCCATTGTCAAAGGGGGAGAAGTAGCAAAAATGTTGAAAGGGGGAGCAATTTGGAGAATTTGGAGAAACTGAAATTTTCTGTAAAAATAATGATCAAAGTGAGGGGGAGTGCCATTTCTGAATTTGAATTGCAATTATTGGAACCTCACAATGATCAAAGGTCAATTTGAATAATTGTTCTTTAATTTGGACCTTTAGTGAGATTTTTTACTGTTCTTTGGAAATTGAAGATTTCTCACTTTCTTTTGACTTATCTCGCTTGCCTATACTAATCTGAAGCCAACTTGGTCATTTTCATTGCTTTCTCTTGCTCTTGGACCAAGTTGTGCCTTTTTGCGAAAACGTCAAGTATTTTACTTTTCAAATCTTAATACTTACATTTTTGGAAAATTGCCAATGTGTGCATCAAGGGGGAGATTATGGATATCATGGGGATATGCTCATGATCTTAGGATGATGTTACAATTGGCAATGGCGTTAAAGGTTTGTCGATTAACGCGTTTTCGGCAAGTTTCAGTTATGTTAGGCCTTTGGCGGTCTGACCGGCTAAGGAGGCGCTCAGACCGGCCAGAGGGCGGTCCGACTGGCCACCCCTGGCGGTCGGACCAGCCAATATAAAAAGTGGATTTTGGAGCTGGGCCAAAAAATAGAGAGTGTAGGCAAGAGAGGGGATTATATTGCACTTGGTCTCATAATTTTCGGAGTCTCCAGTCAAAAGTTCTATTCGTTTGAAATTTCTAGAGAGCTTTCGGTTTTAAGTGGTAAAATTTGGCTAAATCCCTGCTGGGCGGTCTGACCGGCCAGAGGTGGTCAGACCGGCCATTGAATGGTGGTCTGACCGGTTTTCACTTGTATCATCGGCCCTAGTGGTGGCGATGTTTGTTTATTGAGTCAAGTTCATGAGTTTCGGTGCATATATGTTGCATAATGCAAGTTTTGACTAACGTGGGTCAAGTTACGAAGAACTTGTTCCCGTAATAAATTTCTTTGTCTATTTTCGTGAAGGTTGCTTGGAGGTCAACGACGGTCAACGGTGAGGATGATCGGGACTAGGCTTGGAGAGCTGAGGTTCAGAACGATCGACGATGCCGGATGAAGTTATTGGATTCGAGCGTGGCGCAAAATGGACAAGTATGATCGAATGGAAAGTTCGGTGCGACGGGTTGCATCAAGCGGCGCGGGGGTCGGTGCAAGTGTTATGGTGGTTTCAGTGGGAGCGGGATGAGAGAGACTTACCGACATGATGGGAGCCATTGATCAACCTACACGTGGCGAAGCATGGAATTGCTTCATGAAGATTTGACTCGGTCTTCGCAGAAGAATCGAGAAGGGGTATTTTGGTAATATCACTAAAATACAGCCTTATTTGCTTTTGGCTAAACCACGGCGCAAGACGACGCAAGGAGAAGTGGTTTAGGTCAAGAGAAGATGAAGACAACGCTTTAAAATACGCGCGTGAGTTAAACCCGTTTGTGTGTGAGCTTAATGGGTGTCCAATAGGAACTCTTCTAGAAGGTTAGCCTCCACTATAAATATGGAAGGGTGTTGTGCACCTTCCCTAGTCGTTTTGCTTATTTGGAAACCCTAGTTTTGTTTTTGAGATTAGTGAGTGGAGAGGTTAGGATTTTTGAAGAGGAGATTAATTGTGTGCTCATGTATTGAGTTTTGTCCTCCATGTTGGAGTGGCTGTAAAGCAGCAACAATCACAAATCAATCTATGTAAGTTTTCTTGAGATGAGTCTCTTTTCGTTCTTGCTCTTTATTTTGCGATTTTGGGGCCATCCTTGATTCTCAATTTTTCCTTTCGTTTATGCCCCTGATCTTGCTTGCTGTGTCATGTGGGATATTATCTAGGATCATCTCTAACCCAAGAGCAAGGTTTTGATCTAGTTTTTGTTTTGACTCGGTTTTGAACCATCCTTCACTCAAACGAAAAAAGATCAAAACTTTGGCAAGGATCTTCACGATCTTTGATTGGAATAGGTTCCTGATATCCTAGAGAATGAGTGTTTCAAGTTTCATCGAGTTTGGAGTTGTAGATCAAAAGTTATATCTATTTGCAACTTCGTTTTTTTGGCTGATTTCACTCTTCATCAGGCTAGAGGTCAGACCACCCAAGCTGACCGGTCCGACCACCATTGACATAGAGGTCAGACCGCCCAACACTTAGGATTTTAGACTTTGTTGATTTTGGTTGTTTTGCTCTTGGGTTTGGATTGGATTCAATACAAAACTTCTGCTGTACTTATATATTGATCTTCATAGCTCTCATAGCTATTGGAGAGACAATCGTGTTGAATCCGATCTTTACGAAAAAGAGATTGTGCTCTTATTCACCCCCTCCCCTCTAGTCACCATTTCGGTCCAACACTTGTTTGTTTGAAGGGCCGCAAACTCAGCGTCCATGGCAGCCTTGCAGTGAGGATCCTGCATAGCAGCAAGATATGAGGCCGGCTCAACAATATTGGCTGAGTATTTAGAATAAGCAGGATAAGCCACGGTTCCATCTGTGCGCTGCTTGGGTCGATGAATATCATCACGCAGCCATTTACGCTTCTCATGCTGTCGCGGTGGATCTACTGGTACCTGTTCGGTAGTTGTAGGGGGTATAATTAGAGAAAGCTGGTTGCACCTCTGATGTTATTTGATCAAAGCTACTAGAAACACTATTGTCATTAGAAGAATGTGGAGGAGGTATCGACAAGATGGATGAAGCTAGTACAGGAAGGAAGGCGTGTGTAGATAAGGAAGGCCTGTTATCAGTAGAGGCAATTGCGGATTGCCGAGAAAAGGAAAAATTCCTTCATCAAAGACAACATCTCTTAAAATATACACTCACCCAGACATGATATCAAGGCATTTGTACCCTTTATGACTAGAGCTATACCCTAAGAATACACTCTTTGGAACGAAAAGAAAGCTTATTATTGTTATATGGACTGTTGTGGCCAGCATGCACAACCAAAAATTGTAAGCATAGAGTAGTTTGGTTTGGATTTGAACAATCTTTCTAAAGGAGTAGCATTGTCTATAACTCGAGTGGGCATATGGTTTATAATATATGTGGAAGCTAAAAAGGCTTCATCCCAAAATTTGATTGGCGTGGATGATTGTGCTAGAAGAGCAAGACCAGTCTGAACAATATGCCTATGTTTTCATTCGGCCGACTCATTTTGTTTATGAGTGTGCGGACAAGAAACCCTATGTTCTATACCAATGGTATGAAAAAAATCTATTGAGCTTCTGATATTCTCCTCCCTAATCAGATTGCATGCACTTAATCTTCTTGTCAAGAATTCATTCAACATGTTTTTGGAATTGTAAGAACACATTCTCAACATTAGATTTGGCACATAGCAAATAAATCCATGTGAATTTACTAAAATCATCGATAAAATTGACGTATTACTTGTATCCTCCTACATATTGAGCTGTAGGACCCCAGACGTAAGAAAATATAAGTTCTAAAGGAGAAGTGAATACATGAACAGATGAAGAGTTAGGGAGCTGATGACTCTTAGCTTGTTGACATGTACACGCTGGTATGTGTGGAGTACTAACAAAAGGCAATTTATTGAGATGTAAAATAGAATGAACTATCTGGGATGAAGGATGACCAAGGCGAGCATGCCATTGCTCTTTATTGATCTCTGGACTGAGTGTGACGGCTTAGATGACCTAATGGTGGTAGACTTGATAGGATAGAGGCCAAGTTCACATCTCCGTGGAGTTGGCTTTTCTTCGATACCTAGTCCTTCACAACAAAGTAATCAAGATGAAGTTCAACAAAGACATCATTATCTTTAGTAAGCCGATGCACACATATGAGATTCTTTGAAATATGAGGCATATGAAGAACATCTTTAAGAGCTAGAGAATTGGCAATAGTATTAATAGAGCAATGGCTAACATGAGACATTTGCAAACCTGCTCCATTGCCGACTGAATTTGATCTCCACCATGGTACTTCTCTCATACTGTGTGACAATCAAGATCACTTGTAATATGGTATGTCGTGTCAGTATCCATATACCAATTGGGATCGACTTGGTATGAAGATGTCATTGCTGCCACTTGAGCAAAGTGCCCGTCATCGACTCGATACGAGTGATCAAAGTGATGATAGAACTTATTAGCGGTGTGATTATTCTTTCCACAAATTTGACATGTGGGGCGTGCACTGCGGCCACCTTGATTGGAGTTCTTGCTGAAGCCACCCAGGTTTTGATTGTTGTTGCTGTAGCCACCTCAGTTTTGATAGCCACGGCCACTCCCTCTTCCTCCTTGATAACATGGATGCAACTCCGGGACCTCTGTGTACTCTAAACTAGTCTCGGATCAGTAGCTAGCTCACACAGTTGCAACATGGATGTTAGCATATCCAAACAACAAAGTTGCTAAAGAAGCAAATAAAGTAATATTACTTAGTAGCAAAAGTACCTTATAGTCAAGTCTTACAGAGGTTGCCACACAGGGCTTATTAACAAAAAGATAAACTTGTAGCAGAAACCAAAATATCTCGTGGTAGCCATCCGACATGCCCCAAGCAATCGAGTGGAGGACGCGACCTAGTTCGCAAAGTCTTTCAAGTAATCTTCCATGTAGAACTCGGTGCTCCCTGGTTCTTCTTTGACAACTGATTAACAAATGGTGTATATTAGTGAGTACATAAAGTACTCAGGAAGTTGTAGGAAAATATATACAAGTAGTATTTATGCAAGGCTTGAACATAGGTAGCTTTACGGCTATTTTGCAGAAAGCAGTATAGACAGTGAATATAGTAAGTAGATTGAAAAGTACAGTTTTAACAATTAATACATAAGTAAACAAGTTCTTTGAAACCACTAGTGAATGCCCCATTCACTTCCCAACCATTCCAACCAACCCTAACCAATCCAACATTTTTAATAAGATCTACCCCTCGTGTGAAATCACCATGCATTGTCCATAACCGGGGACACAACTATTCGAATAGTTTTACACTCTGCAGAGGTTGTACAGCTTGACTCACAACAGATAATCACCTTGATAAAAACACATGTTTCCTTAGATATGTGAATCAAGAAGAGACTATCACAAGGCTTTTACAAAGCTCCAATTTGACTCGGTTCTACTCGCTAAGGCTTCGCCATTCATCAACCCTTAACATAACCGAACCAAAACATTGCTAATTAGTTAGCCAGGTCCACCCTATCATGTACATATGGTTGTACGGTATGGCCTAGATCAATGGCACACAAAGTTAAGTCCTTAGTGACTACTCAGGCGAGACAACTACATCCTGGAATTCTCCTCCTTTACTACACGATCATTCACCTTAGTATGAAATCATTTTCGGTTCAACCCGACCAAATGGCAACCCTTGCCATGATACAACAAATTTTAACAAAAGTGGCTGCACCACTATTCCATATATCATTAAGCCAAGATTAACCAATTATGAATATGTGATCATGAATCCCAATGTACAACTAAAGCATAGCTAAGCATAATGACACCTATGTTGGTAATTAAATATACCCAACTAAGATTAACCCAACCTGTGGTGTTCAAGGGTATATATCATTCTCAATTATTCAAGGAGGAATAATGACAATTAGGCATTTAACTACTCCCAAAAGCATTTGTTATAAACCTAGCAATGCTTGTTGATATAAAATAATATAACTTTATAAAATGGGTTCGACATGATTAACGGTCTACGACATGCTTTCTTTGAAGTTTTAGTTGCTTCGGTTGTCACGTCCAAGAGCTCTTCGGAAACGCCAGAATCTATACGTGTGAAAAGAGCCAAATAAATAAAACTATTCCAAATAAAATCTAAAAACTACCAAACTAGTAAAAAAGAAAGGACTGAATTTATATGAATTTAAAATTTTGAATCACTCGAATCAGAGCTCGGACGAAGGAGAACGTGCTCTTTAAAGTTTGAAAACACATGGTCGGAAGGAGGTTCGATTGGTCGGAAGGTTTCGACTACCTGGTCGAAGGAGGCTTCGAACACCTGGTCAGAAGGAGGTTTCGACCAACTGGTTGGATATAGGTTTTGACCACCCGATCGAAAGGAGGCTTTGACCACCCGGTCGGGAGGAGGTTTCGAGTACAGCCTGAAGTGGCAGCGCAGCGAAGTTTGGCGGCGGGGCTCTTCGGACCCGGTGGCTCGCCGCGCTTACGCGCCACGGCGAGCGGCGGTGAAGGTTGCAACGGGATAGGTGAGAGAGTCAAACCCAAGGCGCACGGTTTCAGCGGCGAGGCTCAACGGAGTGGCCAGTGGCGAGAGGAAGAGCGGTGGCGATATCTGGCTTGCGGCGGCACTAGAGCTCCAGTGACGCTTTGGCGGCGAGGAGGTGCTCATGGGGTCGAACGTGCCCTTGAGAAGCCAATGAAGGCGACCACGACGGCAGAGGGGCTTCAACGGTGGCGCTAGAGGCGGAGGCGCGAGCTTCGGTCGACGGCAGGAAGCTCAAAACACGGTGAAACGTGGGCGAGAGAGAGAGTGGGAGATGGGGGAAAAGTGAGAGTGGAACGAGTAGGTCCTAGTGCTCTATTTATAGAGGAAGGAGGAGTAGCGGAGAAGTTTCACAGCATTGGCGGAGCTTCAGATGGCACGAGACAAAGGCAATGTGGACGAGACGGGAGCAGGTGGGGAGGAGAAAGAACAGAGGGGGTGAGTGCGGCGAAAGACGGACAATTAAATGCGCACGCTACTGAGGAGAATGGGGCAGGATTCACGCCAGAGGAGACGACTTTCGTCACAGCGATGATGCGAGCAAGCGCTGGCGGCATGGCTGAGAGGAAGGAGACGGTGACCAGGTGTAACATCCCAATTTTCAGAGCTTTAAAAATCTTTTAAATAATGGTAGTAAGAAAATTCACCATTTGGATTTATTTGAATATTAATTTAAAAAGCTTAATATGGACTTTAAGGACAAACCGATTTAATGTGCTTAATCCCAACATTAACAATTACCAAAATTATTTTATTTAGATTCTATATGCTTGGTTATATTTTATAGAATTTTCTAGAATTTTTCCAAGATCATTTGCTATTTTCCATTGCTTATTTGAATTTCTGCTATTTTCTAAAAAGGAAAAACTAAATTAAATTTCCAAACAGTCGTTGGGCCGAATCTCTCCGGCCCAACACTGCTCATCTGGCCCATCTCTCCGTAGCCGTCCGATCGGGATCTGGACGGCGATCTCGCCCGCACGCGCGTGCCGCCTCGCCCTTCCCGTCTCACTGCCGGGTGGACCCCACCGCCTTCGTCCTCGCCGCCTTCTTCTCATGGACGACGCCGCAAGAACCGCCATTGGCGGTCAACGCCGAGCCGGCGCGGCGCCCAACCTCCCGTTCCTCGCGTGTGCGCGCACGACTCGCGCCCACCGCCGCCACGAACCCCACCCCTTCTTCCTTCTTCTCCGCGGGTATGCGCACGAAGCCGCAACCGCCGCCCACGACCTCCACGCCGCCACGCCGCTTCGGACCTCCCCGGGGCCTATAAGGGCCTATAAAGGACAGCCCCGGGCGCCCCTCGCGTCACCCATTCCGAAGCCGCCACCCACTCCCTCTCTCTCGCTCTGTGCTCGCGGAATCGCGAATTCCCGCCGACACCGAGGGCTTGAGCTCGATTGCGCCGCCTCCGTCGCTCTGCGTTGTCGTAGCCGCCGTTGGATTCGCCGTAACGCCGCGGGTGGTGCTCACCTCGCCTTCGCCGGAGGAGCCCTCTAACGCCGTCGCCGTCGAGCCCGTACCACCTCCTCCGCCAAAGCCTCGCCGCCGGCCGCCTCGCTCGTCCTGGAGCACCAGTGAGCACACCCTCGAGACCCCCGTGTTCCCCTCTACCTCCCTGTACCACTCATCGCCGTTAACTCGCTGTCGTTCGCGGGACTCGGGTCGATCGCGCCGCCTCGCCGCAGATCCATGTCACTCGCCACCGGCGCGCGTGCGCACGTGTCATCCACGGTGGCGCGCGTCGCCACGCAGCAGCGAGTGCGCCACCTCACCCCATCCTCGGTCGGTGGCTCGGTGGACTTAGTCCACGCGTGAGTTGGTCACTGACATGTGGGTCCCACATGTCAGTTAATTCTTTAATTCTTTTAATTCCCGGAAAATCCTTCGCTGACGTCATGCTTGCGCAATAATCCGATTTTTCTATTGAGAAATAATTCGGAATTCCAGTAAATCCTATTTTTAGGGTTTTTCTTTTGATTCAAACTTTGAAACCTCATAACTTTTGCATCCTAACTCCAAATCCATCCATTCAAATTTCTAAATTTGTATAAAATCAAGATCTATCTATTGGAGATTTTTAATTATTTTTATCAGAGTTATTTACTGCTGTTATTTATTTTTCTTGTTGTTGCTTCGTTCTGAGTAGACTTGACGATACTACGGAAGGTTTGAGGAAGAAGGAGCTTTTCAAGACCAAGACCAGCACTTGAACCTATTCCAAGGCAAGCTATACCCTTGACCATCTTGAATCAGTTTGCTAAAAGTATTTTAATTCAAATTATCGCATCTTAATTCAAGTATTTATTTAAATGTTTTGGGTGTAGTAGTTAATTCCATATTGTTATGCCTTCCTTGTAAAATTGTTATGCCTTGATCCTTTGTCACCCTAGTTGATATTTAGTTGGTAAATATTGTAGCACCAACATGGGTTGGTTAGTTGCGTATTAGATTGCTTAGCCATGCCACGAATCACTTGTCATGTATACTGCTGTTATAAATTGACTAAGTGAATATGAAACTGTGTGAACAAACTGTGTGTACTATGTGTCTTTGTGGCATATGTTGCACTTAAATCAACCAGGGTGGTAAAAGGATTTGGACTGAGGAAAGGGGTGGATACTGTGTGAAAGGGTGGACTGTGTGAATAATATTAATCTGTGTGTCTATGTGGTTTGGTTAGCTGGAAGTCTTGCCTTGGTCAATTAAGGACCTCACCATGTGCGTCATTGAACTGAGCTTCCTGTACGACCACATGCCTGTTTAAGATGGGCCTAGCATAGTAAGATAAGGTATCTGAATTGCTTTGTTATGCTTAGTGTTAGCTACACTAAGTGTATCTTGTGGGTAAAGTGTACAAACCTCTGCAGAGTGTAACGTAATCTATTCGAATAGCCGCGTCCGCGGTCATGGACAATGCTCGGGGATTTCACACTAGGGGTAGATGTTTCCATAAAACTGTGTGGGAAGGGAGCTATGTGATTAAATCATCTAGCTATGTGAATAACCTGTTAGGCTGTGTGTGTCTTTGTGAAATAACTTGTTAAGCTTATTATTGTCTATTGGTTTTACCTGTTTTCAATCTATTAATTGTATTAAATTGCAAAGGTTGCATTTATGCAAAAGAGCCACAAAATACCTTCCCTTGTAAAAAGCCAGCATATATACATTTTGCATCTCTGTGGTGTGGCTTATAGTACGGTGTGTACTCACGCTTGTTTTGACGAATCAAGCAGAGGAGGAGTCTTCACCAGCATTTGAGGACGAGTACATTGAAGGTGCCTAATCATGAGGTCTTGATCCCAGTCGGTTGCCTGTGGTGAATCGATGGGGTGCCACTACCTTTTTCGTTTCCGCTGTCGTTTATTTCTCTGTTAGCCCTGTGTGGCTCAGTAATTGTAACTCGACCTTAAGGTCAAAACCATTATTTATTAATCAAAGTTATTCGTTTATGTTACTATTCGCTTGTATGGATCGATTTCCATCTTTGTCAAGACTGTGTGCACTAGCGTGATCCTCGGCTAGTGCATTAAACCTGAAGGGTCTGAATCGTAATTTTGGGTCCCGACAAAAGTGGTATCAGAGCCAGGTTGACTGTAGGTCTAGACCTTAGTTAGATTGGCCGTTCGAGTGTTCAAATTATTTTCAAAAAGAAAATTAACTTGCAAGACTAAATGAATTGCTTAACTCATCTATTGCTATAATTTCTTTACTCTCCCCGCTGTTTTAACGTGGTTCTTACCTCCTGTCTGCCTTGACAGATGCCTTACCTTCGCACCTTCGGAGATAGCAACGGAGGACTTGCCGCAGAGCCGTGGAAGCGCATTGCGAACACTTGAGGCTTCGAACGCCTGATGTACCGTGGCGGTGAGTACATGGTCAACGGACGGATCGTGGTATAGTCTGCGCACCGACACCCACGCCAGAGGAACACTAGAGGCAGCCACCTTTGTACATCTCGGTCAGAGGATTACCTTCACGCAAGGAATCCGAGTCGCCACGACCGCCATGCTCCGAGTCTGCCACATTTACGCCAAGAGCCGCCACACACCGTCTTCCGCTATCATCCCAGAGCTGCTTCAGGGGAGATGTCTGCGCGCTTCCCGTCTACAAACGGGGAAGGCCATGCCACGAAGAGTGCATCCGCACGGTTCACGGTGCCAGAGGAGTCGCTGGAGATGGCCGCCACCGAGCTGAGGTGCGCCTATCAGGCCTGGGAGGAGGCCGAGAGACCATGTGAGTAGGGTCCCCTTTCGAGTGATGAGTATTTGACGTGCTGTTGAATAGTTTGTGATTGGATTCATCGCGTTTGCGCTGCTGCTGGTTTGTTTCTGTACTGTGCGGTACTTCCGGTTTTGGAATGCGAAAGTTCCGATAATCGGAACTTCCGCCCTGGTAAAGCGGAACTTCTGATTATCCTGACGATTGTGTTCTGGTGTGTTGATAATCGGAACTTCCGCACCTGGGATCGCGGAACTTCCGATAATACTGACAAGAGTATTCTGCTGTGACGACAATCGGATCTTCCAACCTGGGAGTGCGGACGGTCCGATAATCGGAACTTCCGCCATGATAAGTGCGGAACTTTCGATTGTGCACAGAACTGTGCAAAAAGGCATAGTTTTGATTTTGGGTTGTGAATTGATTTGAGTTAAATGCAAATGATGATTCTATTATCTTGAGCAATGCTATGTGATGTGTTTCTTGTCTGTGCTGGTTGCAGGGCATCGAGGTGGAGTCGTGGCGAGACACGTGGAGACCGGACGAGACGCAGGCGGCGTTGAGGTCAGAACGGTAAAAGTGTGTCGAAGATGGCGTGCAGTCGAGGCAGTTGCGAGTCGTGAACAACAAGGAATACGGGAGCTTCCAGAAGTTGTGCGAGGGGCGAAAGGGAAATTTCGCAAAGCGGCACAAGTGGAAGCGGGCTCCGTTAGGGTTTAGCCGGCATAACGGGTTGGAGACCCGTTAGCCAAGGGCTATAAATAGAGGTGAACCCCTGGGTGTTTGGTTGGACTTTTGGTGAGAGAAAATTAGGGTTCGCTTTAGCTAAAGAACCTTTGGAGAGGTTGTTTTGCTTTTTGGAGAGGTTGTTGAGTTGGAGAGGATGAACTAAAATTCATGTAATCTTTCCTCTGTGTTTTGCCTCTGTAATCTTTTGATTTCTATCAATGAAATTCTGAGGTTTTGGTTCCTTGGTTATGCCTCTTTTATTCTCTCTGTTCATGTTGAATATCTAGGGTTTTGGTGAAACTTTTGATTCCTCTTATGAGATGGTATGAAACTTGATATCTAGAGTCTTATTGATATTGCTAATATATCCTCAAAGTTTCATGAGCCAAGAATCTAATAATCTTGCGAATCGTAGTTTTTGGTCTCTCTTGTCAAATATTCAAGAAATCCGTTTTTGCTTTGATTAATAGATCTTTGTCTGCGATTCCTTCTCAAAGAGGTCAAGATGTTGTTTAGGATGATGTCCTGTAAGACTTGACCCGAGAAGAGCATTAATGAGTTAGTACTTTGGATTTTAGGCAAAACCCCGAGCGTACTATTCTTCGGTCAGGACAATCGGAACTTTTGATTTGTATAAGGCGGAACTACCGCGGGCGGAACTTCCGCACTGGAAGAACGGAACTACCGCAAGGTAGAATCGGAGCTTCCGATATCTGACAGAACAACCCATTTTGTTTAACTTTTTGGATTTGATTCACATCACACATTTTGTTTAACAGTAAGTTTTTGAACTGCTGTGTGGACACTTGAGAGGGGAGAATCTTATTTTTTAAGGCACCATTCACCCCCCCCCCTCTGTTGCCATTTCGGTCCTTCAATTGG
Source organism: Hsuehochloa calcarea (assembly GCA_036346395.1). Lineage (NCBI taxonomy): Eukaryota > Viridiplantae > Streptophyta > Magnoliopsida > Poales > Poaceae > Hsuehochloa > Hsuehochloa calcarea. Next base: position 56,012,684 of record CM070609.1, on the reverse strand, counting down.
TATCAGAGCCGGTTAGCACTTTTCGATAGATCTTTAACCGGTCTGTGAGCCATGGCAATGGACAAGTATTCCACCAAGCCTCCCGTCTTTGATGGCCTGGATTACCCCTTCTGGAAGAGTCGAATGGAAACTTACATCCAGGCTCAGGGGTATGCCATCTAGCGGAAGGTGAAGGTCAGATTCGCTGTTCCTGCCGATGAAAACATCAATATGGGAAACATGCCCGATGTTGAGGTCAATGCAAAGGCAAGGAACATTATAATCCAAGGTTTGAGCCGAAGCGAGTTTGATCGCATCTCTCATCGGCGTCGGCTTTCGACATCCGGGTGACCTCGACGCTACCATGAGGGCACCACCCAGATCAAGATTCCGACAGACCAGTTCAAACGAGTACAACAAGTTTGAAATGCTCGTTGGCGAGTCCCTTGATGAGTGCTTTGCGCGTTTTCACAAGATCTTGAGTAACCTCCGAGCGGTCGGTCTTACATACCCCAACTCGGACAATGCTCGTCAGATACTCGCAGCTCTTGATTTGCGTGTTTGGGAGATGAAGGTGACTACCATCAAGGATACCACGGACCTGTCGACCTTGACTCTTGACGCATTGTACTCGCGCCTCAAGACTCACGAGATTGACATAGTCTCTCGAAGGTCGAAGTCACAGTCGATGGCCTTAGTCACCGATCCCACTTCTGGATCTTCTTCTTATTCTCTTTGCGGTTTCTCCCTGGCTGCTCTCTGTGACATAACTGATGATCAGTTAGAGCAGCTTGCTGATGAACAACTAGCCCTCCTAGCTCGGAAGTTTTCCCATGCTTTCAAGAGAAGGAGGGATGGAAGAAGAGGAGGACCCGTGATTTGTTTCGAGTGTGGTGGCCCCAACCACATCCGAGCAAACTGCCCCAAGCTGGGGAAGGGCAAAGGTGACTACGGGGGTCCGAGCAAGAACGACTACATCGACAAGAACTGCAACATGAAGCCCTCAGCACTTGCTCAAGACAAGAAGAAGTTCCGCAACTTTGGGAAGGCCAAGATCCTCATCGCCTTCGACGACCTCAACTTCAGCGACGTGGAGGGATGGAGCGACGACAAGGGCAAGGATGATCAAGATCCCAAGGACGGTGACGACTTCATCGGCATGTGCTTCATGGCCAACGGATCGACGTCGGCGACGATGAGCTCTACAACGACTCCGATGAGGTAGGTCCCTCCTACGACCAGCTCAATGATGCATTTCTTAAGCTAGGAAAGTTTTATGCTAGATCTAGAGCTAGGGTTGGTGATCTTGAGAAGGAAGTAGATAGACAATCACGGGAGCTTACTTCACTTAGATCTGCTTCCTCCCGTGATGATTGTGATACATGCTGTGGTTTGATTGGTGACATGGATAAACTAAGGACCTCGCATGATAGTCTGACTTCTGAGCTTGATAAGCTTAAGGTGGAGAATGCTAGTATGCTTACTGAACTAGAAATGAGTAGGGTAGCGCCTAGTTCATCGACTAGTGTAGAAACTACTTCTTGCACCTCATGTGAGGATAAGGACAATGCTTTTAAAGGTCTTTATACTATGTTGCTTGATCTGCCCGAGATTTGTGAAGGCTGTAATAATCTAAAGATGAATCTAAAACGGGCAGACCATAAAATCACTGAACTACAAGCTTTCTTCCTTGAGCCTATTGCTTCATGTGTGAACTTGAGAGACCATGTGAGAGGTCCTCCATTGTGAGTGATGAGTATTTGACAACTTGTTGAATAGGTTGAGAGTTGAGTATCTCTGTTTGTACTGTTTCTGTGATGAAACAGGATAATCGGAACTACCGCTGTGTATGTAGCGGAAGTTCCGATAATCGGAACTACCGGCTTTGGAAAGAGGAACTTCCGATTAATCTGGGAATTGTGTTCGGTTGAAGTAATCGGAACTTCCGCACCTGGGGACGCGGTTTGTCCGATAATACTGACGTGAGTATTCCTCTGTGACGAAAATTGGAATTGAAAATCTGGGAGTGCGGACGTTCCGATAATCGGAACTTCCGCAATGGTAAGCGCGGAACTTCCGATCATCCTGACAAGTGCGGACGTTCCAGAAATCGGAACTTCCGCAATGGTAAGTGCGGAACTTCCGATTGTGTCCAGAACTGTGTAGAGAAGGATAGTTTGTGATTTTGAGTTTGTATGAGTTTGAGTCTTGTACAAATATTGATGCTATGATATTGGGCAATGCTATGTGATGTGTTTTTGTCTGTGTTGACTGCAGGACATCGAGTCGAAGTCGTGGCGAGACACGAGGTGATCGGACTAGGCGCAGCGCGTTGAGGTCGAACGGTTGAGATGTGTCAAGACGGCGTGAATCTTGAGGTGGTTGCAGTCAAGGACAGCAAGGTGTACAGGAGGCTTCGGAAAGGCGCAAGGGGCTAAACGGTCTTTTCGCAAAGCGGCACAATTGGAGGCGGTTACATTCGGTGTAGCGGGCTTAATGGGTTGGAGACCCGTTAGCCAAGGGCTATAAATAGAGGTGAACCCACAGTGTTAGGTTAGACCTTTTGAGAGAGAAAATTAGGGTTAGCTTTAGCTAAAGAGCCTTTGGAGAGGTTGTTATGCTTTTTGAGAGTTTGTTGAGTTGGAGAGGATGAACTGAAATTGTTTAATCATTCCTCTGTATTTTCCTTTGTAATCTTTTGATTCCTATCAATGAAACTCTGAGGTTTTGGTTCTTTGTTTATGCCTCTTTTATTCCCTCTCTGTTCATGTTGAATATCTAGGGTTTTGGTGTATCTTTTGATTCCTCGTATGAGATGGCATGAAACTAGATATCTAGAGTCGTATTGATATTGCTAATATATCCTCAAAGTTTCATGAGCTAAGAATCTGAGAATCTTGTCTTTTGTAGTTTTTGGTATTTCTTGCCCCTTCTTCAAGAAATTCGATTTCTCTTTGATTAATGAATCTTTGTCTGCGATTCTTCTCCATGAGGTCAAGATGTTGTTTAGGATGATGTCCTGTGAAACTTGACCTGAGAAGAGCATTCAAGATTTAGTATTTCGATTTTGGGCAAACCCGAGCGACTGTTCTTGGTCGGGACAATCGAACTTCGATTATCCACGGCGGAACTACATGGCGAACTTCGTGACTGAACCCGGAACATCGTAGTGCGGAACTACACGGGTAGAATCGAGCTTCCGATTTCGGCGTAACCGCCCAAGCTTGTTTTCATTCTCGATTTTGCTTCACTCTTCTTGAGATTTCAGAGGGCTTTGTAGGTTTGTTTAAATCTGAGAAAGGGAGTTCTTAATTTTAAGGCACCATTCACCCCCTCTGTTGCTATTTGGTCCTTGAATCGTCCCAAACTTATCTTGAACTTGAATCGTCTCCAAAGCAGTTTCAAGAATTAGTTGATGACAATAACAAATTGGCCAAATTTGCTTCTAAGGACCTCGTTAGCTCACCATGCAAGAATCGTGAAAAACTCAAATATGAATTGATTGTTCTGAATGAAAAATATGTGAAGCTACCTAAGGACCTTCTAGAGAAGCAACCATCTGCTTGTAATGTGTGTGCTGGGAAGAATCATGAGGGTTTGGTAGAGACGCCTAGCGACGTAAACCAACCGGCTAGTAGTAGGATCGTTTCCCAGTCAGTTTGTGCATGCACAAGCCAATCTTTCCTCTCTTCTTTGGTTCTTCTTCCGCTCTCTTATCCTCTCTGTTCCTTCTTCCCCTGCTCTTCTTGCACCTCTCTCTTCGGGAGTGTCAAGATCTTATGAACACTCTCGAGAGGTTTGTAGGAGGCAAGAAGAAGCTCAATCTCATTCTAGACCAATCTAAGATTTACAGATTTAATCAGGGTCTAGGATATGATTTTCATGAGGATATGAGGAAGCATCCACCTGTTGTGCTCAGAACCATAGCACCAGGTGTGATCAAAACTAAGCCCAAGACCGAGAAAGTCAATTTTAAATCGCGGGTTTTGTTCAAAGGATCTCGACGACAAGGTGATTCCACTGCAGCTTGACCTCTCGAAGGTAAGTATCATTGCACCTTCCGTCGGAAGGATGGACACTTGGTTGATCATTGCTTGAACGCCGCCAAGATCGCGCGTAGAGATCATGTTGCGTCCTTTAGGCGCATTTAGGGTCAGCCCTAGACCATGAGTGCACCTAAGGCTAACATGAGGTCTAGGTTTGCTACGGTGATGATTTAGGGCAAACATCGAGGACTTGGTTTTTCCGAAGTTTTCGATTTTCGTCCTCATGCTCCCTTTGGTCGTGACTTCCGTCGCTTTGAGGGTAGATCTCGGTTTCCCTTCGAGATGGCTACGCGGTGAGATCGACATGTTGCGGATTCACTCGCTCTTCCATAGCGATCGGATTCAAGAATGACCAGTGTCCGCATTACAGCACCTTACGGTTCGTGGAGTGACAGAGCGTAGGGTAGATAGAGGTCGGTCTTGCTTGACTACTTCATCCATTCGACGTGTTACTCAAGATTGGGTGCCAAAATCATCGTTGATTCACCCCAAGATTGAGACTTTACTCTCTGTTTTTCTCAGTTCGCGGGCGAGGAAGGGAAAGGTTTGGCTTGTAGACTCGGTTGTTCTCGCCATATGACCGAGATTCTCGTTGGTTTTCTTCCTAGCCCGTGCTCGAGGTGATGAGGCGATCACTTTTGGAGATGCTTCGTTTGGGCGCGTCATTGCTAAAGGTACTATGCGCATTAATGATTCATTTGTTCTGAAAGATGTTGCCTTAGTAAGTAAGCTGTGGTATAATCTGCTTTCAGTCTCTCAGCTCACCGATGATGAATTCGAAGTGAGTTTTAAGAAAAACAATTGCAAAATTTTTGATTCTTCGGGTAGTCTGGTTTGCGGGATTTCTCGTTATGGGAGGATCTTTCGTGCTGATTTTTCTAAGTCTTCTGGTGATCCTCTCCGGTGTTTAATTGCTTCTGAATCCCGTGATTTGGCCTTCTGGCATAGGAGACTCGGTCATATAGGCTTTGATCATTTGACCCGAGTTAGCGGCCACGATCTCATTCGTGGTTTGCTGAAACTCAAGATGTTCAAGGATCTAGTTTGCTCTCCATGCCGGCACGGTAAGATGGTTGCCGCTTCTCACTCTCCAATCACAGTGACAATGACCGATGCACGGGACAAGCGCTCCATATGGATCTGATTGGCCCGGCTGAGTGTGGGCCACCGGAGGCAAGTGGTATGTTCTTGTTGTGGTCGATGACTTCTCGAGGTACTCTTGGGTGTTTTCTTAGCCTCGAAGGATGAGGCGTTTACACATTTCGTGGTCTTTTTAGTAGGCTTTGTTGAGCTCCTGTGCATTACGAGCAATTCGCAGTGATAATGGCACCGAGTTCAAGAATTCCTACTTTGAGAGTTTCTGTGGTGAGACAGGTGTAGAGCACCAGTTCTCCTCTCCGCACGTCCCTCAGCAGAATGGCGTTGTGGAGAGGAAGAACCGTACCTTGGTCGAGATGGCCAGGACAATGCTGAATGAATATTCTACACCTAGGAAGTTTTGGGGTGAGGAAATTGCCACTGCATGGCATGTTTCAAACAGAGTTTTTCTTAGGGCACTCTTGCATCGCACTTCTTATGAGTTGAGATATGGGCGAAAGCCCAGTGTCTCGCATTTTCGTGTGTTTGGTTGCAAGTGTTTTATTCTGAAGTCTGGGAACCTAGATAAGTTCGAGTCACGATCGTGTGATGGGATCTTTCTGGGTTACTCGACTTCTTCTCGTGCCTATAGAGTCTGGAACTGCGAGTCTAGCAAAATGGTAGAAACCCAGGAGGTGACCTTCGATGAGGCCAGTCCGGGGACTAGGCCTGATATCTCAGGTTCTCTAGAGCAGTCTGAGTCCATCTTTGTGGACGATGAGGAAGACGGAGATGAGGGTTGTCTACCCGATCCAGTTCTTTCTCCTCCTCTTGAGGTGCCTTCTTCCACCGCACCTCGAGGAGATCAGCCTTTGCCGTCTGCTGCTTCCGAAGCTAGTGGCTCTGTCCCTATCTCATCTGCTCATGAGATAGAGGCCACTTCTTCATCTCACCCTGGACCTCCTAGACACATTCAAAAGGACCATCCTTCAGAGCAGATCATTGGAGATCTTTTTGAGCGAGTCACTCGTTCAAAAACTAGTATGTCTCTCTTCTGTCTCTATTCTGCCTTTGTTGCCTCATTTGAGCCTAAAGGCGTTTGTCATGCTCTTTCTGATGAATCATGGATCAATGTCATGCATGAGGAATTGGAGAACTTTGAAAGAAACAAGGTCTGGACGCTTGTTGAGCCCCCTCGTGGTCACAATATCATTGGGACCAAGTGGGTATTCAAGAACAAGCAAAGCGAAGATGGGGTAGTCATTCAAACAAGGCGGATCGGTAGCTCGGTGGTTACTCCTGTGTTGAGGGTCTCGACTTTGAGGAGACTTTTGCCCCTGTAGCCAGACTTGAAGCCATTAGAATCTTGCTTGCCTTTGCAGCTTCTAAGAGCTTCAAGCTTTACCAGATGGACGTCAAGAGTGCCTTTCTCAATGGACTTATTGAGGAAGAAGTCTATGTCAGACAGCCCCCAGGTTTTGAAAACCCCAAGTACCCTAATCATGTCTTCAAGCTTTCAAAAGCTCTTTATGGACTTAAGCAAGCTCCTCGAGCCTGGTATGAAAGGCTTAAGTCTTATCTTTTGAGTCATGATTTTGAAATGGATAAAATTGACAAGACCTTGTTCATCCGCCGCCTTGGCACCGATCTTCCGCTCGTCGCATTTATGTGGATGACATTATCTTTAGCGGCTCCTCGCATGCTCGCCTCCCGTTTCGGATGTCATGAGCTCGAATTTGAGATGAGCATGATGGGCGAGTTGAGTTTCTTCCTTGGCTTCCAAATCAAACAGACTCGGGAGGGTACTTTTCTGCACCAAGGCAAGTACACTCGTGATCTCCTGAGACGCTTTGACATGAGTGATGGCAAGCCAGTGTGTAACAGCCCAAAAATTTCAATTTCAGTTAAAAATAAGACTTTATTAATTTTTGTGGATTTTCTGGAATTTTTAAAAGCTTTTCACTAAAGTATATTAAGGCTAAAAGAATTTATGTGCAAAATCTATTACCAACTAAAAGTTGAAATTATTTTATTTAAGTCCAGAGTGCCTCAAAATTTTTGGACTTCATTTACTATTTTCTAAAGCCTATTTGAATTTCTGGAATTAAATCAATTGAAAAAGGTTTAAAATCTTCACATTCTGATCGGGCGAAGCCCAAAGATCGTGCGCTTCTCGCCCACTCTCTCCTCAGCGAGTAACGCTGGCCGTCCGATCAAAATCGGACGGCCGACAATCAATCCGCCCGCGCCCTCTCTCCCTCTCTCTGTCTCGCTGTCAGGTGGGGCCCGGCCTGATGTCGTCTTCTTCGCCTCCTTCTTCCCCGCTGACGCCGCCATTACCTGGCGCTGAGCTCATCAATCCCGTGATTCCTCCTCTTTCCTCGCATTCATCGCGCGATTCGGTTCGGCCGCTCACCCCTGACGTCTCGGCCATTACCCCCTTCTTAACTCGCCCTAACTTGCGCCCCTCACCTCAAGAATGGCCGTTGCCACCTCGCCCACGATCTCCATCTCGGCCTCGCCTCGCCCTATAAAGGGAGCACCAGTGCGCCTCTACTCCCTCAAGCTTTTGCCCCAACTCTCCACACCTCCTCGCCCCGATCGCCCGCATTTGGCTCTTCTCTCGCCACGGCCGAGCAGTGCTCACGCCTCTAGCGCCGCCCGGTGAACCTCCGGCCGCCTCGCCACTGCACCGGCCGCCAAGATCGCGAACTCAGTGCGCACCTCAGACCCTTAACGTCGCCGGAGCTCCTTCGCCGCTAACAGCCGAACTACACCGCCGCCTCGCCGTCGCCGACCATCTTCCCGCCACGCTCTCGTCGCCAGTAGCGATCACACTCAAAGATCATGCCCTCGAACCTTTTGCACTTCACGGAGCTCGCCAAGGCCGCTGTCACGGCACCATTGGAACCCGAGCGCCTCCCCTCTCCGGCGCCGATGTGGACAGCCACCTCAGCGCCACCTCACCATTTTCGCATGCGTGGCAGCCAGGTCGGCCGGCGTGGTTGCCAATAAGAATACAAGGCCAAAGACAAATGGGTCCTTCACACTGTGCTGTGAGCCGAGTCCACCGTGGACTTGCGCCTCGCTGTGGACTCAGTCCATACTGTTTGGGCCCACATGTCAGTCTCTGTGAACAGTACTGCTGACGTCAGCTGGCGCAATAAATAGAAATTCCTTTAGAAATTTAATTCGGGAAATTCGGAAATTCTGATTTTAGGATTTAATTTAGGTTTTAAACTTCGAGGAGCTCGTATTTCTTCATACAAACTCCGATTTAGGTGATTCAAATTTCTAAATTTGTATAAAATCAAGATCTAGCTAACTAAACCAAAATTATTTAATTTGGAGTTAATTTGAATTTTCATTTGAATTTATTTGTGTTCATTTGAATTCTGTTTGAATTTGGAATATTTTCACAGATAGATTTTTGACTAATTCTAGAGCTTGACCCTATTGAAGAAGTAGAACACCAGGAATTTGAGCAAGGCAAGTTACACCATTGACCATTTTTCCCCCAATATTTAAAATTATTTAATTCCTATTTTAAATTATTATTGCATGCATAATTGTATTTAATTATTTTAAATTCCTGTTTTAAATATTTAATTATTCCAATTCCTTTGTATAGCCAAAGTTGATTGTTGTATTATCAATTCCTTGTAACCTTAGTCAAATGAATTTAAAAATAAATATATGCATAGCAAATGCTTAGACCATGAAATATTTGACTTTGGGAGAATTTAGCCAAAATTTCATAAATTGATAAAAAGCCTATGACATTGCTTTGTCATGGTGGACTTTTGCAAATGTCTTTGAAAATTAAAAATAAAAGAAAATGGTTTGTACTTGGGCAAACATGGACCGTTGGTGGGTGCAAGTTTATGCACGGCCTGTCACAGTTAGGACCGAGACCTGTGGTTTTTATTGAAAGTTGCCCAAGTAGATTAAGGACCGGCCTTTGAGCCGCATCTTGCAAAAGCTCCATTGTACTACCACATGTTCATGTATGGGCGTAACCAAAGCTTAATAATTTGTATTACCTCGTATTGTTTATGCCATTTTTGTTGTGTGGGTGTCGGTTAGACTTTATTCCACTTGGCGCAAGAGGGGTTTCCGGCAGTGGTTAGCCTAATGGAAGTGAAACCTTAGCGGGCATATTGGTATTGAGGTAATGCATTGAAACGCCTTGTGATAATTGCCTAGTCACACGCCTAAGGAAGCGTGTATTGGCCGACATAATCGCAAATTATCTCGTGTGGGTAAAGTTGTACCACCTCTGCAGTGTAAATCTATTGAATAGCCGTGTCCACTGCTATGGACATGCCGAGCAAAGCCACTCTAAGTTAGATTTGTTTTGGTTTTAAAATAACTTTGGACATGATTTGAGGACGGATAATCCTTGTGGTAAATTTAAGTAGTAGCCTTGTGATAGGAGGGTATCCTTCACCATGTTTCATATGGAGGTTATCCACTATAAAATGATCAATTTTAAATCGATTTTAGTTATGTAATGAAAATGTGCCTTCAAACTTAGTATAATTATTTAAACCAAAATGCTAATTTATGCAAATAAACCCTACAACCTTCCTTTGAATAACTTATGCATGCATTCTAAATTTCAGATTGGGTGTAATTTGCGAAGCACGGTTGTAGTGCTCACTCTTCTTGAATATTATTATTCAGAGAAGAGCGCTATCCGTAGGTGAGGAGTAGGACGATTAGGCGGCGACCTCTCCGCGATTGCTGCTTGCGTGATCGTGTGGCTTATCATTATATTTTGCTTCCGCTTAATGTTTTATTTGGCCTCCTACCAGATTGTAATAAACTCTATGCTTATTAATATACACGCTGGATGTGTTTGTGATAACATTTTTGTGACTGTGTACACTGGAAATCCTGGACTAGTGTATGAACACAGAGAATTCGGGATCCTTCGTTCCCGGGTTCGACAAAAGCGGTGTTAGTTCAAGAAAATCAACCAGAGTTGTATGAAGAACTAAAGCATCTGAATCTTGAAATTGTCAGTCAAGGCTGTATCAACACAGTGGAAGTCCAACCAACCATACAAGGTCAGATCAGAGAAAAACAGCTAGAAGACGAAGACATCAAAGAAATCATGAAGAACATGAGAAGAGGTAAAGCCCCAGGATTTTCTGAAGACGAGCAGGGCACAGTATGGTTTGGCAACCGCATCTGTGTACCTAAACATCATGAAACCAGACAACTGATTCTGAAAGAAGCTCATGAATCACCTTACTCTATTCATCCCGGGAGTACCAAGATGTACCAGGATCTGAAGGAAAAGTATTGGTGGGTTAGTATGAAGCGAGAGATCGCTGAGTTTGTTGCACGTTGTGATGTATGTCGTGTTAAGGCGTAACATCGAGAGACTCGCGGATTATTACAACCATTACCAATTCCCGAGTGGAAATGGGAGGAGATTGGTATGGATTTTATCACCGGACTTCCTAGGACCCAATCAGGTTGTGATTCCATTTGGGTGATAATTGACCGATTAACAAAAGTGGCTCATTTTATTCCAGTCAAGACCACTTACAGAAGCAATAAGTTAGCAGAATTGTACATGGCCAGGATCGTCTGTCTACATGGTATACCCAAGAAAATTGTGTCTGACAGAGGTTCGCAGTTCACTTCAAAATTTTGGCAGAGTCTACATGAAGCTTTAGGAACCAGACTCAACTTCAAGACAAAGATATCATCCCCAAACAGATGGCGGACCGAACGTAAATCAGTCCTAGAAGACATGCTTCGAGATTGTGCTATAGATTATGGAAGAAGTCGATAAGAATTTGCCCTATGCGAATTTTCCTACAACAACAGCTTTCAAGCTAGCCTACAGATGTCGCCATTTGAAGCATTGTATGGTAGAAAGTGTAGAACCCCTCTCCTTTGGGATCAAGTAGGAGAACACCAATTCTTCGGACCAGAATTGATAAAAGAAGCTGAAAGTAAGGTAAAAGCAATAAGAGAACGTCTGAAAGTAGCTCAAACCCGACAAAAGAGTTATGCCGATAATCGTCGGAGAGAACTATCCTTCGAGATGGGAGATTTTGTCTATCTCGTGGTAACTCCACTCGAGGAGTGAAGAGATTTCAGACTAAAGGAAAACTCGCACCTGCATTTGTCGGACCCTATAAGATTTTGGCAAAAGAGGTGAAGTTGCTTATCGCTTGGAACTACCAAAGATCTCTCGTCATTTGTTCACAATGTCTTCCATGTATCCCGATTAAAGAAATGTCTCGAGTACCAACGGAAGAAACACTGCTTGAGAGCATCGATCTTCAGGAAGATCTCACCTATGTGGAACAACCAATCAAGATTCTCGATGTGGCAAAACGCGTCACCAGAAGCAAAGTCATTCGTTCTTGTAAGGTTCAGTGGAGCAATCATTCCGAAGAAGAAGCTACCTGGGAGCGAGAAGAAGTGTTGAGAGCCGAGTATCCCTACCTTTTTGCTGACCAAGTCTGAATCTCGGGGTCGAGATTCCCTTTAAGGGGCGTAGGTTTGTATGACACAAAAATTTCAATTTCGATTAAAAATAAGACTTTATTAATTTTTGTGGATTTTTGGAATTTTAAAAGCTTTTCACTAAAGTATATTAAGGCTAAAAGAATTTATGTGCAAAATCTATTACCAACTAAAAGTTGGAATTATTTTATTTAAGTCCAGAGTGCCTCATAGAATTTATGTGAATTTTCTCAAAATATTTGGACTTTATTTACTATTTTCTAAAGCCTATTTGAATTTCTGGAATTAAATCAATTGAAAAAGGTTTAAAAATCTTCTACTAAAGATCGGGCGAAGCCCAAAGACTCATGCGCTTCTCGCCCACTCTCTCCCAGCATGAGAACGCTGGCCGTCCGATCAAAATCGGACGGCCGACAATCAATCCGCCCGCCTCTCTCCTCTCTCGTCTCATTGTCGGTGGGGCCCACGCCAAATGTCGCCTTCTTCGCCTCCTTCTTCCCAGCTGACGCCGCCATTACCGCTTCTTTGGAGCTCATCAATCTCGTGATTCCTCCCCTCTTTCCTCGCATTCATACGCATTGATTCGTAGCTCACCCCGCACTCGTCTCGGCCATTACCCCCTTCTTAACTCGCCCTAACGCCGCCCTCACCTCAGAACGGCCGTTGCCACCTCGCCCACGATCTCCATCTCCGGCCTCGCCTCGCCCTATAAAGGAGCACCAGTGCGCCTCTACTCCCTCAAACTTTTGCCCCAACTCTCCACACCTCGCCCCGCCTCGCGATTTGGCTCTTCTCTCGCCGCCGAGCCGTGCTCACGCCTCTAGCGCCGCCACGGTGAACCTCCGCCTCGACCGCACCATCGGCCGCCTCGGATCGCGAACTCGTGCGCACCTCCGACGCCCTAACGTCACGAGCTCCTCGCCGCCAACGATCAACTACACGCCGCCTCGCCGTCGCCGACCATCTTCCGCCACGCTCTCGCGTCGCCGGGTAGCGCATCACACTCAAAGATCATCCTCGAACCTTTTGCGCGCCAGCCGGAGCTCGCCAAGCGCCGCTGTCACGGCACCATTGGAACCCGAAGCCTCCTCTCCGGCGCCGATGTGGACAGCCATCTCGGCGCCACTCACCATTTTCGCATGCGTGGCGGCCTAAGTCGGCGCCAGCGTGGGCTGCCCATAAGAAGGCAAGGCCAAAGCGCCCGGCCGCTCCTTCACATCTTGGCTTTGAGCCGAGTCCACCGTGGACTTGCGCCTCGCGTGGACTCATCCATACTGTTTGAGCCCACATGTCGGTCTCGTGAGCAAGATCACTGACGTCGGTGGCGCAATAAATAGAAATTCCTTTAGAAATTTAATTGGAAATTGAAAATTCGATTTTAGGATTTAATTTAGGTTTTAAACTTCCAGAGCTCAGATTTCTTCATACAAACTCCGATTTAGGTGATTCAAATTTCTAAATTTGTATAAAATCAAGATCTAGCTAACTAAACCAAAATTATTTAATTTGGAGTTAATTTGAATTTTCATTTGAATTTATTTGTGTTCATTTGAATTCGTTTGAATTTGGAATATTTTCAGATAGATTTTGACGACTCAGGAGAGCTTGACCCTATTGAAGAAGTAGAATACCAGAATTTGAGCAAGGCAAGTTACACCATTGACCATTTTGCCCCAATATTTAAAATTATTTAATTCTGTTTTAAATTATTATTGCATGCATAATTGTATTTAATTATTTTAAATTCTGTTTTAAATATTTAATTATTCCAATTCCTTTGTATAGCCAAAGTTGATTGTTGTATTATCAATTCCTTGTAACCTTAGTCAAATGAATTTAAAAATAAATATATGCATAGCAAATGCTTAGACCATGAAATATTTGACTTTGGGAGAATTTAGCCAAAATTTCATAAATTGATAAAAGCCTATGACATTGCTTTGTCATGGTGGACTTTTGCAAATGTCTTTGAAAATTAAAAATAAAAGAAAATGGTTTGTACTTGGGCAAACATGGACCGCAGTGGGTGCAAGTTTATGCACCGCCTGTCAGTTAGGATCGAGACCCGTGGTTTTTATTGAAAGTTGCCCAAGTAGATTAAGGACCAGGCCTTTGAGCCGCATCTTGCAAAAGCTCCACCGTACTACCACATGTTCTGTATGGGCGTAACCGGACTTAATAATTTGTATTACCTCGTATTGTTTATGCCATTTTTGTTGTGTGGGTGTCGGTTAGACTTTATTCCCACTTGGCACAAGAGGGGGTTTCCGGCAGGTGGTTAGCCTAATGGAAGTGAAACCTTAGCGGGCATATTGGTATTGAGGTAATGCATTGGAAACGCCTTGTGATAATTGCCTAGTCACACGCCTAAGGAAGCGTGTATTGGCCGACATAAGCGGCAAATTATCTCGTGTGGGTAAAGTTGTACCACCTCTGCAGAGTGTAAATCTATTCAATAGCCGTGTCCACGGTTATGGACATCTTGAGCAAAGCCACTCTAAGTTAGATTTGTTTTGGTTTTAAAATAACTTTGGACATGATTTGAGGATGGATAATCCTTGTGGTAAATTTGGGGGTAGCCTTGTGATAGGAGGGTATCCTTCACCATGTTTCATATGGAGGTTATCCACTATAAAATGATCAATTTTAAATCGATTTTAGTTATGTAATGAAAATGTGCCTTGAAACTTAGTATAATTATTTAAACCAAAAATCTTGATTTATGCAAATAAACCCTACAACCTTCCTTTGAATAACTTATGCATGCATTCTAAATTCTATATTGGGTGTAATTTACGAGCACAGTTGTAGTGCTCACTCTTGCTTGAATATTATTATTCGTGAGAAGACTGCTATCCGAAGGTGAGGAGCGGGGCGATTAGGCGGCGACCTCCGGGCGATTACTGTGGCGATCGTGTGGCTTATCATTATATTTTGCTTCCGCTTAATATTTTATTTGGCCTCGGCCCGCTTGTAATAAACTCTATGCTTATTAATATACACTTTGGATGTGTTTGTGATAACATTTTGTATTTGTACACCGGAAATCCTGGACTAGTGTATGAACACGAGAATTCGGGATCCTTCGTTCCGGGTTCGACATGATGTCAACTCCAATGGCTTCTACTGACCTCACTTGACCCGAGATGAAGACGGCGAGCGATTGATCAAAAGGAGTTGAAGCATGATAGGCTCTCTCTTGTACCTCACTGCCTCGAGACCGGACATACATTTCTGTGTATCTTTGCGCTCGGTTTGAGCCTCTCTCGCGATCTCACCGCCAAAGGTGAAGCGCATCTTTCGGTACCTTGAGCTACCATTGACTATGGTATCGGTACTCTTCCTCCTCTTGTCTATCTCTTAGAGCCTTCTCCGATGCGATTTATTTGGGTAGGATAGATAGGAAGAGCACCTCTCGCACTTGCCAATTCATTGGCACTTCTCTTGTCTCCTGGTCTTCAAGGAAGCAGTCCGGTGTTGCACAGTCCACTGCAGAGGCCGAGTACGTTGCTGCAACCAGTTGCTGTAGCCAAGTGCTTTGGATGGTCTCGACCTTGCAGGACTTTGGGTTAGTAATCGACCGTGTTCCACTCTTTTGTGATAACACGTCTGCAATTTGCATTGCCAAGAACCCAGTGCAACATTCTCGGACCAAGCATATTGATATCAGATATCACTTTCTTCGAGACCATGTAGAGAAGGGTGACATTGTGCTTCAGTTTGTGGAGAGTGAACACCAGTTGGCTGATATCTTCACCAAGCCTTTGGACAGCTCTCGGTTTTCAGCTCTGCGGGGAGAGCTTGGGGTGGTTTGTCCTTATGGACTGTTGTGAGGGGGAGCTTGTGCTTTACTGCTGTATTATAGTTTAATTATGCTATTACTCCTTTCTGGCTGCATTTCTTTTGGGTGCTTTGGGTTTAAGTCCTTCTAGCATAGGTTAGAGTGGTTCTCTTGCCAAGTTGCTTTGACTGTTAGTTCTTATCTTGTGCTTCTAGGATGCTGCTTATTAGCTGTTTCTCCTCTCTCTAAGTCGAGCTTACTCACTTCTTATAGGTTCTAGCAAGGGTCGGGCCACCCTTGGGTAGACAGGGACAGTGTTTGCTCCTTAGTGTGTTAGTTGATCAGCTGATAGTCCTGGAATCAGATGGGGTAGATAAGAATCAGTCTGAGTTATGGTATTCACTATATCTTTTCTATGCTCTAAGGTCTGCCTTTTCTCTTTCTCTTTCCAGTTTCTCGTTTTTGTTGCTTTGATTCAGGGGGAGTTTCATCTTGGTTCTTCTAGTTCTTAATTTTGTCATAACTCAACCTGAATTAAAAGATGCATCTCATTCTGAAGGGGATCTGGTTTTTTTTGCATTTCATCCTGCATTGTAATATAATCATATGGAGCCTTGTCTATTATCCCTTATGATCTGTTTTCACTGGTTTACATCTTGCCATGATTTATGCTAAACTGCTAGACTTATCATGACTTTTTATGTGTAGTCTAGTCTTTGCCATGATAAGGTGATTAAAAATGCTCAACTTGAATTAAAACCTTGTCATGATAGCTCTTGAGACTAGTCTGTTGAAGTTATCCTTTTATGATTCTCGCCATGTCAAGTAGGCTGAGTTGAGTCTTGAATCTTTATTGAGTTTTAGAGTAAGCTATGTCAGTTCGTTAAGAAACTTGACTTATCTTTAATCGTTGGTCTAAAAAATTCAAAAGCAAAAATGATCTCTTTTGTGCGAAAAAACTGATCTCACCAACTCTTTCTCATGAGACTGCTTGCCATTGCACTAGGCATGAACTCAGGGGGAGCCTTGGATGACCTAAGATCACTTCCTTAAGTCTGTTGCTTGGAGTGGTCGCATGAGGCTTGGGATCTAGCACATGGTTAAGATTTGAAAAATGGTTGAAGCTTATGAGGCAGTTGTGGATGGCACCTAGTCCAGGACTTGCTTCACTAAGATAAAGCCATAATTATGTTTCCAGAAAAAGAAAAATGTGCTAAATTTGCTTATCTTCGAACATACCAAGTACTTGTTCAATTGAGTCGTTCTTAAAACTGGTAGCACTCTAATCTGTTCAATATTATACTTCTTGGTTCCACTTAGAGTATTTGACATGGCTTGTATCATCCTTGGATACCTTTAGCTAGACTATAATCTTGGTTTATTTGACATGCTAAATAATTGGACCAATTCTCAGTTTATGGATTTCTTGTCTTAGCTATGCTATACATCAATTGTCATGATCTTGATAGCATTCTTATGTGTTATGGCTTGGTGTAATACTCTAATAGCCATTTTGGATAATCTTCATGGCTCTTAATGCTTAAAATGAATATGATGTCATTTCCTCTCTGTAAAACTTCTTGATGTGTTTATTGCCAAAAGGGGGAGAAGTTAGTTTGGAGAGAAAAAGTCTTCTGGAGCGTTGCAGAGAAATTTGCTCTTTCATTTCAAGCTTCAGTCTTTCTCTTTTGACAAACATGGTCTTAAGCCTTCTTGTTTCCTAGATTAGACCGTGTTTGGTCTTTATCACAAACTCTTCTATATATGCTTTTTCGTGTTTGTCAATATACTCATCAAGGGGGAGATTGAGAGACCATGTGAGTAGGGTCCCCTTTCGAGTGATGAGTATTTGACGCGCTGTTGAATAGTTTGTGATTGGATTCATCGCGTTTGTCTTCTTCGGTTGGTTTATACAGATCGCGGCGGTACTTTCGGTTTTGGAATGCGGAAGTTCCGATAATCGGAACTTCCGCCCTGGTAAAACGGAACTTCCGATTATCCTGACAATTGTGTTCTGGTGTGTTGATAATCGGAACTTCCGCACCTGGGATCGCGGAACTTCCGATAATACTGACAAGAGTATTCTGCTGTGACGACAATCGGATCTTCCAACCTGGGAGTGCGGACGGTCCGATAATCGGAACTTCCGCCATGGAAGTGCGGACGGTCCGATAATCGGAACTTCCTCCATGATAAGTGCGGAACTTCCGATTGTGCACAGAACTGTGCAGAAAGGCATAGTTTTGATTTTGAGTTGTGAATTGATTTGAGTTAAATGCAAATAATGATTCTATTATCTTGAGCAATGCTATGTGATGTGTTTCTTGTCTGTGCTGGTTGCAGGGCATCGAGGTGGAGTCGTGGCGAGACACGTGGAGACCAGACTAGACGCAGGCGGCGTTGAGGTCAGAACGGTAAAAGTGTGTCGAAGACAGCGTGCACTCGAGGCGGTTGTGAGTCGTGAACAACAAGTAATACGGGAGCTTCCAGAAGGTGTGCGAGGGGCGAAAGGGAAATTTCGCAAAGCGGCACAAGTGGAAGCGGGCTCCGTTAGGGTTTAGCCGGCATAACGGGTTGGAGACCCGTTAGCCAAGGGCTATAAATAGAGGTGAACCCCTGGGTGTTTGGTTGGACTTTTGGTGAGAGAAAATTAGGGTTAGCTTTAGCTAAAGAGCCTTTGGAGAGGTTGTTTTGCTTTTTGGAGTGGTTGTTGAGTTGGAGAGGATGAACTGAAATTCATGTAATCTTTCCTCTGTGTTTTGCCTCTGTAATATTTTGATTTCTATCAATGAAATTCTAAGGTTTTGGTTCTTTGGTTATGCCTCTTTTATTCTCTCTGTTCATGTTGAATATCTAGGGTTTTGGTGAAACTTTTGATTCCTCTTATGAGATGGCATGAAACTTGATATCTAGAGTCTTATTGATATTGCTAATATATCCTCAAAATTTCATGAGCCAAGAATCTAAGAATCTTGCGAATCGTAGTTTTTGGTCTCTCTTGTCAAATATTCAAGAAATCCGTTTTTGCTTTGATTAATAGATCTTTGTCTGCGAATCCTTCTCAAAGAGGTCAAGATGTTGTTTAGGATGATATCCTGTAAGACTTGACCCGAGAAGAGCATTAATGTGTTAGTACTTTGGACTTTAGGCAAAACCCCGAGCGTACTGTTCTTCGGTCAGGACAATCGGAACTTCCGATTTGTATAAGGCGAAACTACCGCGGGCGGAACTTCCGCACTGGAAGAACGGAACTACCGCAAGGTAGAATCGTTGCTTCGGATATCTGACAGAACAGCCCATTTTGTTTAACTTTTTGGATTTGATTCACATCACACCTTTTGTTTAACAGTAAGTTTTTGAACTGCTGTGTGGACACTTGAGAGGGGAGAATCTTATTTTTTAAGGCACCATTCACCCCCCTCTGTTGCTATTTCGGTCCTTCACTTGTAGGATTTGATTTATTCTTTCTGTTTGTCCATCTGTCTGTGGGTGGTAAGCTGTACTGAAATTTTAGTTAGTGCCCAGAATGCTATGCAACTTTTGCTATAATCTCGAGGTGAACTGGGATCCTTGATCCGACACGATATTCTTTGGTACACAATGCAGACACACTATCTTTGCCATACACAATTCTGCAAGTCTGTCTTCTGAGTAGGCAGTCTTGACTAGAATGAAGTGTGCAACTTTTGTTAGGCGATCTACAATTACCCAAATAGAATCGTATCTTGCTCTTGTTCTCAGCAGATGGGTGATAAAGTCCATACTAATTTCTTCTCATTTCCATTCGGGTATCTGCAAAGGCTGGAGGAGTCCAGCAGGTCTCTGACGCTCGGCTTTAACTAGTTGGCAAACATCACACTGGGATACATACTCAGCAATTTCTTGCTTCATACTAAGTCACCAACAAATTTCCTTGAGATCTTGATACATCTTGGCGCTTCCGAGGTAAATGGAATATACGGTTTCATGTGCTTCCTTTAATATCAACTGCTTAAGCTCCTTCTGGTCCGGTACACAAATATACTTATCAAACCAAATGGTTCCTTGCTCATCCTCTGAAAATCGTAGGGATTTACTCTTCTTCATGTTGCTCTTTATCTCTTTGACATCAGCATCTTCAAGCTGAGCTTTCTTGATCCAATTTTGTAGAGTCGGTTGTACTTCCAGAGAAGCTAAGTAACGTTCTTCAACCAATTCTAGTTTGAGCTTCTAAAATTCTTCATGCAGTGCTGGTTGACTTTCCTTAATCATCAGAGTGTTGCAATAGATCGTTCTATTTAAAGCATCTGCTACAACATTACCTTTGCCTGGATGATAATGGATTGTCATGTTGTAATCTTTGATCAACTACAACCATCTTCTTTGCCTCATATTAAGATCTGTTTGAGTGATAATATACTTCAGCTCTTATGGTTAGTCTAAACTTCGCAATGATTATCTATAAGGTAATAACGCTATATCTTCAAAGCATGCACTATGACAGCCAACTCTAGGTCATGAGTGGGGTAATTTGCTTCATGAGATCTTAATTGACTGGAAGCATATGCTACTACCTTCCTTTCCTACATCAGGACACAACTGAGACCTTATTGTGATGCATCACAGAAAATCTCAAAATCATTTGGATATCAAGTAAAATCAACACTGATGCAGTGGTCAAACGCTTTTTCAATTCTAGAAAACTTTATTCACATTCTGGCACCCAAGCAAATTTCTTTTCCTTCTCCAGCAACTGAGTGAGGGTGTTGCTATTCTGGAGAATTCTTCAATAAACAGATGATAGTATCCTGCCATTCCAAGGAAACTTCTAATCTGATGCACTGTTTTGGGTGACTCCCAGTTGAGCACATCCGTGACTTTGCTAGGGTCGATGGCGATTCCTTCTGCAAACATGATGTCTCCCAAGAAAGTGACTTTCTTCATCCAAAACTCACACTTGTTGAATTTGGCAGAGAGTTGATAATCTCTAAGCTTATTCAGGATCAAGCGGAGGTGCTCTTTATATTCTTCCTCACTGTTGGAGTAAACTAGAATATCATCAATAAAGACAATGACGAACTTATCCAAATATTCTATGAATACCTTATTCATCAAGTTCATTAAGCAAGCAAGAGTATTAGTCAATCTAAAATACATGACCGTGAACTCACACAATCCTTATCGGGTCGAGAAAGCTGTCTTGGGAATATCCTCTTGGCAAATCTTCAACTGATGGTATCCTGACCTCAAATCTATCTTAGAGAACACTCTGGCTCCCTTCAACTGGTCAAACAAATCATCTATCCTAGGC
Organism: Hsuehochloa calcarea; assembly: GCA_036346395.1. NCBI lineage: Eukaryota > Viridiplantae > Streptophyta > Magnoliopsida > Poales > Poaceae > Hsuehochloa > Hsuehochloa calcarea. Next base: position 55,992,019 of record CM070609.1, on the reverse strand, counting down.
AGAGGGTACTTGTTCTTGATGGTGACTTCAATGAGTGAGCGATAATCCATACACATCCGCTGGGTACCATCCTTCTTTGCAACAAAGATCACTAGGGCTCTCCAAGGTGAAGAACTTGGTCGGAAAAATCCTTTATCTTGTATCTCCTCGATCTGCTTCTTCATCTCGACTAAATCGTTGACAGAAAAATGGTAAGGTCTCTTGAAAATGGGTGAAGTTCCAGGAACTAGGTTGATGACGAACTCTAGGTCCTTGTTTGGTGGCATCCCGGGCAAATCATCAAGATAGACATCCGGAAACTATCTGACCACTAGCACATCTTCCAAAGATACAACATTGATGTTGCAGACTAAAGCTCCATCATGCTTTTCGAGGAGGCTTAAAATTTTACTTTCGTTCCAACTGGACTGACCAAGGTGATGCTTCTACAACCACAATCCAAGACTACTTGGTGATAAACAAGCCAATCCATACCCAGAATCGCATCTAAGGACTTGGCGTCAATGATTATGAGGATGGTTAGAAATTCAACCCGTTCTATGGTTACTTTAACTTTCGGGCAACCTTTTTTCGTACTCAACTCCGAACTGGGGGATTGAACCAATAAAGCATTTTTAAGAGTCAAAACCTTTAGCTAATGCTTTGCAACAAAACTTCGAGAAATATAAGAATGTGAAGCTCCAGAATCAAACAAAATAATAGCAGGTGCTGAATTAACTAGGAACTTACCGAACACAACCTCCGAGGACTGTTTGGGCTTCCTCCACCGTGACATGGTTCACACGGCCTCTCCCAAAAGGTTGTGGGGTCCTAGCCGTTGCAACTGGAGCTTGAGGTGCTCCATGTCCTGCTCCTGGCATAGGGGTTTTGGTCGGAGTAGCTCCCAAATTGAATCTGACAGGTGATAGAGTTTGCTTCTGTAGGCAGTTGCTAGCGTAGTGTCCCGGTTGCTAACAGTTGAAATAGGTAATTCCCACAACATGATTGATAATTTTGGGCTGCTGATTGTTGGTATTGTTATTGCCGAAGCTGCAGAATCCTGGAGTTGCTGGGTGAGGTGCTGGTGCAGGGGTCTTGAATGCAACAGGAGGAGTGAAATAACCAGGGTGTTGCACATTCATTTTGGCTCTCTGTGGGTGACTTTGATGAGAATTATGTTGCATCATCTTCCTCTTACGAGACTCATACAGCTAACGTTGACTATCCACTTGTAATAGGGCCTTGTTGACCATTGCTGAAAACTGGGGTAGTCAACTGACACCAACTGCACTTTAATGCTAGGGTCAAGTCCTTCCATGAAGCACCAAATCTTCGCTTTTTCATTTGTGACATCCTCCGGTGCATACCTTGATAGTTGGGTGAATCTGTTGAGATATTTTGATGCTAAGGTTGCCATGCTGCAGCTTGTGGAATTCCCTCTTCTTCATTTTCATTATTCCCATAGGAATGTGTGATGTTCGGAAAACAACAGAAAACTCCTGCCAAGTAATGGCCTGGACGCTCTGGTGAGCTGTGTAGTAGTTTTCCTACCAAGTTTTTGCGGTTCCAATGAGTTGGTGAGCCACATAGAGCACCTTTTCTTGGTCACTGCATTGAGCCAGGATCAGTTTCTTCTCAACATTCTTAAGCCAGTCATCAGCTTCTAGGGGATCAACTGAGCCGGCAAAGGTTGGCGGCCTGGTCCTCATGAATTCTCCCAGTCTGGACTGGGATGGAAAGGCTAGAACTGGAGCTGGTGCATGCTGATTGACTTGATTCTAAGCAAGAGCCTGAAATAGTTGCAGTTGCATGGCCATCATTTGTTCGAGATTTGATTGGGGCTAACCCGGGGATGGTGGTGGTGGTAGGGGTTCCACTTGACTTACGGAGTTGCGGGGCTGAACCATCTGAAACAAATCTTCTCAGGTTTAATAGAAGAGAAGAAGAAAGCACGAGAGGTGAGAGGGAAAAACATAGAAGACGAGAGAGAACAAGGGAGAAAGACAGGGCAATCTAATTGGGTAAGTCGGTTTAACCAAACGAACAAATAGAAGAAAAGCTATCAAGAAGCAATAAAAAAGGCGACACTTACTCAAAAAGATCCTATTACGGACTAAACGATACTAAAACTAGGAAGAACACCTTAGGTACAACACTACTAATTTATCTTATATGGGCGCTCGGCTAGAACAAGACTCAATCCTATAGAGATTACTGAGGTGAGAAAGATCTACTTAAATTCAAAAACAAATTCTTAGCAGAGATATGATGCATGAACTTATGGATAATATAAGAAGAGATTAGCACAAGATGAGAAAAGAATAGAATAAGAGAAAAGAAGAATAACTACACATCAATTGACTTGGTTTGATTCAAAAATAAAAATTAAAACTTTGGACTAAAACGACCATGCTAACTAAAGTTACGTCCTACAATCGATGTGGCTCGATACCACCTCTTGTCGGAACCCCGGGTATGCAACTCAGGGACCCTCTGTGTACTCTGAACTAGTCCCAGATTAGTAGGTAGCTCAAATAGTTGCAACATCGATGTTATCATATTCAAACAACAAAGTAGCTAAAGAAGCAAACAAAGTAAATATTACTTAGTAGCAAAAAGACCTTATGGTCAAGTCTTACAGAGGTTACAACGCAGGGCTTAACAACAAAAGATAAACTTGTAGCGGAAACCAAAATATCTCGTGGTAGCCATCCGACATGCCCACAGGCAATCGAGTGGAGAACGCGACCTAGTTCGCAAAGTCTTCGAAGTAATCTTCCTCATAGAACTCGGCTCCTTGGTTCTTCTTCAGTGACTGATCAACAAATGGTGTATAGCCTTGAGTACACATAGTACTAAGCAAATCGTAGGAAAATGTATGCAAGTAGTATTTATGCAAAGCTTGAATAATGGTAGCTTTATGGCTATTTTGCAGAAAGCAGTATTGACAGTGAAGACAGTAAGTAGATTGCAATGCACGGTTTTAACAGATTAATACATAAGTAAACAAGTTCTTTGAAACCACTAGTAAATGCCCTGTTCACTTCCCAACCATTCCAACCAACCCTAACCATTCCAATATTTTAATGAGATCTACCCCTCGTGTGAAATCACCAGGCATTGTCCATAACCGGGGACACGACTTTTCGAATAGTTTTACACTTTGCAGAGGTTGTAAAACTTGACCAATAAGAGATAATCATCTTGATAAAAACACACATTTCTTTAGACATGTGAATCAAGGAGAGACTATCATAAGGCTTTTACAAAGCTCTATTTTGACTCGGTTCTGCTCGCTAAGGTTTCGCCATTCTGGACCCCCTCTTGCGCTGTTCATCAACACTTAATAAAACCGTACTAAAATATTGCTAATTAGTTGGCCAGCTCCACCCCATCCTAGTCATGTGGTTGTATGATATGGTCCATATCAATAGCGCACAAAGTTAAGTCCTTAATGACTACTCAGACGAGGGAATCACATCCCGAAATTCTCCCCCTTTACTGCACGATCATTCGCCTGAGTATGAAATTATTTTTGGTTCAACCCGACTAAATGACAACCCTTACCATGACACAACAAATTTTAATAAAAGTGGCCACGCCACCATTCCATATATCATTAAGTCAGGATTAATCATTTATGAATACGTGATCGTGAATCCCAACGTACAACTAAAGCATGGCTAAGCATAATACACACCCATATTGGTAATTAAATATGTCCAACTAAGATTAACCCGACCTATGGTGTTCAAGGGTACATGTCATTCTCAATTATTCAAGGAGGCATAATGGCAATTAAGCATTTAACTACTCCCAAAAGCATTTGTTATAAACCTAGCAATGCATGTTGATATAAGACAATATAACTTTATAAAATTGGTTCAACATGATCAAAGGTCTACGACTTGCCTTCATTGAAGGTTTCAGTTGCTTCGGTCATCGGGTCCAAGAGCTCTTCAGAAACGGTAGAATCTATATGTGCGAAAAGAGCCAAATAAATAAAATAGTTTGAAATAAAATCCAAAAATTACCAAACTAGAACCAAAAGAAAGGTACCAAATTTAGATGAATTTAAAATTTTGAATCACTCGAATAGGAGCTCGGACGAAGGAGAACGGACTCTCGGAAGTTAGAAAACACATAGTCGGAAGGAGGTTCGACTGGTCGAATAGTTTCGACTACCTGGTCGGAAGGAGGTTTCAACCATATGGTCGGAAGGAGGCTTCGACTACCTGGTCGAAAGGAGGCTTCGAACACAGCTTGAAGCGGCAGCGCGGCGAAGTCTAGCGGCGAGGCTCTTTGAGCCCAATGGCTCACCGGTGCTATGTGCCACGACGAGCGGCGGTGAAGGTAGCAACGGGGAGAGGGGAGCGAGGCAAACCCAATGCGTACGATTTTAGCGGTGAGGTTCGACGGAGTGATCGGCGGCGAGAGGAAGAGCGGTGACGAGATCCGGTGGCGAGGAGGTGCTCACGGGTCGAATGTGCCCTTGCGAAGCCAATGAAGGCGACCACAACGGCGGAGGCGCGTGCTCTGGCCAGTAGCGGTGAAGCTCAAAACATGGCGAAACGAGGGCGAGAGGGAGATGGGGGAAAAGAAAGAAGGGAACGATGGGGTCCTCGTGCTCCATTTATAGAGGAAGGAGGAGTAGCGGAGAAGCTTCGCGGCATAGGTGGAGCTCCGGACGGCACAGGACAAAGGCGACGCGACGGGGACGAGACGAGAGCACGTGGGGAGGAGAAAGACTAGAGCGGGTGGGTGTGGCGAAAGACGGACAATTAAATGCGCAAGCTGCCAAGGAGAACGGACAATTAAAGGCAAAAAACCCCTTTTTAAAATTCAGAAAATCCAAGAAAAAGACTTTAAATAAACTTTTTGACTTTAAATACCAGAAAACCCAATTAAACCAAATTTGAAATAATTAAAGTTTAATTAATTCATATTAAATTGTTTTTTATTTTCTAAAATTTCTAGTTAAGCTTTAGCAATTCAATAAAATCAAATGATTTTTTTTTTGTTTTCGAACATTTTCAAAACTTCATGAAAATTAGGATGTTACAATTACCTCCTTGATTGTTGTTGGTGTAGTTTCCTCGACCTTGGTTACGCCCGGTGAAGTTGGCCGAGGATCCAGATGCCCCAAGTTGCAGATCGATGCAATTCTGCTCCACCCAAAGATCATAGCTCAAGAGGTGAGAATAGACATCATCTAGAGTTAAATTCTCCGTCCGTGTGGTGAGAGATGTAGCCAATGAATCGTAATCTGGACCAAACCTGAAAGCACATACGAAATAATTTCATCTTCTCTTAATGGCATACCTACGGCAGCCAAAGTGTCTGAAAGATTTTTCATCTGCATGAAATAATATGAGGTCGAAAGGTCCCCCTTCTTAGAATTTGCAAGCTGCTGTTGGAATTAATACGGGCTTGGCCCAATTTTAACTCTAATTAATTCCTGGAAAATCTCAAAGGCCCATGTGCACGTGCTAAAACTGTTTAGTCCCACATGGAGTATTAATGGGGAGTTACACCACTTTATAAGGTGGATCGTGGTAACCCCCTTGTGAAATTAGAGAGAGTCAACACACGCGCTCGCTCGCTCGCTCGCCGAGCCGAGCCGTGCCGTGCCGTGCGTGTCGTGCGTGCGTGCGTGTGTGCGTGTGTGCGCGTACGCAGGCGCGTCGTAGCACTGGTTGATGGCGACAGTTTCCAGTCTCTTTGTTTTTTGTGGACCATTAAAAGAATAGTGAACTGTTCGTGAGACTCTCCCTCTCCATTTTTCTTTTCACTCCACGCGACTGAGACAGACTCTTCCTCTCCACGTTTTGCTGCTTTCTCTGGCGATCTCCATCCCGGCGAGGCTCGTGTACGGTCGAACCGGAAGAGCAGGCCTCCGGAACCCTGTCCTTGAAGGCTTACATGAGCGAGGACGAATAAGATTTTTGGGGAGTGTTCGCGCGAGTGCTCACTGCTTCGTCATCATCCGATCCTCTGCTTCATCTACATCAACTACACGACTACGTCCACTACGCCATGGCGAACGACAATCTCATCAACACTTCTCCTACTGCTGCTCCTTCAACTGGTTCTGGGTATATCAATGTAATCCTTGTACTATGTTTATCTTTAATTTATGTTATTGTTTTGAACACTGAGATAGAAATGCTAGTTTCTGTTATGTTAGAAATTGGTATGACTATGGTGTTCATGTTTATCTGTCTTATGCAAAAGGCTAGAATATTGTTCTTGATTCATCTAGTATATTTCTGGATTAAAGTAATTCGAAAAATGCTTATATATTCAATAATCCAAAAACCTTATTAGATGTTTTTTTTGTCAACTGGCTTTGCTACTGCGCTCAAACCCTCTGAATTCGATGGCGCGAATTATAAGAGGTGGCGCACCAAGATGGTGCTTTGGTTAACTGTCATGAACGTTTTCCATGTGGCAAATGGCAAGCCTGAAGGAACCCTTACTCCTGAACAGGAGCAAGCGTTCGAGGCTGCTGATAACCTTTTCAAAGGTGCCATGGTTAGCATTCTTGGTGAGAAGTTAATCGATGCATACATGGTGATCAAAACAGGGAAAGAGATGTAGGATGCACTCGAGGCCAAGTTTGGGGTCTCGGATGCAGGCAGTGAACTGTATCTCATGGAGCAGTATCATGATTACAGAATGGTTGATGGCCGTTCTGTAGTTGAACAGGCTCATGAGATACAATCCATGGTCACAGAACTTGAGCACTTCAAGTGTGTGTTACCGGACAACTTTGTTGCGGGGGGCATTATTGCCAAGCTTCCTCCTTCTTGGACGAATTTTGCTACTACTCTGAAACACAAGAGACAAGAGTTTTCTATTGAAAATCTCATTGGGTCTCTTGATGTTGAAGAGAAGGCGAGAGCAAAAGATACACACGCTAGAGGTAATGAGGGATATTCTAGTGCCAATGTGGTGCAGAAAAAGAATGGCCAAACTCAGAAGTTCAAAGGCAAGAACAAGACTGCACAAACAACTAGCTTCAAGAGGAAGAAGAAGAATACAAATGATGGTCTTTACTTTGTGTGTGGCGAATCTGGTCATTGGGCCAAGGATTGCAGCCAACGCAAAGGTGGGAAGAATCAACAAGGGCAGAATTCCAAGTCTGCTAATATTGTTGTTGGTACCACTGAGACGGGAACATCAGGGTATGGTAATTTACCTACTGTTCTTTCCGTATGTCAAACTACCGATTGGTGGATAGACACTTGTGCTAACATACATGTGTGTGCTGATATTTCTTTGTTTTCTTCTTACCAGGTCACTCGGGATTCAGCCGTTCTAATGGGGAACGGGTCACATGCTACTGTTCATGGTGTTGGTACGGTCAATCTGAAGTTTACTTCGGGGAAGATTGTGCAACTCAAGAACGTGCATCATGTGTCATCCATAAATAAGAATCTCGTCAGCGGATCTCTTCTGTGTAGAGATGGCTTTAGACTGGTGTTTGAATCCAATAAATTTGTTGTGTCCAAGTGTGGACAATTTATTCGTAAAGGCTATGTGTGCGGAGGCTTGTTCCGCCTATCTCTTTCAGATTTATGTAATAGTGTTGTGAACCATGTTTGCAGTGGTAATGAGATTACTATTTGGCATTCACGACTTTGTCACATAAATTTTGGTTGCATGACGCGTTTAGCCAGTTTAGAGTTAATCCCGAAATTTACCTTTGCCAAAGGTTCTAAGTGTCAAGTTTGTGTACAATCAAAGCAGCCTCGTAAGCCTCATAAGGCCGCAGAGGTAAGAAACTTGGCACCATTAGAACTCATACATTCAGATCTGTGTGAGATGAATGGTGTGTTGACAAAAGGTGGTAATAGATATTTCATGACTTTGATTGATGACTCCACTAGGTTATGCTATGTGTATCTTTTAAAAACTAAAGGTAAAGCACTTTACTACTTTAAAATCTATAAGGCAGAAGCTGAGAACCAACTTGAAAGAAAAATCAAAAGGGTTAGGTCTGATCGTGGCGGCGAGTACTTTTCTAATGAGTTCAATTTATTCTGTGAGTAACATGGTATAATCCATGAGAGGACGCCTCCCTATTCACCCCAGTCAAACGGGATTGCTGAAAGAAAGAACCGCACTCTAACTGAGTTGGTTAACGCCATGTTAGACACAACGGGTCTTTCCAAAGCATGGTGGGGGGGGGGGGCTATATTGACTTCATGTCATGTTCTGAACAGGGTTCCTACAAAGAATAAAGAGATAACCCCATATGAACAATGGGAGAAGAAAAGACTATCACTTTCATACTTGCGTACTTAGGGTTGTTTGGCGAAAGTCAATGTGCTAATTCCCAAAAAGCGTAAGCTTGGATCAAAAACCGTGGATTGTGTCTTTCTAGGCTATGCTCACCATAGTGTTGGATATAGATTTCTAGTGGTGAAATCTGGAGTACCTGATGTGCATGTCGGTACAATTATGGAGTCCAGAGATGCTACATTCTTTGAGGATATTTTTCGATAAAAGATATGCCTAGTTCATCGAGTCAGGAGCCTGATACAACTTTTGAACCTGCCATTCCGATGGAATATTTTGAGCAAACCCCTGAGCAAATTCCTAAGGAGGAAGACAATGAAACTCTGAGGAAGAGTAAAAGACAAAGGACTGCAAAGTCTTTTGGTCCTGAGGCATATGCTTCTCCAGATGCAGAATACTGGAAGGAAGCAGTCCGTAGTGAAATGGATTCCATTATTTCTAATGGAACTTGGGAGATCACTGAGCGTTCTTATGGTTGTAAACCTGTAGGATGTAAGTGGGTGTTCAAAAAGAAACTTAGACCTGATGGTACTATCGAGAAGTACAAGGCAAGGCTTGTGGCTAAGGGTTATACCCAAAAGGAAGGCGAAGATTTTGTTCGATACTTATTCACCTATGGCTAGATTGACCACTATTCGAGTACTACTATCTCTGACTGCCTCACACAGTCTTCTCGTTCATCAGATGGACGATAAGACGGCTTTCCTAAATGGAGAGTTGGATGAGGAGATTTACATGGAACAACCAGATGGATTTGTAGTAAATGGTCAAGAAGGAAAAGTGTGTAAGTTGTTGAAATGTTTGTATGGTCTTAAACAAGCACCTAAGCAGTGGCATGAAATGTTCGACATAATTTTAACATCTACAGGCTTTATTGTGAATAAAGCTGATAGATGTGTGTATTATCGCTATGGTGGGGGCGAAGGAGTCATTCTATGTCTGTATGTTGATGACATACTGATCTTTGTGACCAACCTTAATGTGATTAAGGAGGTCAAGGATTTCTTGTCTCAAAACTATGAGATGGAAGATCTGGGAGTAGCTGATGTTATCTTGAACATCAAGCTGTTGAGAGGTGATGAAGGTTGGATTACATTGTTGCAAACCCACTATGTGGAAAAAATTCTGAGTCATTTTGGTTATAGCGACTGCAAATCCTCTCCAACACCTTATGATCCTAGCATGTTGCTTAGGAAGAATCGGAGAATAGCCAGAGACCAATTGAGATATTCTCAGATAATTGGTTCACTCATGTATTTAGCTAGCTGCACCAGGCCTGACATCTCGTTTGCTGTGAGCAAATTAAGCCGTTTTGTTTTCAATCCGGGAGATGATCATTGGCATGCTCTTGAGAGGGTAATGCGCTATCTAAAGGGTACAATGAGCTATGGCATTCACTATACAGGGTATCCTAAGTGCCGCAGGTTATAGTGACTCAAGCTGGATATCGATCTTGATGAGATTAAGACCACAAGTGGATATGTCTTCACACTTGGAGGTGGCGCTGTTTCATGGAAGTCTTGCAAGCAGACTATCTTAACAAGGTCAACAATGGAAGCGAACTCACGGCATTAGATCGCCTTTGTTGAAGCCGAATGGCTTCGAGAACTCTTGATGGATTTGCCAGTGGTTGAAAAACCGATACCGTCTATTCTGATGAACTGTGACAATCAGACTGTGATTCTCAAGGTGAACAGTTCTAAGGATAATATGAAGACAACAAGACATGTGAAGAGAAGACTCAAGTCTGTTAGGAAAATGAGAAACTCTGGAGTAATAGCTTTGGATTATATCCAAGCACTAAGAATCTGCGCATCCCTTCACAAAGGGTTTATCACGGAATGTGATAGACAATGCATCGAGGGAGATGGGTTTGAGACCCACGTGAGTTATACCATAGTGGTAACCCATCCTATGTGATCGAAGATCCCGTAAGTAGGATTGGCGAAACAAGCTATTGGTTAACTGTGAGGAGAGTACTTTTATAGACCCACTCCATTGGAGATGCAATTCTCTCCTAAATCTGTATGGCATGATGATTTTTATCTTAATGTGTTCTGTAGCTTGTTTATGCAAAGATGCTGTCCTACAGAGCAGTCTTGAAAGAACACACCTATATGAGCCCGACTGCTAGTCACAGTCTATGAGATAGGGTAATCTCTAGGAAGCTCATGAATAGGCCAGGAGTATGACTTATATGCTCCAACATGGGATGCCTTGCGACCTAGTATCAGTTAAGGACTTAAGTGAAACCTATTCACACAAAACTGTCAATTCAAGGCTTAGTCCATTGTGCAGTTGTGGATAAGTGTAGCTTCTGTTCTAGGTGGATGTTCAACCTTAACCGGTCTCTATCAAAACACTGGTATATTAAAACAATACTGTGGATCAAGGCATTTGACATGTGCCTTTGGGATCTGGTGGGGGATTGTTGGAATTAATACGGGTTTGGCCCAATTTTAACTCTAATTAATTCATGAAAAATCTCAAAGGTCCATGTGCACGTGCTAAAACTGTTTAGTCCCACATGGAGTATTAATGGGGAGTTACACCACTTTATAAGGTGGATCGTGGTAACCCCCTTGTGGAATTGGAGAGAATCAACACACGTGCGCGCTCGCTTGCCGAGCCGAGCCGTGCGGTGCGGTGCGGTGCGTGTGCGTGTGCGCGTGTACACAAGCGTGTCGGGTGCGATAATGTCCAGCACCTTCCATGCCGACGATCCATACAATCAACATCAAGTTAGGCCGAGATAACTACATACTGTGGAGGGCGCTATTTCATCCGTATCTAAAAAGCTATCATATTTTTGGATACATTGATGTCACTGCAAAGTGTCTGGCGAGGATGATCTCGCAGACAACATAGTCAGGAGTGACTCAACTCACAAGTCTCGAATACAACTTATCTGAACTACTGGTTTCACCAAGTTCAAGTTGTTCTTAGTGCCATCTTCTTGTCACTTTCAGAGGAATATTTGGCGCATGGCATGACTTTGACGACTGCACGCGAGGTGTGGCTTGCATTGGAGCGAGCCCTTTCAGTCCAAATCGCGAGCGCGTATGGTACAAATATGTATGTAGCTGTTGAATATATAAGTATTTTTTAAATTATTTTAATTCAGAAATATACTAGATGAATCATGAACAATATTTTTAACCTTTTGCATAAGACAGATAAACATGGACACTATAGTCATACCAATCGTCGTCAACATTGTGTCTTATGGCTCTGATACCATGTAAAAACAGTTTGCCGCAATAAGAAACTGATAGGTTATGGTCTATATTTACCTAGAATCAAATTGAGTCGTATCGAGCCTCGATACATGACCACACGCTACATGACTCCCAACAACACATGATTCCTTTACTGAACGAGGAAAGAACATGTTAACTGAACATGCTACGGTTTCATAATTCTATCTCAAGTTAGTTGAGAATATGAGCTGAATTATATCTCTAACAGATAGAATATGATCCGAACGTATCTCTAACACTATCTGCAACATAGGAATTTCACAATAGTTCAACGGAAAGTTTACACAAGTTCTGCAAAACTTCACAATATGTAATACTAAAAAAATAATATTAGAATAGCTCCAAGCGGGTCCTTAATATCAGTACTTCCATACAGTCTCACTCTCTCCACAAAATAGAGCGCTGTTCTGTGACGTGGCAATCTCATGTTCTGTGTTTTGCACTAAGCCTTATAAGCGATTTAGATTACGCGCGACGTCTACTTCAGATCACAAGGAATATCCATGTAAACTAAAATCAACACCACACAGGATAGAAGTTCTATTAGATGCTTGAGTTGGTACGAATCATCTCTTGGTGTGGTCGTGAAGTTATGGGTGTATACTGTACTCATCAGGGTTTAAATTTTGATATTCATCTTTATGCATGTATAAATATATTTTAGTGGGAATTTTGCTAGATTTATAGGTTTATCCTGTGCGCTAGAAAGACATACTCGTGTATGTGTAATTAAAAAAATGCTTAAGTTGGTGATTTTAAAAAGATGCTTAAGCCGAAATGTGATGCATGGATTAACTAGGCCAGGATTAACGGGGGGTGCAGCATTAAATCTTTACAGCTACCCAACTGCTGCAGGATTAGTAAATTGTGCTTGGCCAAGCCTGTCAATCCACCAGCAGGGTAGGGTACAATTCTCCGATCTCCATCAAAAGCCATTGCCCCACAAGATGTGTTTATGACAGGAGGAGGAGGGGTGAGAGAAGGAGAAGAGAGCTGTCAAAACATGTCTGTCACTGTCAGGATTGTAATTATTCCTTGTCCAAAGAAAAGCTGCTCGCCTTGTCCTCCTCACGCTTTATTATTTCCTCGCTGGGCTCCATGTACCGTACGTACCCCATGGGCCATGGCATGTACCGCCACGTGGGCGCGCCTTGAACTGCTAACGCCAACAACAACCTGGCGCCAAGGCCGATACACTCCGCTCCGCTCCGCTCTGCTGCGCAGTGGTAGTACAGCAGCATATAGCACGGCCGCTCTCTTTTCTTTTCGGTCTCTGCAGATTTTGAGCAGCTCGAGGTACGGCCGAGTTGGGCACATGGCTCACAAGATTAATCGATTCTGGAGTTCACGAGAGGTTTCTTTATTTTGTTTTAAGGCTCAATTGTAGATTACCCAATGCTGCAATGCTCTTGTATACTTTGATTTTGGAGGGGGAGCAGCGAATCACTGCGTTGTTGAGATCACACTTCAGGCCGTCTGTGTCACATCTCAGCCTACTTTCAATTTGACATGTCTTTCTCTGCTTGTAGCAGTAGCAGGTGATCTTTATGGATGTAGCTTTCACCAGAAATGTTCAGGCACAAAGACATTTAAAGGAGGAAGAACACACACCAGGAAGCGAATTTACGGGTGTATCTTGAAGTCCTACATAAGAAACCACCGTTGCTCACTAAACTCCTACCAAAAATCTCAGCCGTCATGACTCAGGGTCGTTAGATGTGGTCGCTGAGCAAGCTCCAACCACAGCATTCAGTTAGCACTTGCTCTAATCTTGATGAAACTACCAAAATGCGATGCATGTGTAACTTGGCGACTGTTCAGTACTGCTCGTGTGAATAAGCATGAAGTTTTTGCGCCACAGTTGATTATGTGAAGAAGACGGCTATCAAAACAAGAAAAATGAAGAGCCAATCGTTCGTTCGTTCATTCATTCATCCAACTGTAGCGTTTTGCTCGATAATGGGATGAAATCTGATCTCTGAAAGACGAATATGTGAGAAAGCAAAAGTTGTAGCTCTGATCAGATATTCTCTCCTTTTTCTGATTTTCCTGTACAAAAGTATTGATCAGCCTGCCTAGCTACTGCTCCTATCAGGGTAAATGTACTGAGCTTTTTACATCAAAAGTAGAGTATTAGTTGTCTCTAATTAAATTCTCCTGCGGCTGCGGGAAGGCTGACCTGACATGCATGCAGGTGAGGTGTTTTCCCTGACACGTTTACAAATGCTTTAGCTTCCGATTAGGTTGCCCAGCCAGTAGTATTTTTACTATTTGTTGCATTGCATCACGTAGGGCTGTCGACTGTAGTTGTAGAAGAGAAAAAATGGCAGGGAAGAACGAAGCAATTCAGCGAGACGGCACACGCACGGACGGACGGACGGACGGACGGTTTTCTTTGTACCTTTCCAAAAAGATGAGTTTTTTTTTACATTCAAAATAGTAAATCTAGACCTCCCTCTGAAGATAAAACAAAAAATACATCAAGTCTGTGCTCAAGTGGAGGGAACTTCCTTTGTCTGCATGCCCCCCCTGGACCAGACGCCTATATTGTAATTATCTAATTATAATTAATTTATTTGTAATTAATTAGTCATAGTTAATTAATTGTAGTTATATATTATTAATTAATTAGTTGTAATTAATTATCCGTAGTTAGTTAGTCCCAATAATTTAGTCGTAGTCAATTAGCCGTAAAGATTACTAGTTTTTCCTCCGGAAATTTAGTAGTTTTTTTTATTATGCACTAATTAAGTTAAATTTGTACATAAAGACTACTGAACTGTAAAGACTATCGAAGTGTAGTTGTTTTTTTGGGAGGTAGGAAATGTAGACTAAATAGTGCAACATATTTATTTGATTGTGTATAGTAAAGAACGGTGAATTGCTAACATATGAATTGAGCTGTTGTGGCTATAATGTAACATCCTAATTTTTTGAGCTTTAAAAATCTTTTGAATAGTTACTTGTTGCAAAATGCATTATTTGAACTTTTATTAAATTTTTACTATTTTTATTTAAAAGTTTAATATGGACTTTTAATATAAAAATGATTTAATGGGATTAATCCCAACATCAACAATGGTCAAAACTGTTTTATTTGGATTCTATGTGCTTGGATATGTTTTCCATATTTTTCTAGAATCTTTCCAAGTTCATTTGCTATTTTCTAATTGCTCTTTGGATTTTCTATATTTTTTAAAATAGAAAACCTATATAAAATCCTCGAAATAGTGTTGGGCCGAAACCCAACACTATTCCCCGTGGCCTAGCACTGTGCGGCCCATTTTCCCCCGCCGAACGCGCTCCCGCGCCCGCGCGCCTCTTCTCCCTCTGCCAGGTGGGCCCCACCGCCTTGTTATCGTCGTCTCTGAGCCGTCTTCGTCCTCGCGAGTTCGACGTCGCGTCTGCCATTGTTTTATTCAAAAGCTTCACCTGACAACAGCCGATTCGTTCCGAATTTTGTGCGCTGAGCCTTCCATCTAGAAGCCCAATCCGTCCCGCACTCGAATCCGGTGAAATCAACGTCTGTATCTCCTTCAAACTCGGGATATCGCGCGGGTTTGTTTTGGACTCTTTTAGGACTCCGCCGCCAATACACCTCCGTGGTCTCGCCGAGCCCTATAAATAGGACCCTCGGGATCGCAATGTCGCCCGCACCAAGCACCCCCAGCCAATTGCACCCCGATCACTCCAGCGCCGCCGCAATAAGAGATTTAGGGTTTTCGGCCGAGCTCCTTCTCCGGCAAATTGCGCCGCCGTCATCATATCTTACATATCACAGACGGTTCTTGGTTGAAATCGTCTGTGATAGTGCCCCTTCACAGACGGTTTCAACTAAAAACCGTCTGTGTTGAGCCTTATCACAGACGGTTTTTGAACCGTCTGTGATAACTAACTGTTATCATAAACATAAAAATTCAGACGGTTCAAAAACTGTCTGTGATGACGATTTCAAACCGTCTATGATGTACTTTTCTGTAGTAGTGTGAGGTCCCGAGTGTTCTTAGACATGAGGTCCTAAGTATAAGGATAATGTTATGAAAATTCTGAGAAATTAATGCAATGATCTATTGAATAGATTAAACCAATATTTACTATTTTGAACTCGTCTACTGAATTTGAATTACTTTACCAGTAATAAACCAGTAGAAAATTGCATGCAAAATGTAGGATATAATGGACATCACTTTGAGGATTTTACCCTGCCATGAATGGTAGCAACCACCTTTCCTAGACATTGAATATTAGGATTAATCTCACATCCCCATCTCTTAGTCGTACCATTAACATGCCGATTAATGGCATAAATGTACATTCTCTCGTAGTGATTGAGAAGGTATACACTACCTGGAGAGTGAGTACTTGACTTAGAGGGATCCGTTAGCACTGTGGTAATCCATGAAGGAACGCTACAAGCAACGAAAGCCAACTACCGTGCTCCTGCAGGCATGATGTGAGCATATCCAACTGCGCTTTTATGACAAGAAGTCTTTAGGAGAGTATAATCCTGTCATGAATCGTATTGTCTCTCAATTAAGACTATGTAACCATATAGTTACTAAAGCTAATTTGATAGACAATTCTATGTCCACCTTACACCATATATACTAATGTGAATTTACAATAGCAAATCGTTACTCCAACTATGCTAATTGCTTTGAGTTATGCTCGTAGCCACAGAAAAGGTCATGGGCAGTATAGTGGAAGGGGACAGATAGCTGCATTCAGAGTATGGTAAGTCCAGGGGAGGTATATAGAGACCTACAGTAATCTTATTGTTACCCTTAGAAATGATTAGATATCACTGACCTACACGAGTTGCATTATTAATTTAGATATTGTTCATGTAGAACTTGGTTACGCTCATGTACAGCAAGTTCTTATCTTTTGCTTTAGGCTGAAAACTTTTGCATTAGATTAATATCTTTCCTAGAAGATAGGGCAAGTTACTGAAATGGTGTATCTTACCTACTGGATAGGATTTCTTACTTTACCTACCTTACCCTCTGTCAGTAGCACATCTTACATGTAGTACATGCTTGCTAGTAGCTCTTCTTACGTATAGTAGAATCCTTAATCTTGCATAGAATAAATTGTGCATTATTCGCCCGACATTGCAAATAATATAGTGCCTTGCCTATTAGAAATAATGATTGAAAATGTACTCTTAATATCCACTAAGCCTCAATTAACCATGTAGGTTATTTATCCGCTAGTTCTTTATGTGCAATGATGCCTAGTAGGCAATGGAACTTATTAGCCTTATGTCAATATCAAAAAGATCTCATCGCCTAATAAAATAGTATAATCCTCAAACAAGTATATAACAACTTGCGCTCTAAGACTTGAAGTCTATATGATTCAACCCATTGCCTCATTATTTCTTATTTAAGAACTTTGTAAGCTGAAAATTGCACATATGTGTTGGTTTCATGCCAAATAAAAATTATACTCTCACTACTACAAAACAGGCTATAGTAGACGGCCCATCACAGACGGTTCTTTTGGAACCGTCTGTGTTGGGTCTGTTCCGACCTGAATAGCCGATACGAGCCTATCACAGACGGTTCTTAATTAGAACCGTCTGTGATAAATAATAGAACTGTCTGTGAATTATCACAGACGGTTCTATTATTAAACCGTCTGTGATAATCCAGCCATTCACAGACGGTGCTAATTAAGAACCGTCTGTGATAGTATACAGATGGTTCTTAATTAGAACCGTCTGTGATAATTGGTTATCACAGACGGTTATAATTAAGAACCGTCTGTGATATCCTCACCATATATATATCGCGCCAGCGGACATCTCTGCCATTGCAGACACACATTTGGCTGCTGCCTCTGCCGCCATCTCTGCCGCCATTTCTGCCGCCTCCTCCGCCGCTGCCTCTGCCGCACTGCCTCAAACCTATCCAAAGTCTCTCATTGGCTGTGAAGGTATCGGGTGTTTAGAGGTAAATAGTGACATACCACTCGGTGATTGCATATGATTATTTTCTTTATAATGTGTATGAAAAGGCATGTGTGGTTTTGTAGGCAAATAACAATCTTGGTGTAGGTCAAATTAATTAGTCCAAAGTAATCGCTAATCAATTTAAGTATGTTTGGTAAATAGGAAGCCCATTGTGCTTGACGAGAGAGAGGAAGGGAGGAGAAGGCGAGGATTGTCGAGAGATATTAGGCATTTTCTTCGTGAGCTCGAGGGTAACGATCTATAACCCTTTATGTTTGCTATAAATTAATCGCTAATCAATTAGACACTAATTTGTTACATGCGTAGTGTAGATGGATCGAAACTGGATGTACGGTGTGAACCGTGTGAGTCAAGAGTACATTAATGGCGTGGTTGCTTTTAAAGAGCCACGGCGGGATATGTTGAAGAAGGGATAAAATTTATGTCTTGTCAGTGCATTGATTGCGGTAATCGAAGATGTTTAACAACGCGCGCAGATCGAGCGCACTTGATTGAAGGGTTTCAAAAAGAGTACACATGTTGGAGCAGTCACGGTGAAGAGCAGATTATACCAGAAGTTAATAATGACAACATCGCCGAGGAAGTCAACGATTTTCCGGATGTGGACTGTGCATTTGATGAGGATAGGTGGCATGATGACAATCTGGATCAGATGCTACAAGACGCAGAAGAGAACTATAGTGAGAGAGAGTTTTGTAAATTCGAGGGCTTAAGGGAGGACTCGGTGAGACCTTTGTTCCCTGGCTGCAAACCGGGTTACACAAGGTTGTCAACCGTGCTTGAACTGCTGAAATTGAAGGCAAGCAATCGTTGGTCCGATAAGAGTTTCACGGCGTTGTTAGGTCTCCCAGCGGACATCCTTCCGGAGGGAAACGTGTTGCCCAGCACCACCTATCAAGCAAAGAAGGTTATTTGTCCATTGGGAATGGAAGTAGAAAGAATACATGCATGTCCGAACGATTGTATCCTTTACCGTAAAGAGTATGCAGACATGCATGTATGTCCCGTGTGCAAAGCATCCCGATACAAGTGTCAAAATACTGCTAAGGTGAAGCAAGGACCTCTCGCTAAGATGTTGTGGTATCTGCCTGTAATCCCACGTTTGAAGCGTTTATTTGCGAACCCAAAGGAGGCAAGATTGTTGCGTTAGCACTCAGAGGAGCGTAAGAGATATGGAAAGCTAAGACACCTGCCGATTACGCGATGGAGAAACTTCGATCGAGCTTGAAGAGTTCGGTGGAACCGAGGAACATAAGGTTAGGGTTGAGTACGGATGGAATGAATCCTTTCGGTAACATGAGCACCGACATAGCTTTGGCCCGTGAATCTATGTATGTACAACCTTCCTCCTTGGCTGTGTATGAAGCGGAAGTACATTTTGATGTCACTACATATCCAAGGGCGAAGCAACACAGGAATGATATTGATGTGTACCTAGCACCATTCTTTGGAAGATCTTGTGGAACTATAGAACGAAGGGGTACAGGTATGGGATGCGTACAAACTAGAGAACTTCACTTTACACGCCATGTTGTTCTGCACCATCAATGATTTTCCTATCCTTGGTAACCTGTCGGCACTGCTTACATGCTACGGAGAGTGTATGGCTTAACAACTCACGCAAAACTGTGTATATGTGTCACCGTAGGTTCCTTCCCAGGAGTCACCCATACCGCAAGATGAAGAAACAATTCGACGGAAATAAGGAGGACGGTTCAGTTTCAAGGGCTTTTAGTGGGAAAGAGGTCTATGATATGGTTAAGGATATCGATGTTGTACTTGGGAAGGGACGTAAATTAAGAACCCGTGAGAAGAACATCTGGAAGAAGCGGTCAATTTTTTTGGACTTGCCTTATTGGGAGCACTTAGAAGTTCGCCACTGCATCGACGTCATGCACCTAGAGAAGAATGTATGTGATAGCTTGATTGGTCTTTTGCTGAACATTAGTGGTAAAACAAAGGATGGTGTTAACGCACGGCGTGACTTGGTCGATATGAACATAAGGACCGAGTTAGCACCGAAAGAGACCGTCTGAGATTGACGTACCTTCCCCCAGCTTGCTACACTCTGTCCAAGGCCGAGAGAAATGAACTGTGCCAGAGCTTGCATGGTGTGAAAGTCCCGTCTGGTTACTCCGCTAACATTAAGAAACTTGTTTCTATGCAAGATTTGAAATTAATTGGTATGAAGTCACATGATTGTCGTGTGCTGATGACACAAATGCTTCCTGTTGCAATTAGGAGTATCTTGCCGAACAAGGCCCGAGTGGCAATCTTGAGGCTGTGTTATTTCTTCAACTCAATTGCTCAGAAGGTCATCGATCCCCAAGGACTAGATGCTCTGCAGGCCGACGTGGTGACGACTCTGTGTCATCTTGAGATGTATTTCCCTCCGTCATCTTTCGATATCATGGTCCATCTCATTGTTCACCTTGTGAAAGAGATAAAGATATGCGGCCCTATGTTTCTACGTCATATGTACCCGTTCGAGAGGTACATGGGAATTCTCAAGTCCTACGTACGGAATCGATCTCGACCGGAGGGCAGCATCATCGAAGGTTATGCAACGAAAGAGGTCATTGAGTTCTGCGTCGACTACATGGCTCAGGTGGATCCGATTGGTGTGCCTATATCTCGTCATGAGGGGAGACTAGAAGGTATCGGGACCATCAGAAGGAAATCAATCACTCCCGATCTGGATACGTACGCTCAAGCCCATTTCACAGTCTTGCAACACATGACCCAAGTGTCCCCGTACATCGACGAGCACAAAGACATGGTACGCCAGCGTAATCCGCACCGGTCGGAGGTTTGGATCACGAGAGCACAACCGTCGGTTCAACGAATGGTTAAAGGTGCGAATCATCGGGAGGTCATCAAGTGATGATCTGCGCTATGGTTGGCAAGAGGGCCACAATTTACAATTGTCACATGGCAAGGATACGATATAAATGGGTACACATTTTATACGGTAGCTCGAGATAGGAAGGGCCTGATCCGAGCAGCGGTGTCGGATAGATGCATTCGATCTGATGGGCCGAGAAGCTCGTACTATGGGCAAATAGAGGAGATATGGGAGCTCGACCACGTGCTTTTCAAGATCCCCTATTTCGGTGTCGTTGGGTCCATCTCCCACGGTGAAGGTCGACAAATGCGGCGCCACTACCGTGGACCTCGAGCGTGTCGGATACAAAGGCGAACCATTCGTCTTGACTAACCAAGTTGTTCAAGTCTTCTATGTAACCGACCGGCAAATAAGAAGCGCCACGTAGTTCTTCATGGAAAAAGGAGGATTGTCGGAGTTGAGAATGTAGTGGGCGAGGAAGAATACAATCAATTTGACGAGTTGCCACCTTTGAGAGCGGCATCGAGGCTCGAGGAAGAACCCGGTGAGGAAGCTAGCTATATCGCGTCGATCATCATGAAGGGCTGTATTTTAATTAAGAATTTACTCCATTGTAATTAATTAATTTATTCCATTATCATGTGTTAATGTGTTATGGACTTGTGATCTTTAATATTGATGTCAATGTGGATGTTCATGGTAATGTTGAGTTGAATTAGATATGAACTTTTGAACTCAAACTCGTCATCATACTGCTTGTCCAGCAGTTCATACATGCTGTTGTGGGGATATCACAGACGGTTCTAGAACAGAGCCGTCTCTGATAATGAATCACAGACGGTTCTTTTATAGAACCGTGCGTGATATCACCATCACGAGCGGTTTTTCATAGAACAAATGCGTGATGGTGCATATCACAAACGGTTGTACAAAAGAACCGTCTGTGATGTGTGCATATCACAGACGGTTATTTCGTACAACCGTCTGTGATGGGTGAATATCACAGACGGTTATTACCTAGAACCGTCTGTGATGCATTCATATCACAGACGGTTTTACAAAAGAACCGTCTGTGATGTTATTTTTATAAGGCCGGGACCGCTAGGGTTTTGCTCCTACTCTTCACCTCTCCCGCCCCTTCGCATTTTGTCCGGTATTGCTCGCCTCCGGTTCCTCGGTGCTTGCTCCTGCGCCTCCAGCCCCGCCTCCGGCTCTGCGCCGCCTCTCCCTCGGAGATCTCCGCCTCCTCCTTCGCCCGGTGCGGCAAGGCCAGCGCCGCCTACGTCGCCTCCGCCGCCTCGGCCGCCTCAGCCGGTCGCTCCGCTCCCCGGCTTCGGCTCCGGCGCCTCCTGCTGCGCCGACCTCGCTCCGCTCGGCCCCAGCACCACCAGCGTCGCCTCTACTCCACCGACTCGCCCTCGGCTGCTCCTGGCCCGATCTCCTACCCGTGGTACTCCTAGTTGAATCTACCTAGTTGATCTGGATTACATGATGCTTATCAATTCTTGAGATGTCCTGTATTTAGATTCCTTGCTGCTTCTTGTTTTTACTTACATATAGAACATATGAATTACATAGATAACCTATAAGGTTAAAGTTTGTTCTGCACGAAATTTATTCTGATATGGAAATGAAATGTGAAGTCGAGTACATGGAAGTTTGAAATTCAAAAGATATCAACTTAAACATTTATGCATTTGAACTTTGAAGGATTGACTAGAAACTGCCTAGATTTTTTTAACTTCAGTTAAAGCAAAGTGTGTAGTACCAATCAGGGTCCAAGGTCTAAGCTGGCTCTTGTAGTTTTAGTATAAAATTATAGGGAAACTTTGCTGGCTAACACAGCAAAGATGTGTGATATTTGAAAATAACATCCTACTTGTATGGTGTTTGTAGTGTTACTGTCATATTGAGTAATTTTCCCTAAAAGTTTATTTGTTACTGGGTCTGGGTAGCTAAATGTTTTAACCAAATTTTTATTTGAACTGAAGAAATCAAATTTTGTGTGCAAGCGAATGTATCAGTTATGCTAAACTGCATTGGTAGCCTTTTTTTGTGATCAAGTTCCATGACAAGATGATTAAGGAAGGTTTATATGATGCGTATAATTGTGCCTCCTCCTTCTGGCTGCTGCTTCGCTTCTTGGCATGGTGGCTCCTTCTTCTTCTTGGGCTCATTTGCGAGGTTGAACCCACCTTTGGTTCTTGTCTCTGCTGGCTGATGGCTTGCTTGCTTTGAGTTTGAGAATGGGAAATGGGGAGATGAACTTGGCTGGCTCTGGAAGGGGGATGCACTTGCTGGCTGTATTGCTGGCTTGCTGCTGGGTAATGCACTTGCTGCTGGGAGGGGATGTATTTAGGGCTGCTGGCTGCGGCAATAGGATTGAGATGGCAAAGACTTGTTCTTTTGCAACTCTCCTTCCGAGAGCACAAACTTTGTTTTATTGCTTTATTTATGCTTTATTGTTTCATATTTATGCTGGAATTAATTATGCATATTAGCAAATATTGCACATGTTGAGCGTATGTAACTTATATAGATAGCAAGTAAGCGAGATGGCAGGGGCGCCGTCTTCACCGCCTTCACCGACGCCGCACATGGAAGAGGCGCGCCGTCACCGACGCCGCAGACACGTAGCGAGATGGCCGAGGAATATCGAATTGCTGGGCCGGCCGACCATCACGGAGGTCGGTGACCTTGGGGTCCCTCTGAGTCCCCCGAGAGAAGCGGCGAGATTCCGGACCATCTGTAGGATAATTGCAAGTGAACGGGTCCCTATCACCACACCAAAGTGGAAGTGTCTGACAGATGATCAGAGAGGCGTGCTGTGGGAAGACCTTAAAGACAAGTTCACTATCCCAGAAGAACACATGGCACGCGTGCAACGGCATGCGTTGCTCTCGATGTGTCACGCGTGGAGGACCTTCAAGAGCATTCTTGTCACGCAGTACGTGAACAAGAGTGAGACGCCCTTAACGAAGTTTCCATTCTTGACGCGGGAAACATGGGACACCTTTGTGGCTATGAAGACGACGGACGAATTTAAGAAGCAAAGTGCGGCGCACAATGCAATCTAGGCACGAAACACTCACCCCCACAGACTCGGCACCGCTGGGTACGCGGCTAAAACCCCGCAATGGGAGGCGGAGGAGGAGAATCTATTTCCTGATATCACAGACCCGCGTTCCCTAAGCTGGTTAAAAGCGAGGGCAAAAGTCTCGTCGGATGGCAGCGTCTCTTTCACAAACCCGGCGGACCAGGAAGTGACCCAACGTGTGGTAAATATGTCGAACTACCTAGTTGTTTATAAGTCCATAGCTTCATAGTGTCTATAATAACATGATGACCTCTTGCAGCGTGAATTGATTGCCCAAAGTTCCGAAGGCTCCTTCCAAGCACACAGGGAGAAGGATATACTATCTACGGCCCTAGAAAACAAGGAGCACCCGAGTCGCACGCGAGGCAAGGGGGTTAACGTACCTTGGCTACATAGATTCGCAGACGACTACTACATGTATAGAAGTAGGAAGAGATCAAAGGCCGAGTACGACGATGGGTTGGAACTGCTAAAACAACAATTTCAGGACAGATAGCAAGTTTGCAGGATCAACTGAATCAAGTACTCCGCAACCGATGCAAGCCGCCCGTTATTGCGGGAACCAGTCCTCCTCGACATCGGAGTAGTGTCGCGTCCACGCATAATTTTGAACGTGACGACGACCAATTACCGATAGACGGCATTAAGATAATGTACATCTATGGAGTGCATGTAACATCCCAAATCTGGATTTGTGTTTTAAATGTAAGAAAATACAAAGAAATTAAAACTTTTTTTGCATCTTGAAGCCCTTGGTCATTTCTGTAATTCTTTCAAAAAGAATTATGGAAGATCAAATTTAAACCCTCTTTGGACTCCAATCAAAAACCTTTGTGGCATAGATCTCGTGCCAAACCCTTGGAGATATTTCTCCTGAGTTCTAGGGAGGCTTGGCAACACCTCTGAATTATCTCATGATTTTTAGAAATTATTTGATAATTTTTGGAGGCAAGTCAAAGCTTGGTCAAACCATAGCTTTCACCTTCTGGGATTTCTGGAGGAAAGTTCCTTACATTAAAATCTCTGGGAATTTTATGTGAGGTTCCTCCTGCTGTCAGCAATCTCCAGTTAAAATTTCATAAATTTTGGAGTTTGTTTGCTACCCCAAATAATCCCTCAAAAATTAGTTATTCAAATTCAAACCCTAACTGGTTTGCACTGTTCCATAGGTTCGAATCGGACTCGGGCTCGAGCCACTTGACTCGGTCCAGTCCACTAACTGTACCAACTCGGTCGTTCGGGCCCAAGGGTCGTGAGCCGTTGGATCGGCATCGAGCGGTCTTCGACCAGCCGAACGATGGAATCGTTTAATCCGCCCGATCTAACTCAGCCATTGGATCGGCATCGAACGGTCTTCGACCAGCCGAACGATGTGATCGTTTCAATCCGCTCGATCTAGCCCAGTCGTTCGATTTCAATCCGACGACCAACGAGTCGTCTCCTTCCTCCGTCCGCGCGCGCGTGAGCCCTGCCATGGTGTGCGCAGAGGGGAAAAGCAGCAGCGTGCAGTCCACTCTATGGTCACCTTTAAACGGCTAGCTCTGCGTGCATTAAATGCCTGTCGCACTCCTCCCTCAGAAGGCATTGATTCGTCTGCACCCATCGCTCTCAAGTGCTCTCATGGCAGTGTAGACCAGACTGGAAAACCGGCCGTTGCTCTCAGTCATCCCGGCTATTTAAGCACCATTGTTTCTCCCTTAGTTTCTTTTAGCACCTCCGCAACTCCAGCTAGCACTCACCCGCTTGCTTGAGCTGCAGTTCCTCGCAATCTCCTCTACCGCCATTGTTGAGTGTGGGGTTTCGGTGGAGGCGGTACAGCAGGGGTTTTCTTCTTCAAGTCTTTGCCCCCGATCGCTGCTTCCCTTTTTACTCTCTGGAGCTTAACCCCCGCTCGGTTTGGTTCTCTCTTTGCTCAGGTCGCTGCGGCCTAGTGAGGACCTTACCGCCGCCGTTCGGTTACTCGTCGCCGGAGCCACTCCGTGGGTCTCTGGTCGTTTCTTCATCTCAGGTATTTTCACCTTGCCCTATAGGAGCTAAGTTATGTTTTCGTTGTTCTTTTGGTATGGTCCGTTCGGAGAGTTCTCCCGAGCCATACCTACTCGGCCGCACTCTGTAGTCGTACCACCGTAGCAGCTATACTCCGACCAGCACTGGCCACCGGTCGAACCGTTAAACTTTTAGACACTCATCTATGCCCTTGGCTAGCGCCGCTGTGGTCGGAGAAGCCGCCGAGCCTCTGGCAAAGCGTGCGGGAGGCGCTGCCTCGTGGTCGGAGTTCCGACCAGTCACTGTAGCTTGGTCGTTTCGACCAGATGCAGTATTATGTTGGGTAAATATAACGTCCCGTAGTCGCCAGAAGTACCCCCTTATATTTATAAGGGAGAGGCCTACCAAGTGATTGTAAGTTCTCCTACAATCACCCCCATAGTCGTAAGTCTCACTACGACTATGGCGTGGTCGTAAGGCTTTCTGCGACCATTACCCAGTCGTAAGTTCTGTCGCGGCCTGTACCTAGTCGTAAGTCTTACTACGACTATGTCAGGGTCATAAGTTCTCCCACGACTTGTATCTAGTCGTAAGTCCGTCTTCGACTAGAACCCAGTCGTAAGTTCTTCTACAACCACTACCTGGTAGTAAATCCTTCTACGACTTTTGTGCAGTCGTAGGTTCCGCTACGACCGGTATCTGGTCGTAAGATTTTCTTTTAGTCGTATTTTTGGCATTAAGAATCCAAATCAATTGGTTCTTGTTGCTAAATTCTTTATAAATCATGCTCTTGTTACTGTGCAATTTTCAGAGTTTTTGGAGAAAGTTTGCTGTTGTTTTCTTCGTTCTTATTGGCTCTTTTTCGCTTTCTCGTTAGGATCCGAAGAGCACATTGACAACCTAATTGATCCTCCGCAACATCTTGGCCCACAGCAAGCAGGCAAGCAGTTTGATCATGTTAATCCCATTATTTTTCAAGTCTAATATCTTGTTTACAAATCATATGTATGCATGCTTTTGTGTCAAATTAATTTTCCCGATTAAAGATAGTTATTCCTATTGCACTGTTGCCCTCAAATTGTTATCCCCTGCCACAAACATAAGTTATTAACATCGCTGGTGAATTAGAGCCCGGTGATATAATTATGCTCTTTTATTGTCTTTTCGGTGTCATGCTTAGCAATGCTTAGCTGTCGGTAGTATTGGGCAGTCGTCGACTTAGTCGATGACCTTGATCACACAAATATAATTATTACTCCATTATGTCCAGCACCTTGTGCTTTGTTACTTTGTAAAGTCAAAAACTGAAAATAAAATTGTTTTCAACTTGGGCACAATGGTATGTTGGTGTGATCTGTTGGTGTGAATGGAATGGTGCCTAGGTCATCAAGGACCGAGTTACTTGTGTCACTAAGCCAAGCGCTTATGCGTGCTAACCACGCGAGAGGGATATGGGACCTCTCTTGACTTAGTACTTTGGCGTGGGTTATCTCCGAGTCGCAGGAGGGGGTTGTGTGTGTGTTGTGTGAAACATGATATGTGTCTATGTGTTCTTGTGTTGGGTGTGCGGTGGTGGAGATTCCGGGTAGGCTCTCCACCTCGAGGAGCATTGTAGTTATCCAAGGCTTTACCTGAGACGGGTAGTTGACCGAGGCTTTACAATGACTCCGACACAACGTATGGGTTTCTATCCATACAGGCGGCTCTTGAATAATTCACAATATTGGAAAGGTCTCGTAGGACTTAGCCGTGCCGTCATACCTAAGGAAGTGTGCTTAATAGCTTGGCAAAAAGGCGGTCTGGCGTGTGGGTACATTGGTACACCCCTGCAGGGATAAAACTATTCGAATAGCCTCGTCCTAGGTTATGGACATGCTTGGTAAGGTCGTGCAAGAACTAGACTACAACCTTTTAAACTAAAATTTGACACGGGTGGTGTGAATGGGTAATTCATGCTATTGTCGTGGTGACTAAGGGTGTAGTCACTTCCAGGACTGTTGTTGTCTTCTATCTACTGTATTATCGTGGTCTTTTTGATTATTTGCACATTAAAAACAGATTTGTTAACTTGCTTTCCAATGTATTACATTATTGCAAATAAAGTTGGCTTTGTGCTGAAAATGAAACATCCAACCTCCACTTGAATAAGCTTGCATGTAGCATATGTACAGGTCTGTTACTCTACACGTAAGTCTTGCGAGTACATTCAAAGTACTCACCCGGCTTTGCTGGGCTCTTTGTTGCAGGAGAAGAAGGTGAGCCCCAAGGGCCTCACTTTTGTGAAATGTGCTGTTGATTCGACGACTAGCTTGGCGGTCCGGTCGGTTGCCTTGTGGGTTAAAGGCACACTGGTCGGCTCTTTTGTTTATGGCCATCTTATGGCACTTTTGCTTCCGCTGTGTATTTCTTTTGCCTATGTATGTATTTGGCCGGTCGGCCTCTCTTTTGTAATATCTATCTTTTATTTTGTTAGCTTATGTTCTGTTTCTTGCTTCGGTTCTATGTGAATGAATGGAATTGATGCATGAACTTTGTAAAGAGGTGTGTATACGCATTTCTGGGAAGTATACATGTCTCGAGTCTCGGATTATCTGATTTGTGATGCTAAGACCGAATGGAGGGTTAAGCATTACAAGCCCGATAAACCGGGGTCTCACAGTGCACCAAAGATAGACCTATAGGACGCCTTAGCTAACTGCGTATCGTTTTGTAGGAGCCGACGGCATGCAAGCTCCAACTGAGGTTAGTTGGGTCCATTCCTATTGAGGCTGCGCGGGGGATGGTGCATCCATACCAGGATGGGGCGAGGCAAAGACGGTGTCGTGTGGCGCATGGTTACGCCACGGTGGAGGTGGACATGGTACACGAACATTTCATGGCCGTCCCACTAGAGATTTGCCCGAACGAAGAGATAACAACACTAGGGGATCTTGTACGCGATTTTATCCAAATGGCCCAAGGATGACATCGTCCCGACCCAAAGAAGGCAAAGAATCTCGACAGACCATTCCTCTCCAACGGGACCCTCCATGACTCCACTTCACATTTCGCCTCAGAAGGCCACCTCATTGGTTCCCGTGGAGAAGACGCCGAAGGAACAAGACAAGCGTGCTACCGTATCGGTTCCCAAGTCGTCTCGCAGGAAGACGTTGCCAATCGTTAAGGCCAAATCAAAATCGACGAACATTAAGTCGCCTCCCAAGTCCCAGAAGTCCGGGAAGTACTCCATCGGAAAACCGTTGTGCCCTAACGCACAATTAGCCCGCGCTGGATTTGCTTGTCAGTCTTTGCATGCCTGGTACCTGCGGAAGACCGGAAAGAAGGGGTGCGATACTGGAATCACCGTCGCAATCAAGAATGAGCATTTCTTCAATGGGACGAGCAACTTCGTCGTGGGCTTCAACGACTTATTCAACCTAGAAGCCCTCGACGCCTCGCTTCTACGATGTCGGATACTGTAAGTGTGTACAATCAAGTTCTACATTCACGTAATACCGATAAATATCGCAACTCATTGCTTATGTATAGATACATGATGAAAATGCCGGGAAGGCGAGAACCGTGGGTTTCCTCGACCCACACGTGGTATCTATGCAAACCATCAAAGCGCACCGACCTTCGCCGAGAAGTACATAACGGCATTACTTCTTGGACCGCAAGAACTACATCTTGGTGCCCTACAACCAAGGGTAAGTGCTTCACTATTTGCTATACAAATTTCATTTGTACTTAGGTTTAATGACTATAGCGACATACATGAGTAGGTACCATCGATCCTTTTAGTCATTATACCGGGAGGAACTATGTGATATATCTTGATTCGCTACTCGTAAACAATCACGACTTCAAAGATTCTCGCAAGGAATACTCGACAAGTATGCTCATTTCCTCCATACATATCTCTATTG
This sequence comes from Hsuehochloa calcarea, assembly GCA_036346395.1. Classification (NCBI taxonomy): domain Eukaryota; kingdom Viridiplantae; phylum Streptophyta; class Magnoliopsida; order Poales; family Poaceae; genus Hsuehochloa; species Hsuehochloa calcarea. The sequence goes on along the minus strand of CM070609.1, from coordinate 55,962,663 downwards.
TAGTCTTCCTTCGCTTGAAATGCCCGAGGATAACTTTCTTCAATCATGTAGTTCGCTCATCTCCTATGTTAGCCAACAAGGAAAATACAATGGATCCAAATACCAACTAACACACAGACGAAATTTCCAGACGCGCTACAACACAATAATCCTATATCATAATTCATAATAATATGTCTTCAATCGACTATACGATATATGTAATTCTATTTTTGCGTCTGCTTGAAAGAAAAAATGATGAGCTATGTGCATTCTACGTTTGCCATCATATGGATAAAATCATGAGTGCTAAGATGAAGAATCCTGAGGTTTGTCAATCTCGAAATAATTATTTTCTAATTGTAAATTTAAATATATACGCTTACCATTTTTCTTGACCTAGCGATGTGGCTTGATAATAGATTTAGATGGACTCGTTAAGCACGATATCGCTGGACGCTCGAGGGAAGCTATGCGCCTTTATCATGTCAGAAATAGTTAACAAAGGAGAGTTTCACGCCATCGCCGACCCAGAGTTTCACACAAATAATTGACTCAATTGTAATCCAATTGTAACTATAGCGACAATACTTCAACAAATTCGATCTTTTGTAATTTATTTTGAGTAATGATCACTTTGAGTTGTCAACAATTGATTATCTGTGATGTATCTATTTTTGTACATGCATGTTTTCAGAGGGCATGGCTAGCAATTCCTGAGGCTGTTTTTTGTTGAAACCGTCTGTGATATTTCTAGTATCACAGACGGTTCTTAAACATAACCGTCTGTGATATCTACTTATCACAGACGGTTTTTAATTAAAATCCATCGTGATATTTACTTATCACCGACGGTTTTTAATTAAAACCGTCTGTGATACTAGCCTTCACAGACGGTTTGAACAACAAACCGTCTGTGATATTAGTATCACAGACGGTTTTGAACCGTCTATGATAACTACTTGTTATCGCAGACGAACAAATATAGACGGTTCAGAAACCGTCTGTGATGACGTTTCCGAACCGTCTGTGATGACGTGTTCCGTAGTAGTGTCTAGTAGAAGTGTGATTGATTGCTAGAAGCATCTGAGTTGATTAATGCATGAAGCACACACTATCACTCATAATTTTTATGGTTGGCGTGGAATTTGGGCATAAGAGGTAAATTTTGATATGAAGAGGCATAAAAAAATGTTAAAAACAAGATCTATGGTAGGCATAATGGCATATCCTAGGTCAAAAGATAGATGCAAAATAAGCTCGAAACAATTAAGTAATTTTGATTATTTGGGAGATTAATAAATAAATTGAATATTGATTCACAATATCTAGTAGATATGAGAAATGTTGTTAATGGCTCTTATCTTTGTAACCCACGACAGGGCTCTCACTACATCAGATCACACTAACTCCGACAGTTTCAAACTGTCGGCGAAAATATAGAAGATTAATATCTGACTTACAGTCATGTTGGTGTCTTATAATGCCGGCACTTTTACACTGTCGGAGAACAATGAAGTCAGGTGACAATCGAATCTAGCTGGGCCCATCATTTCGTGGTAGCATGGTCGACAATGGTGCTACCATGCGATTTATTTTTAACTAACAGAAACAATATGTTGAAAATGAGGGTAATATTTTAATTCTATATTTTAATAGACAACAGATATTACAAAAGACTAATGACGCATAAACCAATACTAACAACAAGCAAATCATTGTACTTCACAATATATTCAAAAACCAGAATGTAGCAAGACAGTCAAACCCACGAAAGACTTACTGTCGTGTTCGATGAAGAAAAGGAAGCAGCGCAGACGCAGGCGAATCAACCACACGAGCGGTCGCGCAGATGTGCGCTGCCCAGAAACCTTATTGCCGCCCCCGTGCAGGTCTTCACGGTAGCAACGGTTCGGAGATACCACTTCCCTTCTTCACGGTGCACGCCGAGAAGAAGAGTCGACGAGGTTCAAAATGGCACGGTACAACAACACAGAATTTTAGAGGAAGAAGAGAAGGAATGAGGCAGAGTCTATGCGCAATGCTCTGGACGTCTCCAGGCATATATATAGAGATGACTGGTAACTGACTAATTAAGTAGCCATTTACCCACTGGTAACTAACGCACTTAACCACCCATTTACCCACTGGTAACCTATCATCATCACCCAATAAAGACTCAAATTCAAACGTTTGAATCTCATTCAAACAGAGAGAGAGAGTTGCATGGTTCATGCAAAAACAAAGTGGATTTGGTCTGCCAAGTCACAAGTCACGCGATTTTTCACGCGTAAATGCGCAAATGCGCACGCGTGTGTGTGTTTAGCCAAAGCCCTCCTCGTGCCACCCTCATCCATGTATCACATGTTTCAAAGAGTGACAAGGACTCCACCTTATATGTTGTGCTCCCCCACCTTACCTTAGCAATATGGTACTAAACCATTTATGCTTTGGATTTATAGAAAATGTGCCTCACTCATATGGGCCTATTTCCAACACAATATATATTAAAAAATCAATAATATTAAGTAATTTAATTTTGAATTCAATGATACAGTAGATTCAAATTATTAGCCTTAATGCGCTTTAGCACACATTCATCTCTTAAATTGTATAATTTGTACGCATCCACGTATCTGAGTAAGTTTGAAGTCAAATTCATGTATATTTCTCTGGAATAAAATACAACCATCATCGATCTTCCAAATACAAAACACACAACATCACTGAGAGAAATTCGAAGCTCAAGTAAGGAGATTCCACAATATCATGCTAAGAATAGCTAGAATTTCCAGAATAAGATGTCATTCTTTTGATGAGAAATAAAAAGGAATATCGAGAATTCGCGTGGCTGAAGCACTCTAATTTCTTCAGAATATGCTACAAGCCTACCACACATACCGGTGACAGACTAAATATTTCTATCTACAATGCAACATCAATTAGTAGTTTAAGAACACCATGAACAGAAATTGATGGATCCTAGATTGGTTGTGAGGCCAACACAAACCTGCATACATATACAAAGTAAAATAGATTAGTAAGTTAGAGGATACCTGAGAGGTATTGATTAAGCGTAGTGTGCTGCTTACATATATAATGTGGCGGCAGACTAGCTTGCAGCTTGATCGTCAGGAGTAGGGATGATAATTATGCCCGATTACCCATATGCACGTGGGTAAATGCCTTAATAGAGTCGGACTTTGGCTATTTTCTTTGCCCATGGGCATGAAAATCGGGAAAACTCTCTACCCATCGGGTAAACGGGAACGAGCATATAAAAGCTCCACCCGTACCTATCTCGCCCATTTACCAGCAACCTACACTGACAGGCGGGCCACACCCTCACTGAAACCCTAGTCTTACTGAGTCACAGCCGCCAGCCCCGTCCTCACCTCCTCAATACCCACACACCACCCTTCCACTCGAGCTACTCCTCACGTCCCCTCTCCCCGTCCCTAGATCCTCCTCCCGGCCGGCCGCTGCCCCCGTCGTCCTCCCGGCTAGCCACCACCCCCGTCTTCCTCCAGGCCAGCCGCCGCCCCCGTCCTCCTCCCAGCCGACGAGGAGGTGGGGGAGCAAGATTGGGAGGGCGACAGTGGCGCGCTGCACAGGGAGGATGGCGAGGAGGGTGATGTGGATGCTAGTGACGATTTGAGCGGATGGACGTAGTGGAGGCTGCAGCCACACGAGTTGTTCGTGTTCGACCTGCCGCGCCGGTGCGGCGTCGATGACCTGCTCGAGCTCTTCAGTCCCAACGACACCGTCCTCTCCGTCAAGGTATACTACACACCGCCGATTTGACAAGGCGTGTATATGGATTCCTTTCGTTTTCTTTAGCTAAAGAGCTTGAGGCTGCATTGCAGCTTTGACAGTATGGTACAGTGCTTCAAGTTTTGCATTTTCTACTGATTTGAGTACTTCCAACTTCCAGTAGTTTGATATCAGAAGTTTAGAACAGCAGTTATTATAAATTGCTATTTGGATTTGCTTCAGAGGCTGCAATAATCCTAGATTTTTAATTTTGTTGAATCCTCCAACTAATGAAAGGAGAGGCGACGGGTACATGGGCATGCCCACGGGCAACGGGCATGGGTGAGGTTCTTCACCCATCGCTCTTGGCGGGCATGCCCGTGGAGGAAATCAGGGTCGCGGGTATGGGTATAGGCAAGCACTATCCGTGCCCGCCGCACCCAATTTCCATCCCTAGTGAGTAGGTCGTCGCCAACCCTACAAGTATTGAATCGATTGATCTTTTAAGAATGAATTAGTATTGGTTAGAGGATAGGAAAGAGGAGAGGGTCAGCTAAGAACAACTTACAGCTTATGCGCACGTAACTTCGTCACATGAATTGTGTTGGGGCGTGTGGCACCCCCAAAAATTAAATTTTTTTGATTTGATTTGAATTTTGGTTGAATTTGAGCTTTTTGCCAAATCCAGAAAGTTTTTTCATGAATTTCGCTTTCTCCTTTTGGAAATGTGCTTTCCCAGCTGCAAGACGTCCCAAGCGCATGCGCCTTCACCCTTATTTCCTTTGCCTCGTGTCGCACCGCTGTTCACTGTGCCAGCACCACCTCGCTTCGCCATCACTTTCTCCCCGCGCTAGTACCCTGCCTCCTGCCTTGCCACCTTGCGTTGGGCATTAACTCGCTGCCCCACCAGCGTTGCGCCGCCTCTGCCGTCGATCTGCGCCACTCCTGATCATCGCCGCTAGTTGCTCGACACACTGCCTCGCCTCTGCACACCATGCCAGTGCTTGTTCTTGCGTCACTAAGGAGCGGCCACTCTCGTGTCGCCAATTCGCCTCTCCGAAGCGCAAAAATTGCACGGCCGCCCAAGCCGCCGCTCCCGCTCTCACGCTGCTACTGCCGCCACTACCTTTGCCACCTATAAAAGTCATCCCAGCGACTCCATCCCCACCTTTAGCATCACCCCACAACCATAAAGCCTCCCCTTCGTCCCCAACTCCAGCAACACTGCCAAATCGCCGCTCGCACCCCAAAAGCTCCCAGTGAGCCCTTCTCCGATTTGCAGCATCTGTCCATACCCTCACCCCATCAACCCCCTCACGAGCTCCGCCTCAACCCCGCAAACCTAACCCTGAGATCCAAGCCTAGATTCCGCCAGCCAGCTCACCTCTGTTGTGCTCCATCGTTGCGCCACCTACGACCAACAATGCTAGCACGCCTTGGACCTCCTCGAGCTACGCCACCACCACTATCGTAACGCCCTTGTCAAGTCGGTTCTAAAGTGCCATCCAATTTGGGTGGGGTGCAACTGAAGTCTCGTTGCACTATTGCTCTACTTCGGCTGTGCGCCATCGCCGCCACTAACCCACCTTCGAGCCTCCTTCATCCTCGCAAATGTCCAAAATGGGATGGCACCAGGCTAAAAGCCTACTGCACCACCTGGCGCCGCCGTTCACCACTACCGCCGCTGCTGCTTCCTTCGGCTTGGGCGCCATGGGAGCTGGCTCCAGCTCTTTGGGCCGAGCAGTCATTGGATGACTTGGTGGGTAGGCAAAGCCAGGCCCAACCAGCATTCTAGCCCAGCCAACCAATTGGGCTGGCCAAGTACTATTACACACTGTGCGGCCCAGTACTATTGCAAACCCAACACTATTCATCCACGACCCAACATTGTGCAGCCATTAACGCCCAGCCCAAACCCAATACTATTCATCGAACCTAACCTACGATTATTCACTGAATCCATTACTATTCCACTCGAATCCGATAAGAAATAGTATTGTCGATGTTTTTCAATCGATCTTATGGAATAAATGCTGGGAAGTACGGTATGTGAGATCATGCAAGAAGTGATAGGTGTTTTTTAGACAGGTTCAGGCATTCTCCGGAGAGAATAACAACCCAACTCATGTGTTCTTGTATTGAATATATTTACAGAGTGAAAGAAGCCACTGAAACTAAGCCTAATGGCTTCTGCGATTATTGAATCTGTGTCTTCTGAATTGATCACTTGATTACCCTTTATCCACCGGCATCACCCCTTAGGTAGCTTTTGAAGGGGTGTCAGTTGCTGTGAGTTAGGAGGCGTCTTAACGGTTGGACGATTGTGTATGTTGGCTGCGGTTATTGTTAGAGACACTCTCATGTATGTTTGTCATGCAGTTACGCTAGAGGTAAAAGTAACTACGTGTGGTTATGTCAAAGACAAACAACACGTGCATTAACTACTACGCATGAATGAGTATAGTGTAGAGAGTCCCTGGTTGATTAGGTCTACATGTCTGTGGGTTTTGTCGACCATATGGTGTTTGTAATTGACTAGATCGTAACAACCTTGCGATCATAAGGTGGTCATAGCAGAACTTACGACCGTTGGATGGTCGGGATAGGCCTTACGACAATAAAGTGGTCGTAATCTTCCCTGGTCATCGTAGATTCTAACGACAGGGCTATTAAGAATACCATTATCCATAAAAAGGATTACATATAATTAGTTTTATTAATTGAGAATTCTTGAATCCTCATCAAGTACCGACCCAGTATTGTGCACCCAAACCGACAATGTTCATACAGACTCGTTAACACACACACACACACATAGGGAACATATCTAGTGCTAATGGGTAATTGAGTACTATGGTGCTAATGACAATCTTGACCGTTGGATCATGCAGGGTGTGCATGCTCCCACCCCAAATGCTCTGCATTAAACACCCTGCATGATCCAATGGTCAAGATTACCATTAGCACCTTAGCACTCAATTACCCATTAGCACTAGATATGTTCCCATATATATATATTCGACCCAACCACGCATCGTTTAGACCCTAACCACCTACACCACCTATCTTTACAACTTTTTTCAGATTTATTTATTTCATTTTGTTCCCAGTTCACCCTTGTTGAGCTAGGATTTATTTATTACGATTTTCTTTTGTGTTAGAACCTTAATTTGATGATCAAGCAACAGAAGGAGTTGATCAAGATGCAATAGAAATAAATTCAGTCAAAGACTATGAACAAGGAGGCAAGTTACATTCCTTGATCATGTTGAACCCATGTCACTATTGTTATTAATACTACTTTCATTATGTTAATTATGCCAGTTTATTAAATTATGAAATAATAGTTTGGAATGTCATGATGAATAATTAATTCCTACCACTAGAGGGGGCTAGATGCCAGGCTTCCTGAGCTGGCCCGAAGCACGACACTATTGACTCAGCCCAAGCACAGCACGACCCACACAGTAGCTAGGTCGGGCTAAGCGATTCTTGGGTTGCGTTGATCGAGGACGATCCACGACCTACATAAGGAACGTGATAGGTTGCTGGAGGAGACGATCGGTGCTGAGGACATTGGACAGCCAACTACAACTACTACATCGACGTTCTTGACGTTAGATCAGGCTGCTCCAACTCTTCTTTCGTTGCGCGTCGTGTGTAGTGGTAACTATCTATGATCCGTTGCTTGCATGGCTTTCTAGTCTACGTGGTAGATTTTTTTGAATTGTCAGGAAGTGTAACCTACCCGTATCCCTTCAGCATCGCACCACAATTTCCATATCTCATTAAGTCTAATTAACATTATTGATCATGTGACATGAGCCCATCGTATTACTAAGCATTTCTACGATAACTCATGTTGGTGATACACATATGTCTAACTAATAATGACCATCCTATGCTGATAAGGATTCAGGTATTCAAAATAATCATGGTGGTATAGTGACAAATAGGTGATTAACTACTATCAAAAGCAGTGGATATAAGGTAGCATGCAATTTGATATAAAACAACATACTTTTGAAAACATATATTCAATATGATCTAAGGATTACAACTTTCCTTGGCCCTGCTTTGTTAACACACGTTGGCCTTCAAATCATGCACCTGCTCCCACCCCTTGTAAATCACTGTCTAAATGTGAGAGAGAAAATGAATGAAACACAAATAAATATAAAAGAAATTCAAATAAAATCCAAAACTAAGAAAACCAACTCTATAAGAAAGAGCTCGATTTTAGATGAATTTAGAAACTTGAAAAGGATAAATCAAAGTTTGGACAAAGGAGAACAGACTCTTAGAATATTTAAATCTAAGAAAAAGAGAGAGAAAATACTATTTTAGAATTTTCTTTCCATAGGAAATTTTGGATTACTGTGTCAGCAAGGGAAAAAGGATTTCGGTTGGAATTAAATTTCTAAAGTAAAAGAAATTTGATCACTAACAAGTGGGCCCATGGTCTATAGACCAACTCCACGGGAAAAGGTTCATGGCACACGGTGCACCGGGTTCACATAATGGGAACTAACGAGTGGGGTCCACGTGTCCCCGACACGGTGTACGGTGAACCAAGTTCACGGGGCAAGCGATAACGCAAGCGACACGCGGGTGACTAGGATGACACGCAAGCAACATCGAGCGGCGGCGCTACTCTGGCAACATCTAGATCTAGAGGAGACTACGGTTTGGCAAGCTTGGAGTGGCGCAAATGGAAGGGGAGGCGATGAAAGACTCACTAGGTCTTGTGTCGGGATGAGAAGAAGACAGAGGCAACATGCGCCAAGAGCTGAGTGGCGACATACTTCGGTCTTCGGCGGCAACGAGGCTCTGTTGGCTAAACGGTGACACTGAGGAGAGGGTGACATAGATCTGGACAATGCGGACTCAATGCTGGCGGATGCGAGGCATGGGGTCCACTGGTAGCGGCAGAAATTGACGACGAAGATACCGGCGAGCTCAGGACTTGAAACTCCGCTCCTAGTGGCTTCGAGGCAACTGCTAGGGTTTTGAGTGCGCCGACGACTCGGGGAGCAAAAAATGAAGGGGCGGTGAGCTTATAAACGCAGTGGCGATGAGTTCCACTTGGACGCAGTGGCGAAGCCGTGTCGGAGATGGAAACAGAGATAGGAACAGGCGGGACACGGTTCATAGGCGAGACACAGCTCACAGGCGGTACCCACATGTTAGCGATGGTGGAAGCAATGCGGACACAGACTAGGCTACAGGTGGTGAGGCAGGCTAGGCCGAGCGGGCACAGGAAAGACTAATGGGTCGGGAAGAATTCAACCCAAAGTCTACCCTTAGATCAGCATTAGCGCGCCATCCATCTTGTATCCGGGCCGTTAACTCCTTCGAACTGAAACTGACGAAGCGTTCTCCTGGTTGCAGACTTTGCTCTGAACCTCCTTTTCTTCTTAGCTTGCTTCTCTGACTCTTTCTGATGGTGTTATGATCTAGAGACAATATATGTACATTGACAAGGTGTTGAAACGGTTCAACATGCAAGATTCCAAGAATGGTGTCTTGCCCATGGCACATGACATTAATCTTAATAAGAATCAGTGTCCTACGAACACTGATGAGCAAGACAAAATGAGTAGAATCCCGTATGCTTTGGCTATTGGATCTATCATGTATGCCATGCTATGTATACGAATAGATATGTTGTATGCTCAAAGTGTTATGAGTAGATATCAGTCAGATTGAGGTGAAGGTCACTGGATAGCAGTCAAGAATATTCTTAAGTACTTGAGAAGGACTAAGGATGCATTCCTTTTTTACACCAATGCTTGTTTCTAAACAGACAAGAATGATTTCATATCGCAATCTGGGTTTTGTTTTGTCTTAATGGAGGAGTAGTGATCTGGAAAAGTTTCAAGTATGGAATGGTTGCTGATTTCACAACAGAGGCTAAGTACATTACGACTTTCGAAGCTGTAAAAGAAGCTGCATGGATTAGAAAGTTTATTAATAAACTGGGTGTGGTTACTAGTGCTTCTAGTCCGATGAATCTCTATTGTGATAACAGTGGAACCATTGCACAAGCAAAGGAGCCTAGATTGTATCAAAAAGTCCAAGCACATAATTCGACGATATCACATTATTCATGAGATCGCTGAAAGAGGTGATGTGAAGGTATGCAAAGTGCACACGTATTTGCATATTGTTGATCCGTTGACAAAGCCTCTCCCACAACCTAAGCATGAGGTGCACACAAGAGCCATGTGTATTAGATGCCTGTATGATTGACTCTAGTGAAAGTGTGAGAGTGTTGGTGATATGCCCTAGAGTCAATCATAGAGATGATTGTATCATGTCTATATTTATAAGTTATAGAATAAATATTATTATGTTCCTTAAATGAATCATCCTTGATAAAGATTAACAAGTACGCAACTTGCTGGTGAAACTCTTTAACTTATATGATGTCATTCTAAATGAATCCCTGGTTGGATGTCACTGGTCGGAACACTAGTGACTCTATCGACCAGTGCATGTATTCATTGATGACCATGTTTCACCGGTCAAGGATATAGGGATATCAAATCAATAATGTGAACACATGTTAGAGAACATGGTGTTGGATTGACCCACCTTGAGACACTATTGAGATTGTTATGATTTTATGTGTCATCAGTTGGTCTCAAGCAATGATGATGTATGATCCTTAGACCTGAGATCTACATAGTTTCCCACATGTTTAATAGCGCACTTTGGGGTTGCCAAACACTATTTTATAACTAGGAAGTTATAAAGGTAGCTTGCGAGTATGCTATGAAACATGCGGAGGAATATGACTGGTCGGATATGGGATTTGTCCCTCCTAACATAACAGGAGAGATATCTCCGGGCCCCTCGATGTGGTCGAATAAACAAAGTGCATGACCATGCTACTTGTAGTCGAAGAGTCGACTACATGAAGTTATCCGACACTTGATCGAGAAAGTATTGAACAGTCCATGGATGAAAAATTATCTCACATGGAGTTCAACCAGATATCGTGAGGCAAAAGGAGAATACACGAGCAGGTTGTTAAGTTTGAACAGACATATACGAGCTAGTCACAGAGACTTGTCGAACGTAATCACTAAGTGGTCGTAAACTAGTCATAAGGAGTTACGAACTGGTCACGACTAAATATAAACTGGTCTTATAGAGATACAGTTGATCATAAGTGATAAGGATCTGGTCGTAGATCATATTGCATTAAGGTTTGTCCGATATAATTTATGTGTATTCAGGAATTATTATGTCCTGCTAGGAACCACTAACGACTCGTGGTCGGAAAAGAGCTTTCGAGTCACAACCAGTTACACATGAATTTATAGGGTCACACACTTAATGGGTTGAAACAAACGTGTTTAGATAGGATCCGTCATGGGTAATATATAAGGAGGTGCATGAGGCTGTTGGGAGACATGAGATCCACGTGACGTGAGTTGCTTCATCGAAACCCTAGCCGCTATCTTCTTGAGAGCCCTACAGTGTGAGTTGGTGCTAGCACACTGGTGCACAGTGTTCTATCCCTAGACGTGTGGATACGGTAAAGGCACTATTGCGGTTACTGTTGCGCTAAAGGACGATCCACGACTTCACGAGGGACACGACTGGTTGCTGAAGGAGACGATCGGCGATAAAAATGCTGGACGATCGACTATGACCACTCCATCGACGCGCTCTACGTTGGATCCAGCTGCGCCAACTCTTCTTTCGCTGTAGTGCGTTTCTGGTGGTAACGATCTATGAATCTCTTGTTTGCATGGTATCCTAGTTTACGTTGTAGAATTTTTTAATTACCAGCTAGCGTAGTTTACCCGTATCACTTCAATAAGGTCTTGGTCGCATATCATATTGCCTAAGGTTCATCCGATATAATATTTATGTGTGCTTGGGAATTGTTATGTCCCACTAGGAACCGCTAATGACTCGTGGTCAGAATGGAGTTTTCGAGTCACAACCGATTATGCATGAACCTATAGGGTCACACACTTGATGGGTTAGAACAAACGAGTTTAGATAGGATACGTTATAGACTCTTTATAAGAGGATGCATGAGGCTGTTGGGATATAAGAGTTGCTCCATCGAAACCCTAGTCGTCATCTTCCCGAAGGCCCTATTGTGCATGTTGGTACTAGTACACCGACATACGACGTTCCACCCCTAGACGTGTGGATATTGTACAGATATTGCTGCTATGCTGTTCGAGGACGATCCACGACCTACGCAAGGAACATGATAGGTTAGGTTGTTACAGGAGACGATCGGTGCTGAGGACGTTGGACGATCGACTACGACCACTACCTCGATGCGCTCAACGTTTGATCAGGCTGCTCCAACTCTTTTTTCACTACACTACGCGTCTAGAGAAGCACTATTTCAAAATTTAAGAATTTTCTTTCTAAAGGAAATTATGTATTACTGCATCAGCAAGGGAAAAAGAATTCCGGTAGAAATTAAATTTCTAAAGTAAAAGAAATTTAATAATTAACGAGTGGGCCCATGGTGTATAGACCAAGTCCACGGGAAAAGGTTCACGGCACATGATGCACCGAGTTCACATAACAGGAACTGATAGTGGGGTCCACGTGTTGGCAACACAGTCCACGGTGAACCAAGTTCACGGGGCCAAGGTTCGGCAGTGTGTCACGCAATCAATGACACGGGCGACACGCGAGCTACTAGGGATGAGGTGGCAGCTAGGTGGCGGATACGCGATGCTGACTAGGATGACACATGGGCAACAGCGAGCGATGGCCGCTCTGGAACCCAGGGACGACGACGACCAGCGACGCTACTTTGGCGATGGCTGGATCTGGAGGAGACTACGGCTCGGTAAGCTTGAGGCGGCACAAACAGAAGAGGAGACGATAACAGACTCACTGGGTCTTGCGCCGGGACGAGGGGACGACGAAGGCGACCGATGGCAAGAGCTGATTGGCGACGGACTTCGGTCTTCGGTGGCAACGAAGCTCCAGTGGCTAAAAGGCGACACCGAGGAGAGGGCGACGTAGATCTAGACAATATGGATGATCAACGATGGCGGATGCAAGGCACAAGGTCCACTGGATGCAGCAGAAATTGACGACGAAGACAATGACAAGCTCGGGACTTGAAACTCCGCCCCTGGTGGCTTCGAGGCGACTCCCGAGGCAACTGCTAGGGTCTTGATGACGATGGGTGACTCGGGGTGCAGAAAATGAAGGGTTGGCAAGCTTATAAATGCAATGGTGATGAGTTCTAAGAGACCATGTGAGTAGGGTCCCCGTTTGAGTGATGAGTATTTGACGCTGTTGGTGAGAAGTTTGTGATTGAAATCATCGCGTTTGCGCTGCTGCTGTTTTGGTTCTGTAAGTGCGGAACTTTCGGTTCTGGAAAACGGAAGTTCCGATTATCGGAACTTCCGCTGTGGTAAAACGGAACTTCCGATTATCCTGACGTTTTGGGTTCTGTTACAAGTTATCGGAACTTCCGCACCTGGGATCGCGGTATGTCCGATAATACTGACGTGAGTATTCCACTGTGACGACAATCGGATCCTCCAACCTGGGAGTGCTGACGGTCCGATAATCAGAACTTCCGCCGTGGAAGTGCGGACGGTCCAATAATCGGAACTTCCGCAATGGTAAGTGTGGAACTTCCGATTATCGGCAGAACTGTGCAGAAAGGCATAGTTTGTGATTTTGAGTTTGTATGAGTTTGAGTCTTGTTCAAGTATTGATGCTATGATATTGGGCAATACTATGTGATGTGTGTTTATGCGTGTTGTTGCGGGACATCGAGACGAAGTCGTGACGAGACACGAGGTGATCGGACTAGGCGCAGGCGGCGTTGAGGTCAAAACGGTCGGGATGTGTCGAAGACGGCGTGAATCTTGAGGTGGTTGCGAGTCAAGGACAGCAAGGTGTACGGGAGGCTTCCAGAAGGTGCGCAAGGGGCGAAACGGTCTTTTCGCAAAGCGGCACAAGTGGAGGCAGTTCCGTTCGGGTGTAGCGGGCTTAATGGATTGGAGACCCGTTAGCCAAGGGCTATAAATAGAGGTGAACCCCTGGTGTTAGGGTTAAAACTTTTTGAGAGAGAAAATTAGGGTTAGCTTTAGCAAAAGAGCTTTTGGAGAGTTGGTTTTGCTTTTTGGAGAGGTTGTTGAGTTCGAGAGGATGAACTGAAATTTGTGTAATCATTCCTCTGTGTTTTCCTCTGTAATCTTGTGATTCCTATCAATGAAATCCTGAGATTTTGGTTCCTTGTTTATGCCTCCTTTCTTCTCTCTGTTCTTCTCTTGAATAGCTAGGGTTTTGATGAAACTTTTGATTCGTCTTATGAGATGGCATGAATTGATATCTAGAGTCCTATTGATATTGCTAATATATCTTCAAAGTCTCATGAGCCGAGAATCTAAGAATCTTGCAAATTGTGAGTTTTCGGTTGTTCTTGCCTAATACTCAAGAAATCTGTTTTTGCTTTGATTAATGAATCTTTGTTTGCGATTCTTTTCCATGAGGTCAAGATGTTGTTTAGGATGATGTCCTGTGAAACTTGACCTGAGAAGAGCATTCAAGATTTAGTATTTCGAATTTTTGGGCAAAACCCGAGAAGATGTTGTTCTTGGTCGGGACAATCGAACTTCCGATTGTCCAAGGCGAACTACATTGGCGGAACTTCCATGATGAACCGGAACTACCGCAGTGCGGAACTACCGCTAGGTAGAATCGGAGCTTCCGATATCTGAACAGAACAACCCTTTTTGTTTAACTCTTTGGATTTGATTCACATCACACCTTTTGTTTAACAGTAAGTTTTTGAATTGCTGTGTGGACACTTGAGAGGGGAAGATCTTAATTTTTAAGGCACCATTCACCCCCCATCTGTTGCCATTTCGGTCCTTCAATTGGTATCAGAGCCGGTTAGCTCTTCCTTATAGATCTTAACCGGTCTGTTGAGTCATGGCAACGGACAAGTATTCCACCAAGCCTCCCGTCTTTGATGGCCTGGATTACCCCTTCTGGAAGAGCCGAATGGAAACATACATCCAGGCTCAGGGGTATGCCATCTGGCGGAAGGTGAAGGTCAGATTCGTCGTTCCTGCCGATGAAAACATTAGTGTGAGAAACATGCCCGATGTTGAGGCCAATGCTAAGGCAAGGAACATTATCATTCAGGGTTTGAGCAGAAGTGAGTTCGATCACATTTCTCATTTGTCTTCTGCTTACGACATCTGGGTGACCCTCGATGCATACCATGAGGGCACCACCCAGATTAAGACGGTTCGACAAGACCAGTTCAAGCGAGAATACAACAAATTTGAGATGCTTGCTGGTGAATCTCTTGACGAGTGCTTTTCGCGTTTCCATAAGATTTTGAGCAACCTCCGAGCTGTCGGTCTTACATACCCCGACTCGGATAACGCTCGACAGATGCTTTCTGCACTCGATCTTCGTGTTTGGGAGATGAAAGTGACTACCATCAAGGATAGCACGGACCTCTCGACCCTGACTCTTGACGCGCTTTACTCGCGCCTCAAGACTCACGAGATTGACATTGTCTCTCGAAGGTCGAAGTCACAGTCGATGGCTTTAGTCACTGATCCCACCTCTGGATCTTCTTACGAGTCGACACGGGTTCTCCCTAGTGCTCTCGTGACATAAGCGATGATCGGTTAGAGCGACTTGAGGATGAACAGTTAGCCCTCCTAGCTCGGAAGTTTTCCCATGCTTACCAGAGGAGGAGGGATGGAAAAAGAGGAGGCCCTGTGATTTGCTTCGAGTGTGGTGGCCCCAACCACATCCGAGCAAACTGCCCCAAGCTGGGGAAGGGCAAAGGTGACTACGGCGGTTCGGGCAAGAACGACTACATCGACAAGAACCGCAACACGAAGCCCTCAGCACCTGACCAAGGCAAGAAGAAGTTCCGCAACTTTGGGAAGGCAAAGAAGCTATTCCATCGCGTCCTCACCGCCCTCGACGAACTTGACACCGCCGAGGTGGAGGGGTGGAGGAGCGATGATGGAAAGGATGATCAAGATCCCAAGGACGATGGAAACTTCTCCAAAGATGTGCTTCATGGCCCTCGGGGCGATCTAGCGACAATGAAGTCAGACTCGACTCGATGAGGTTAGTCCCACTTATGACCAAACTTAATGATGCTTTTCTTAAGCTAGGTAGATTTCATGCTAAGTCTAGGGCTAAGTGTACTGAGTTGGAGAAGGAAGTAGCTAGACTATCACGGGAGCTTACCTTACTTACATCTGCTCCCTCCCGTGATGATTGTGACACATGTTGTGCTCTGCTTGATGACATGGAAAAACTAAGTACCTTGCATGATAGTGTGTCCTCTGAATTAGACATGATTAAAGTGGAGAACATTAGCCTTCTTGCTGAACTAGAGATGAGTAGGGTAGCACCTCCTTCATCTACTACTGTTGAGGCTACTGCTTGCACCTCCTGTGAGGTTAAGGATAACTCGTTTAGAGGTCTATATACCATGTTGCTCGATCTGCCCGAGACTTGTGAAAATTGTAATAATCTCAAGATGAACCTAAAACGGGCAGATCACAAAATTGTTGAATTCCAAGCTGCTTTATTAGAGCCCATTGTTTCTTGTTTAAACTGTCTTAAGTTAACTGCTGAACTAGAATCTGTATCCAAACAGTTTCAAGAAATGATTGATCACAATAACAAAGCCGCTCAAGATGCTTCTAAGGACCTTGTTAGCTCACCATGCAATCGTGTAATAAACTAAAATGTGATTTGGTTGCTTTGGATGAAAAATGTGTGAAGCTAACTAAGGACCTTCTAGAGACACAATCATCCGCTTGTATTGTGTGTGCTGGGAAGAAGTCTAAGGGTTTGGTAGAGACGCCTAGCAACGTGAACCAATCTGCTAGCGAGAGGATTGTCCCCCAAAGTCTTTGTGCATGCACAAGCCAATCTTTCCTCTATTTGTTGGTTCTTCTTCTGCTCTCTTATCCTCTGTTGTTCCTTCTTCCCCCTGATCTTCTTGCACCTCTCTCTTTCGGGAGTGTCAGTATCTTATGAACACTCTCGAGAGGTTTGTAGGAGGTAAGAAGAATCTCAATCTCATTCTAGACTAATCTAAGATTTGCAGATTTAATCAGGGTCTAGGATATGATTTCCATGAGGATATGAGGAAGCATCCACCGTCGTGCTCGTAACCATAGCACGGTGTGATCAAAACTAAGCTCGGGGCCGAGAAAGTAAATTTTAAATCGTGGGTTTTGTTCAAAGGATCTCGGCGACAAGGTGATTCCACTGCGCACTTCGCCTCTCGTAAGGAAGTATCATTGCACCTTCCGTCGGAAGGATGGACATTTGGTTGATCATTGCTTCAGGCGCGCCAAGATCGCGCGTAGAGATCATGTTGAGTCCTTTAGGCGCATTCAGGGTCAGCCCCAGACTATAAGTGCACCTAAGACTAACATGAGGTCTAGGTTTGCTACGGTGATGATTTAGGCAAGATCGAGGACTTGGTTTTTCCGAGTTTTTCGATTTTCGTCCTCATGCTCCCTTTGGTCATGACTTCGTCGCTTTGAGGGTAGATCTCGGTTTCCCTTTCGAGATGGCTACCATGGCGTGATCGACATGTTGCGACTCGACTCGCTCTTCCATAGCGATCGGATTCAACCAGCGACTTTAGTCCGCACACGACCTTACGGCTTGTTGAGTGACGAGAGGCGTAGGGTAGATAGAGGTCGGTCTTGCTTGACTACTTCATCATTCGACGTGTTACTCGGTGTTGGGTGCCAAAATCACCGTTGATTCACCCGATCTTGAGACATTACTCTGCTTGACTCGGGTTCACGGTTTGGGAAGGAAAGATCTGGATTGTAGACTCGGGTGTTCTCGTCATATGACCGGAGACTCTCGTTGGTTTTCTTCCCTAGCCCGTGCTCGAGGTGATGAGACGATCACCTTCAAAGATGCTTCATTTGGGCATCGACATCGCTAAAGGTACTGTGAGCATTAATAATTCTTTTATTTTGAAAGATGTTGCCTTAGTAAGTAAGGTGCAGATAATCGCTTTGGTTTCTCGACCACTGATGATGGTTCGAGGTGAGCTTTAAGAAAAATAATTGCAAAATTCTTGATTCTTCGGGTAGCCTAGTTTGTGGGATTTCTCGATATGGGAGGATCTTTCGTGCTGATTTTTCTGAGTCTTCTGGTGATCCTCTCCGGTGTTTAATTGCTTCTGAATCCCGTGATTTGACCTTCTGGCATAGGAGACTAGGTTATATAGGCTTTGATCATTTGACACGAGTTAGCGGCCACGATCTCATTCATGGTTTGCCAAAACTCAAGATGGTCAAGGATCTAGTTTGCTCTCCATGCCGGCACGGCAAGATGGTTGCCGCTCTCACTCTCTAGTCCGGTGACAATGATGATGCACGGGACAAGCGCTCCATATGGATCTGATTGGTCTCAATCTTGATCGCAATAGGAGGGAAGTGGTATGTTCTTGTTGTGGTCGATGACTTCTCGAGGTACTCTTGGGTGTTTTTCTTAGCCTCGAAGGATGAGGCGTTTACTCATTTTCGTGGTCTTTTAGTAGGCTTTCGTTGAGCTCCCAGGTGCATTACGAGCAATTCGCAGTGATAATAGCATCGAGTTCAAGAATTCCTACTTTGAGAGTTTCTGTGGTGAGGCAGTGTAGAACACCGCCTCGTCTCCATCGCCCCCAATGAGAATGGCGTTGTGGAGAGGAAGAACCGCACCTTGGTCGAGATGGCGGGCGATGCTTGATGAGTACTCTACACCTAGGAAGTTTTGGTGAGGCTATTGCTACGCTTGTCATGTTTCTAAAGAGTTTTTCTTAGGGCACTCTTGCATCGCACTTCTTATGAGTTGAGATATGGGCGAAAGCCCGGTGTCTCGCATTTTCGTGTGTTTGGTTGCAAGTGTTTTATTCTCAAGTGCAGGAACCTAGATAAGTTCGAGTCACGATCTTGTGATGGGATCTTTACGGGTTACTCGACTTCTTCTCGTGCCTATAGAGTGCAGGCTGCGAGTCTAGCAAAATGTTAGAAACTTGTGAGGTGACCTTCGATGAGGCCGGTCAGGGACTAGGCACGATATCTCGAGTTCTCTAGAGCGATCTGAGTCCATCTTTGTGGGCGATGAGGAAGACGGAGATGAGGGTTGTCTACCCGATCCAGCTTCTTCCTCCTCCTCTTGAGCTGCCTTCTTCCACTGCACCTCGAGGAGATCAGCCCTTACCTTCTGCTTCTTCTGAAGCTAGTGGCTCTATCCCTATCATCTGCTCATGAGATAGAGGCCACTTCTTCATCTCACCCTGGACCTCCTAGACACATTCAAAAGGACCATCCTTCAGAGCAGATCATTGGAGACCTCTTTGAGCGTGTCACACGTTCCAAAGCTGGTTTGTCTCTCTTTTGTCTCCATTCTGCTTTCGTCACCTCATTTGAGCACAAAGACGTTTGTCATGCTCTATCTGACGAGTCTTGGATAAACGCCATGCATGAGGAGTTGGAAAACTTTGAAAGAAACAAGGTCTGGTCCCTTGTTGAGCCCCCTCAAGGTCACAATATCATTGGGACCAAATGGGTGTTCAAGAACAAGCAAAGTGAAGATGGGTTAGTCATTGAAACAAGGCTAGGTTGGTAGCTCTGTGGGTACTCCCAAGTTGAGGTCTAGATTTGAAGAGACCTTTGCCCTGTAGCTAGACTTGAAGCCATTAGAATCTCGCTTGCCTTTGCACTTCTAAGGGTTTCAAGCTTTACCAGATGGATGTCAAGAGTGCCTTCCTCAATGGTCTTATTGAGGAAGAAGTCTATGTCGATGACCTCGTGTTTCGAGAACCCCAAATACCCTAACCATGTCTACAAAGCTTTCCAAAGCTTTGTATGGACTCAAGCAGCTCCCTGAGCTTGGTATGAAAGGTTTAAGTCCTATCTCACGAGTCATGGTTTTGAAATGGGTAAAATAGACAAGACCTTGTTCATCCGCCGTCTTAGCGATCTTTTGCTCGCCCGGATCTATGTGGACGACATCATCTTTGGCGGCTCCTCACATACTCGTTTCCCGATTTTCCGATGTTATGAGCTCGGAATTTGAGATGAGCATGATGGGCGAGTTGAGCTTCTTTCTTGGCTTCCAAATCAAGCAGACTCGGGAAGGTACTTTTCTTCACCAAGGCAAGTACACTCGAGACCTCCAAGCGCTCGACATGAATGATGGAAAGCCAGTATCAACTCCGATGGCATCTACAGCTGCTCTTGATCCAGATGAAGACGGCGAACCTGTTGACCAAAAGGAGTTCAGGAACATGATTGGCTCTCTCTTGTACCTCACAGCCTCGAGACCAGACATACATTTCTCCGTATGTCTTTGTGCTCGGTTTCGAGCTTCTCTCGCGTATCTCACCGTCAAAGGTGAAGCGCATCTTCGTACCTTCGAGCTACCATTGACTATGGTATCGGTACTCTTCCTCTTCTTGTCTATCTCTTAGAGCCTTCTCCGATGCAGATTTCGCTGGTTGTAGAATAGATAGGAAGAGCACCTCTCGCACTTGCTAATTCATTGGCACTTCTCTTGTCTCCTAGTCGTCAAGGAAGCAGTCCGGTGTTGCGCAGTCCACTGCAGAGGCCGAGTACGTTCTGTCGCCGATTCTGTGTAGCCAAGTGCTTTGGATGGTCTCGACCTGCAGGACTTTGGGTTAGTAATCGGCCGTGTTCCACTCTTTTGTGATAACACGTCGCTATTTGCATTGCCAAGAACCCAAATGCAACATTCTCGGACCAAGCATATTGATATCGATATCACTTTCTTGAGACCATGTAGAGAAGGGTGACATTGTGCTTGATTTGTGGAGAGTAAACACCGGTTGGTGATATCTTCACCAAGCCTTTGGACGACTCTCGGTTTGGCTCTCTGGGAGAGCTTGGGGTGGTTTGTCCTTATGGGCAGTTGTGAGGGGAGCTTATGTGCTACTCTTGTATTATATTTTATTTATGCTATTTCTCCTTTCGTTACATTTCATTTAAATGATTTGGGTCTAAGTCCTTCCAAAGATAGGTTAGAGTGGTTCTCTTGCCAAGTTGCTTTGATGCTAATTCTTATCTTGTGCTTCTAGGATTGTGCTTATTAGGCTGTTTCTCCTCTCTCTAAGTTGAGCTTACTCACTTCTTATAGGTTCTAGCGAGGGTCGGG
Organism: Hsuehochloa calcarea; assembly: GCA_036346395.1. Classification (NCBI taxonomy): domain Eukaryota; kingdom Viridiplantae; phylum Streptophyta; class Magnoliopsida; order Poales; family Poaceae; genus Hsuehochloa; species Hsuehochloa calcarea. Next base: position 55,941,747 of record CM070609.1, on the reverse strand, counting down.
CCACCCTTGGGTAGACAAGGACAGTGTTTGCTCCTTAGTGTGTTAGTTGATCAGCTAATAGTCCTGGAATCATATGGGGTAGATAAGAATCAGTCTGAGTTTTGGTATTCTCTATATCTTATCTATGCTCTAAGGACTGCCTTTTCTGTTTCTCTTTCCAGTTTCTCGATTTTGTTCCTTTGGTTCAGGGGGAGTTCATTTTGTTTCTTCAAGTTCTTATATTTGTCATAACTCAACCTGAATTAAAAATGCATATCATTCTGAAGGGAATCTGGTTTTTCCTGCATTTCATCTTGCATTGTAATATAATCATATGGAGCCTTGTCTATTATCCCTTATGATCTGTTTTCACTGTTTTACATCTTGCCATGATTTATGCTAAACTGCTAGTTTTATCATGACTTTTTATGTGTAGTTTAGTCTTTTCCATGCTAAAGTGATTAAAAAATGCTCAACTTGAATTAAAATCTTGTCATGATAGCTCTTGAGACTAGTCTGTTGAAGTTATCCTTTTATGATTCTCGCCATGTCAAGTAGGCTGAGTTGAGTCCTGAATCTCTTTTGAACTTTAGATTAAGCTATGTCAGCTTGTTAAGAAACATGACTTATCTTTAATCGTTGGTCTAAAAACTTCAAAAGCAAAAATGATCTCTTTTGTGCGAAAAAACTGATCTCACCAAATCTTTCTCATGAGACTGCTTGCCATTGCACTAGGCATGAACTCAGGGGGAGCCTTGGATGACCTAAGATCACTTCCTTAAGTCTGTTGCTTGGAGTGGTCGCATAAGGCTTGGGATCTAGCACATGGTTAAGATTTGAAAAATGGTTGAAGCTTAGGAGGCAGTTGTGGATGGCACCTAGTCCAGAGCTTGCTTCACTAAGATAAAGCCATAATTATGTTTCCAGAAAAGAAACTTGTGCTAAATTTTCTTATCTTCGAACAGACCAAGTACTTGATCAAATGAGTCTTTCTTACAACTGGTAGCACTCCAAACTGTTCAATAGTATGCTTCTTGGTTCCACTTAGAGTATTTGACATGGCTTGTATCATCCTTGGATACCTTTAGCTAGACTACAATCTTGGTTTATTTAACTTGCTAAAGAATTGGATCATTAATCAGTTTATGGATTTTCTGTCTTAGCTATTCTATACATCAATTGTCATGATCTTGATAGCATTCTTATGTGTTATGGCTTGGTGTAATACTCTAATAGTCATTTTGGATAATCTTCATGGCTCCTAATGCTTAAAATGAATATCATATAGTCATTTCCTCTCTTTATAACTTCTTGATGTGTTTATTGCCAAAAGGGGGAGAAGTTAGTTTTGGAGAGAAAAAGTCCTCTGGAGCTTTGCTGAAAAATTTGCTCTTTCATTTCAAGCTTCAATCGTTCTCATTTGACAAACATGGTTTTGAGCCTTCTTGTCTCCTAGATTACACCATGTTTGGTCTTTATCACAAACTCTCTATATGCTTTTTCGTGTTTGTCAATATACTCATCAAGGGGGAGATTGAGAGACCATGTGAGTAGGGTCCCCGTTTGAGTGATGAGTATTTGACGCTGTGGTGAGAAGTTTGTGATTGAAATCATCGCGTTCTTGGCGCCGCTTTTTTTGTTACGTAAGTGCGGAACTTCCGGTTCTGGAAAACGGAAGTTCCGATAATCGGAACTTCCGCTGTGGTAAAACGGAACTTCCGATTGTCCTGACGTTTTGGGTTCTGTTACGAGTAATCGAAACTTCCGCACCTGGGATCGCGGTATGTCCGATAATACTGACGTGAGTATTCCGCTGTGACGACAATCGGATCCTCCAACCTGGGAGTGCGGACGGTCCGATAATCGGAACTTCCGCCGTGGAAGTGCGGATGGTCCGATAATCGGAACTTCCGCAATGGTAAGTGCGGAACTTCCGATTATCGGTAGAACTGTGCAGAAAGGCATAGTTTATGATTTTGAGTTTGTATGATTTTGAGTCTTGTTCAAATATTGATGCTATGATATTGGGCAATACTATGTGATGTGTGTTTGTCTGTGTTGACTGCAGGACATCGAGACGAAGTCGTGAAGAGACACGAGGTGATCGGACTAGGCGCAGGCGGCGTTGAGGTCAGAACGGTCGGGATGTGTCGAAGACGGCGTGAATCTTGAGGTGGTTACGAGTCAAGGACAGCAAGGTGTACGGGAGGCTTCCAGAAGGTGCGCAAGGGGCGAAACGGTCTTTTCGCAAAGCGGCACAAGTGGAGGCGGTTCCGTTCGGGTGTAGCGGGCTTAATGGGTTGGAGACCCGTTAGCCAAGGGCTATAAATAGAGGTGAACCCCTGGTGTTAGGGTTAAAACTTTTTGAGAGAGAAAATTAGGGTTAGCTTTAGCAAAAGAGCTTTTGGAGAGTTGGTTTTGCTTTTTGGAGAGATTGTTGAGTTGGAGAGCATGAACTAAAATTTGTGTAATCATTCCTCTGTGTTTTCCTCTGTAATCTTGTGATTCCTATCAATGAAATCCTGAGGTTTTGATTCCTTGTTTATGCCTCCTTTATTCTCTCTGTTCTTTTCTTGAATAGCTAGGGTTTTGGTGAAACTTTTGATTCGTCTTATGAGATGGCATGAAACTTGATATCTAGAGTCTTATTGATATTGCTAATATATCTTCAAAGTCTCATGAGCCGAGAATCTAAGAATCTTGCAAATTGTGGGTTTTCGGTTGTTCTTGCCTAATACTCAAGAAATCCGTTTTTACTTTGATTATTGAATCTTTGTCTGCGATTCTTTTCCATGAGGTCAAGATGTTGTTTAGGATGATGTCCTGTGAAACTTGACCTGAGAAGAGCATTCAAGATTTAGTATTTCGGATTTTTGTGCAAAACCGAAAGATCGTTCTTGGTCGGGACAATCGAACTTCCGATTGTCCAAGGAGAACTACATTGGCGGAACTTCCGTGATCGAACCCGGAACTACATGAAGGCGGAACTACCGCTAGGTAGAATCATTGCTTCCGATATCTGAACAGAACAACCCTTTTTGTTTAACTCTTTGTATTTGATTCACATCACACCTTTTGTTTAACAGTAAGTTTTTGAATTGCTGTGTGGACACTTGAGAGGGGAAGATCTTAATTTTTAAGGCACCATTCACCCCCCTCTGTTGCCATTTCAGTCCTTCGAGTTCCACTTGGACGCGGCGGTGAAGCCGTGTCAGAGACGGAAACAAAGACAGGAACGTGCGCGACGCGGCTCACATGCGAGACCCACATGTTAGCGATGGTGGAAGCTACGCGGATGCGAACTGGGTTGCGCACGGTGAGGCAGACTGGGTCGAGCAGGAACGGGAAAGAGTAATGGGCCAGGAAGAATTCAACCAGAAGGAGTTTCTGGAAAAGAAAAGGATTTTTGAATTTTTTTAAAAGTGATTAAATCAAATCGAGCTCAAATAAATAGCTAATAAACTCCGAAAATTCCATAAAATACTCTGGAACTCAAGGAACCCAAATATTAGCTTTGAATTTAATTGAAGTTTAGATTATTCATATTAGATTATTTTAATTTCTGAAAATTCAATGTAAACTTTAAATTAAAAAGGAAAATTCATATGGTTATTTTATTAAAGGTTTTAAAAACAACTCCAAATTTAGGATTTTACAAACCAGAACAGATGATTATTAGAATAAAGAAGATCACCGAATTTCTATCTCGACAGCTTGTGTCAATTTGTTCTTTTGCACTGTCTAATTATCTGATTGATCACACTTCTAGTTTCGTCGATTGGATGTGTGAATCGCTAGACGACAGTAGTTATTTCACCAGTACATGCCATTATGGGAAGCGGTCGCGTGCGTCAATTGTACGCTTCGGCTCCCCTGCGACCCCGGCTGGAGAAGTGCAGTTTTCACGCAAATCCATGGCTCGATCCGCGCGGGCGTTTGCGATCAATGAGCCGCCGGATGCCGGTTGTTTGGCGTCGGGCCGTAGGCAGCCACTGCTGATGAATGGTTGGTCCTCGTCACCCGTTTGATGATGGGATGGACCGGCAGTTAAACAGTTGTTTACGAATTTGTCGTGCCCGTTTCTTTTAGGACAGTTGTCTCTTGCTATGCAGGCCCCACAATTTGGACTTGATTGGTTTTTTACTAAGGAATCGTCGTTGGCGAGTTCAACCCAAGTAGAATCACACACAAATACAATAATAAAAATTGACACATGGATTGGGAAACTTCTCTCTTTATTTCTCTTCTCTTGACCAGCCTAATTGGTACCCCTTATTTATAGACTAAAGGACCCTACTGAGGTTGGATGAGGAGCCCAGCTCATGGGCCGGTTGCTGGGCAAGTCCATAGTTTCCTAACACTCACCTTTAGACACCCATCATCACATATTCTGCACTATATCTTGCTAATAAGTTTATGGCAAATACAATGTCAAGTCTAATACAGTTTGCTAAATACATAAGTGCTCATATTGCACTTAAGTACATGAATTCTGGTCCCAGAACTTCCTCCCCCTCTTCTCTAGGTCTGTATAGATCCTTGTCTTGTTGCAAAGATCTCCTAACCTCGGTACTTTCAAAGGTTATGTCTTTTCAAAGCTGAATCTTTCTAACACCTTTTGAGTGCAAGCTGACTGATGCACTAATATCCATTCAGGTACATACCCAAGCTGCAAGCTTAGGCAATATTTGGTTTTATCTAAATTTTTTATTTCGAACTCCGACTCCAGGTAAGCGTTTGCTTCCTTAATATCTTTCAAGGTTCCGATGATATTCAGGTCATCTAAATGCACTAAGATTATTCAAAATCCATTCTGGGATCATCGTATAAATACACAGGGACAATTCTCATTGTTTGTGTAGCCTTTCTTGTATAGAAAGTCGCTCAAGCGATTATACCACATCCTGCCTGATTGCTTAAGTCCGTACAGTGATTTTCTGAGTTTCACACTGTACATATTTCTATGTGCTATATTTTTGTTCGGGACATGGATACCTTCAAGTACCTTCACATAAATGTTTGAATTCAAGTTTCCATAAAGGTATGCAGTTACCACATCCATTAATTTCATTTCTAAATTCAAGTTCACTACCATTGAGGTTAAATATCTAAAGGTAACTCTGCCCATGACTTGGGAATAGGTTTCTTTATAATCAACACCTGAGCGTTGAGTGAAAACTTATGCAACGAGCATTACTTTATATCTTACAAGTTCATTATTTTCATTTCTCTTTCGAATAAATATCCACTTATGTCCTACGTGGTGCACATAGGGAGGTGTGTGGCTTACAGCCCAAACATCTCTGTTTTATTCAGAGATGATAATTTAATTTCTATTGCCTTCTTCCAATCTTCTCAATCTAATCTTTTCTTACATTCAGCGAGTGATGCAGGCTTTGGATCAAGATCGATGATTGTGGCAATTTTCTTTGCAAAATAAATATCGACATTGGCTGTTGTCCTATTCATAGATTCTCCCATGGTCCAATAGCTTATAGCATTTCTTCTTATGCTTCTACTTGCTCACCGCTACTTTCAATTACAGGGCCAAGTCCCTTTAGTTTTCAGCTTCGATGTGTGTGTACACATCCTTGCTGGTTTCTCCCTCTGTAGGAATGTTCAAATCTGGTATGCCTTTTTCTAAAGGTGTCATACTAGTGACAGGTCTCAATTAACTCCCCTTCTGGTTTAGAAGAACTTCGGTGAATGGCTGTGTCAAGTCATTCTTATTCTTTTCTACCAGGCATCCCTAGCTGCATGGGATTTGAGGGGCCAGAGTTCTCGTCCTTTTATTCTGAGGCCTCTAGACAGGATTAGGGGTTCCTTCAACTTTCATTGGTATTTCAACCCTCTCCAATGCATTGCGTGCAGGCACATGCGAGTTGGTCACGCTCTTCAAATCACAAAAGTGGTCAGGCAGTTGATTCGCTAATTCTTGCAGATCAATGATCTTCTGGATTTCTCTATTTGCTTCACTACTGCACGGGTCATGTGCATGGATTCCCGTGGCTTGCCACATTATTTTCTAACATTTTTCATCAAGAAGTTAATTTCCTTCCCTAATAACGGGAAACTATCATCATCAAATATACTATCAGCGAATCGGGCAGTATGCAAATCTCCCACCATATGGTCCAAATACCTTATTATGGATGATATCTCATAACTAACATATATCCCAGAATTTCGAAGAGAGGCTATTGCAGTTTGTAGTGGTGGTGATATAGGTACATAAACCTTACAACCAAATTTGCGAATATAAGAAATTTTAGGTGCTGACCCTTGCACTAGTTGCATAGGTCGATGGATGTTATATGTAACATCCAAAAAATTAGGATTGTTTTCAAATAGGTAAAAAATGTGAACTTTTTTTTAAAAAATTTATGGGTCTTTGATGACCCCTGCTTTTCTGGATCTATTTGCAAGACTTTTGGCTGATTAAGAAATTTAAGAAATCAAATGCTAGAAATACAAAACTAATTAAGGATAAAAATAAATTGAAACAAAATGTGATAAATAAAAAAACAAACTTGGTAAATTTATTCTAGTAATAAAATAGGGGTTTAATTAAAACATGTTTTACAAAATTTCCTCAAGTCAAACAATAGAAGTGTATACAAAAGACAAGGTTAAAAGAATTTTAGAGAAATATCCAAAGCACATAAAGTTTTGAAACAATTACGCAAAAATCTACACTATGTCAGAAACCTTCCCATACATTTCCATAATTTTGAACATATATTTATATGTCTAAAAATTATCTAAAGCCTCAACCATTTTCTCAAAACTTGAAAACCTATTTTCTTTCTCCACCTCTCTATGACCGGCCGGTCCCACATGCAAAGGTCATCTTCCACGTCTCGCCAACACGCAGGCGCCAGCCTGCTCGCCTGACCATGGACATGCACCTCGAGCCGTAATCGCGTCACCCACCATTTTTTACCGACTGCCCCTTGGTTTGCATGCGCCCATGCCGCATCCTCGCATCCCGAGTCCTCCCATGGATCGACACCTTGAGTGAAAAGTCCTCCCGAATGGAACGCACAAAGCCCACCTTGCATCCTTCGCTCCTCGACCATAAATAGCAACTTGTCACCATTGCTCTTTCCCATCGCCATATCCCTACTACTCCATCTCCATTTCTCCCTTTTCTCCAAGGCACAAACGAGTCCAAAAATCAAATGCCATTGCTGGCCGCCAAACGGCCTCACAATCAAAGCGTCACCTAGGCTCCCTCGACCTTGCACAACCCTGGATCGGAGCCCTCCTACACCAGAGAGTCGCCGCCAAGACAACCTCCCCGCGCCACCGTCGGCACATGTCGTCAGACCACCTCGGCCACCCCCACCGCCAACAAGCACACCGGTGAGTTCCCCATGATCTATTAGTGCCCATGCTCCCTCCATTTTTGCCCCAACTCCACCCTACGCCGCCATCCCCTTTTCAGTTCAAAATAAATGCACTCTCACCGATGGAAAGCATAAATTTAAGAAAAATACACTTTTAGCATCATCCTTATTTAATTCAAAGATTTAACAATCGAAACAAATAAAAATATTAATAACTTTTACATATGAACTCGGAATCAAATGAATCTTTCTGTTAAATTCATATAAAATCATTCTCTATAAGAATATGCAAAAAAAATATTTGGATTTTCTTACTGTTGGATTTATTTCTCCATTTGTGTTTTTTTTCTGTTCATTCGAATAGACGTCGGAATTCGCCAGCCAGATTATCGACTATTAAGCGACCTCACTCTCTGAATAATATAATCAAGGCAAGCACCCCGTTTGATTATGTTGATCCTACTATTTTACTTACTATATTTCTTTTCGTAAAATCTGTTATCACATCTGTGTATGTTTGATATTAAACTGCTATGTCTGGAATGTTGGTAGTTGTGAATCCTAGTGTTGCATATGTCTCCTTGAAATGTTTATTCCCTTACTGTTGTTAGACAATAGGTTATGAGTTAGACAATATATATTGTCAACTTGGGAATTTGAGTGTGAATATCGCACAATTGCTAATAGAACAATAGATTTTTCCTAAAAAGATGTAAAAGGGATAATATGATAAAATGTGAATTAGGGATATTTATGAAAAGGTCCAGATGAGGCACCTCAATTATTTTGTATAAAAAATAAAAAGAAAAAAACCTAGTTTTGGACGTGGGCAAGTTATATTATATTATGAGAAAGTGTGAAAGGAGTCTCACAAGTAGATAGGGGGAGATTCTCGCCCGGTTCAGTTAAGAGCCAGATGCCAGCAAATCTAGAGCTAAGACCTAACGTACAATCACATATGCTAGTATGAGGATGACCTTAGCTAATTAAGTCATTTAAAACCTAGCTTTGCACGTAGGTAGAGCGTAGAGTGTGAACAGGGCCAAAGGACTGGCGTGTCCGAAGGGACGCCCTTCTCCGAGGCGTTGGGATAAAGCCTTCCGACACAACGGTGAATACCTCACTTAACGGGAGGTCCCCATGTTAAGTGAGGGTAACCATTCACCAGGCTAGTGCAGAATTAGGACTAGATGATGTAAAGTCTTCAACACGTACTCTCGACTGCTTACCCATGGTAGTGAGCAGTGGTATCGATGGATGCCGAATAAACTAGAGAATTTCTGTTATGTGGGTAAAGTTGTATCCCTCTACGGAGTGTAAATCTATTATAATAGCTGTGCTCGCGGTCATGAGTGGTGCTTAGTGCGGACGGTATGGGTTTAGTGTTGATTTTCACAAAAACTGTCTTATCGGAAAACATGGGAAATAGTTTATTGTTTTACTGATTTAACTGCTGAGATATGGCTGAACATGAAATGTTGCTCACAGCCGAGGATGGTTGTGAGTTGTAGTTGTTATTGTAGATGATTCATTCAGTTACTTATTACTATCCAGTATCTATTTAACTACTCTTTCAAATCCCGGTGCAAAGTACTACTTATGGATATTGAAAACAAAATCTGCTTAACGCAAAATAACTTGTAGCATAGAGCCTTCTCTTGTTAGACTTGCGTCTATATAAACCTTGTGATATACTACAAGTCTTGCTGAGTACACAATGTACTCAATCGTGCTTATGTTGTTTGGAGTACGAGGAGGAACCTACGTCAGACGACGCTTTCTTCACACCCAGAACCGGATGGTTCAGTGACGGGTCTATCTAGGTCCTTATTTCTTGTCGATTGTTGGAGGGTTGGATGGGCATGCCGCTGATGCTTTTGCTACTTTTGTCTTTACTTCCGCTGCTACTTTACTCTATTAATACTTGTTTATATTTGGTAACAATTGTATCGCTTAAGTTAAGAACTTTTTTGCGTTATTTTTTCATGTGAGTATATGGATACGAATGCCAGATGTTATTAATGTGTGTACGAGCCACTGATCATGGAACTAATACGGTACTCACATAAGGTGTTCTAGTATTCCACGCCCGGAGGTCTGATAGCGCTTGGTATCAGAGTTGTACTGACTGTAGGATAGGCCCTAGATAGAATGATCATTAGATTAAAAGTTAGTTTTCAAAATACAACTCATTTCAGTCATGAAAATGATTCTAAAAATTTAGGAGTTTTTGCTAATTTTAAATCTCTTAGCATTCTCCTCTTATCTAATGTCTCTCATTTGGTCATCTGTTCTCACCTTATTCGAAATGACTCTAGTTTTGGAGAGAAGGGATGCTTTCTGACAGTAAAAGTTTTAAACACTTTTAGGATGTTAAAACTGAACCATAATGTTTTGCAAAAATCCTTAAAACATCCTACATAAAGATCTCTCGGAAGGACTTGTGGATGACGCCACAAGATACTACTTCAGATGGACCTTTCCCCAAAATTTCAGAACCTAGTTACTTTCTAAAAACAATGTGATGTACTATTCTTTGAACCCCTCCCACCTTCATTTGGAGTTAACTTGAGTGATGTCATAAAGGTCTAATTATATAAATACCAAGGGGTAAAATACCCTGAAAATGAGCCTTAGGGATTAGCTAAATAAATTAGAGAATGGGTAAAACTTGTGCTGGAATTATTCTCTTGTCTAGTATCATTTCTTATCCATGTCTCCCATTACATGTTCACTAAACTTTCCTCATTCTCAAATTGTAGAATGAACATAGGTATAATATTGCTATAACCTGGATGTAAGTTCCTACTTATGTTGGTTTAATTGCATCTTTTGTAATGTAAAGGTATCGAACAATTATGCAAAAGCGGCTAGGCAATAAATTTAATCCTTTTAATTAATGCATCTGCTAGTCCATTCTGGGTGTGGACATGCGGTATGAAATGCTCAACTTTAGTTCCCATTGCTATGCAATAATCATCTAATGCCTTCGAAGTAAATTCTCTAGCATTGTCCATTTTGATGGACTTCACACGATGATGAGAGAAATTATTTTTAGTTTTAATTATCTGCGAGATTAGCTTTCCCAAAGCATGGTTTCTCATAGACAATAAACATACGTACGACCATTTCAAGCAAGCATCGATGCACCATAAAATATCTAAATGGCCTTGACAGGGGATGTATAGGACCGTAAATATCTCTCTAAATACGTTCCAGGAATGCATGGACTTCATCCTTCACTTTCAGAGCAGAAGGTCTAGTAATTAATTTCCCAGTGACACATGCGGGTACACAAAATCTTCCTTATTAGAGAAATTATTTACATCGATATTATGTCCCTGTGAATTTTTTATTATATTTCTCATCATCTTAAGACCTGGGTGGCCTAATCTATCTTGCTAAAGATAGAAAAGTTCAGAGCTTCTAAATATGGTTTTCAGGGCTGTATAAGCCGCGGGTGCCTTAATATTAGTGCAGTATAGCCCAGTCACATATGAAGAAAATCATCCTAATACCCTTTTCTCACTTTCTTCATGCTTTGTAATGAGTAGGTATTCCTTACCATACTCTTCTTCAGTCTCTACGTGGAAACCGTTGGTGCGAATATCCTTGAAACTAAGGATAGTTCTAGTCGATTCTGGGTACAATAAGGCATCTTGAATGACCAAAGTTGTGCCCATCGGGAGTATAATTGTGGCCCTTCTTGAGCCTATTATACAAGCATCATTGCCCGCGATTGTCGTAAGACTACCAACATTCTTACTAGTCGACTGAAAGAATTTCGTCTCTCAAGATGGTATTCGTTGTGCCGCTATTAGCTAAGCACACTTCCTCTATAGGGTGTCACACGCATTCTAATATAAAGTAATTTATTAATGTGTAGTAGAAAGCAATCAACACATAAAATACTTTAAATATCAGAACATGTCATGCTATTATTAACATAATAAATGAATGAATTAAATAATATCATCCAGTCATCACAAGAAATAAATTATTTAAGACTCTACACAAGCATACAACCATCACCCATGCAAAAGTATACCTTATTCCATCCACACACAAAGAATAAATGACATTGAAAGTCTAAGTGCATTCTGTGCACTAGAATGGGTCCACCAAGAAGTTGGAGACTTCAGCTGCTATCTTTTCAGGGGTGACATGCACTTCTTGGGAAATCATGGCAGTGACCACTGCAATATCAAGGGGGTTGCAGCTGAAAGAGTGGAGTCCAACTCTATCGGTGCAAGCAGCTGCTGCGAGTCCTCCCCCTTAGCGAAGGCAAAGAGGATTTCAGGCTGCCATTTGCCGCCCTTCTTCTGTTTGGCCTTAAAAGCATCGATGATGTGCTGCAGTTCTTCATAGATCCGCGACCAGTGCCCCCACTTGCCACGCATGTAGCAAGTTTGATCTTGTTGACCATAGGGCTTGTCATTTCATTTTGATTCGTTGGCCTTCTTTTTCCTATAGAGCATTTGGCTTGCCTTTCTGGGCTGCAACCTTGCCCTTCCTTCCCCTTTTCTTCATTATAGGCTTCTGTACCTTTAAACTACCAGCATTGGCCTCACGGCCAGTGGAACTCCCAGGTGGCCGAGCGACGAAATTCTTCCAGAGAACGTCATCCTAAGCCTCTGCAACCTGCATAATATCAATCAATTCAACATACTCCTTGTAGCCCTCTTGACGATAGTTGTGCACAAACTGCACTGGGGTGGAAGGTCGAGAGCGTCTTCTCAATCTTCTGCTCATATGTGACTTGCCTGCCACAGATTTGAAGATTGGTACATATCATGTGCAAGGCAAAATTGTACTTTCCTATGGTCTTGAAGTCAGCAAACCTCAGTTGTATCCATTCCTGCTCTACCTAAGGAAGAATAGTGTACTTTAGCTTTTCGAAGCGCTTCTTCAATGCAGTCCACAAGGCTAGCGTGCACTTTTCTGTCATGTACTCATTCTTGAGTGTGAGGCAGAGGTGGTGCCTGAGAAAGTGAAGTGTCTGATCATTTTCCTCAGGGGTGGGTTTGGCATCCTTCGATGCACCAATCCCAATGGCAGTGCGAAGCTTCTTGGCTCCAAGTACAATCTCTACGGCGGAAGCCCAAGTCAACTAGTTTTGGCCGTGCTGGGCTAGCTCCCAAAATTCCTAGTTCGTGATGCTAGTCATCTACATGTGCATGCAAGAAATACATAAATTTATTTCGGGTAAAATACATGAAATAAATTAGATAATGGTACAAAATATTATCATAATGTTCCAGAATTTTCTACGTATTTTTCTATAATTTTACTGCTAATTTCAGTGATCAAAGGCAATTTATGCAATTATGATTAATCAAAATAGTAAATAAATACATAAAAGCATAGAAAACAATAACCACGGTGCTAAACATGCTTCAAGTGCTAAAAATGATTCAAAAAATGAATTCACGAGGCCCTTTTATGCTGGAATATTAAATTTTGGTGAACTCTGCAATTTTCGAGGGCTAATCCTCTAAATTTTAAGTTCTGAGACAATTTCCACGTAATTTTCAAAAAATTGAGGGCTCATTTGTGAAAAAAAATTCTTTTCGGGTTTTACCTTTTTTCTTTCCCAAAAATTACATGGGCCAGATCGTGTCATCGTGTCGGATCGCGACATGAAGTTCATGAGCTACTTCTGGAAGACGCTTTGGGGTAAACTAGGGATGAAGTTGTTATTCAGCACAACTTGTCATCCCCAAACTGATGGTCAAACGGAGGTAGTGAACAGTACACTTTCGATGCTACTTCGGACCATGATTAAGAAGAATCTGTACGAGTGGGAGGATTGTTTGCTGCACGTGGATTTCACTTATAATCAGGCCGTGCACTCCACTACGTATATGTGTCCTTTTGAGGTGGTGTATGGCTTCAAGACCTTTACGCCGCTTGATTTGCTCCCGCTTCCAAGTCAACACCGTGTTCATATAGAGGTGTCCAAGCGAGCTTAATATGTGAAGAAATTGCATCTCAAGATAAAAGAAGACATAGAGTGCATGGTCAAGTACTATGCTGAGAAGGCGAAGAAGAAAAGGAAGAAGATGATTTTTCAACTAGGTGATTAGGTTTGGGTACACTACCACAAGGATCGTTTTTCAGAACGCTGCAAGTCCAAATTGCTGCCACGAGGCGATGGACCTTTCAAATGACTACAAGATAGAACTTCCCGGCGATGACTATGGTGTGAGCTCTACGTTCAGTGTCGCTGATTTATCACCTTTCTTTGGTGGTGACGATCCAGCATCGAGGAAGACACATTTTCAAGAGGGGGGATGATGAGGACATCTCTAGCTTTCCATCTTCACAAGAACAAGATATTACTCTAGAATTGCCTAAGGGGCCAATTACTAGAGCATATGCCAAACAACTTCAACAAGAGGTTAACTCACTCCTAGCTGAGCATAATAATATTTTTGATGAGAATTTTATACTACCTAAAACTTATGTTTTATGTGTGCTCAGATTTGAACATACAATGATGGACCCCAAGAGGGAGGCGTGGGAGGAAGGAAGCCCATGACAAGAGGATGATGAAACAACCATCATGGTCCATACAATGATGGACCCCAAGAGGGAGGCGTGGGAGGAAGGAAGCCCATGACAAGAGGATGATGAAACAACCATCATGGTCCATATGAAGGTGCAAGGAGTGAAGCCCATAAGGAGTGAAGCCCATCCACATGGTCAAGACCCAAGCAACATGCCACTAGCCCAAGGCATGGGAGAGGGCCTAATCGAAACCAAGAAGAAAGCATAAGACCAAGATGTGAATAGTGCATGGCATGAATAGTAGTTATCATGAACAGTAAATCCAAATATTACTTTTAGATTAGGAGTTTATGTCTGTTTCCTTAAAACCGAATTGGAATAGCCGGCCCTAGGCCTTGCATGAGAGAGGTGGGGGCACCCTTAAATACCCCTGGCACCCCACTTGTATCCATTAGACTAGTTTATACATATAATTAAAACATAGCTATTGTTTGTTCTTTCGAAATCAGAATTCATGTGAGGACTTTGAGAGAGGACTAGACGATCCATTGATTCGTTCTGCAATTCAAGGTCAAGCCATCGTTCCATTGGGAACTGGGAACTTGGCGTTCGTCATTCGTGGTCTCATGACGAACAACTATCCGGTGTGTTTTGTGCGTTTTCCAAAGAATTGAGGGTTCGTGCATGGGCATAAGTGTTTAGCGAGCGACATCATCTACTTCGCATCAACTATCCATGGTTCCTCACTGAGAAGATCGGGCCTTCCCTGTATCATGTGGTATCAGATTCTAGGTTTACTCGGTGAGAATTTCTTTACCTGTAGCTAGATTCGTTTTCTATCCTATAGGCCATAAAACTGAAAATTTGCACACCAAAACCGTAGTTTAATCTGTTATTTCTTGTGAGTTTAGTTAAGTTGTCGTCCATTAGAAATTTTGTTTACCGTGCTGATCTTGTGTTTCCTTTGCGTAGCTTCATCTTGTGTCCATATAAACCTTCAAAATAGCAGATTGAACCCCTCAATTAGCACCCAAAAAGAGATAGCCAAATCCTTCTTTGGAGCATTGCTTGAGTTCGGCTCGGTTTTGCAAACCCTAGCCGCCACTTGCATTTTGTGTCGATCTGGCCGAGAGGAAGACATGGGCCTGGCCAAATCACAACCCTAGCCACCCTTTTTGGCATGCGCCAATGTGGCTAAACCAATCTGGTCTTATCTCGCATTTGGAAACTATCTCGTGGTTGTATCCGAATTGATCTCCATGATTTGTCCCTACCGAATTCCATTGGTGGGAGTCGAATCCGAACCCAACTGTAATCCTTGGCGTGTGATCTCATGGTTTGGCCGGTTCCAAACCCTAGCTGCCACCTTTGTGTCATGTCCTTGCTGAATTATTTTGGTTGGAGTCAAGTCCGATTCAAACTCCAATTCGAGTTCCTTATTGTTTCCTTATCCAAACTCCTTTGGTGGGAGTAGAGTCCCTTCCGAATCCTTTGGTGTTGTTTCCTTATCCAAATTCTTTTGGGGAAGTAGAGCTCAAATCAAACTCTTGGAGTTTCTTTCTGAATCCTCCAATTTTTTTGTTTTGGTAGTGGTGTTTCGGTTGGATTGGGTTTCCACTTGCATGACCAAACCGAGAGGTGATCATAGCCGAACCATATTGCCTCCTTGAACATCATTTAAATCCTTTCATCTTGAGACTAGCTATTGAATATTGCCTTAAGCCTGCTCTTATATTCTTTGTTTACACTTTGCTGAACTTTGTGGATTGCGCAAATCAAAAGGGTAGAACTTTCGGCCAAACAAGAGAGAAAAGAAGAGCATAAGGCAGTCGCATAATAGCATAGAAAAGCCACGGCTTTGAAAAAGTGTATTAAGAAAACATAGAGCAAAAATGCGATTTTTGAGAAAGAAAAGAGAGGAAGAGAAAATAAAAACTCTTTTGTCGATTGCCACAGTAACCACACATAATTTTCAGCTGCTACAGTTCTGATTCATATTTTTCAGATTGTGCTTTTTTATTTTCTTTGAACAATCTTGTGGCCTACTATATTTACTTGCAATTGGCTAGTGTCTCTCCTAGTAATTAGTGCAAAGCGAGCTTGTTGCATCATAATTTCCTATTTTTTTCTCACTAGCTCATTCCTTTGCTTGCATTAAGTTACTTTTATCTTTGTGTGTGCGTTCATACACTTCGCTTAAACCTATTGGATCAACACATAGGCAAAATATTCTTGCTTGACTCGTTTCTTGAATATCAGTTTGCATAGGCTACATACTTACCTTTCCAAGCTCCACCTATACCCATTTTGTGTACTCCCTTGCTCTTGGTTACGCACATACATTATCGAGTTGAGGTCGTTCGATGTCACAAGTGTCGATTTGCCGTCCTTGATTCACTTTGGAACGGTAAACTTGTCTTGTGTTCTGGATAGTGAGTTGCGAGCGTAGAGAGAGATTTTTGTTTTACTAACCGGATATAATCTCGCTTGCTCTTTGTAAGTTGTTGCCATGTCAGGTCACGAGGAGGATCCACCTCATCCAGAGGCACTGGTTACATGGACGGGATACACACAGTTGCGCGAGATGCTGCAAAAACAACTTCATGATGGTGCTAATGGTGTGCGCGATGAGCTCAGGGAAGTTCAAACTGGACTGAACTCCCTTGGGGAGGAGGTCACGCAGCTGCGTACGAACATCAACAATAACTTCCTGGAGTTGTGTGCCATGTTCACACAACACAATCTTCATGGAGGTACGCAAGCTAACGACACGAGTGTGCATGGCCATCCGGCCGTTTTGCCTAATGAGACCGAGGAGGGGCATGATATTCGCGTGGATGAGAAGCGACGATAGCACCATGCGCATCGCATGGAAGTGCCACCACACGTTGGAGTGCCAACCGTGGCACGCCCTCAGACACAGGGGCGTGGCCGAGACAACGACGGCCACAACGGGGCCCAAGGTGGGGGCACCACTGGGTGCCTAAGGAGGAGGTGTGCACAGTGCACCTCGTAGCTGGGTTGATGAGGCAGTGCCCTGGGGTGACGATAATTTCCCCGTCGACGACTATGATGGTCGACAGCCCCACCACCGCAACAACATGCATCGTCGCTGAGGATTTTATCGCTAAGCCCAAATTTAATATTCCTGTATTTTCAGATGGTACAAATGTGGAAGAATACCTCACTTGGGAGCTAAAAATTGATGAGTTGTTTCGGATGAACAACGACTCCCATGAGAAGAAGCTCTTACTTGCGTCCAATTGTTTTATATGATTATACCACACATTGGTGGGAGCAGTTTGTTCGTAAGCGTATGGAGCGCCATGAGTTACTGATTATTACTTAGGAGCAGATGAAGCAGCATTTGCAGGTATGTTTTTTACCTCATCACTGCAAGCATTCTCTATTTGAAAAGTTGACAGGGTTGCGACAAGGTTTGAAATCAATTGATGAATATCATAAGGACATGCAGACCGTCATGATACAAGTAGATGTCCGCGATAATGAAGAGCAAATAATAGTGAGATTTCTAGCTGGCATGAATTATGCTGTCAAGCGCATTGTCAATCACCATCCCTACAATGATATGATCGAGTTGCTGCACCAATCCCGCGAAGCGGAGCACCAAGTGATTGAAGATGCATGTTTGCTTCCCGTTCACGTTCTTCAGCCAGTCTGGGAGAACCATATAACAAAAGCCAGCCAAACAAGAGCACTTCGGCTGGGAGCAATTCAGCGATGCGCAGTTTCGCGTGTAAGAAGACGGAGAGTACACCATCACCAATGCGCCGACCAGCGGCGCCCACAACTAGTGTGGCCTCTTATATGAGGTCGACCAGTCGTTCACGTGATATCATTTGCCACAAGTGCAAGGGTGTTGTCCATTTTCAGAGGAACTGCCCGGATGTCAGAACTATGCTTATCACAGAGGATGGCGGTTATGTATCGACTAGTGATGACGAGTCGCCTGATGCACAGCCAGTATTGCACACTGATGTCATAGAACAATGTGAGTTCGATCCAGAGTTTCCTAGCACTGAGCAGTATTTCATTGTTTGCACGCCCAAGGTGCTTAGTGTGATGCCATCGCCATCACTCGAACTGCGATGCAATTGTTTCAGACTTGGGCAAAACTTGATAACGGTAAGGTGTGCAAAGTGATTATTGATAGCGGGAGTTGTCACAATTTGGCCAGCAAGGACATGTGTCATAAGTTGGGTTTGAAGTATTTGCCGCATCCACGCTGTTATCATTTGCAATGGTTGAGCGACAAACATGAAGTGAAGGTGAACTATATTGTGTGTATGACATTTTCTATTAGGAAGTACACCGATACTGTGGATTGCGATGTTGTGCCTATAACGATGTGTTACTTGCTGTTGGGACAGTCATGGCAATATGGCCGTTCCGCTGTGCACAATGGGCGTACAAATCGCTACACTTTTTGATGGAACAATATGAAGATCATCTTGAAACCGCTTACACCACAACAGATTGTGAACTCTTCAATGCAAAAAATTGAGATGCACGTGGAGCGTGGGCAAAAGTGAGAAAACCATTCAAAGAAATGTGAGGGAGAGAAGAATTTGTTCAAGTTAGCCACCAAATCAGATATGCGAGAATTCAGCGAGGATCCTAATTTGGTGCACTTTGTACTGCTGTACAAAGATACATTACTTCGACTAACGACTTAACTTCTCTTCCTAGTGGTATTGCTTGTGTTTTGCAGGAAGTCAGCAACGTCTTTCCGGAGGACGTATAAGCTGGGCTACTACCAATCCGCGGGATTAAACATAAGATCGACTTGATTCCAGGAGCGTCGCTGTTGAACCGACCACCATACTGCACCAACCCCGAAGAAACAAAATAAATTCAGAAATAAGTACAAGAGCTTCTATCCAAAGGGTACATTCGTGAAAGCTTAAACTCTTGTGCTATTCCTGTTATTTTAGTTCCTAAGAAAGATGGGTCATGGCATATGTGCGTAAATTGTTGAGCGATTAATAATATCACTATTCGATATCGTCATCCTATACCTCACTTAGATGATATTCTAGATGAATTGAGTAGTGATGTTATTTTCTCTAAAATAGATTTGCATAGTAGTTACCATCAAATTAGGATGCACGGAGGGGATGAGTGGAAAATAGCCTTTAAAATAAAATTTGGTTTGTATGAGTGGTTAGTCATGCCATTTGGTTTAACTAACGCACCTAGTACATTTATGTGCTTAATGAATCATATTTAAAGCATTTGATTGGTAAATTTGTGGTTGTGTACTTTGATGATATTCTGATTTACAGTCACGCTGAATCTGAACACATTGACCATATTAGACAAGTTCTACAAGTTTTACGTGATGCTAGGCATTTTGGTAACTTAGAGAAGTGCACCTTTTGCAAAGATCGTGTTATTTTTTGGGCTATGTTGTTTCTATGCAAGGAGTTGAAGTAGATGAATCTAAAATTGAAGCGATTAGAAATTGGCCAACTCTTGTGAACGTAAGTCAGATTCAGAACTTTCATCGTCTCACTATTTTTTATTGGTGCTTTGTGAAGGATTTTAGCACCATCGATGCCCCATTGAATGAACTTACTAAAAAAGGTGTTGAAAATGTGTGGAGGTAGCGCAAGAAAATGCTTGTGCCGAACTTAAGAAAGGCTTGACTGAAGCACTGTTGCTTGTTTTACTAGATTTCACTAAAAAATTCAAAATTGAGTATGATGCTAGTGGACTGGGTATTGGCGGTGTTTTAATGTAAGAGGGTGTTTTAATGCAAGAGGGTAGACCGGTAGCTTATTTTAGTGAGAAACTGAATCGTGCTCAATTGAATTATCCGGTCTATGACAAAGAGTTTTATGTGTTAGTGCGTGCTTTATAAACTTGGCAACACTATTTATGATCTAAAGAGTTTATTATTCATTATGATCATGAGGCGTTGAAGTATTTAAAGGGCCAATCAAACCTGAACCGTCGTTATGCCAAATGGGTTGAATTTATTGAGTCGTTTCCTTACATTGTGAAATATAAGAAGGGAAAGAAAAACGTGGTAGCTGATGCTCTTTCAAGGAAAAGTGTGCTTTTAACTCAATTAGGAGTGCAAGTTCCTGGTTTAGAGTGTTTGCGTGATTTATATGCTCATGACCATGAATTTTCTATTCCTTATGCACATTGCAAAGAGGGAAAATGCTAGGATAAATTTCACATCCATGATGAGTTTTTGTTTCGCGCTAACAAACTATGCATTCCAGAATCCTCCGTGCGTTTGGTATTATTACAGGAATCACATGTAGGTGGATTGATGGGACATTTTGGACGTGAGAAGATGTTGTCTATGCTAAATGATCTTTTTTATTAGCCTGAGATGACGCGAGACGTGGAGAGATATGCGCGGCGATGCATTACTTGCCGCAAAGCGAAATAGAAGTTGAATTCACACAGTTTGTATAACCCTCTACCTGCTCCCAATGCACCATGGGAGGATATTAATATAGATTTTGTTTTAGGATTGCCTAGAACTAAGACGGGGAGATATTCTATTTTTGTCGTTGTGGATTATTTTTTGAAGATGCACACTTTATTCTATGCCACAAGAGTGACGATACGTCGCATATTGCTGACTTATTTTCAGAGAGATCGTGAGGCTACATGGCGTACCGCGTGCCATCATGTCGGATCATGACGTGAAGTTCATGAGCTACTTCTGGAAGACGCTTTGCGGCAAACTGGGGATGAAGTTGTTATTCAACGCATCTTGTCATCCCCAAACTGATGGTCAAATGGAGGTGGTGAACCATACACTTTTGATACTACTTCGGACCATGATCAAGAAGAATCTGCATGATTGGGAGTATTGTTTGTCACACGTGGAATTCGCCTATAATCGAGCCGTACAGTCCACTACGCAGATGTGTCCTTTTGAGCTGGTGTATGGCTTCAAGCCCTTTACATTGCTTTATTTGCTGCCACTTCCAAGTTAACATCGTGTTCATACGGAGACGTCCAAGCGAGCTGAATATGTGAAGAAATTGCATCTCAAGACAAAAGAAGAGATAGAGCGCAAGGTCAAGTACTATGCTGAGAAGGTGAACAAGAAAAGGAAGAAGATGATTTTTCAACCAGGTGATTTGGTTTGGATACACTACAGCAAAGATCGCTTTCCAGAACGCTGCAAGTCCAAATAGCTGCCACGAGGCGATGGGCCTTTCAAGGTGCTTGCGAGGATGTAGGACCGTAAAGGCGACTAGAGGGGGGTGAATAGGCGCTTTCTCAAATTTCTCGCCTTAATCAAATTCAACACGAACTTTTCTCCTTTAGCTATGAAAGCTAAGAAAATCAGTAAACGCACAGAGGAAGCCTTGTGCTGAATTCAATAACCCCCTTAACCACAAGACCCAAACCTGGAGATATGATCTCGTAAGATCGGTCGAGCATCTTGGCGGTCGAGCCGCGGTTGATGTGATCGGACCGACGGTTGACTAGCGGTCCGACCGGCGGCTAACTGACGGTCGGACCGTTGGGAATCGGTTCGACCGGCCGCTACGGGCGGTTCAAAAGCGGCGGTCGATTGCTTAATCGGTCAGACCGATTTAGTCCAGTACCAAAATACAAAGTCCAAATCCAAAACGAAAATTGGTCTAACTTTTGATTCAACCAATGAAACTTGACCAAATTTGGAGCACACCTCCCTGAGGATATTTGAGTCCTATTTCTAGCGACGATTGTTCAGATCCACTTCAAATAAATGATCTTTTTAGGTTTTACCAAAGAAGTACTCAAACCCTAGAAATATGAAAATCTTGATTCAAGACTTGCTTGTGGGGGTTGATGATCTAGATGATTCTAGGAGTATTCCCACACATCAAAGCAAAATAAAATCGGTCAGGAGACCAAGCATAAACACTTGAATCAAGGAAGCACCACAATCAACAAAAGAGAGAAGAACACAAAGGAGAGACTTCACCCTTGAGCAAACATCAATGGATTGATTGATTCAAGATGTTGTTTACAAAGCCACTCCCTCAAGGAGGACAAGAGCTCAACAAAGAGCACACACACAACCTTCCTCTCCTCTCCTCTCTTCTCCAAACCCTAACCCTAGAAAAAGACTTAGAGAGACAAAATGAATGCTTGGAGGGTTTTTCCTCTCCCCCCTTTCTATTTATAGGAGAGGCCTAGGGTTTCCACTAATGGGCTCCCATGAAGGCCCACACACACATGGGACCCACTCACACATAACTGTTGAAGCACTCGCCTGCTTCACCACGTGTAGGTTGATCAGCGGCTCTCATCATGTCGGCAAATCACTCCCGTTCGAATCCCATCGGAACCTCCTAGGTACTCGCACCGACTTCCGCACCGCCTGATCCAACCAGCTGCCACGAACTACCCGTTCGATCCGTCTTGCCCATTCTGCACCATGCTTGAGTCACACGACCTCACCCGGCATCCATGATCGTTCTGGACCTCAGCTCTCCAAGCGTAGTCCCGATCCACCTCACCGTTGACATCGTTGACCTGCAAGCCACCTGCACAGCAATAGACAAAAAAATCGTCTCCGGGAACAAGTTCTTCACAACTTGACCCACGTTAGTTCAACAATGCAATATGCAACAATAAAGCATTGACATCCATACATTTAAACACAATCAAAACACAACAATGCCAAAATGGCTAACCTCCAAGTGATCGGCGGTCTGACCGCCCCACATCGCCGGTCCGACCGATTCCATAACGGCGGTCGGACCGCCCGAAATGACTTAGCCAAATTTTCATCTTGAAAATCCGAAACCTTCTGGAATTTTCAAATGAATAGAACTTTTGACTAGGAGCTCCAAAAATTATGTGACCACATCCAGGAGACTCCCCTCACTTGCCTACACAATCTATTTTTGGCTTAGCTTCAAAATCCACTTTGAAACAAAACCGGTCGGGCCGGCAACCACGGCCGGTCGGACCTCTCCACGGGCGGTCTGACCGCCCACGTCACCGGTCAGACCGCCTGTGGTCTGACAGACTGAAGCAAACCCCGAAAATGCGAGATTTTGCAAACCAACAAAGCCATTGCCAATTGACTCATCATCTTAAGATCATGCACATATCCTCACGATATCCACAGAGGATAAACGACAATGCCTACAAGATAGAACTTCCTAGCAATGACTATGGCGTGGGCTCTACGTTCAATATCGCTGATTTATAACCTTTCTTTGGTGTGACGATCCAACATCGAGGACGCCGCCTTTTCAAGAGGGGGGATGATGAAGGCATCTCTAGCTTTCCATCTTCACAAGAACAAGATATAACTCTAGGATTGCCTAAGGGGCCAATTACTAGAGCACGTGCCAAACAACTTTAACAAGAGGTGAACTCACTCCTAGCTGAGCATAATAATATTTTCAATGAGAATTTTATACTACCTAAAGTTTGTGTTCTATGTGTACTTAGATTTGAAAATCATATAATAATGGACCCCAAGAGAGAGGTGTGGGAGGAAGGGAGCCTATCAAAAAGAGGATGATGAAACAACCATCATGGTCCATATGGAGATGCAAGGAGTGAAGCCCATAAGGAGTAAAGCCCATCCAGATGGCCAAGACCCAAGCCACATGCCACTGGCTCAAGGCGTGGGAGCTGGCCCAATCGAAACCAAGAAGAAAACCCAAGACCAAGATGTGGAGATGGAGAAGAAAGGGCTTGCCCCAGACATATACACTTATGCAGCGCTAGTCCATGGGCACTGTGTCAATGGGAAGGTGGATGTTGCACTGAGGCTGTTTGAAGAGATGAAGCAGAGGGGAACCAAACCTAATGTTGTGGCATATACAGCCCTGATATCAGGTCTGGCGAAGGAAGGGAGATCAGAGGAGGCCTTCCAGTTGTATGATGATACATTGGGAGCTGGATTGACTCCAGATGATTCTCTATATTCTGCGCTTGTAGGGAGCCTTCACATGGATAAAAGGAAAGATGTTTTGCCATGAACAAATTAGGGTTTGTCAGGCAGTACTGTTGCTAAGAGATGATATCATATGCTTGTGTAAGTTGCACTGGAAGAATTGAAGTCGGCATTCCAGAACGAGCCTCTAATGTAGTCAATTTTATGAGAGACAATCAAATACTAGATTCTTGCATTTCTCTGAAATGACATAACTTGGTCTCCCAGCGAGCTGGGGGATAAAAGCAGGAAAGGCATGTCTAGCGCAGAAGCTCTTACACATGGATGTGCAATGTTCAGTTTGGTAACAAATGACTTGATTCAAAGCATGCGTGGAACTAAATTGTTTGTGCAAACTTCATTTCGAAATATAAAGTACATGGAATTGTTACAAAACAAGCAGTTCTTGTACATGTAATATTTCACTCTCACAAGATTTTGAATTGTTGCACTTCAGTTTGCTGGTACTGGTATATAGATATATGCAATAGGAAACTTGCTAGTGTGCAAGAGAGTTTGGCAACTTCTGATTTAATGTAAGTATTACCAAAATCCATGTCCATGTATTTGCTAAAATTTTTTTTGTGTGATCCATAGCATGAAGCTGAACATCTACCAGCACAAGTTTGTTTATAGAAGGGGGCACCAATTCATGCCTGCATTGCAGTTTGATCTTCCATATGATCACCAGTATCAATCTTCAGTGCTTGGTCTTGTGTCTGTCGGGCTTGTTTTGTGCCGTCATTGCTCTACAACAGTAAGCAATCATTGCAGGTTCTGCTCCGACAACACTAGCTCTGTAGAGCATCGTCACACAAATATTTCTGCTATGAAACAAATGAAATGCTAACCTTCTCTGAATTTGCTAATTGAGCCGGTAAACCGCCCTTTTCTTCCTGGATTGCAGACTTAATATCCTTGATTTCCTTGAAGCAAATACCAGAACATGAATGACGACTCTAGGAGACAACTAGAAGGCTGAAAAGTTAACAGAAAGAGGACACACGAATTTCAGCTGCTCCACTTCAGAATTGAGTCCGTTCTTCAGCTCTAGCAGCTCCTACATGTAGCGCAATTGTCAGCACTGGATATCATGTGTGTACAGCATGAAATTAGCCATTGAAACAGAAAGCTGCATCTATTGGGGTTGCAAACTGGTCAGAAAGATGGTGCAGTACTCACATTCTGGCATGTCTTGACCTGTGCCTCGAGATTGGAGCGCCAGTTTTGCACCTCCTGAAACAGAGTTCCACCCATGCTCATGCATCTGATCATCAAACCAACAAATTTCCCAAATCCAATTCTATTTCCAAACAGTTCATGGATCATGCACGACTACACGAGCCCTAATCTGCATTTCGTTGGACAATCCATACCAGTTTGAGCTTCTGGATCCTGTCCAGCAACTCCCCCTGCGACGAGGTCAGCTCCTGCAATGCAAGCAAGCACAGAAATTAACCAACCACCAAACTAACTCAACCAAAAATTTTAACACAAGAACCAATGCGCTCTCGAAATCACCTTGACGCGCGTGTCCAACTGCTCGAACCCCGACAAATTCTGCAGATCAAGAACAAGAAAAGGGCAAATATATATCAGGAGCGCACAAGCAAATTGAGCACCGATCGGAATTCTAAATTGAGGTTTCCATTGCTGAAGCGGCCGGCAATTGAGCGTACGTGTACGTACCGGACGAGGCGCCGGCGCCGGCGCCGGAGCAGGAGGGCACGGCGCCGGGGCTGTCTCCGCCATCTTGGGGTTTGATCAGTGGGAGGCTGGGAGTGGGGCCAGATCGAGCACGATTTTTTTTAGAGTAGATCGAGCACGACTTGGCTGGCTCTGTACTTCGAGAGGTTATTATTAGTTTCAAACGTAAGCAAAGTTGTTGGGGTGGTTGCGTGGTAACTCTCGGCATTGTTTTGCTTTCTCGCTTGCAAATTAAAGCGCCAATGTGGGCAGTTGTTTCCCGCCTTCGAAAGAATGTTATGTGACAATTTTTCCTTACGCCCTTTTCCGTTCAAGAACATGTGATCCATCGCTGGGAATGCAAATATACGTTGATCGTGTTCGATTTGTTTGTAGTAGTTGAGCTTGAGCAAAAACCAAAGGTGCCCCAATCCACTCCTGAACTTATCTAGGGTGGCCAATTTAATACTCAATACCTATATGTAATTACTAAATAACAATTTGCGTTATTAGGAATTCTTAAGGGTCCGTTTGGAATGCAAGAATTTCAATTTCACAGGAAATTTAACAATTCAATTCCCATACAAATCTAGAAAAATTCCCTTGTTCCAAAGGGAAAATTCAATCAACACCACTGACAAACACTTCAATCAATGATTTGCCATCGACAAACTCGTTATTCCCTACATTAGGGATGAAAATGGATCGGATAGTTTCTGACCGATCCGGACGGAAACAGATTCGGATTGTCTCGGATCGGATTTTTCTCGGATAATTTTCGGATCGAAAACGGATTCGGATATTTTTGTCAGAAACGGAAACGAATATGGTAGGCATGTTATCCGGCGGATACGGATATGGATTATCCGGATAAGACCAAGTCCGGATATCTGGATTTCGGCCCAAAAGAAGAGGATTTCAGCCCAAAAGAGAAAATAGGATTTTAATTGATTTTTGAATTTCAGAAAATACAACAAATCAAATAGCTTTTTAGAAAATAGCAAATAGAGTTAAAAAAAATTCTAGAAAATATCAACAAAAATTCTTGAATTATTTTGAACTTAATAAAATTAAGTCCAAGTTAAAGTTGGTTTTTATTTTTGCACATAAATTATTTTTAATTCCTGAAAAATAGGAAAAACCTTTTTAAAATTCAGAAAATTCAAGAAATTAATTATTATTTTTTCATTTTCACTTTAGATCCAATAAAATCCTAGAAATATCAATAAATTTTATTTTTGACATTGAAAACTAGGAAATTAAATAATTGACTTTATTTTATTATTATTTTCTTTTTAACCAAGAAAACTCTTTTAAATATCAGAAAATCCAATAAAATAATAACTTTATTAATTTTATTTTTGGTTACATACTTTAGGATGTTATAGTCATTTGTGTATAGATTAACCATCTAGCCTGATCAATGTTAGTGTGAACTGAGTTTTATGTGTGTGATGAACTAAGTGTGAATGTGTGATGATTTATGACTTTGTGAGTTATGACTTATAAGCTAAATATGGTAAACTAAGTGTTATATTTGTGATGAATTAGTTAATGCAATTTGCTAGTGCCAATGTTATGTGTGGTTGCTGAAAATATGAACAATTCATAAATGTTTGCATCAAATAAACTAGTTATATGTTTTTGTTAATTTCTGGCATACAATTTAAGTTAATTTCTGGCATACAATTTAAGAGGTTTTCATGTTCTGAAAAATATCCGCGACCGTATTAGTTTCAATTCGTATTCACTCCGTATTCGTATTCGATATTATTCGTATCCAGAGTATTCATATTCGTATCCGGATCCGGAAAAAATATGAAAATAAATATGGCAGAGCCATTATGCGTCTGTATCTGATCCGTTTTCACCCCTACCCTACATGCCATCGACTAGCGAAAGTGATCCTTCCATGCCACTGCCACCAGTCAAATGTCCATTAAGTTCAAGTCAACGGTCTATATTTCGTTGTATTGCCCAAAAAACCCTCCCCTCCCAAGCACGGCATGGCTCAACACGCTCTAGATCGATGAAGATAGAGCGTTCGGGAGGCACCTTGGTCTAGTCACTTTCCACATGTTGTGTTCTACCCTATGCTCACCTTGCCCTTGCCGGAGACCCACTATAACGCCGTCACTGTCATCGACCTTCGCTCCCCACCGCCTCTCTCTTTTGCCCAACCTCAAAACTCGTCGTCTCCATCCAATCTCTTCTGAAATTGATGCTTCCACTACCTCCTCCACTTTCTTGCGAACACGTTGCTTCCCTCCTTCTCCATGGTCAAGAACTTTCTGCCGGTGAGCCACGCCATGGCCGTCCCACACTAGGCCGCTCTGCTTGCCAATTCATCATCTCGGTGCACCTTAGTTTGAGCCACCCACATCGCAATCTCCATGCCTTCAGCCTAAAGCTCTCAAAACCCTTTCCGGAGCCGCCCCGCTTGCTGATCTGCCATCTCGATGCACCTTAGTTTGAGCCAACAACATCACAATCAATGTGCCTTCACCCTGAAGCTCTCAGAACCCTTTCACAAGCCGCACACCACCGCGATGCCATGGGCCGCCATTGCTATCTCTCCTCAGGGCATCTCCAGCCAAGATAATGCCACAGATTATTTCCCCTCATAGACGCCATGATCGCACACCCACGCTCTGGTCAAAAAGTCGCCAAAATTCGCCTTTGGCGAACTTTTCCTCTCGGCGACCGTTTGCGCACAGCTCAATCCAGGCAAAAGAGCTATGCAGATCGCCGTCGTCGTGAGTTGAGCTTTGAGCCTAATGACTTTGTTTATCTCAAAGTCTCTCCTTTAAAGGGGCATCAACGTTTCGGCGTCAAGGGCAAGTTAGATCCTCGATATGTCGGTCCCTACCATATTATCGAGAGGAAGGGAGCTGTTGCCTATAAGTTGGAGTTGCCAGCTGCACTTGAGGGGGTACATGATATTTTCCATGTGTCTTAGCTAAAGAAGTGCCTCCGTGTTCCAACTGAGAAAGCTCCGTTGGAAACTTGGAAACTCTCGATGTTCAGGAAGATTTGACCTATCGCGAGCACCCTGTTGGCATACTCGATGAGGCTGAACGAAGAACAAGGAATAGAACCATCAAATTCCTTAAAGTTCAGTGGTCGAACTATTCTGAGGATGAGGCTACTTGGGAAAAGGAAGATCGTCTCCATGCAGACTATCCATCTTTCTTTACCGAGTGAGCCAAATCTCGGGACGAGATTTTTGTATGGGGGGGGGGGGTTTGTAACATCACAATTCTAAGTCCTTGCTTCTAATGTAAGAAAATGAGTAAAAATAAAGACTTTTCTTACATCTTGAAGTCCTTGAGCATTTCTGTAGTTCTTGTAAAGGAATTATGGAAATCAAAAATCAAAATCCTCAAATAACTCTAGTCAAAAACCTCCTTGGCAAAGATCTTGTGCCAAACCCATGTACATATTTTTCCTGAGCTCTAGGGATGACTTGTAATACCTCTGAATTATTTCATGATTTTTAGAAATTATTTGATAATTTTTGGAGGCAAGTCAAACAAAGTCAAACATTGTTCAAACCCTAACTCTAACCTCCTGGAAATTTCTTGAGAAGAATGTAGTACATGGAAATCTCTGGAAATTTTATATAAGGTTAATCCTAAAGTCAGCAACATCCAGTTAAAATTTCATAATTTTTGGAGCTAGTTTGCTACCTCAAGCAAATCCTCTAAAAATCATCTGTTTAATTCAAACCCTAGTTGGTTTTCACTATTCCTTGGGCGCGAGTCAGACTCGGGCTCGAGCCAAGTGACTTGGTTCAATCAACTAACTGCACCGCCGCGGTCGTCCGAACGTCTCGCGCAGTGTGAGCCGTAGGATCTAAATCAACGGCCTGGATTGAAGTGAACGTTTGGACCGTCGATCATCCCGTTCATTTGAACCGTCCGATTTGGAGATAACGGCCTGGATTGAAATGAACGTTCGGACCGGCCGATCGTCCCGTTCATTTGAACCGTTCGATTTTGATCCAACGGTGGCCGCGTCGTCTCCTTCCTCGCATCTAAGCGAACGTTGCAGCTGTGACAGAGCCATGGCGTGTGCGGGACCTGGAGCAGCGTAGGGTCACCTCGGTGATCACCTTTAAACGACTCCTTCTGCTCGCATTAAATGCCTGTGGTGCACCGCCCTCAAATGTCCATAGCTCAACTGCTCCCATCACTCTCAGAGCTCTCATGGCAAGTTTGACCCGAGGGGGATTATTGCCGTTGATCTCTGCCATTTCTCTATTTAAGCTCCCTTGTTTCCTCTCTTGGCTTCCTTTAGCATTTCCACAGCTCCAGGTAGCCACCTCGGTGCTTGTTTGAGCTTGATTCACCCGAAGCACTTCTGCTGTCATTGCCGCACCTCGGGTACTTTGGTGAAGGCGGTACCATAGTGGCTCTCCCTTTTCAATTCTTGCTCTCTCTTTACTCTCTTGAGCTTAACCCTCGCTCAATTTCACTTATCTTTCTCAGGGCTTGGCTGAATTTGGATTTTTCTCTGTTTCGGCCGAAGTTCATCCCCTTTCTTCTTCCTTAGCGCCGGAGCAGCTCCAACCTTTCTCTGTGTCTCTCCCATGCTCAGGTAGCTCCACTTTAGTCCCTAGATACTTGGCACTCTCTTACTTGGACCACAGCGAAGCTTCTTTGCATTTTTTGTTTTTCGGCCATTTTTGTCACCTCTGTAAACTTCAGCTTGCCGGCGTTCTAGACCGCCGCAGCCGTAGTGAATGGTGCGCAAAACTATTGCGGACCCGTATTGGGCCTTATCTCGCGCCGCCGTGACCAGAGTCGCCGGCGGTGAGCCTCCCTTCGCCGTCGAGTTTTGTCGGGCGAACTGTGCGCAAGCGTTTGAACGTAGTTCTCTGTGGACCGTCGATCTTTAGATCAACGGCTCAGGATCGTGTGAACGTTCGGACCATCCGAACGCGTCGATCCATGTGTACTGTCGATCTCTAGATCAACGGCTCAGATTCGAGTGAGCGTTCGGACCGTCCGAACGTTTCGATCAACGTGGATCGTTGGATCCAAGATCAACGACCCACGTGCGTGTGAACGTTCGGACCATCCGAACGTTTCTATCAACGTGGACCGTTGGATCTAAATCCAACGATGGGGTTTGTGAGCCGTGTGCACGTGCACCTTGTCCCGTGGCATTGGACCGTTGGATCCAAGATCAACGATCCAAGTTCGTCCACGTCGTTTTAATGTCGGATTTTCCCTATGAGGATTATTTGTTAACTGAAAAATGCAATTAACTTGTAAAATGCATAACTTTTTCATTTTAATTCCTTTTCGATTGATTCAAATTTTGTAAGTTATATTTGTAACTAAACTTTAATCTAAAATGGTTCTAACCTTATTTTAGCTCCATAAATTTTTACGAAGATTTTAGTTGAAATGAATAGTAGCATTTGGGATTTATAAGGCTGAGCAGATTTGTTTTGCTCATATCTTTTGCAATAAGAATCCAAATCAATTGGTTCTTATTGCTAAATTCCTTATAAATCATGCTCTTGCTGCTGTAAAATTTTCAAAGCTTTCGAAGAAAGTTTGCTGTTGAGTCCTTGTGTTTTCTTCATTCTTATCGGTTCTTTTTCGCTTTCTCGTTAGGTTTCGAAGAGCACATTGATAACCTAAGTGATCCTCAGCAACATATTGAATAGCAGCAACCAGGCAAAAAGTTTGATCATGTTAGTCCCAGTATTTTCAAGTTTAATATATTGATTTCAACGTGTATGTATGCATTGCTATTTTGTTGTTAAATTATGGTTAGTATCCTGTAGTTGCATAATCTGTAGGAATTGATTATCCTCTACTACCTGAGCCTAGGTTATTTGCTGTGATTGGAGTTCGTTGGATGAGCTCTTGTCACTTAGTAGTTTGCGACTTGAAATTGCTTAGAAATGCTTAGTTTCGGTAGTAATGGGCGATCATCGATTTAGTCGATGATCTTGATCACACAAATCTAATTATTATTCCATTATGTCCAGCACTTGTGCTTTGTTACCTTGTAAAGTCAAAAACTGAAAATAAAATTGTTTTAGACTTGGGCACAATGGTATATTGGTGTGATCTGTTGGTGTGAATGGAATGGTGCCTAAGTCATCAAGGACCGAGTTACTTGTATCACTAAGCCAAGCGCTTTTGTGTGCTAACCACACGAGAAGGATATGGGACCTCTCTTGATTGAGTACTTTGGCGTGTGTTAGCTCCGAGTCTCAGGAGAAGGGTTGTGTGTGTTGTGTGAAAAAGGATCTGTGTTTTTGTGTTGGGTGTGCGGTGGTGGAGATTCAGGGTAGGTTCTCCACCTCGAGGGCATCGTAGTTGTCAAGGTTTTACCCGTGAGGGGTAGTTGACCGAGGCTTTACGATGACTCCGACACAACGTATGGGTTTCTATCCATACGGGCGACTCGCAGTTAATGCATAATATTGGAAATGTCTCATAGGACTTAGCCGTGCCGGCATACCTAAGGAAGTGTGCTTAATAGCTTGGCAAAAAGGCGGTCTGGCGTGTGGGTACATTGGTACACCCCTGCAGGGATAAAATTATTCGAATAGTCTCGTCCTAGGTTATGGACATGCTTGGTAAGGCCGTGCAAAAACTAGACTACAACATTTCTTTTAATTAAAACTTGACATGGGTGGTGTGAATGGGTAATTCATGCTATTGTTGTGGTGACTATTGGGATAGTCACTTCCAGGATGTTGTTCTCATCTAATTACTGTTATACTGTTGTCTTGTTCGGCTATTTGAAAATAAAAACAGATTGTAAACTTGCTTTCAAATGTACTACATTATTGCAAATAAAGATTGCTTTGTGCCGAAAATAAAACATACAGCCTCCACTCAAATAAGCTTGCATGTAGCATATGTATAGGTCTGTTACTCTACACGTAAGTCTTGCGGAGTACAATTTTTGTACTCATTTGCTTTGCTTAACAATTTGTTGCAGAGGAGGAAGGTGAGCCCCATGGGCCTCACTTTTGTGAAATGTGCTGCGGGTTCGACGACTAGCTTGGCGGTCCGGTCGGTTGCCTTGTGGGGGTAAAGGCACACTGATTGGCTCTTTTGTTTATCGTCATCTTATGGCATTTCGCTTCCGCTGTTTAATTAGTATTTGGATGTTATTTGGCCGGTCGGCCTCTCTTTTGTAATAACTATCCTTTATTTATATTAACACGGTTTGTTGCTTTTGCTGGTTCTATGTGTTTGAATGGAGTTGATATATACTGTTGTAAAGGGGTGTGTATACTGCATTCCTGGGAAGTATACATATCTCGAGTCTTGGTTTATTTGATTTGTGATGCTAGGACCGAGTGGATGGTTAAGCATTACAAGCCTGATAAACCGGGGTCTCACAAAATGTGACATATGGTTCAAGGGCATATTGTCCCTAAAGAATTTCCACCATTATTATTCATCTGTGGTTCAAATGTGAAAGGGCAAAATTGGTCACAGGACACTGATATTTGTGGCATTTGCTTCAGGACACCAATTTTTTTGTGACTTTGTTGAAACACACTTCAACATCGTGGCTATTTGTTAGAAGACACTAGAGCAATTAAAATAATATATTTGGCTAAGAGACAAGAGAGAAGGTGGGGAAAAAGTCTATTTTGCCCCTTTCATCAGATTGCAACGTAGCGACTAGTTCGGTGTTACTAGGTGATGTAGACTCGGTGGTGAAAGAGGACAACAAGAACAAGACGTTGACAGTGCTACCGAGTGTGGAGGTGACAAGCATGGCGGCGGCGAACTCCGATAGCGAGGGAAGGCAGTTTAGCCATCATCGGGGCAGGCTTGACCACCATCCTCCGAGAGAGGTACCCTAACGCGGCCTGTAACCCGTCTACTGCCATTGATGCAGATCCTGAGCTCTTCTAATCGCTGGTGAGGCCTTCCCCTACCTTTCCCCTTCCTCATCTGCTACCTACGACATTGTCCCCGTTGATCTCGTCGTTCTGTTGATTAGATTCGCCAATGTCGCGTCTTCTCGATCGTCTCCTTCATTTTGCGCCGCCACGGGTCCACGCTAGTGCCTGTTGTCCTACATCGGTACGCCGTATTCACTAGAGTTGGAACAGCTCTGCCTTTGTCTTCCACTAGAGCAGCTCGCCTTCGCCTGGCACCGTCTTGATCTTGTAGGAGTAGGAACAAGAGAAGGGGCAATTTGGTCATATTTCATATTTTCTCTCTCCAGCTCATAGGAAAATGATATTTTAATGGCTCTAGTGTCTTCTGACAAATAGCCACGATTTTTTAGTGTGTTTGTCCAAGCTAGAAAAAATCGGGTGTCCTGGAGCAAATATCATAAAATTTCAATTGTCATGTAGTTAATTTTATGGGAAAGTCATTGTATCCTTACTCAACGAAGATATATATATGGAAACGTATCTAGTGCTAATGGGTAATTCAGTGCTAAGGTGCTAATACCAATCTTAACCGTTGGATCTGAATTGAACAACCAAGATTAGTGCGGGCTCCCACCTCTAAACCATTTAATCACTTTGCATGCTCCCACCTTCAATGCACCTTCATTAATGCGTCTTCATTAAACACCATGCATGCTCCCACCTCCAACAGTCAAGATCCAGATCCAACGGTCAAGTTTGGTATTAGCACCTTAGCATTGAATTACCCATTAGCACTTGATACGTTCCCTATATATATATATATATATATATATATATATATATATATAGGAAAATGGTATGGTACTCCTAGGAGTACTCTCACTTCTCATATACCAATTAAATCGTATGATGATACATCTTTATCTATTTGAACATACTCCAATAATAATTATAAGATACCCCAAAGTGAGTTCCATGAAAAATTTCATGAAAGTCCACTTTTTATA
Source organism: Hsuehochloa calcarea (assembly GCA_036346395.1). NCBI lineage: Eukaryota > Viridiplantae > Streptophyta > Magnoliopsida > Poales > Poaceae > Hsuehochloa > Hsuehochloa calcarea. The sequence continues at coordinate 55,907,403 of CM070609.1, read as the reverse complement.
GCAAAATTTATGTATATACTTCTTTTATATATGAAAAAGGGTATATAGCAAAAATAAAAGGGCTCCAATGGAAAACTGAATCAAGTCACATTGAAGTATCGTATAATTAGTATTTAAGTATAATGAAAAGTGAGAAAGAAGTATAATATATTTGTTTAAGTGGTATATTGGAAGTGATAGTATGTACTCCCAGTAGTACACTTGTAATGTATGTGAAAGTAATTGTGATGCCCATTCTACTGCCTTATCATTTCTCAGCGGCCACGAACCCACAACCCCCCCCCCCCTCGGCCGCGTGATGTCACATCTAACCGTAACCTCATAATATATGTGAAGTATTTTTGTTTGAAACCCTTTTTTACTGCCACATCATCTCTCAACGGAATCCTTTTTTTTGCCACAAACCCACAACCCCCTCTCTACGCACGAAGTCACATCCGACAGTAACCCTCGTAATATATGTGAAGTATTTGTGATACCCATTTTACTGTTGTAACATCTCTTAGTGTTTTTTAACAATTTTTTTAGAAATCCTTGAGGGTGGGGGCCACGGACCATGTGCGCTAAAACGGATGTGCCAGTAAAGTCTAACGAGTCGTACAATAAATTAACTAGTACTACAAAAGCAGCTCATTTGGCAGTAAATGATAATATATGTGGAAGTAAAATCAACTTAATTTGGCAGTAAATTGGGAGAGGGGGTTGCATTTTACCGCCACTGTGTGTCTTTGTTTGGGTTCTCTGCTCTTGTCCCTACATGTTCCTCTATCCCCCGGGCTGGGGGCCACGGACATGTGCACTACAACAGATGTGATAGTAAGTCTATCGACGCCTATAGTAAATTAGTAAGTACAAACGTTTGGAGTAAATTTGTTATTACAATAATCTCTAATGAGTCATCCAATAAATTTGTTATTACCGTAAAAGCAACTTCCTATAGCGGTAAATTTGAATGTATATGGAAGTAAACATGTTATCCAGTTTTTACTGACGCGCATCTCACATCTATTTAATTTTTTACGAATTATTTTCAAAAACGCGAGTGGGGGTGGGGAAAGTTGCATTTTTTACTGGCTGGGGTATGCTACTAAGAGGCGCCCAATAAATTTTGGGTAATATACATTAAATTAGAAGGTGAAATATCTTCTTGATTATATTTTCGTCCAAATAGGGTGGCCAATCCAATTTTACAAAAGACCATATATTTACATCACACATGATAAAAAAATAAAAAAAGGTAAAATAAGAAGTTTATAGTGACCAAGGTAGGATCCAAACGTCTGTACTTACTAATTACTATAGGCTTTATAGTGGCCAAGGTAGAATTTGTAAGCTTTCTCGTCGACTTCGGTGGTGACAGGATCAGTGATGGTCTGATCAAATGCCTCCATCTGTTTTCTTACTCGCTCGACTTGCGCTTCTAGCAGGTTAGACTCTGTAGAACCGTAAAGGCGACTAGGGGGTGAATAGGCGCTTTCTTAAATTTCTCGCCTTAATCAAATTCAACACGAACTTTACTCCTTTAGCTATGAAAGCTAAGAAGATCAGTAAGCGCACAGAGGAAGCCTTGTGCTGAATTCGATAACCCTCTCAACCACACGACACAAAAGTGGAGAATTGAACTCACTGTTTTGGACTGGGTACTGGCGGTCAGACCGGCTAGAGATTGGTGGTCGGACCAACGGTTAACGAGCGGTCGGACCGGCTACTAACTGGCGGTCGGACCGTTGGATATCAGTTCGACCCGCCAGTACTGAGCGGTCTGAAAAGCGGGCGGTCGGACCGCCGTTGTAAAACCGGTCAGACCGATTTAGTCTAGTACTGAAAAACAATGCCCAAATCCAAAACAAAATTTGGTCCAACTTTTGATTCAACCAATGAAACTTGACCAAATTTGGATCACACCTCCCTAAGGATATTAGAGACATATTTCTAGCGATGATCCTTTAGATCCACTGCGTAGAATCGATCTCTCAAGGTTTTACCAAAGAAGTGCATAAACCCTAGAAATATGAAAATCTTGATTCAAGACTTGCTTGTGGGGGTTGATGATCTAGAAGATTCTAGGAGAATTCCCACACATCAAAGCAAGGTAAAGTAGGTCAAGAGACCAAGCATAAACACATGAATCAAGGAAGCACCAAATTCATCCAAAAGAGAGAAGAACACAAAGGAGACAAATGATCTCTCAAGCAAGCATCACAAGATTGATTGATCTCACAAGATGCTTACAAGCCACTCCAACAAGGAGGACAAGAGCTCACACAAGGAGCACACACAATCTCTCCAAACCCTAGCTTCTCCTCTCCTCTCCTCTAAACCCTAGAAAAAGATGAAGGGGGGCCAAATGAGTGCTTAGGGGTTTTTACATCTCCCCCCTTTCTATTTATAGGAGAGGCCTAGGGTTTCACATTTGGGACCCACACACACATGGGACCCACTCACATATAACTGTTGAAGCAATCTCCTGCTTCACCACGTGTAGGTTGATCAGCGGCTCTCATCACGTCGCCAAGTCTCTCCCGTCTGAATCCCATCGGAACCTCCTAGAGACTCGCACCGACTTCCGCACCGCCTGATCCAACCAGCTGTACCGAACTACCCGTTCGATCCATCTTGCCCATTCTACACCATGCTTGAGTCACACGACCTCACCCGGCATCCATGATCGTTCTGGACCTCAGCTCTCCAAGCGTAGTCCCGATCCACATCACCGTTGACGTCGTTGACCAACAATCCACCTGCACAGCAATAGACAAACAAATTCACAACTTGACCCACGTTAGTTCCACAATGCAATATGCAACAATAAGGCATTGAAGTTCATACAATAAAACCAATCAATACACATCAATGCCAAGAAGGCTCACCTTCAAGTGATCGACGGTCTGACCGCCCCACATCACCGGTCCGACCGATTTCAGGCCGGTCGGACCGATTCCACAACGGCGGTCGGACCGCCCGAAAAGACTTAGCCAAAATTCCATCTTGAAAATCCGAAACCTTCTGGAATTTTCAACTCAATAGATCTTTTGACTGGGAGCTCCAAAAATGATGTGACCACATCCAGGAGACTCCCCTCACTTGCCTACACAACCTATTTTTGGATCAGCTCCAAAAGCCACCTTTAGGCAATACCGGTCAGACCGGCCACCAGCGCTGGTCGGACCTCTCCACGGGCGGTCTGACCGCCCAACATCGCCGGTCAGACCGCCTGTGATCTGACAGACTGAAGCAAACCCTGAAAACGCGAGATTTTGCAAACCAACAAAGCCATTGCCAATTGACTCATCATCCTGAGATCGTGCACATATCCTCACGATATCCACAATCTCCCCCTTGATGAACACATTGGCAATTTCCCAGAAAATATGGTTTTTCAGATTGAAAAGTAAAAAATTCGCCGTTTTCGCATAAAGGCACAACTTGGTCCATAAGCAAGAAAAAGCCTAGGAAACGACCAAGCTGGCTTCAGAATAGTATAAGCAAGTGAGCTAAGGCAATGAAAGCACGAAAGGATTCAATATCTATAAAGTAGCCAAAAGTCTCACTTAGGTCCATATGAAAGACAAATGTTCCATTTGACCTTTGATCATTGTGAGTCTTCTTCAAATGCAAATATAATCAGAAAAAGGTAATAAAACCGAGAGACTCAACTCACTATGATCATAAATTTTCAAAAGGTTTTTTTTTTTATTTTATGTAGTTCTTTTATATGAAACCTTATGTATGAAACCAAAAGCTCCAAAACAACATTTTTCACAATTCTTCTCCCCCTTTGACAATGAATTCATCAAGATGCATGGGAAAAGAAGGAGTATGATGAAATGACTTTATTTTTGAAATTTAATAAAAAGGAGCCATGACCATTATCTATGTAGACAGTACAAGAATTATACCAAGCCATATAAAGAGTAGAAGCTATATTCTATCATGGCAAAACATGTACTGCAAAGCTAAGACCAAAATAGCAGTAATCTGAGATTAAAAGAATTAAAACCATGAAAGATTGCTCAATATCATAGTTTTATTAAAAGCAACCAAAAATGAGTCAAGCCATGTCTATAAGTAAAAAGAGACTCAAAACTGGAACTGAGGCATTTTGAGCATTTAGAGTTCAAATATGAAGCAAAATTCAAGCACTTAGCATTTTGAGCATTTTCCTAAAAAAGATTTTTTTTCATTGTGCTAGATCTCACGCCTTGCCGTGACCATCTCAAGCGATAAGCTTAAAAGAGTGGTCTAGGTCATCCAAAACTCCCCCTGAGTTCATGCCTAGTGCAATGGCAAGCCGTCTCATGAGAAAGGATTGGTGAGATCAGTTTTTTCGCACAGAAAATCTCATTCTTCATTTGCTTGACTTAATAGATTAAAAAGCTCATTTTCATCTCAAAATAAGTTCAAGACTCAATTTAACCTATATGACATGGCATGAATCATAGGAGGATCACTAGAGCAAAACTAGTCACAAGATCCAACAAGACATGATTTGATTCAATTTGCTCACAGATATAAAGCTAGTAAGGCAAAAGCTAAGCTAAACACGAAGAGCCATAAAAGAAGTCTAGCTGACTATCACTTGACATGACAAGGTATAGAGTATGAAATCGAGCCATACAAGGATAATAATCAAAGCTCCACAAGTTTTATTATACAATGCAAGACAATTGAAATGAAACATGCATTATAATACAATGAATGCAAAAAGAGCAAATTCCCTCAAAACATCCATGCCTCCGTACTGGGATTTGAGATAAAAGATCTAAGAGTCCAGTACTGAGATGCACGATGCCTGGGAATAGCAGAAGAAGCAGCAGAAAAATGATCAGGAACAAAATCATAAGAATGCATACGAGCACCACCTGGACCTCTCCAAAATGATCTACCAAAAGACCGATACTCCCCCTGTCTAGGTGCTACCCGTGGTCTCTCCTCACGATATCCTAACCCAAACTGCTGCCTGGACCCACCAAAAGAGTCAACAAAGTTCTCTACAAACCTAGGCCTATATGTGGTACGATGAATAAGCTGCCTGGCCCTAGAGACTACAGCTGGTGAAAAGACTCCTCTGATGGATCTCAAAGTGCTCATCCTCTCTTTTCTCTCAATCTTTGCTCTCCGGAAGCAAAACTCAACAGTGTGGCCCTCTTTCTTGCAGAAAGTGCAATGGTACTTGACCTTTTGAGGGATCTGTACAGGTAAGACAGAAGCACCTTTCTTGCTAGAAGGAGTTTGAGCAGAACCTGCAGATTTAAAAGCAACCTTTGAAGTCTTAGGAGGTTCTTACTCAAACAGACCACTTTTCATAACTCTAGCAATCTTTGGTGGGTGATTCTTGGAATGCTCTAGGGAATAAAAACCTAGGCCACTGTTTTTCACACTCACCTTGGATTGGTCTAGAATCAAGTTGAGTTTCTTTTTCCCACTAGAAAACTTCTCAAGAGTCATTTTGAGGTAATCATTCTCTTTTGCCAAAACTCCACAATTAGAGCACTTTTTAGAATTGATTGCCTCAACATGTTTGCTCTTAAGAAGGGCCACTTCCACTTTGAAGGCCTCACAAGACACACAATAGGACTCCCCAATCCTATTTAACTGCTCCTTAAATTTGACTCTAAAAGCCTCTTGTATCTTACCAACAATAGTTTCAACTTCAGCATGTAACATACAAGAGGAAGAATCAATGACTTTCTTGGAAGCAGTGAGAGACATGGATTTTTCAATTTTAGCTTTCTCTTCTAAAGTCTTGTTTAAAGCTTCAATCTCAATTGTAAGCTTAGGGCAATTTTCACAAGAGGCAGCTCTAGAATAAACAACCATTTCAGTCATCTCTTGCATTTTAATCCGATTATTCTTACAATGAGAGCAAGTGTGACTAACATCAAATTTTTGTAATTCTTTTAAAGAGCTATCCAGTTTTAATTCTAGCAAAGCACAATTTGAGCAAGTTAACGGAATAGCGTCTAAAGTAGTCACATCAAGCGGAATGGCATCCATGCAAGCAGAACTAGACTTGAGAGATTCTAGTTCGACAAGAGCATTTTTCAATTGTTTTTCAACAGAGAAATGAGCATTATTTAAGCTTGATAATTCATTAAGCAAGCTAGAGCATGAATCACAGAAATCACCAGGATTAATGGATTTGAGCCTAACAACTTCTAGGTTCAAATTATCAATCATAGTATCATGTTTCTTAATCAGTTTAGCTTGCTTATGCAGTTTTTGTTCAGCAAGTACCAAAGCCCTTTTCATGTCAGGAAGTGAAGGGCATACCTCATCGGGATCACTAAAAGGATCCTCGTTGTTGGAGGAGTCGCTGTCGTGGCTGTTCTTAGCCATGAAACACATGCCCGTAAAATCACGAGCCTTCTTCTTGCCACGGCAGTCACTCTTGTCGTCCTCCACCTCCGAGTCCACATCGCTCATGCTCACATCCTCTAGAGCTTCAAGGACCCGGCTGATAAACTTGCGATAGTTTGTCTTCTTGGATTTAGCATCCCTCGCTTGAGGATGCCTATGTGACTCCTTCTCCTCCTTGCCTTTCAGCTTGGGGCACCTAGAGCGAATGTGGTTTGGCTCACCACACTCGAAGCAAGTGATAGGTCCACCTCTCCTCCTATTTCTCACATTGTTGTAAGCTCTCGTGAATTTTGTGGATAGGAGGGCTAAATCATCTTCAGGTAGTCTCTTAAGTTGCTCATCGCTCAAAGAATGCAAAGCAGACAAAGAAAAACCAGATGAGCTAACATCAAAAGAATCAGAATATCTACCCTTAGATTGGTCGACCACTAAAGTCATCGACTCTGTCGTGGGGAGACGCGAGATAAAATCAATCTCGTGCGTCTTCAACCTAGAGTAAAGCTTATCCATGGTAAGCTCACTCATGCCAGTGTTGTCATTTATGGAAGTGATCTTCATCCCCCAGACCTTCACATCAAGTGCACCCAACAGCTGGCGTGCATTTTCAGACTCAGTGAAAATAAGATCAACAGCGCGGAGATCATGAAGAATCTTGGAAAATCTTCCCCACAGCTCATCTAAAGATTCACCAGGCCTTTGCTCGATCTTAGAGTATGCTTTCTTCAGCTGGTTCTGTCTCACTTCCTTGATCGCAGTGGACCCCTCGTGATAATCACAAAGAGTCCGTCAGATCTCATGAGCGACAAAGAAATGAGCAACACGCTCAAACTCGGATCGACTAAGACCTTGAATCAAAAATTTCGAGCCCTGCTGTTGTTCTCCACATCTGGAGTGATCAAATTGTCATCGGCTGGCACGACATAAGGGTTTTTCACCTTAAACCAAATTGCATGCCCTTGAGCCTCGATGAAGGCCTGCATTTGGGCCTTCCAATAAGCAAAATCAACTCCATCAAAAATATGTGGCCTGAGTGTATGCCTGTCAGTCGCCATGGCTCCAAAGACCGGTTAAGATCTATGAGAAGAGCTAACCGGCTCTGATACCACTTGTAGAACCGTAAAGGCGACTAGGGGGTGAATAGGCGCTTTCTCAAATTTCTCGCCTTAATCAAATTCAACACGAACTTTACTCCTTTAGCTATGAAAGCTAAGAAGATCAGTAAGCGCACAGAGGAAGTCTTGTGCTGAATTCGATAACCCTCTCAACCACACGACACAAAAGTGGAGAATTGAACTCACTGTTCTGGACTGGGTACTGGCGGTCAGACCGGCTGGAGATTGGCGGTCGGACCGACGGTTAACGAGCGGTCGGACCGGCTACTAACTGGCGGTCGGACCGTTGGATATCGGTTCGACCCGCCAGTACTGAGCGGTCTGAAAAGCGGGCGGTCGGACCGCCGTTGTAAAACCGGTCAGACCGATTTAGTCCAGTACTGAAAAACAATGCCCAAATCCAAAATGAAATTTGGTCTAACTTTTGATTCAACCAATGAAACTTGACCAAATTTGGAGCACACCTCCCTAAGGATATTAGAGACCTATTTCTAGCGATGATCCTTTGGATCCACTGCGTAGAATCGATCTCTCAAGGTTTTACCAAAGAAGTGCACAAACCCTAGAAATATGAAAATCTTGATTCAAGACTTGCTTGTGGGGGTTGATGATCTAGAAGATTCTAGGAGAATTCCCACACATCAAACCAAGGTAAAGTAGGTCAAGAGACCAAGCATAAACACATAAATCAAGGAAGCACCAAATTCATCCAAAAGAGAGAAGAACACAAAGGAGACAAATGATCTCTCAAGCAAGCATCACAAGATTGATTGATCTCACAAGATGCTTACAAAGCCACTCCAACAAGGAGGACAAGAGCTCACACAAGGAGCACACAGAATCTCTCCAAACCCTAGCTTCTCCTCTCCTCTCCTCCAAACCCTAGAAAAAGATGAAGGGGGGCCAAATGAGTGCTTAGTGGGTTTTACATCTCCCCCCTTTCTATTTATAGGAGAGGCCTAGGGTTTCACATTTGAGACCCACACACACATGGGACCCACTCACACATAACTGTTGAAGCAATCTCCTGCTTCACCACGTGTAGGTTGATCAGCGGCTCTCATCACGTCGCCAAGTCTCTCCCGTCCGAATCCCATCGGAACCTCCCAGAGACTCGCACCGACTTCCGCACCGCCGATCCAACCAATTGCATGCCGAACTACCCGTTCGATCCATCCTGCCCATTCTGCACCATGCTTGAGTCACACGACCTCACCCGGCATCCATGATCGTTCTGGACCTCAGCTCTCCAAGCGTAGTCCCGATCCACATCACCGTTGACGTCGTTGACCTACAAGCCACCTGCACAGCAATAGACAAACAAATCGTTTCCGGGAACAAGTTCTTCACAACTTGACCCACGTTAGTTCCACAATGCAATATGCAACAATAAGGCATTGAAGTTCATACAATAAAACCAATCAATACACATCAATGCCAAGAAGGCTCACCTTCAAGTGATCGGCGGTCTGACCGCCCCACATCACCGGTCCGACCGATTTCAGGCCGGTCGGACTGATTCCACAACGGCGGTCGGAGTGCCCGAAAAGACTTAGCCAAAATTCCATCTTGAAAATCCGAAACCTTCTGGAATTTTCAACTCAATAGAACTTTTGACTGGGAGCTCCAAAAATGATGTGACCACATCCAAGAGACTCCCCTCACTTGCCTACACAACCTATTTTTGGATCAGCTCCAAAATCCACCTTTAGGCAATACCGGTCGGACCGGCCACCAGCGCCGGTCGGACCTCTCCACGGGCGGTCTGACCGCCCAACATCGCGGCCGATCGGACCGCTGTGGTCCGACAGATCAGCAAACCCCGAAAACGCGAGATTTTGCAAACCAACAAAGCCATTGCCAATTGACTCATCATCCTGAGATCGTGCACATATCCTCACGATATCCACAGACTCCAAAGCTAAATTCATGATAGAAAAAAGGATATCAAGCCTGGCATCTTGTGATTCGACATGGTCGACTCGCTCTCCATGCACCCGAATGATGTTCTCGACCCTTCGGGCTACATCCTAGGTTTTGGACGAAGTAGTTCCACAAGACGATCTCCAAGACGAGGTTTACCCATCGAAGGCTGGAGATCGTTGCATTCGTCTGTCTGAAGAGGATCTCTTTGCGTGAATGATGGCCACTATGCTCTCCGATAGATCGGAGGGTCAAGAATGAAGGACCTCTCACACTGAAGGCTGGTCAACAACATGGGCCAAATTGCAGCCAGATAGGTCTACGTAAACAAGAGAAATGTAGGCCAGCACAGCCAGCATTAGAGGAGATATTGGCACTGGAGAGGAAGAAGAGGGAGAAGCCATTTGGAGTCGCGGAGAGAGGGGAAGAAGGGAAAAAAAATTGACCAATGAAGTTTGAAGAAAGAGGAGGCTTGTAAGAAATCCCTTGCGGAAGTAGATGTCTATTTACAAAAAAATATTAAAGCCAGTGTGGGAGACGAAGAGATACATTAGAAGCCAAAGCCACCCTGGTGCATTTTAACGAGCAACCGGATTACGTCGTATCGGATACACATAATCTTTAGCCAGAATTCGCTAGACAGAAATTAAAAATATATATATAGGGCCCGGTCGCCAATTGAACTGACAAAATTATACTGTCGGTAGTTCAATTGGCTACATAAACCTCTCCGAACTGTTCCAATTGGCGGCAAACACCTTTTTTGTTATTTTTGTTTCGACTATTTATTTTTTTAATTATATTTTAAATTAATATTATTTTAAAAAAATTCGCTACCATACAGTGGAATAACATAACGCACGAAGACTCAACTGTTGCAAGATTTTTACTGTTTCTGGCGACAATACAAAGCTTTATGTGTTTATAACTTATATAGCTTCTCTACTAGTGCAACAAAACGCACTAGCTAGCTGGTTTACTTGAAGCGCTGCCCTGATGTTCTCAGTTCGAACCTTCAAGGCGCCGATCCTATTCCTTTTGCGGGAGCCGATAGCGCCAGGATGCGCGGTAGGCACGTGGTTCGGACAGGCGGGCGCATCTCCGATAGGGCCAAGAGGGCATGCGCTGGGTACCGTGGCTCGGGAGGTGGACGTGTGTAGTTGTGTTCGCATGTGACCGTGTGGGTAGGAGGGAGGATGATGTAGAATAGTTATTCTAAGAAGGGGGTGTATAATATATATATATATATATATAGTTATAGCGCGAATTATATCTACACTAAACTAGATATGATTGGTATCCAATTCGGTGTCTTTCTGAATTCATATCCGTGTCATGTCATATTATGTGATATAGTTCAGCCAACACGGAACTTGGTCCTTGCATGATATATTCTATCCATATTTGTATCAGAATATTTTCCCAAGTTAGTGGACCTATCCAGAGGCTAGCTTGCCGCCAACCCATTAAGGGTTTGTTCGGATAAGGACAGATTAGACCCAATATTTTTGGATTGGAAGTGATTTTAGTTCAAATTTTATATTAATCCGGAGGGATTGAGTCAAATTACAATGTATTCAAACAAGCCCTAATGTATTAACGCAGTGGTAGTCAACAAAGTAAAATTCAGCACACTAGCCTGACCCATTTTTCAGAAGTTCATATTTGCGCGCTTGTAAATATTCCATCTACTAATATATGCATAAATCGTTTATGAAAAAAGTATTGATAGGAGTAAAGATGATCTGATCCTGGGTGGTTGATTAGGATAATGTGCAGAGGTAATTAAATCAGGTCAAGGAATTGAGTTAAACTCACCTTTACGCACACACGAGTACATTTTCATAAAAAAAAAATTGTGAGGTTCTTAGATTTATCCTCGGTATCTGTCTATTTAGACGAGTGCTAAGAATATACACTCGCATGTGTATGCGTGTAGTGTGCATGTGCATCTTCCTCGTAATCAGAAAAAAAAAATCAGGTCAAAGATAGACACTGCAAGCGTTAGAAGAGCATAAGCAGCTAGGACTTTCTGACAGAGTAACGCTGCATCCAGTTGGCGCACCTTTGTTCCGGTTTTAGGTATGGCTGCTAATTGAGAATCTATACCAGTAGCTTTTTGCTCCTGGTTTCTGGCCTATTTTTTTGCTCGGAAGAGAATCCTTGGTTTTGTTGGGTGCTATGCACTGGTCTTTCCCCCTAAAATTAATCTAGTTCCGGAGGTGAGATCTCCTGATATCTATTTGCTTATGTGGGATTCCTATCCTCTACCATTACATTTCAATAGTATTCGCGCCACTACTTCTCTGATCCATCGGATAGAAAAGTACAGCAATTTTTCGGCTGGTACTAATATAGTTTAAAAAAAAATGTAGCACTTGATTTTGACTTTTGATCTCTAATCTTACGCTTGGAGGTGAAAGAATGGTATGTCACTATTTACCTCTAAACACCCAATACCTTCACAACAAATGCGAGACTTTGGATAGGTTTCATACGACTGCGTGCATGCAGCCAGGCCACAGTTACCTGTAGCTAGCGAACCACAGTTAATTATGTTGGAATTGTGTTTATACGTGCAAAGGTTTATTTATTCTTAAAATTTTAAAACATACAAAGTCTTAGACCAGTGATCTTAGATCAGGGCGGTCGAAGTCTTAGGCCGGTGTGGTAGAAATAATATGGTCGAAACCACAGACCATTGTGGTCGAAGGTATAGACCAGTGTGATCGAAAAATAGTGATCGGATCCTTAGACCAGTGTGGTCCTAATACACTGGTCGAAACTGTAGACCAATGGTCGAAGCTGTAGACCAGTGTACAATCAAGATCAATAAATAGTGCTTAATGACCAATAATTGGTTTTGAATTAGTACTTACTAGTAGTTTAACTATGCAGTTACTAGAGAGTAATTGTCTAGACCTTGAAATGATCTGGAGACGTCCAAACCAAAAGATCGATTCATTCTATTTTTCCATCTTCCTCTCTGGTCAACTGTGCTGAGGAATTGAGTTGTCGAACAAAGTCGTCCTTTCTCCTCGGCGTGCACCGAAGGAGGGTGGCGGATATCTCCAAACCATTGTCGTAGAGTTCACCTGCACGGGGCAGCAATGAGGTTTTTGGGCAGCACATCTGCGCGACCTCTCTCTGCACTGCTTCGAGTCCTACAACTACTCGTTTCACCGCGATATCTACGATCTGCACTGCTTCGACCACTGCATCAAGTCTGCACTGCTTCCTGTTCATCATGATGTCCGACTATAAGTTGATCGTACGACCAGTTTTTTTTTGCTGTAATCATTCTGTTGAGTATGTGTTAGAAGTGCAATGAGTTGCCTGTTGTTAGTATCGATTTATGTATCTCTAATTATTTGTGATCTTTGCCTCATAATCAAATCTAGAATAAAACTATTGTCCACTTTTCTAACAATCCATAAATCTTGTTGCGGATATTTTTATGATTCAGCAATGGCTGGTGCTTCTGATGCAATGAAACATGAGAGGTTTTCTTGTCAGAACTTTCATAGATGACAGATAAGGGTCAAGTTTTGGCTCATGTCTTTAGGGCTGTGGTGGGTGATCCGACCACAGTATCTATTTACGATTGAACATACTATGAAGTTTAACACAGATAATAACACCACCCTTGGATGCATACTGACCATACTAGCTGACCAGCTCTATGATGTGTATATGGACTTCAAGTCCGCCACAGAGTTGTGGGATGCACTCGAGCACAAATATGCCGAAGCTGAGGTTGGTTGTTGGCTCTATATGTGCGAGCAATTCTTCGACTACAACATAGAAGATGCTAAGTCGATAGTTGCATAGACTCATGAGCTACAATTACTGGTCGGAGAGATTGCGCATCTGTGTTGTGTTTTGCCTCCTAAGTTTGTGGCTACGGGCATTGTTGCCAAACTTCCCGCATCATGGCGCGATTTCGCCGCTGGCTTAAAGCACAAGTACCCTTGATGTGGAAGAAAATGCAAGAGCAAAAGATGCACCAAACACTTCTAGTCAAAACAATCAGATCAATGCAAATGTCATAGAGAAGAGATATGGCAAGAATAACAAATGCTTTAAACCAAACAAGACAACTAGTTTCAAGAAGAAAACTGAGAAGAAGAATATGAGGAACATCACCTACTTTGTATGTGGGGAAAACGGTCATATGGCAAAAGACTGTCATTTCCGCAAGAGCAAGGATGGTGTACAGCCAAAGAAAAAGGTTGTCAACGTGATCATAGGCGAGGCCTCAACAGGAGGGTATGGTAATTCACCTATTGTATTTTCAGTATGTCAATCCACTGATTGGTGGGTTGATACTGGAGCTAATGTTTACATATGTTCTGATATTTTCTTATTTTCTTCTTATCAGGCAGGCAGGGCTTCCTCCATTCTAATGGAGAACGGGTCGCATGCTTTTGTTCTTGGTGTTGGCACGGTGGATCTGAGGCTTACTTCAGGGAAGATTGTCCACTTAAAGACTATGCAGCATACGCCAACAATAAATAAGAACCTCGTTAGTGGTTCTCTCCTATGCAGGGATGGTTATAGGCTAGTATTTGAGTCAAGTAAAGTTGTATTGTCTAAGTTTGGCAACTTTGTTGGTAAAGGTTATGAGAGCGGAGGCTTATTCCGTATGAGTACTTTAGAGTATAATCTGAATGTTGCAACTGGTTTGAATAAATATGAGGCCAATATATAGCATTCTTGGTTTTATCATATTGGTTTTGATAGTATTGCTAGAATATCCTGATTAGATTTAATTCCAAAATGTGAAATTATCAAAGGATCAAAGTGCCAAACTTGTGTGCAAGCAAAACAACATTGAAAACCCTTTAAGGGGTTATAAGAGGAAAAGAACTTGACACCTTTAGATCTTGTCCATTCTGACTTGTGTGAGATGAAAGGATTGTTTACCAAAGGAGGCAAAAGATATTTTCTAACTCTTATTGATGATGCATCTCGATATTGTTATGTGTATCTATTGAAAACAAAAGATGAAGCTTTAAATTACTTTAAAAATTATAAGGCTGGGGTTGAGAACCAACTCGAAAAGAAAATTAAAAGACTAAGGTCTGATCGTGGAGGAGAGTATATCTCTCATGAATTCTCTCAATTCTCTTTTGAACATGGAATAATCCATAATTTACAGTACCGTACTCACCCCAATCAAACGGAGTGGTTGAGAGGAAAAACCGGAGACTAACAGACTTGGTGAATGCCATATTGGAGAGAGTCGGTATGCCTAAGATGTGGTGGGATGAAGCTACATTAACAACAACTTTTATCCTAAACAGAGTAATCACTAAAAGGTATGAGATTACTTCATATGAGGGATGGAAGGGGAGAAAACCCAATGTTAACTTTCTACGAACTTGGAGGTGTTTAGCAAAAGTCAATATACCATTGCAGAAAAAGAGAAAGCTTGGACCTAAAACAGTCAATTGTGTCTTACTGAGATAAGCTCATAACAGCACGGCCTATATATTTTTAGTAGTAAAAACAAAAAACTCCTGAGGTTATTGTTAACACAACAATGGAGTCTAGAGATGCTTCATTTTTTGAGGATATTTATCCTATGAGAACTCCAGGCAGTACTTCTCGAACCGAGGATAATCAAACTATGAATAATAGTAATTTTGAACCTACCACCATCTCTGAACCAATAAGTGATATACCACCAGTTTATGATAATCCTGATAACAATTTAGTCGAAGAGGCTCCTCGCAGGAGCAAGCGACAATGGGTTGAGAAAACATTTGGCGAAGACTATATTGTATATCTCTTGGATGATGTGCTAAATACTCTTTTAGAGGCTTATGCATTACCTAATGCTGAGTATTGGAAAGAGGTATTACACAGCGAGATGGATTCCATCATAGCTAATGGGACTTGGGAGATCATTGATCGTCCTATTGGGTGCAAACCTGTTGGATGTAAGTGGATATTTAAAAAGAAAATGAGGCATGATGGTACTATTGATAAGTACAAGGCAGACATATGGCCAAGGGTTATACCCAGTGTTGGAATTGGGCACATATGTGTAAAGACTCATTCATTCCTAAATTTCTAAAGCATGTAAAGCCTTAAACCAATGATCTTAGATCAGGGTGGTCAAAGTCTTAGACCAAGATAGTCGAAGCCTTAGACCAGTGTGATCGAAGGCATAGACCAGTGTGGTCAAACCCTTAGATCAGTGTGGTCGAAAATATAGACTAGTGTGGCCATAGTAATGTGGTCGAAGGCGTAGACTAATGTGGTCGAAGGTATGGACCAGTGTTGTCGAATTCTAAGACCAGTGTGGTAGTAATAATATGGTTGAAGGTATAGACCAGTGTGGTCGAAGACTTAGACTAGTGTGGTAGAAATAATATAGTCGTAGCTATAGACCATTATGGTCGAAGGTATAGATCAGTGTGGTCAAAAAATAGTGATCGGATCCTTAGACCAGTATGGTCGTAATACACTGGTCGAAGATGTAGACCAATGTATAATCAGGATCAATAAACACTGCTTAATGACTATTAATTGGTTTTGAATTAGCAGTTACCAATGGTTTAAGTATGCAGTTACTAGAGAGTATTGTCTCAACCTTAAAATGATCTGGAGACATCCAAACCAAAAACTCAATTTGTGGATATCGTGTGGATATGTGCATGATCTTAGAGTGATGAGTCAATTGGCAATGACGTTGTTGGTCTGTCAAATCTCGCGTTTTCGGTAAACTTCTGTGCTGTCAGGTCATTGGGGGTCCGACCGGCTATGTCGCATATCATTTTCTGAGAGACCATGTTGAGAAGGGTGATGTTGTGCTTCACTTTGTAGAGTCAGAGCAACAGCTTGCAGATATTTTCACTAAAGCACTTGACTCTCTCGTTTTGCTACTTTGCGGGGAGAATTAGCTGTTATTGGTCCTCTTGGGCTGTTTTGAGAGGGAGGTTTGCTCTTTTTGCATTCATTGTATCATAATGCATTTTTAATTTGAATTTCTTGCATTGTATTATAATCTTGTGGAGCTTTGTTTATTATCCTTGTATAACATGTTTTCTTACTTTATACCTTGCCATGTCCTTGCCATTTCTTGCATTTTTAATTTGGACTTCTTTTATGGTTTTTCTTGTTTAGCTTAGCTTTTGCCTTGCTAGCTTTATATCTGTGAGCAAAGTTGAATAAAATCAAGTTTTGTTGGATCTTGTGACTAGCTTTACTTTAGTAATCCTCTCATGATTCTTGCCATGTCATATAGGTTAAATTGAGCCTTGAACTGAGTTTGAGCTGGAAAATGATCTTTGTTAATTCTCAAACCAAGCAAATAAAAAATGAGTTTTTATGTGCGAAAAAACTGATCTCACCAATTCCTTCTCATGAGACTACTTGCCATTGCACTAAGCATGAACTCAGGGGGAGTTTTGGATGACCTAGACCATTCTTTTAAGCTTCTTGCTTGAGATGGTCGCGGCAAGGCTTGAGATCTAGCACATTGCTATAAAATATATATATATACTTCATTTTCAACAAAATACTCAAAATGCTAAGTGCTTGATTAAATTGCTTCATCTTTGAACTCCTAATGCTCAAAATGCCTCAGTTTCTGATTTCTGGTCTTCATTTACTTATAGACATGGCTTGACTCATTTTTGGAAACCTTGGTGAAACTATGATATTGAGCAACTTATCATGGTATCAATTCATTTAATCTCAGATTATTGCTATGTTGGTCTTAGCTTTGCAGTACATGATTTGCCATGATTGAATATAGCTTCTTCTCTTTATATGGCTTGGTGTAATACTTGTACTGTCTTCTTGGATAATCTTCATGGCTCCTTTTTGCTAAAAGTTCAAAAATAAAAAATTAGCCATTCCTTCATGCTCTAACTTTTTCCTTGCATCTTGATGAATTCATTGTCAAAGGGGGAGAAAGATTAGAGAAAATGTGGTTTTTAGACCTTTTTAGAGTCTTAAAGGGAAATTGTATTTTCTGGAAATTGGTTATCATTGTGAGTGGATTCTCTTGGTTTTATTGCCTTTTCTGATTATGTTTGCAAATCAAGAAGACTCACAATGATCAAAGGTCAAATAGAACATTTGTTCTTTCATATGGACCGAAGTGAGATTTTTGGCTACTTTCTGGAAATTAAAAATATTTGTGCTCTCTTTGCCTTATCTCGCTTGCCTATACTATTCTGAAGCCAGCTTGGTCGTTTACTAAACTTTCTTTTGCTTATGGACCAAGTTGTGCCTTTGTTAAAATCATGAGTTTTACTTTTCAAACCACTTAACTTCATTTTCTGGGAAATTGCCAATGTGTTCATCAAGAGGGAGATTGTGGATATCATGGGGATATGTGCATGATCTTAGAGTGATGATTCAATTGGCAATGGCGTTGTTGGTTTGTCAAATCTCGCGTTTTCGGTAAACTTCTGTGCTATCAGGTCGTTGGCGATCCGACCGGCTATGTCGCCGGTCAGACCGGCCGTGTGGCAGTCCGACCGGCGATGCTTGCCGGTCCAACCGGCCAAAATTTTTGAGGGAGTTTGGGGCTAGGCCAAAAATAGGTTGTGTAGGCTTGAGAGGGGAGTCTCCTGGATGTGGTCACATATTTTTTGGAGCTCCCAGTCAAAAGTTCTATTCAAAAGAAAATTCTAGAGAAGGTGCGAATTTCCGAGTTAAAATTTGGCTAAGTCTTTTGGGGCGGTCAGACCGCCGTTGTGGAATCGGTCCGACCGACTTGGTAGGGCGGTCAGACCGGCTTCCACTTGGACTTCGGCCATTTTGGCATTGTTGTGTTTTCATTATGTTTAATGCATGAGTTTCAATGCTTTATTATTGCATATTGCATTGTTGCGCTAACGTGGGTCAAGTTGTGAAGAACTTGTTCCCGTAGACGATTTCTTTGTCTATTGTTGTGCGGTGGCTTGCAGGTCAACGACGTCAACGGTAAGGTGGATCGGGACTACGCTTGGAGAGCTGAGGTCCAGAACGATCATGGATGCCGGGTGAGGTCATGTGACTCAAGCATGGTGCAGAATGGACAAGATGGATCGAACGGGCAGTTCGTTGCAGCTGGTTGGATCTAGCGGCGAGGGGTCGGTGCAAGTGCCTTGGAGGTTCCGATGGGATTCAGACGGGAGAGACTTGCCGACATGATGAGTGCCGCTGATCAACCTACACGTGGTGAAGTAGGCGATTGCTTTAACAGACTGGTGTGTGTGGGTCTCATTTATGTTGGGCCTTAATGGGAGTCCATGATAGAAACCCTAGCCTCTCCTATAAATAGGAAGGGGGGAGATGAAAAACCCCCAAGCACTTAAGCCCTCATTTGCAAAAAAAACCATTTCTAGGGTTAGGGTTTGGAGAGGAGAGGAAAGGAGATTTGAGTGTGCTCTTGGATTGAGCTCTTGTCCTCCTTGAGGGAGTGGCTTTGTAAGCAACATATTGAATCAATCAATCTATTGATGTTTGCTTAAGAGTGAAGTATGTTTTGTGTTCTTCTCTCTTTTGATGATTTTGGTGCTTCCTTGATCCAAGTGTTCATGCTTGGTCTCTTGACCGATTTTACCTTGCTATGTTGTGTGGGAATACTCCTAGAATCATCTAGATCATCAATCCCCCACAAGCAAGTCTTGGATCAAGATTTTCATATTTCTAGGTTTTGGAACACTTCTTTGGTAAAACCTTAAGAGATCAATTCTTTGAAATGGATCCGGACGATCGTCACTAGAAATAGGTCTTAGATATCCTTAGGGAGGTGTGCTCCAAATTTGGTCAAGTTTCATTGGTTGAATCAAAAGTTGGACCAATTTTCATTTTGGATTTGGGCATTGTGAGTTGCCTCTGGACTAAATCGGTCTGACCGATTTTACACCGCCGGTCCGACCGCCGACAATCGATCGCTAATTGAGGTCAAGATCGACCGCCAGCGATCAAACCGCTAACAAAGACACCGGTCCGACCGCCCAGTGAGATCAATTCTCCATATTTGTGTTTAGTGGTTAAGGGGGTAATTCAATTCAGCACAAGGCTTCCGCTGTGCGTTTACTGATCTTCTTAGCTTTCATAGCTAAAGGAGAAAAGTCCGTGTTGAGATTTGATTAAGGCGAAAAACAGAGAAAGCGCCTATCCACCCCCCTCTAGTCGCCTTTACGGTCCTACACAATTTGATTTGATTTTTCTAGCTTCCTCTCTGATCAACTGTGCTGAGGAATTGAGCTATCGAACCAAGTTGTCATTTCTCCTTGGCATGCACCGGGAAGAAGAGTGAGCAGATATCTCCGAACCATTGTCGCAGAGTTCACCTACACAGGGTGGCAATAAGGTTTCTGGATGGCACACTATGCGACCACTCTCTGCACTGCTTCGACCACTGCTTTGAGTCCTTTGACTACTAGCTTTAGTGTGACATCTACGATCTGCACTACTTCGATCACTGCATCAAGTCTGCACTGCTTCCTATTCATCATCACACCAGACTGTAAGTTGATCGTACAACTAGTTTTTTCTGCTATAATCATTCTATCGAGTATATTTAGAAGTGCAATTAGTTGCCTGTTGTTAGTATCGATTTATGTATCTGTAGTTATTTATGATCTTTGCCTCATAATCAAATCTAGAATTAAAATATTGTCCACTTGTCCAACACCTAGAAAGAAGGTGCGGATTATTTTGATACTTACTCTTTTGTCGCCAAATTGGCCACCATTCGAGTGCCTATTGCATTAACTTCTTCCTATAGTCTACACATTCATTACATAGATGTGGAGACATCTTTTCTTAATGGAGAGTTAGAGGAAGAAATCTATATGGAGCAACTGGATGGTTGTGTGATTTCTAGACAGGAAAGTAAGGTATGCAAATTAATCAAATCCGTATATGGTGTAAAGCAAGCACCTAAACAATGGCACGAGAAGTTTGATAAAACTTTAACATCTATTGGTTTTCTGTGAATGAGGCAGATCAGTGTGTGTATTATCGTTATGGTGGGGTCAAGTAGTGATTTTGTATTTGTATGTCGATGACATACTTATATTTGGGACAAACACTGCTGTTATTGATGAGGTCAAATCTTTCTTATCTATATGCTTTGATATAAAGACTTAGGAGAGGCAGATATTATTTTGAATATTAAATTGATCAGAAATGAGAATGAGATCACTTTGAATCAATCCCCATTATGCTGAGAAAATCTTGAGCCGGTTCGGTTTTGAGAATTGCAAGATTTCCCTAACTCCTTGTGATGCTAGTGTTAAGCTTCCAAAGAATAAGGGATTAGTAAAAGATCAATTGAGATATTCATAAATTATTGGGTCCCTTATGTATCTATCTGGTGCCACAAGACCAGACATATCATTTGCTGTGAGCAAATTAAGTCGGTTTATTTCTAACCCAGAAGATGATCACTTGGGTGCACTTGAGAGGGTGTTGCGCTACTTGAGAGGCACAACCTCATATGGAATTCACTATACTGGGTATCCATCTATATTAGAAGAATATAGTGATTCAAATTGGATCTATGATGCAGATGAGATCAAAGCTAGAAGTGGGTATGTGTTTACCCTTGTAGGTGCTGTAGTTTCATGGAGGTCCTGTAAATAGATTGATACGGATCAACGTGTGTTGATGCGTAATGTGGCCCAATCTTTCACGGTACTTGTATTTTAATTCTGATTTAAGCAAAACTCTCGCTTTCCTCTTTCTTGATTCAGTAAAATGGAAGAACAAGTGTATCTCCAAAGCAAGTAATACTTGGTTGATGTTGAATCAATCCGAAGAGAGAAACAAAATCAAACCGAAAGAACAACACCAAACCGTAAGCAATTGAGGATGCTACGAATTGGTGAGATGATCCACAAGGAATCACGGATCTTGGAAGAACAACCTCCCTCCAATATTCACGCAATCACAAAACCCTAGATGGGAATTTCCGAAACGTATGTATTCATTTTGCTCCACATAAACCTGTGACTTTTCTGTATTTTCTTCAACTCTTCCTTGCTTATAATGGGGCTCTACCCTTAAATATACAGCCTATGAACAATAATCCGAAACGTACTGTAGCAATAAACAGTAATTCGTCTTGGGTACTGTAGTAATGAACAGTACCCCGACTCGGTTACTTAGCATGAACGGTACCCGAAAGGTATTCTTATTGCAAACTCCTTTAATTCAAAATTTAAACTACTCTAATTGCTAAAAATAGATTAAACTATCCTATTACAAGTAATTTATAATTAACTTCTTTTAAAGAATGATCCGAATTGGAATTGCACCAATCCAAACCCATTTTGGATTCTTAGGCTGAAAATGTATTGATTTCGGAATAGAATTTGAATTTGGTTCTTTTGTCTTTTCTTGGCCGAATTATCTTGTAAACTTTGCAACATGCAAAGCCCTTTGTTCTTGTGTCTTCCCATGTCTGCTAAAGCTCCCCGGTCGGCCTTCCTCTCTCTCCTTGCTCTTTTGCCGAACCTAGTTCTTGTTTCTTTCTCTATTGATGCATAATAGGCTCAACTTGAGGCTTAATACACACTTGCAGCTTAGGGATATTGACTGTCATAGTAGATGCACCTAGGGCCTCATCACATATCATATTGACGAGGTCAACCATAAAAGTGGAACTTATAGCACTAGACACAGCTACTGTTAAGGCTGAATGGCTTAGAGATCTTTTGTTGGACTTAAGACTAGTTGAGAAACTAATACCGGCAATCCTAACGTACTGTGATAATCAAACAATGTTGATTAAGGTTACAAGTACTAAGGATAACATGAAGTCCTCTAGACATGTGAAGCGTAGGCTTAAATCTGTCAGAAAACTAAGGAACTCGAGAGTGATTAATGTGAGTTATATTTGCACTGAGAAAAATCTGGCATACCCTTTCACAAAGGGGCTAGCACGGAAGGTGATTTTCGTTGCATCTATGGACATGGGAATGCAGCCTATTAGAGTTACAACTCAACAGTAACTCAATACTTTTTTATCAGAGATCCCGTGACTTAGGCAATGGGAAAAATAAGTTGATGTTTGAACAAGAGAGTACATTATAATAACATGTACCCATATCCTAATAGACAAAGTACTATCAATTATATGGAAGGATGGCTAAAAGACTTAATGTATTCTAGTGTCCAATGAGGAAAAAAAATGTATTAGCCTACAGAATACCTAAAATGAATACACCTACTTAAGCTTAACTGTGAGGTCGCAGTTCATGAGAATGGGACATTCTTTAGAAATCTCATGAGCAGATAAGGGAGCATGACCAAATAATGCTCTGTTTATGCATGGATTTTTTGACAGTCTAGTATCAGTTGAAATTTCAAGTGAAATATAATCACGAAAGACTGTGAATTCAAGGCATAGTCTATTCATCAGTTTTGAGAAGATGGAATTGGTGGGGGATTGTTGGAATTAGCCCCATATTTGTAAAGGCCCATTCATTTCTAAAATTTCAAAGCATGCAAAGCCTTAGACCAGTGGTCTTAGAACATGGTGGTCGAAATCTTAGACCAGGGTGGTACATAGACCAGGGTGGTCGTAATAATATGGTTGAAGGTATAGACCAGTGTGGTCGAAGGCATAAACTAGTGTGGTTGAAGATATAGACCAATGTGGCCGAAGGCATAGACCAGTGTGGTCGAAGACGTAGACCAATGTGGTCGTAATAATATAGTCGAAGGCATAGACTAGTGTGGTCGAAGCCTTATACCAGTGTGGTCGAAGACTTAGACCATTGTGGTGGAAGGTATAGACTAGTGTGGTCGAAAAATAGGGATCGGATCCTTAGACCAGTTTGGTCTTAATACACTGGTCGAACCTGTAGACCAGTGTATAATCATGATCAATAAACACTGCTAAATGACCATTAATTGGTTTTGAATTAGCAGTTACCAGTGGTTTAAGTATGCAGTTACTAGAGAGTAATTCATTATTACAGAGAGAGTCATCACAAACGGCTCCAATCGCATCGCAGCGTTTTTGAACCGCTCGAATCTATGTGTCTGTGATAACAAAGGTTATCATGACGGTTTGTGAGCCATTTATAAAAAGTCACAACACAAACGGTTTTTTATTTAAACCGTCTATGAAGATCTCCTATCACAGACGGTTTCCATCCAAAACAGTCTGTGATATCCTACATATCACAGACGGTTATTTTTACTAACCATCTGTGATTGGGGACATAACACATACGGTTAGTAAAAATAACCGTCACTGGTATCATAAAATATCACAGACAATTTTTGATAGTAGTCGTCTGTGTTATCTGACATATCACAGACGGTTGTTGATGGTAGCCGTCTGTGATTGGATATATATTACAAATAGGTGTTAGTAGTAGCCTTCTGTGATTGGATATATATCGTAGATGATTGTTAGTAGTAGTCATCCATAATTGCATATATATCATAGACGATTAGTAAAAATAGCCGTCTGTGATAGTATGCATTCACAGACGGTTTATTTCACAAACCATCTATGATAGTTCATTCTATACCTAAATATTTTGGTTTTTGGCCTACATCAGGTAATGCTAGCCATACCCTCTGAAAACAAGCAAGCAAAAAATTGATATATCACAATTGATTTGATATAGAACAACTCAAAGTGATTTACAAACTCAATATCAATTACAAAGTGATTTGATTACAACTCAAAGTGAATTACAATAAATCAGTGTCGTCGGGGTGGAATTCTCCATTCTGTTTAATGATCTCCCTGATGAAGGCGTGGCGATCCTCGAACATTCGCGAGCAAGTCCAGATGGAAGACACTTTCTGGTATTTTCATACTCTGTCGCTAGCAAGAGTAAAGTAGTAAGCATATATATTTAAATTCATAATTATGAAATAATTATTGCGAGATTGACTGACAAACCTCAAGATCCTTCGTCTTAGCACTCGTGATTTCCAGCATATGATGACAAATGTAGAATGCATATACATTGCCTTGTTGTAGTTGTTGGTGGCACTTCAAAAAATAGAAGTGTGATATAGGATATAGGTATAGTCAGTTCGAGAGGCCAGGTTACAAAGTGTGATATAAGATTATTTTGTTATAGCGGGTACCGGAAATTGCATCCTGTGTCGTAGTGTGGCACCCGGTTCCTTGTGTGTCCCTCCCCCGATAACATAGGTGCTAAACAACCTACATGATTCTAAAAAGTTATCCTCGGACATTTCAAATGAAGAAAGACAACAATAGAGTTACGTATGGAGGAAATGAGGATACATGTCGAGTTCTTTTTGCACAAGGGTGAAGTCGTGATTCTTATTGACTAGGGAATCAATGTATATTACCTTATTCCACTTTGGTACAATGACTAAAAGGATCCAGAAACCGAAGTTCGTGTTGCGTATAAAGAACAAATGAAATTCGTATAGCAAGTAGTGAAGCACTTATTGAAGGGATACAGGTAGGATATGCCAGCTGACAATTAAAAAATTCTACTACGTAAACCAGGATGCCATTCAAGCGGTGATCACATATCGTTACCACGGACGTGCGGTCTGTGAGAAGGAGAGTTAGAGCTGGTCCAATGAAGAGCGCGTCAAAGTAGTGGTCGTAGTCGATCTTCCACTGTGGTCGATCGTCCAGCGTAGTCGATCGTCCTCGTAGTCGATTGTACTCGTAGTCGATCGTCCTCGTAGTTGATCGTCTCCAACAACTAATTGAGTTCCTCGCTAAGGTCGCGGATCGTCCTTTAGTGCAACAGCAACTACATTAGCGCCTCTACGGTATCCACACGTCCAGGGAAGGAACGACTCTACGTCGGAGCGCTAGCACCAACTCGTACGGTAGGGCTCCCAAGAAGATGGCGGCTAGGGTTTATAGCAACTCACGACAATTCTTGTCATGTGTCTCGTGTATCGTCTACCTTCTCCCATCAGCCTCAAGCATCACCTTATATTGTGCCCATGACGAATCCTATCCGAACACGTTTGACAAATCATATTTGTACTGGTTTGTTCCACCCCGTTAAGTGTGTGACCCTGTAGGTTCATGCGTAATCGGTTGTGACTTGGAAACTTCTATTCGATCATGAGTCGTCAACGACTCCTAGCAGAACATAATGATTCCCGAATACAAATGAATTATATCAGACGAATCTTAATGCAATATGATCTACGACCATGTCCTTATCACTTACGACCAGCTCGTATCTCTATACGACCAGTTTATAGTTGGTCTCGGTCAGTTCGTAACTCATTATGACTAGGTTTCCGACCACTTAGTGATCATGTTCGACTAGCCTACTACTAGCTCGTATCTCCATACGACTAGTCCGTATTTGATCGAACTGGAAGACCAGCTCGTGTATTCTCTCTTTGCCTCACAATATCTGGTTGAACTCCAGGTGAGATGTTGTGTCATTCATAGTCTGTTCAATACTTTATCGATCGAGTATCGGATAACTTCATGTGGTCGAACTCTTCGACCACTAGTGGCATGGCCATGCACTTTCTTTATACGACCATAATGAGGAGCCCAAAGAGATCTCTCTCCTGTTATGTTAGGAGGGGAAAATCCTATATCCGACCAGCCACATTCCTCCGCATGTTTCACAGCATACCTGAAAGCTACCTTTATAACTACCCAGATACGGAGTAGCGTTTGCCAACCCCAGAGTGTACTCTTACACATGTAGTAAACCATGCTGATCTCAAGTCTAAGGATTATACATCATCATTTCTTGAGACCAACTAATGACAAATAAAATCATAACAATCTCAGCAGTGTCTCAAGGTGGGTCAATCCAACACCATGTTCTCTAACATGTGTTCACATTATTGATTCTATATACCTATATCTATGACCGGTAAAACATGGTCATCAATCAATACATGTGTTAGTCAATAGGATCACTGGTGTTCCGACCAGGGATACATTTAGAATGACATCATATAAGTTAAAAGAGCTTCACCAACAAGTCACATACTTGTTAATATTTATAACAGATGATTCATTCAAGGAACAGAATAACACTTGTTCAATAACTCATAAACATAGATGTGATACAATCATCTCTATAATTGCCTCTAGGGCATATCACCAACAATGTATTGGCTGGGCGCGTTAGGTGAAAGAAATACTGTAGAATTTCAAGTCTATTTGTAGATCTGCTATTTATTTTTGGTGATCTAATATTAGTATTCATTTGTCTCTTATGCGGCTGCATTGAAGAAGACGGTGAGCACGCCTAATAAAGCAACCAAGCCCACCACGAAGCATAATATTTTTTTGAGGGGGGGGTGTCATCCACGCAGCATGACATACTTCATCGAACCTACAAGTTCAAGACATTCCTCCAGACACAATTGCAGGCCTCAGATGTGCCACGCAGCATGTAGAATCCTCCTTCTCATGCTGCTTGGGCACATCCGAGGCCTGAAGTTTTGTCTGGAGGAATGCAAGCAAAAGAGCCTCCTCATGCGCTCTCCTAGCAGCCATACTTCTTGAACTTGCAGGCTCGATGAGGTTGGTCGAGGCTGCTATCTCATCCTCCTCATACTGCGTGGACACCCCCCCCCCCGAAAAGAAATCATGCTTCGTGGTGGGCTTGATTGCTTTCTTAGGCGTACAATCCGTCTTCTTCAAAGCAGCCGCGCTTATTAGAGACGGTTCTTGTTAATAACCGTCTATGATACACATCACCGACGGTTCCAATTATAAACCATCTGTGATAAATAAACATCACAGACAGTTCTTGTTAATAACCATCTGTGATAATTATATCTATAGCCAAAAAATGTTCGCACGCCAGCATAAGTATGGCCAATCTCGATTTTTTATTTGCCCCCCTTCTTCCTGTGGTCATGGAGCGTGGGAGGTCGTGGTCGTCGATCGTGGAGTGCAGGAGGTCGTGGTCATGGAGCGCAGGAGGTCGTGGTCGTGGAGCGTGGTCGTTGAGCACAGGGGGTCGTAGAAGGTCGTGGTCGTGGAGCGTAAGAGGTTGTGGTCGTGAAGTAGCTGGTTTTCTGTAGTTGTATGCAAAATAGACTTTGTTCATATCACAGATGGTTCCAACAACAAACTGTCTGTGATACAAAATTATCACAGACCGTTCTTGTTAAGAACCGTCTGTGAATTATCACAGAAAGTTATGGTTAAAACCCATCTGTGATATTTATTAATATCATAGACGGTTATTGTTAAGAATGACCTATGATATTTCATGGACGTTTTTCAACATGAATCGTCTATGATATTACATCTTCACAAACGGTTTTTACGGTAGCCAGTAACACAGACGTGCGCTAAACCAAAACCGTATATGATTGTATTTAATACTGACGGTTTTGGGGAACCATCTGTGATGAGCCGTCCAGTATAGCCCCTTTTGTAGTAGTGATTGTCTCGACCTTAAAATCATCTGGAGATTGATGAGGACATCCCTCCTGCGTATACACGCACGACACAAGACCCTCCAGATCTGGGTGCTGAACTACACGGTCCTATGACAAGAGCTAGAGCACGTCACTTAATCGATCAGGTAAAGTCGTTTCTAGGGCTGAGTGTATTATTTGAGAACTCTATGATGCTGCCTAATGGAGATGATTTACTTGTACTCAGGAATCTAGGATTACGACCAGTTCAAGAAGGTCTACGACCACTGCAAGAAGATCTACGACCACTACAAGAAGACCTACGACTAGTTGATTCGATTGGAGCAATCTACGACCGGAAAAGCGAGCACAGTACTCGTTGGACACAATCTACGACCAAAGATAGCATGGACTCCTCAAGACCACCCTAGGACCGGTCCACGACCGGATCTTCGACGTAAATACGCAACACAAGGTGTTTGCACACCGCTTTGGAAACTAATAAGACTTTGTAAACGTAACGAGGTCGGAGTCCAGGTTGTGTACGCTTCATCCCACGGCCGCACAACCCTAGGTCGACCTCCTCACATTCCCTATATATATCTGAGAGGCGCCATAGTTTAGAGGTGGGTTTTTCTTAGATTATTCTGCCAAATACAGTTTCGCCGATTATCGGTTTGAGGAACCCCACTTGTAAACTTCATCCATATCCGCAATACAATTCAGATTGCATCTACCTTGTTCTTGTGAGTTGCTTCGATTGCTTGCAGGAACAATAACCTTCGTGGTAAGGTCGATCGCGTGCAAGCGTGGTCGATAACGACAGCGTAAGCGGGTGTAGCGAATTGCGAGGTGACGATCCGCTGGTCGGAAGCCTCAAAGCGTCAACGTCCTCACGACGAACCAAATCGAACCTATCGGAAGATCGGGCCGCCGTGACTCATCAGAGATGTCCAAATAAAAAGATCGATCGATTCATTCTATTTTTCCATCTTCCTCTCTGAGCAACTGTACTGAGGAATTGAGTTGTCGAACCAAGCCGTTCTTTCTCCTCGGCGCGCACCGGGAAGGAGAGTGAGTGGATATCTCCGAACTATTATCGCGAGTTCACCTACAGTGGTAACAATAAGGTTTCGGCGGCGCATGCATGCGACCACTCTCTGCGACCGCCGAGTCCTACGACTACTCGCTTCACTGCGACATCTATGATCTGCACTGCTTCGACCACTGCATCAAGTCTGCACTATTTCTTGTTCATCGTTATGTCTGACTGTAAGTTGATCGTACGACCAGCTTTTTCTGCTGTAATCATTCTGTTGAGCATGTTTAGAAGTGCAATGAATTGCTTGCTATTAGTATCGATTTATGTATGTCTAGTTATTTGTCATCTTTGCCGCATAATCAAATCTGGTATAAAACTATTGTCTACTTTTCCAACAAATTATGCAATGGAATTTAACAAACATGTACAAGCAAATAGATGCTTCACACGCTACATTCGCATGCAGTACAGTCAACGGTCGATTGTAAATAACACGGCATTTCATATAATTTCACACAAAAGAAAATTAGATACAATATACAGGACATTAGTACAGAGCTCACTCCACACCACACGTACGGTACCGTACAGTCGTACACCGTTACATTACATGACAGTATCTCACAAGACATTAATTATTAAGCTAGCCGAACAGCATGATGCCAAGCTGCTAGCTCGCACACCGACCGACCGACCGACCACGCGATATACCTGAGTATGCCAAATGCAATTATTGTACTATACATATGCATGTGTGGCGTGAAGCTATATCTAGTAGGATCGATCTAGCTAGGAATAAGCTAGCTAGACGTCGATGACCTTGAAGTGGTCGCGGTTCTTGACGACGATGTCGTACATGTGGGTGGAGCGGAATCCGGCGAAGTCGCGTGGGATGGAGATGAGGTCGACGCTGCCGTCGCGCTTGTGGAGCTGCACGATGGCGCGGTCCTCGTAGTAGCGCTCCCACCCCAGCGTCCCCAGCCGCCGCTCCAGCGCCTCCATCGACCGCACCACCTCGTTCGTCGGCACGTACACCAGCGCCTTCCGGTTCGACGGCTGCTCCAGCTCCATCACGCCGTTCCGGAACACCCACACCCCTGCGCCCGCCATGCCTGCTCCTGATCAGATCTCCTAGCTACACTTGGAACTATAGCACTGGCACTATCTACAGGCTAGCTAGACTCGCAGGCCAGGTCAGTTGTCAATCTCTAGCTACTTGCAGACTTGCAGCTAAGCTAGCTACCTGGAGGCTCTAGCGTTGCACTTGCACTTGCACCTGATTTGCTGCTGCTGCTGCGTGCGTGATGCGTATATATAGGCGGCGGATGGCACTGGCGCACACTTCAAGTGAGCTGAATGCGATGGAAAGCCATGCAGAGAGGGACGCCTGAGCCTGAGAATAGATCGATGCCATGCCCGTGCCTTCGACGTCGTTGGTTAACACTACAGTCTACTGTCAGATTCTTCTGTCGGTCACTGTTAGCTAATGCCTACTTGCACCAGCAAGGGCTTCCCTATCTAGCTAGCTCGTTTCATATGATTGATGCATGTTTCATGTGTCGTCTGTAATAGGTATCATCCGCTGATCGTTGGGTTAATTAAAGAGTGTTGTAACTGGAAGATGATCGGTACTAATTCAGAATTACCACACCACCTGAACGACAAAAATTTGTTCGATTTTCGATATGATTTAAAGATTTAATTTGCTCTCTTTTTTAAAAAAAAAAGGAATGAGATTTAATTTTACTTTGAGCCCCCCTTATTGCTTGGCCAAGCTTTAGTGGCACACATAAACATTGGATAAACTAATTTAGACTGTAACGCTGCAAAGATGTAGAAATTAGAAATAACATCCGACTAGAGTTGTACCAATATGAAAGCACTTGGGAGGGGTAAGTAATCACCGTCCACCCTTGAATGTTGCTTCAAAAGTTGTGCAATTCACTGTTGGGAGAAGCATGTAGAAGCACCTCGCTTGTTTTGAAGGAACTAATTGTTACCGAACAATTTGCCACTTATATCTATGTTCCTTCTATTTGACAGCAACATTTGTCCTGCAGATTCGGTACATATTATGCTTTCATGTTATGAATCTGCTTTAGACAACTAGTTAGGCTACTACATCAGCAACTTTAAGGATGCGGAAAGCTAGCGACCTTTCTCAGTGAGTTACAGTGTTCAGAATTTCGGCTGAAAATCTGAAATTTCGGCCATACTGGTGGGGTTGGTAAGCATACAAATCGGTCCCAAAAAAATCGGTTTGGATGAATTTTGTTCGTAAAATCGACTTTGCTTGAATTTTGCCCGAATTGGAATTTTCTTATTTAAAATCCGAAAATTTCATATTTTGATTTGAAAATTCCGGACGAAATTTTCCAAACCCCCTGTTAAAAAAAAATGTTTCCGGTACCCAAAACCCTGGTGAGTTATTCCCCATCTCGCGCTTATATTAGAAATTATGCCTAGTTAATTGATTGTCCGCTTATGGTTAATTTCTCATGTAGATCATTTCTTCATAAAATGGAACAGAGGCCATATTTAATCGACTACACTTAACTTGCTAGAAAAACTTATCCAGAACAAAACATTTTTTCCATGTGAGGCATATATGAATGAAAGAACATCGCAGAACATAAATAAATTCAAAAGGAAGGGTTAATGTTTTAGCCCTGTGCTAGCTAGCTCGACCTGGTCATAATTTGAAACTCCCAAATGGCTCAGATTGCTCAAGTAGAGCAGTGCTCCTGTTCATCGATCTGCCGATAAAAGATCTCCGGCCATACCCTGCATCCTTTTCATCATGGAAATGGCAAAGGTATTTTTGCCATCTTTCAGCGAGAATATATAAAAGGCAGGCGCGAAAGGGTCATGCATGGAGGCTAGCATCGGGTAATCGACCTTGTCGTTGGACCAATAATGTTCCATGTTATCGCCGGTGCGACGCGGACTAAGGAATATGGGGGCGTGCAAAGGCGGGGGGACACGGGACCGGGAGGGGCGCTGTCGCACGAGGGCATCACGTGGACGCGCGCTCCGCGTCCGCACCGCCGCTGCTACTTGCGCCCCGGCTGGCCGGCCGCCCCGGACCGCGCGCGAGAGGGAGAATCGGTTTCCACTTTCCGCTTCGAGCGTGGCGGCAGCGACGGGGCGGGCGGCGGGCAATACGCCAAATCTGAATGCATAGCCTGCTCTTATTGTCAGCAGCAATGGCGAATGTTCCGTTCAGAAGGCTTTAAGGTAGTGGCCGACTGGCCATCGACGCCAAAGCTAAGCTTGCTTTGTCCAAAGTTCAGCGTATACATCCCCCACTAGCAAACACCTGGAACGAATTACAGGATGCGAGATAAATTTATCATCTCATGGGGCACATAAATAGACTTGCGTTATGATCCGTTGCTTAATGGGCGAAAAACTGGTTATGCTTTAAGTTTGGAGCTTAGGAGAAGCAGGCCAAGGATTCTTGTTGGAATATACATTTCGTCAACGGTCGGTTGTGATGTTTTCTCGCTGTTTCGCTGGCTTTTGTACATGTAGGAACGGTGCTCTGCTGGTGAACGGGAAAATGCAGCTAATGCATTCTCATGATAAATTTCATCTTCTGGAACCAACAAAACATAATAGCTCATCCGGTGTAGTGGTATCAAACTATGTCAATTTCAATAAAATTGTTCTAATTGAGTGAATTTCTAATTTCGCTCTGATACTAAGCCAAACTATGTCAATTTCAATAAAAACTGAGTTTGAAGATCGTTAACTCGGTTTAAAATTACTCTAATTATACTCATTAGTTGGTTAAACATTAAAATGAGTAAATTTCAAGTGAAATTAGATTTCGCTCCAGCTTGTTAGCTCGGTTCTAAAAAATACTTTCAAACTATAAATAAAATAATACTAAACCAAACTATGTCAATTTCAATAAAAACTCAGTTTGACGAATATCTCGATATCCACCCGATACCCAAACATATCTGTATTTGTAATCTAACCTTGCTTTTCTACCCATGCATCCGTGTTCGAGACCTAACTATATCTGTATTTGTAATCTAACCTTCTATCTCCCGTCAAATCATGTCAGCGTATCTACTTTTATTTTTATCTCCAGTCGAACCATATTAGCATATCTACTTTTATCACCGAGCATCAAATCTCCAAATATTGTGGTCAATCATCAACGAGACGGCATCATGGCCGACGTTCGTCAATAAAAATCTTTCTGAAAAGTTAAGCCTGGCTTAGCCTTTCCATGCTTCAAGCATAAGTGCTTAACACATCCAGAGGTGATGTAGTTCGACGGCGCAAACCAATCGATTTTCATACATCCAGGGCCCAATGATCGACGGCGAAATGTATCGTTGATCATAATCTAAAAGTTAACACGAGACACTTCATTAGGCACTTGGCAGTACAGCAGTAGCTTACTAATAAGTTACAGCGTGACAAAATTTATAGTCCCCCGGAACCACCTGAGAACAAAACTTCTCTACTAGGATAGTTGATTGATCAGACCTCACTATTTGTTTCCACTTTTCCTTGCACTAGGTAGAAACCGCACGTTCCAGAATGGTCGAAGAACCGAAGAACTCAACACTGATCGCCAGCAGAGAGGAAACACATCATTCAGTACCGCAGCCATGCCACACCTGCAAGCAGGAAACCTGTAAAATCAGAATCACAGGGTTCAAGCCAAATGTATTATAAACCTGTAAAATCAGAATCACAGGGTTCAAGCCAAATGTATTATACCAGTGCCAAATCGAGGAAATGAACAACAGATCTATAGTCCGCATGACTAAGCCAAGCTGCTATGGACTGTCACAGAATAGTTTACTGCACAATCAATGACAGGGTCATGGAACAGTAAACCAGCATATAGTTTTCTGCTTTGGCTAGTCGGGAGTACCAATTAGGGGTGAAAACGGATCGGATACGGACGGATAATAGCTCTACCATATTTGTTTTCGTAATTTTTTCCGTATCCGGATACCAATACGAATACTCCGGATACGAATAATATCGAATACGAATTGAAACGAATACGGTAGCGGATATTTTTCGGAACATGAAAACCACCTAAATTGTATGCTAGAAATTAACGAAAACATATAACTAGTTTATTTGATGCAAACATTCATGAATTGTTCATATTTTCAGCAACCATACATAACATTGGCACTAGCAAATTGCATTAACTAGTTCCTTACAAATATAACACTTAGTTTACCATATTTAGCTCATAAGTCAAAACTCACAAAGTCACAAGTCATCACACATTCACACTTAGTTCATCACACACATAAAACTTAGTTCACACTAACATTAATCAGGCTAGATGGTTAATCTATACACAAATGACTGTAACATCCCAAAGTATGTTACCAAAAATAAAATTAATAAAGTTATTATTTTATTGGATTTTCTGATATGTAAAAGAGTTTTCTTGGTTAAAAAGAAAATAATAATAAAATAAAGTCAATTATTTAATTTCCTAGTTTTCAATGTAAAAATAAAATTTATTGAGATTTCTATGATTTTATTGGATTTAAAGTGAAAATGAAAAAATAATAATTAATTTCTTGAATTTTCTGGATTTTAAAAAGGGTTTTCCTATTTTTCAGGAATAAAAAATAATTTATGTGCAAAAATAAAAACCAACTTTAACTTGGACTTAATTTTATTAAGTTCAAAATAATTCAAGGAATTTTTTTGATTTTTTCTAGATGTTTTTAACTATATTTGCTATTTTCTAAAAGGCTATTTGATTTGTTGCATTTTCTGAAATTGGGAAATCAATTAAAATCTCATTTTCTCTTTTAGGCTAAAATCCTCTTCTTTTGGGCCGAAATCCGGATATCCGGACTTGGTCTTATCCGGATAATCTGTATCTGTATCCGCCGGATAGCATACCTACCGTATTTGTTTCCGTTTATGACAAAAATATCTGAATCCGTTTCCGATCCAAAAATTATCCGAGAAAAATCCGATCCGAGACAATCCGAATCCGTTTCCGTCCGGATCGATCGGAAACTATCCGATCCGTTTTCATCCCTAATACCAATGCAAATACAACTGTGTGAGCAGACTTCCATGGCGGATGGCAGCCCATTTATAAGTGATTATAGCAGCTCAGTCCAACCTAACAGCCACCACATGCTATGATCACAAGGAAATCGTGGATAAGAAGTTCAAACATCAACCTGCAGCCCAAAATCCTAGTCCAGTACCTCTACCACTAGGCCACTAAGCATATTAAGTTCATGTTCGAAAGGAATCCCCTTTGCAAGAACAAAACGCCACTCATCTTCAGCCAAACAATCTGAAGCTATTAACCATTCATGATATCCAAATCAATCTGGTTGTTAACCATTCATGATAACCAAATCAATCAGGTTCGATATAGTTTAAAGGGGTTCTAACTTCAATCGTCCGTCAAACAACTAACAGAAAAATACTGTAACAGTGACAACGTTACCTACATCCAAAGGCTCGCTAATCTCATATGAAAACATCAACTTTTGAACTATGTTCATATAGCTATATCAAATAGTCAAGGTAAGTCAACACATCACAACGACAAGCATAAGGATGACCATTGATCAAGACTGCCAAATTGAAGATCGGGGTGGTCGCTTATGCCGTCCTATTGGTATAAAGGATATGACATATTTCTTCAATAAACCTAAGGTTTATTTAACATATATACAAAGAGTACTGTAAAATGATGAAGCACAAAATAGAACAATCCAATCTCAGAAACTACTTTGCTTGATTAATTTCACACAATTCAGCAAATAATCTGATCCAAATACCCCCATTTAACGCAGTCAGAAGTCATAAACAACCAATTAGCATTGACAAAGAATAAATTTGGCAATCACCTCATCTCATAACCTTTTGAACTATGTTCATATAGCTATATCAAATAGTCAAGGTAAGTCAACACATCACAACGACAAGCATAAGGATGACCATTGATCAAGACTGCCAAATTGAAGATCGGGGTGGTCGCTTATGCCGTCCTATTGGTATAAAGGATATGACATATTTCTTCAATAAACCTAAGGTTTATTTAACATATATACAAAGAGTACTGTAAAATGATGAAGCACAAAATAGAACAATCCAATCTCAGAAACTACTTTGCTTGATTAATTTCACACAATTCAGCAAATAATCTGATCCAAATACCCCCATTTAACGCAGTCAGAAGTCATAAACAACCAATTAGCATTGACAAAGAATAAATTTGGCAATCACCTCATCTCATAACCAATTAATCATTCAGTACGTCGAAATGCCTGAAGCCTTGAGCAAAATAGTAAGACATTAGGCTTGTAAATCCACTCATATGATATAATCAGTCAACACGAGAACAACCAAACTACGGCCCGGCCTCACCTCACATGAGCTCCTCCTCCTTGCGGAGGTACTCGCCGGCGTCGGCCTGGTGCAGCACCACCACAGCGTTGGTGTCGGCCTTCCTGCAGTCCTGCGCCGACCTGGCGGCGACGCCGAACCCGAGCGGCACGTCGGCCATGGACATGACGACGACGCCGTCGCCGGACTTGGTGTTCTCTGTGATGCGCGCGAGGGAGGACTTGGGCACGGAGTTGCCGAAGAGGAAGGAGCGCTCGGTGTCGGGCTTGAGCCAGACGCGGCGACGCGCGTGGGCGGCGAGGAGGTCGAGCGCGTGGACAGTGAGGTGGAAGGCGCCGCCGTGGGTGAATTTCCCGATGGGCGTGCCGACCCCCACGAGGCGCGGGCGGGCGACGGCGGTGGCGCGGCGGACGAGCGACTCCGAGGCGTAGTAGACGCGGTTCTTGTGGAGGCGGAGGCAGTAGCGTCCGGGTTGCGGGTCGGGGCCCTCCACGGCGGGGCGCTCCAGGAGGTGCTTCAGGTTCGGGCCAGTGAACTTGAAGAGCTTTTCGAAGACCATCGTGGTCTCCTTCTCGTCGAGCGGCCGCATGGCGGCGGCGGCGGCGGCGGCGGCTACTGAGGTGCGGAGCAGCGGTGGAGGTTGGGGACGTTGGCTAGGGTTTTGGTCGCGGGGCTCTTGGTTTTATCGTGACTACGGGGCTCTTTGATCATTGACCGTTGGATCAAACACATCCAACGGTCGATGGCTTTCCTCGCCACTCATGTGAAGACCTTAGTCCTTTGTTTTTTTATTTAGAAAATTGCACAGTAAATTTCTGAACTTACGAGATTGTAACATTTAACTCTATAAACTTGCATTTTACTTTCTTAGTCTCCTGAACTTGCGAGGTTGTGTCACTTAGCTCTCTAAACTTGCGTTGAAGCAAAGTTTGTCGGAAGCGATGCTGGCGACTTCATCCCCTCTGAGTTTGGTGGACTCGGAGCCGCCCATTCCGGCCGTGTTCATCGTCCCCATCACCTCATGTCGACAAAAACAGATTCTTCGAGTCTGAAAACGCGTCGTGCTCACGTCTTCACTGGAGTTCCACCTTCAAAGCTTGTCGCCGCCCTCACCCTTACCTCATCTAAGTCGACCGTGAGAGAGAGAAGTACATTCCTAGTGCTAGAGCACAAGCTACTTACTCTGCATGAAGTCTATTTGGTCGTTTGCTAATTGTTGGACCGAAAAGGCGACTAGAGAGGGGTGAATAGGAGCACACTCACTTTTTCACAAATAATTGATTCAATAAGAGTTCACTCCAGTAGCTATGGAAGCTATGAAGATTGATATACCAGTACAGCGGAAGATTAATATTGAATCCAATTTAACCCCCTAAACAATATGACAAAAACAAGACAAGCTAAAAACAAGTGCACTAGCGGTTTGACCGCTGACCCCTGGCGGTCTGACCGCCAGGCTAAAGAACAGATCAAACAGCCCCGATGACGAAGTTGCAAATAGATGAAACTTCTGATCTACAACTCCAAACTCGATGAAACTTGGAACACACATTTTCTATGATAACAGAGACATATTCCGTTTGAGACGAGGAAGGTTCAAAATCGGGTCAAAACGAAAACTAGATCCAAAATCTTGCTCGTGGGTGATTGATGATAAAGATGATACTAGATATGTTCTCACATGTCACAGCAAGCTAAATCACGTGAAGAAATCAATCAAAAACTCACGGATCAAAGAAAGACTCAAATCATCAAAAAGAGATAAAGAAATAATGAGACAAAATATTGATCAAACTTTCCTTGAATTGATTTGATATGATTTGGGCTTACAACCACTCCATCAATGGAGGGCAATGCTCAATCCAAGAGCACAAAATTTATATCAAAACTCTCTAGAACCCTAGCCTCCACAAAAGCTCTCCCTAAGCAAATTAGGGTTTCTAATAATAAAAAGACGAAGAGGAGGTGCAGCCACCTCCCTCCTCTATTTATAATGGAGGCTTAGACCTTCTAGAAATTTGACTCAATTGGGCTCCCGTTAAGGCCCAAAACAAACGGGTCACACACGCACACATTTTAATACGTCGTCTTTATCTCCTCTTGACCTAATTAGCTACACCTTGCGCCATCTTGCGTCGCAGATTAGCCAATAGGTCACCCTTGTCCATCTTGCACCACGCTTGAGTTCATTGACCTCACCCGGCATCGTCGATCGTTCTGGACCTCAGCTCTCCAAGCCTAGTCCCGATCATCCTCGCTGTTGGCCGTCGTTGACCACCAAGCAACCTGCACAACAATAGACAAGTAAACCGAATCCGGGAACAAGTTCTTCACATCTTGACCCGTGTTAGTAAAAACAAGCATCATGCAACACATATGCACTGAAACTCATGACTTTGATCTAACAACCGAACATCGCCGCCACGAAGGCCGACGATCCAAGTGAAAACCGGCCGATCGCCTCTAAGGTCGGCTCGATCACCGCCGCCGCGCCCGACCGCCACCTATTAAGCGTGTCGATCGCCATTGGGACTTAGCCGATTTCAACCTCTGAAATTTTGAAACCAATAGAACTTTTGACTGAAGACTCCAAAAATTATGGGACCAAGTGCAATAGAATCCCCTCTCTTGCCTACACCCTCTATTTTTGGCCCAGCTCAAAACACCACTTTCTGAAGTTGGTCGGTCCGACCGCCGCTTGGGCGGTTGATCGCTTTATGGTCGGCCCGATTCGGCCGCCGGCCGGCCGATCGCCATCGTCTCCCGACAAAGACATCAACTTTGTTGAAAACACGTGAAACGACAAACCGTTAACGCCATTGCCAATTGTCACATCATCCTAAGATCTGGAGCATATCCCCATGATATTCACACTTATAAAAAAAGGTTGAGCTGACGAATCATCATGAGAGAAAGAAGTATTGTGCCCCTATTCTAGCATTAGGAATATACTTCTTCTCTCTCTCACGACCAACTCAGAGGAGGCAAGGCTGAGGGTGGCGACAAGCTGCGACGATGGAGCTATAGCGAAGACACAAGCATGGTGCGTTCCCGGGACCAAATAATCTGTTTTTTGTCAGCGTGAGGTGACTGGGATGATGAACACGGCCGGAACGGGGCGGCGACGAGTTCACCGGACTCGGAGGAGAAGAAGTCGTCGACATCACATCGAACGAACCTTGCTTCAACGCAAGTTCAGGGAGCTAAGTGACACGACCTCGTAAATTTAGGGGACTGAGAAAATAAAATGTAAGTACATGAGTTAAGTGGCACAACCTCACAAGTTTAGGGACTGAAAAAGTAAAATATAAGTACATAGAGCTAAGTGGCACAACCTCACAAGTTCAGGTGGCTAAGAAAGTAAAATACAAGTTCAAATAGCTAAGTGACACAACCTCACAAGTTTAGGGACCTACAGTGCAATTCTCTCTTTTTTCCTTTGAGCTAGAACACGACAGATGTTCATACAAAATTTGGCAAAGATTACACATACAAGTACACCTATCCAGATGAACTACACAGCACGGGCACGACCTGGCTGGCCTGGCTAGTAAAACAAGCTATGTCGTGTCAGCCCGCGGGCTCAGTCGCCAGCCAAGACATGACACACTGAGCTCAAAGGGCTGTGTCATGCTGGCCCGAGCATGATTAGCCTGACGGGCCAGGGTTAGTCCATTTAGCCCATCTCGGTTCGATTTGTTTAATGCAAAAAAATTCAAAAAATGTATAGAATTCAAAAATACAAATTAAAATTTGAAAAAAAGAGTTATATACCCATAAAAAGAGATAAATATAAAAGTAATAATAATCTTTATTAATGTTTATATTACTATCTTGTTAAAAACTTTGCCAAGTAAAATCTCCATATAAGAACTTTGGCAAAGAAAAAAGAGTATAGCCTATAGCTTTGCATACGTCGATGTTTCAAGTGTTGTTGTATAGGTAAAGATTTTCGAACGAGTCCGATAACTCTAGATTTTCTACATAGTATTAATCTCGTGCATCAGCTTGTTCTTAGTCTTTCACAATTAGAAGTATCTACACCATCTCACTCATAAGACATGTTCTTCTCTCCTCCAATAATCTTCCAGAAAGACTAAAATTAGACTCAGAAGAAACTGTCAAGACAAGAACAGTTAGCACGTCACGTGCTAATATGGATAACATTGGATATGTTACCTTATGGTCATGCCACCATTGCAAAATTTTGAAGTGCTCTTCCTGGTAATCCGCAGTATCACTGTTCAGATAGGTAGATAGTTCCCCATTGCTATGGTAGACATTGTGTCTTTCTTCAGAACTTGACGTTATAAAACCTGATTTCTTGGACAAAGAACCTGCACACCATATTTTGCCCCACACAGTTGTCTTCTTAGCTGTCATGGATGGTACTGGATTTCGTTGCAAGCAAACTCCCTAAAACTTTAGTTCATACTTTTGATAAAAACATAAAAAAAACTTAGTATGAACATATGTAAAAAAATAGATAGAATAATCTATGCATGTAGCACCACTCAAAAGTTGGAGAACATTAGTGAATTCTAGAAGTTTAGCTTTGGGATGTAAAATAAATGCAAATACATATAGAAATGATATATATTTCCAATATTTAGTTTTCATAGCAACGATGCCTCCCGTAACACTATTTTCATGAGCCTTCAAGTGACTAGTAATTTTAAGAATATTATGCACAATTAAACGAGATGTAGAAACATACACTTCGAATAAAGCAACAACGGACAAACCATTGCTGGAGATGTAGAAAAATACACTTCGGATAAAGCAACAACAGACAAAGCATTGCTGCTTAGTCAATAGTGGATTATCATCATGGTTGTGATAGTGCGTGTGAATAAAAACATAAAATGTGCTCTTATATGGTAAAAGATTCTTAAGCATCATGTAAGTATAGTTCCATCTTAATTGCATATCCAAACCAATTTTTCTTGAATGTATATTCATTGCAATGCAAACGTTCTTATACGCTGCCATTCGTTGGTTAGAATAATTTAGGAAAGATATTGCATCGTGAAAAGCTTTAATATACGATTCCAACCTATTTAAACCACATTTAACTATAAAATTAATAATTTGACAGGTGCATCGCTGATGTACCAAGAATATCCTTTGCCCTAAAATTTGTGGTGACATTGTCTAAAGTTATTACAAAACTTTTATTTGTAAGACCAAAATTTTCACAACTTTGATAATACAATCTGCAATATTTTCACCCATGTATACTACATCAATTAGTTTAAACTCTATAATTCTTTTTTCTATTTATCAGTTGTCGTTAACATAATAGGCAACTACACTAAGATAATCATCTTTAGCCTGACCACTCCATATGTCCGAGGTCAAAGCCACCAAAAATATACATGTATTAAAGAGTTCTTTTCGTTTAGCATGTCAATCATTATAGTATTTGACTATATCTCTCGTTGTTGTCTGTCTAGAAATGGTAGAAAATCTAGGATTATGTGTAGTCATAATGTAATTTTCAAACACTTTACACTCACCAAAGTTTAAAGGTAGATCGTATGAAGCAATTAAATGACAAAGAGATTGAGCTACCTTAGGCCTATAATCTCAGCTACATATCGTACTGTCGAGGATGTACTGCAGCTGC
Organism: Hsuehochloa calcarea; assembly: GCA_036346395.1. Lineage (NCBI taxonomy): Eukaryota > Viridiplantae > Streptophyta > Magnoliopsida > Poales > Poaceae > Hsuehochloa > Hsuehochloa calcarea. The sequence continues at coordinate 55,865,630 of CM070609.1, read as the reverse complement.
GTCTATCTTGTGATCAATTCTTGTCTTGCTTTACATCTTGCAACAGGTCTAATCAAGTGCCTGTTCCACCTGAAGAATTTGTAGACAATTCACACTACTACAAAACATGCTATACTAGATACCCCATCACATACGGTTCCTTTGGAACCGTTTGTGATAAAATTATCACAGACAGTTCTTCGTTAACCGTCTGTGATAAATAAGTATCACACACGGTTTTTTATACAAACCATCTGTGATACTTCACAGACGGTTCTTTATACGAATCGCTCGTGATATGCTTATCCTGCATTTGTTCTTTCCGTGCGTGATATACTTACAAGAACCGCTCTATGATATACAAGCAAAGATAAGTAGATATGCTCCGACAGGCCCCTTTCCATTCCATTTGAGGCGCCGCCACCGCTGCCGCCGCCTCCTCCCATTGGCCACCCTATCGCCGCCGCCGCCTCCCCGCTTTTGAGTCATACCCCCTCCTCCTCCCCATTGCGGCACTCTGCGCCTCCTCCCACATTGCGCCACCTTGGGAGAAGGGTAACGATCTGTAACCCTTTATTTTTACTCTAGACTAATCACTAATGTGTAACGCTCAGAACCCTTTATATTTGCTCTAGACTAATCACTAATGTGTTTGGTCATTATGAAGGGTACTTATGTTTATTAATATAATTTAACACTAATTAATTTGTTACGTGCGTATACGTGTAGATGGACCAAATCTGGATGTACATTGAGAACCGTGTGAGTGAAGAGTATATTAATGGCGTGTTTGCTTTTAGAAGAGCCGCTGAAGCGTGATATGTTGAAGAAGGGATAAAATTTATGTCTCGTCCATGCATTGATTGCGGTAATATGAAAATGTTTAACAACCTTGCCGCAGATTGAAGCTCACTTAATACGAAGGAGTTTCAAAAGGATATACATATTGAGCAAATACGGTGAAGAGCGATTATACCGGAAGTCAGTAATGATGACATCGCCGAGGAAGTCAACGATATGCAGGGTATGGAATGTGCTTTTGATGAGGATAGGTTGCATGATGACAATCTGGATCAGATGCTACGCGACGCGGAAGGGAACTACGGTGAGAGAGAGTTTTGTAAATTCGAGGGCTTAATGGAGGACTTGGGGAAACCTTTGTTCCCTGGCTGCAAGCCGGAATACACAAGGTTGTCAACCGTACTTGAACTGCTAAAATTGAAGGCAAGCAATGGTTGGTCCGACAAGAGTTTTACGGTGTGTTAGGTCTCTTAGCTGACATCCTTCCGGAGGGAAACGTGTTGCCCAGAACGACCTACCAAGCTAAGAAGGTTCTTTGTCCATTGGGAATGGAAGTAGAAAGAATACATGCATGTCCGAACGATTGTATCCTCTACCGTAAAGAGTATGCAGACATGCATGTATGTCCCATGTGCAAAGCATCCCGATACAAGCGTAAGAATACTGCTAAGGCGAAGCAAGGACCTCTTGCTAAGATGTTGTGGTATCTACTTATGATCCCACGTTTGAAGCGTTTATTTGCGAACCGAAAGGAGGCAAGATTGATGCGTTGGCACTAGGAGTGTAAGAAAGATGGGAAGCTCAGACACCCTGCTGATTCTGCCCAGTGGAGAAACTTCAATCGGAACTTCGAAGAGTTCGGTGCGGAACCGAGGAACATAAGGTTAGGGTTGAGTACGGACGGAATGAATCCTTTCGGTAACATGAGCAGCCAACATAGCACCTGGCCTGTGAATCTATGTATGTACAACCTTCCTCCTTGGCTGTGTATGAAGCGAAAATACATTTTGATGTCACTACTTATCCAAGGGCCGAAGCAACCCTGGAACGATATTGATGTGTACTTAGCACCATTGCTGGAAGATCTTGTGACACTTTGGAACGAAGGGGTACAAGTATGGGATGCGTACAAACGAGAGAACTTTACTTTACGCGCCATGTTATTCTGCACCATCAATGATTTTCCTGCCCTTGGTAACCTGTCGGGGTTCAGTACAAAAGGAGCCAAAGCCTGTCCGCACTGCTTACATGGTACCGAGAGTGTATGGCTGAACAACTCACGCAAAACTGTGTATATGCGTCACCGTAAGTTCCTTCCCAGGATTCACCCATACATCAAGATGAAGAAACAATTCGACCGAAATAAGGATGATGGTTCAGCTCCAAGGGCTTTTAGAGGGAAAGAGGTCTATGATATGGTTAAGGATATCGATGTTGTGCTTGGAATGAGACGTAAATTAAGGACCCCTTAGAAAAACATCCGGAAGAAGCGGTCAATTTTTTTGGGACTTGCCTTATTGGGAGCACTTAGGAGTTCGCCACTGCATCGACGTCATGCACGTGGAGAAGAATTTATGTGATAGTATGATTGGTCTCTTACTGAACATTAGTGGCAAAACAAAAAACGGTGTTAACGCACGGCGTGACTTGGTTGATATGAACATAAGAACCGAGTTAGCACCGAAAGAGACCGATAAAGGACAAACGTACCTTCCCCCAGCTTGCTACACTTTGTCCAAGGCGGAGAGAAATGAACTGTGTCAAAGCTTGCATAGTGTGAAAGTTCCGTCTGGTTACTGCGCCAATATTAAGAAACTTGTTTCCATGAAAGATTTGAAATTAATTGGTATGAAGTCTCATGATTGTCATGTGCTGATGACATAGATGCTTCCAGTTGCAATTAGGAGTATCTTGCCAAACAAGGGAAACAATGTCCGAGTGGCAATCTTTAGGCTGTGTTATTTCTTTAACTCAATTGCTTAGAAGGTCATCGATCCCGAAGGACTCGACGCTCTGCAGGCCGAGGTGGTGACGACTCTATGTCATCTTGAGATGTATTTCCCTCCGTCATTTTTTGATATCATGGTCCATCTCATTGTTCACCTTGTGAAAGAGATAAAGATATGCGGCTCTGTGTTCCTACGTCATATGTACCCTTTCGAGAGATACATGGGAATTCTGAAATCCTACGTACGGAATCGATCTCGGCCGGAGGGCAGTATCATCGAAGGTAATGCAACCGAAGAGGTCATTGAGTTCTGCGTGGACTACATGACTCAGGTGGAACCGATAGGTGTGCCTCTATCTCGTCACGAGGGGAGACTGGAGGGTATCAGGACCATCGGGAGGAAAGCAATCACTCCCGATCTAGATACATACACGCAGGCCCATTTCACGGTCTTGCAACACATGACCCAAGTGTCCCCGTACATCGACGAGCACAAAGACATGGTACGCCAATGTAATCCGCACTTGGTCGGAGGTTTGGATAACGAGAGAGCACAACCGTTGGTTCGACGAATGGTTAAAGATGCGATTCACTGGGAGGCCATCAAGTGATGAAACGCTGCTATGGTTGGCCAAAGGACCAAAATTTACAATTGTGATATGGCAAGGATACGACATAAATGGGAACACGTTTTATACGGAAGCTTAGGATAGGAAGAGCACAGTTCAGAACAGCGGTGTCCGCATAGATGCATTTCACGAGGGGTTCAATACCGCGGGGGCACGCGGGTTGAACTCGTACTATGGGTTCGTAGAGGAGATTTGGGAGTTTGACTATGTACTTTTCAAGATCTCCCTGTTTTGATGTCATTGGGTTAAACTTCCGCAGGGCGTGAAGGTCGACAAGTATGGCGTCACTACTGTGGACCTTAAACGTGTCGGATACAAGAACGAACCATTCGTAATCGCTAAGCAAGTTGTTCAAGTTTTTTATGCAACAGGCCCAGCAAATAAGAACCGCCACGTAGTTCTTCATGGGAAAAGAAGGATTGTCGGAGTTGAGAATGTCGTGGATGAGGAATAGTACAATCAATTTGACGAGTTGCCTCCTTTCGGAGACGGCATCAGACTGTAGGAAGAACCCAGTGAGGAAGCTAGCTATATGTGCGTCGATCATCATGAAGGACTATATTTCAATTCAGCATGTATATAGTCTATTGTAATTTGATGTTAACATGGAAACGCATCACGTGTTATGGACCAGTGCTAAATCGGTCAGACTGCCATGTGTTGGGCGGTCCGACCGATTTCCCTTTGAAATGATTCTCTGTGCGGTAGTTCCGCCGTTGATAAATGGAACTACCGGTGTGTAGAAGTTATGAAGTTCTTGCGGAACGTTTATTCCAGAGAAGCACATTTTTGGTGTGGGTCAATTTGCCTCGGTCGGTCGTGTGAGACCCCGGTTTATCAGACTTGTAATGCTTAACCATCCACTCGGTCCTAGCATCACAAATCAAATAAACCAACACTCAAGATATGTATACTTCCCAGGAATGCAGTATACACACCCCTTTATAATAAGTATGTATCAATTCCATTCAACACACATAGATAAGAACGACAAATACGAAAAAGACTCAACAGCAAACTTTCTCCGAATGCTTTGAAAATTTTACAACAGCAAGAGCATGATTTATAAGGAATTTATCAATGAGAACCAATTGATTTTGATTCTTAATGCAAAATATATGAGCAAAACAAATCTGCTCAGCCTTATAAATCACAAATACTACTATTCATTGCAATTAAATTATTAGGCAACATTTTCTAGAAAGGCGGTGAAGCTGAAAATTTTACAGTGAATCAAGCACCTCATGAGATGAACAACCCAATTGGATTCATCTCATTTGGAGCTATGATGCACTTTCTACAATTTTTCAAAGCCATGAAATGAGCAAAGGTAAAATGCATTAGTAAACTTTTCTGGAAATAGTAACAAGTTCAAAACTAATTTTCACAGTAAGCTCATTAATAGAGGAATCCAACAAAATTGGATTCACTCAAAAATAGTTTACAGCGAAAAAGTTATGCATTTTTGAAGTTAATTGCATTTTTTAGTTAACAAATAATCCTTCTCGGGAAAATCCGAAATTAAATCGACGTGGATGAACTTGGATCCAATGGCCCAAGTCCACGGGACAACGCGTGCGCGCACGCGGCTCACAAACCGCACAGTTGTATTTAGATCCAACGGTCCACGTGGATGGCAACGTTCGGACGGTCCGAACGTTCACACGAATCTGGGCCGTTGATCTAGAGATGGACGGCTCACAACGAGAGTGCTTTTGGACGGTTCGAACGTTCACACTAACCGGGCCAGATCTAAAGATCGATGGCTCTACATATGTGTGTAACAGTTCACATCACGCACGGCTCTATTAATACACCGCCTCGTGATGACTAACCTCGCTGCAGCGGTTCTAGTAATGAACCGCTCGTGATATCAACATATCGCGATGGTTCGTTACAACCATCCGTGATATTAAAATTAGGGTTTCTTCAAGTCATCACGATTTCGGTTTCATAGTAAGCGCTCAGGATAGTTAACATCACGCACGGTTTGTTTATGGAACTGCTCAGGATGTATTATCACGCATTTGTTCTATCATATAACCGCTCGTGATATCCATCTATATAAGTGCCCGACTCTAATGGTTGTGCACTCTTCGCGCTTAGTCTTTTTCCACCGGCCGCCACGCCTCGGTCTCCATCGACGCCACCTCCAAACAAGCGTCGCCTCCCTTCGTCCCTCGCCCAGCCGGCGCCTCCTTCGCCCTCGCCTCCGTCCGGCCGCCCGCCCGCCGACCACCCGGTGAGTTTCCCGCCACCCCCTTCTGCCGTGAGAGCGAGGGTTTCACTCGGTCGCCCCGCCCGCCGACCACCGGTGAGTTTTCCCGCTTCCCCTTCTTTGCCGTGAGAGCCGAGGGTTTCCCTCGGTGCCGCCCCCACCCTCGCCGACCACCCGAGGGTTTATGTGGCATTTTACCCTTTAGATGTTTTATCTGCTTGTGCTTTTGTTTGAAATGGGAGGTAAGGTTAAATTTCACTACTAGATGTACATGTAAGTTATATTTGCACAAATAGATTTGTACAGAGATCTATATTTAGTTTGTTTACACAATAAGATGCCTGTGTATTTGCATAATTAGACATGCATGTATACTTGCATTAATGTATTATGATGGCGTTCTTTGTGTTGGCAAATCTATATTTTTCCTACTTGAAAAATACTAGAAAGACATCTCATTGAGTGTTTTAGCTTTGGAATTGGAATTGACTGTTTAGGTAGCAGTAACAGGCTCTACTTTTTTCAGTTTTGTATAGACTCTACATGGTAAAAATAATGATGTACATGGCAGTGCTAATGAAACAATATTTTTTATTGACGTTCTATTCCATTCTCCACTTAGCAAATCTGGTATGACCAATTCTAATTCTAGTTTGATGCCAAACAGTTCCTTGAAAACAAGCAAGTATCCAAATACGGTTAGCCGCCCTCCTCTGGCATCTCCGTTCCACACCAGTTATGGATGAGGGATGGAAGTGTTCCCATGTTGTGGCATAGCAGCAGTAGCACGTTAGCATCCAGAGGAAGTTAGCGAGTCTGGTTTTGTTAGGGAGTAGGTTTTCACGCAATAGCAGCAGGTGTTTAAGCCAGGAGAAGCTTCGGCAGCAACAGGAGTGCAGGAGGGTTTCGGAGAGGAGAATTAGGAAAGCTACACAATTTCTATCAAGCAAGAAATAAATTGCGGTTTTTTTGTTTATGTAATCATTGCATACGTAACTTATATAGATAGCAAGTAATCGAGATGGCAGAGGCACCGTCTTCGCCGCCGTCAGCGATGTCGCCAAATGCGTCTGGATCTCCGATCAAGGTGGTACGCAGGCGAGAAGGCAGAGGAATCTCCAAATTGCCCTCGGGCCGCATGACGATCACGAGGTTAGTGACGTCGGGATCCCGCCGAGTCCCAAGAAAGCGGTGCGAGATTCGGATCGTCTGCGGGTACTTGCAAGGAACGGTCCTCATCACCACCCCAACTTGGAAGTCTCGACGGATGTCGAGAGACCGGTTGTGGATGAACTTTCGCCTCGCTCACTTTCCCAAGGCGCACGAGGCACGTGTGCGATGGCACGCCGGCGATGTCCCACGCGAGAGGACCTTCAAGAGCCTGCTTGTCACGCAGTACGTAAACACGGGTCGGACACCCTTCACGACGTATCAATTTTTATCGCGGGATACATGGGACGCCTTCGTGCGTATGAAGACGACTACGAATTTCAGGAGCAAAGTGTGGTGCACTGAGCTATCTAGGCACAAAACACTCATCCCCACAGACACGGCAGACCTGGCACGCGGGTAAAGCCACGCAGATGGGCGCAGAGGATGAGATCGCGCACGACCGCTTGTCGAGATCTCAGACGCGCCGAGCCCGGTTAAGAGCGAGGAATCACCACGCCTTGGGCAAAGAACTCTTTCACAAACCCGTGACGAGGTAGTTTCTCAATGCCTGGTAAATTTCTCGAACCACTTAATTGTTAATAAGTCCATAACTTCATGGTGTCTACAATAACATGATGTCCTCTTGTAGGAAGCATTGACTTCCGCATCTTTCCAAGGTTCCTTCGAAGTAGACAGGGAGAAGGATGTACTATCTACTACTGGAAAACAAGGAGCACCTGTCGCACGCGAGCGTTGGGGTTTACGTGCCTTGGAGGATGGATTCCCACACAACTCCGACACATATAGGAGTAGGAAGAGATCCAAGGACCAGCACGATGCTCGATTGGAACATGTGACTATTGGAAAATTTCAAGAACAAATAACAAACTTGCAGAACCAAGTAAATCAACTCATGCAGCGCAAACCACCCTCGTTAATTTGGGAGCAAGTCCTCCTCGACATCGAGTAGCGTCGCGTCCACACATAACTCGACATGACGGCGTGCAATTACCGATCGGCGACATCGAGGTAATGTACATCTCGAATGCTCCAAAGATAGACCTATAGGACGCTTTAACTAATTGTGTACCATTTTGTAGGAGTACGCCGCAAGCTCCAAGTGAGGATGGTTGGGTCGATTCCTATTGAGGTTTGGCGGGTATGGTGTATCCATACCAGAAGGGCGATGCGAAGACGGTGCCCAGCTAGCGCAGGGTTACGCTAGGGTGCAGGTGGACATGGTACATGACAATTTCATGGCCATCCTACCGAGATTCACCCAACGAAGAAATCGTAACACTAGGGATGCCACGCACACTTTTGTCCAAAGGGCCCAAGAAGGACATCGACCGACCCTTCACTGACGCGATATCGACAGGACCATGCCTCTCCAATAGGACCCTCGATGAGTCCGCCTCAACCAACGCTTCCGAAGGCCGCCACATCGCTTCCCGTCGAGAAGACGATGAAGGGACAAGAAAAGCGTGTCACCATATCGGTCCCTAAGGCATCTCACGGGAAGACGTCCCTCAGCCGCCTCGTTAAGGAGAAATCAAAATCGAAGAACATTAAGGCACCTCCGAAACCCGTGAAATACTCTCTCGAAAGTCCGTTGATCTCCGGAGCAGAAATAAAGAGCTCAGGACTAGCTTGTCAAGCTTTGCATGATTGGTACTTCCGCAAGACCCGAGAGGAGGGGGCCATCGAATCACCGCCGGATCTGAGGGAGCATTTTCTCCACGAGCTCGCCACGCCGTGGGCTTCGAAGACTTATTTGACCTATACATCCTAATTGCCATCGACGCCTCACTTCTACGATGCTGGACACTGTAAGTGTGTACAATCAATTTCTACACTCACGTGATACCGATAAATATCATAACTCATTGCTTATGTACAGATACATTATGAAATGTGCCCGTCGAATAAAAGAACCGGTGGGTTTCCTCGACCCACACGTGGTCTCTGAGCAAACAATCAACCAAGACGCATCCTACGTCGAGAATTACATAAAAATGGGATTACTTTCTCTGGACGACAAGGACTGCATAATGGTGCCCTACAACCAGAAGTAAGTGCTTCAATATTTGCTATACAAATTATGTTTCAACATAGGTTTATGACTATAGCGACATACACGAGTAGGATCCACTGGATTCTTCTGATTCTTGTGCCAAAGAGGAACATGGTATTGCACCTTGATTCTCTACTCAACAAAAATCACGACTTCACCCTTCTTAAAGGAATACTCGACAGGTATATTCATTTCCTCCGCACATAACTCTATTGTAGTCTTCCTTCGTTTGAAATGGACAAGGATAACTTTTTGAATCATGTAGGGGCGTTCATCGGCTATGTTGCCGAGGGAGGTTTATACAAGGGAACGAGCACCACACTGACTCACAGGTTGCGATTTTCGGTACGCGCTACAACACAATAATCATATATCATACTCCGTAATATAGCGTCTCGAACTGACTGTACATATATATGTAATTCTATTTTTGTAGTACCGCCAGCAAAAACGAGATCACCTATGCGCATTCTACGTATGCCATCATATGCAGCTATTGATTGCTTCTAGGACGCACGATCTCTAGGTTTGTCAATCTCGTAATAATTACTTCCTAATTATAAATTTAAATATATATGCTTACTACTTTACTCCTGCTAGCGTCAGGGCTTGAACATAGAGTTAAATGCACTCGAGATGGACCAGGTCATGCACGTTCGAGGGGAGCTCTGCATCTTCATCAAGGCAGACATAGTTAACACCACCGGAGAGTTTCACGCTATCGACACCACCGTCGATACCGATGAATGACCTCGAAACAATTGATTCAATATTGTAATTCAGTTTGACTGTTGTAATTCAATTTCTAACTCTAGCGACAATATATACTTGAAACATTCTTTTGTAATTGATTTTGAGTTAATGATCACTTTGAGTTGTTAACAATTATCTGTGATATGTTTCTGCTTGCTAGTTTTCAGAGGGCATGGCTAGCAATTCCTGAGGCTAGCTGAAAATACGATAAAAATTAATTAGGTCTGAAGACTTATCACAGACGGTTCATGGTTAGAACCGTCTGTAATTCTGAAATATCACAGACGGTTCCAACCACGAACCATCTGTGATTCTCTAGTATCCGCATAGCGGTTCGTGGTTGGGAACCGCTCATGATAAGACTTATCACGACGGTTTTACAACCGCTCATGATAACCGCTGATATCACAGACATAAAATTTCGAGATGGTTCAAAAGCATCGTGATGACTGCTGTATTAGAACCGATCTTACGAAAGATTATTTGATTTGGGGGTCTCCTAGAGGTGAAATCACGCAGAGTGGTTGACACGGATGTTTAGACAGTTCAGCCTTCTCCGAGAGAATAATAACCCTAATCCCTGTGTGTATGGTATTCTTGATGATCAAGTCAAAAGCTAAGACTATTACAGAATAGCACTTGTGTTTCTACTCGACTCTCTCTATTTCGCCTCCTCCTCGCCTCCCGATTGATGCCCTTATATAGTCGTGAAGGAGTAGCCGCTTTGTCTCGCGGAAGAGGCGCCTTAATTGAGCCAAGAATGGGCGATGATGGCAGAATTACCGCGCATTGGCTTCTCCACGCCGTCCGCAATTATCATTCAGAGATAATGGTATTTAAGCACTATTACTACGCGGAATAATAGTGCGTGCGCACTGCTCGATTCCTTAATCAATTGGACCCACTTGCCCGTAGGTTTGATTATAAGGTGGTCGTGGTTTGCCCGGTCGTAGGAGGACTTACGACTGTAGTAGTCGAGAAGGTCTTACGACTATGTAGTGATCGAGAAGGACTTACGACATGTAATGGTCGAGAAAGACTTATTTACTGTAGTAGTCGAGTAAGACTTACGACTATGGGGGTGATTGTAGAATATCTTACAATCACTTGGTAGGCCTCTCCTTATAAAAATAAGGGTACTTTCGAGACTATGTGACATCATATTTACCCATAATAAGAATTATAGATAATAGATAAAATGAGGATTATTAGATCCTCGTCATCTAGCCCCCCAACTTCAAGTGAAAGTAACTTACTTGGTGAAGGATTCGCAAATGGACTTACGACTATGAAAATGTCGAGAACCATAGTCGAAGGAAAACTCTTCGACATTTGAGTGTTACTTTGACCAGAGTTTGCTTGGTCGTAAAGGTTGCTTACGACTATCAAAAGTCATAAAACCCCTACAACCGTAGTGGTCGTAGTAAGGCGATCGGAGAAAAAACCCTTCCGATCGATACTTCCTTCGACCAGAAAGACTTGGTCAAGAAAGTAATTTTGCTTGGAGGTGACAAAACTAACCTAACTTTCCTGAACAGACCGTCTGGGGAATTGCAAACGAATTCCACAGATCTGTTGATAAAACGGTTCCCGAAGCGATTGCAATCGTGAAGATTGCTTACGACTATCAAAAGTCAGAAACCCCTACGACCGCCCGTGGTCGAGTAGGGAATCGGAGAAAACCTTCCGATTGATACTTCCTTCACCGTAAAGACTTTGGTCAAGAAAGTAATTTCGCTTGGGGTGACGATACGCACCTAATTTTTCTCGAACTGACCATCTGGGAATTGCAACCGCCTCACAGCACTTGTCCGATGAAGTGGTTCCGGCAAGCGTACAACCAACTCCCATAGACCTATAGCCGAGACGGTTTCCGAAGCGGCGGAGATCATGCGGTTATAAAAACTTACCAGGAGGTAGACTTGGGTTTTTACCTTTTCCTCAAATCACTCCGCTGTTCTTCGAGCTCTTGCTTTCTCCGTCCTCGACTAGGTTTCATCTTCTCCGCCGCCAACCCAATCAAAAACTTTTGCTTCGAGTTTAAATGGCCAAGAGAGTTTCGAATGGGAAGAATCGAGATGGATGCGCTAAGATCAAGATCTTGGTCGATGCCGGAAGATTCCGAGAAGGCTCGTAAAGTGGATTCCGCCATCGGCAAAGATCGCCATCGGGGAAAATGGGCAAACTCGTATTCCAAGCATATTGACAGAGTGCGCCTTCGATTGCTCGCCCACCCCTTTCTTACAAAGAGTACTGAACACTTTGGGGTGGAACCGTGAACTTAGGTCCCAATTCCATTACCATGTTGAGTGTGTTCGTATCTCGCGCGAGGCGTGCACTGGGATTCCATGATCTCGAGCTGCTCCAATATTATTATGGGATGGCTCGACAAACCGAATCGCGGAAGTCGTGGTTCAAACTCCACGACTCAAGTCGAAGGAGTATATTCAGAGTTTCACCCGGTCTTCGTGGTCGGGCCGAGGAAGAGGTGGTTTTACCGAAGGTCACTCTCAAGACACCTTTCTTTCGCGGGAAGGTCGCCAAAAGAAATCTTCATGGGATTCAACTCGAAGATATCAATGGATTAGCCCTTATATTCAAGCCATTAAGGACTTGAAGGAAGAAGGGTCGACCGGATGGCATGTGGTGAAGGATTTCATCACACGCCTAATTAGTCCTTCAAGAAACGAGCATCTCCTATGTGGAGATACTGGGAGAGGAGACCCAACCGAGACTACGAGGAGGGTAAGTAATTGTCGACTTAGCTCTCGGCTTGGTCCTCTTCAACCTTGTCTAACATTCTTATCTGCTTATTACGCATCTTTCACAGCCGAGGTTGACTCTAGAGTCGACTCATCTGTGAGAAGTCTCCGCCACTCCGAGTGGCGGTTCTCAAGTCATTGCGGCTTTGTCCGCAGATGAAAGGATAGAGCGCCTAAAGGTAATCAAAAGTTGATTCTTTCTTTAGGACTTTATAGTCGAGAAGATACTTACGACTAATGGTGATCGAGAATATCTTACGATCAAGAAAGAGTCGAGAAAACTTACGACTTGGCACTAGTCGAGAAAACTTACGACTAATTAGTGATTCTTCTTTTCTCGCTTTGCTTTACGTAAAGTAGGCATGGAAAATCGCCCGACGACGAAGAAGTCGCATCGATGACTATTGGCGCCGGGTTGTCGAAGACAAAGGCTCTCGGCCTCCTCTAAGAGACGCCGACTTGTAAAATCCGACAAGGGGGAGTAAGCTCAAGCTCGTCTTTCGACTGCACTTCTACAGAGACCGCGGCAATGTAGTCAGATCTGAAGCCGAGGCCGCAGCCATCGAGGCCGAGGAGGTTGAGGCAGCTGAATCTCTTAAGCGCAAACCTCGCAAGGCTAAGGTACCCTTCGTTATGACAAAGAATCTTTCGCAGTTTCTGCCACTCCTAGTTTTGTTAGGCAACCGAAAAGGAGAATTGGAAAGATTTTGTGTCTTTTATGAAGGACGATGTCGATCAAGACAACTCGCACTGAGGGCGTTGTCGCTCTTGGAATGGTCGAGACCGATCTCGCCATCCAGAGAATCAGAAACCGAGCTCGTTCCTGCTCAAACTCTACGACCAGACGTGGTCGTAGCTGAGCCAATTGTTGAACCTCGACTAGACGTGGTCGTGGAGAAGAAGAGGTCCTCCGTTGGGAGGATTGCTCCAAAATTCCTGGTTAAGACCAGGGTGCAGAGGTATGTGAAATTTACTAAAGTGTAAGAACGACATTTACCTTTTTCTTTTCACAACCCGATTTGCTTTTCTTTATTTCACCGACTTCTTCAAATTTCTGAATGCTTCCATTGAGAAGTCCATTGCCATCCCTTCACCATCGAGGAGGTAGCAATGGAGGTGGTCAAGCATCACCCTTGGCCCTGTGGCCGATGAAGTCGAGACTCAGAGTGACTCCCACATCCGCCGAAGTCGTAGCTACGACCCTTGAAGTAGCGGCAGCATCGTTGAGGTGGCCGCCACGACCATCGAGGTCGAGAAACAACATGGGCACTGTGGAAGCCTCGTCAAGGCGGTGACCACTTGTGCACCGCCTGGGAAGGAAATTGTAGGAGGCGCTCTTCCCTACCCAAAGAGAAGTTACGTAACCGTAAGGAGAAAATTTCAACTTCGTGGTGACTTCTTTGGGCCCGCCTCCGTCAGAGGGTCTTCACACAGATTCGTGACCGAAGTCCCCATCCCAAAGATATTCCCAACACGGAGAATACTTTTGATAACGAGCGCCGAGAAGGTGTGGTGGGACAAAGTCGCGAGGATAGATAAGCCGCAGTAACCCTGACCTTGTATATTCGATGTTTGCTAGACGACTATGAATGTAAGTATCTTCAAAATACTTATATATGTGGCTTTTCTTTCTTCTCACTGCTTTTTTTGCGTAAAGCTCGAGCAAATTGTCGTTGTCGGTGAGTACCATCGACAACTTTTAGAGCTAAGACAGAGAAAGAACTACTCGTGCAGAGGCGAGAGATGGTAAGTCACTTATCATTCATAGTTGTTTTCGACTTAAATACTGTGATAATGTTTTACGAGAATAGTCATGGAAGAAACTCATGACAAAGTACTAGTCGTAAAAAGCTTACGACTACTTACGACTGTAGTGGTCGAGAAAGACTTACAACCATATCGTAGTCGAGAAAACTTACGACTAGGTCAAGTGGTTGTAGAAGTACTTACAACCATTCTACTGATGTTTATCTTCGCTTCGCTTTTGTAGGTTAAACAAGGATATTAAGACCTTAATGACTCACCGACTATGAAAAAGAAGAGTCGAGGAGGCTAAGGAACGAAGTATTAGTCCTCTCTGATAGACTTCGAGAGACTGCTCTCGATCTAAAAGATTGCAGAAAAAATAAACAAAGAAGTGCCGAACTTAAGACGCTTTTGAATTTACCTTTACCCATCTCTCATTTCTTTTTAGAAAAAGAAGATGAGATGAGGAAGCTCCTGACAAGTTGGAGACAAATCTTTGGTCATTCAGAGTTTTCCAGATACTACGAATAAGGATCAAGAACTCGAGGGTCTTAGAACTCAAGTAATGTAAGTAATTTTTACCCGTTATCCTTTTGAGTATTTTCCTTTTCTAATGCCAATTTCTTGTTCGTAAATTGTCGCCCAATTGAGAAGCCTCGAGGTCAAATCCAAGAGAAGACCTTGATCTCGCAATGAGTCCGTCCGCATTGCTAAGATGAATGCAGAGGACATCGAGCATGGGAGAAAAGCATGTCAAACCATTGCTTCCCATCGAGAAGAGGTCAAGAAACCGATTCTCAACTAGTAGGTAAGAGATGCTTTACCTACAATTATCTTTGTGTTATCTTCCTCTAGAAGTTTATTTTGTTTGACCGGTATTATTCTTTTCGTAACAAGTGGTCGAAAACAAAAACTTCATGAGGCTTCGACTTGTACCCAACAGAGATGGAGTCGATGAAGACTAGTCTTCAAGGCAACATCACTCTCCGAACAATGTGCTTAGTGAGCTACATTCGAGGGAAAACTCCTCGAGAAGATACTATAGCCGCCACACAAGTACCATTGGGGAACAAGTCGGAAAATTGCAAGAAATGGTGACCACTCAAGGCTAATCTGTCAATCAATAAGGAGGCAATGGTCGAGTAAGTTACGCTTGGCTAAACTTAAAGCTCAAGACCCCACCTTAATGTGCAACCAATTGAAGCCGAGTTCGATTGCTCAATCAAGCAAATCGCTTGATTGAGGAAATGCAATTGGTTGGCAAAAGGTATGAGGAAATGCAACTAGGCTCTCCCCTTCGAGTAATCTTGTAACTACTTTGTAAGGCGCATAATTTCGTTGATGAGTAATATATGATCCATCTTGTTTCTAAAATTATCTTGTCGAGTAGTTAGTAACTCAAAAGATAATAAACGAATGAAAGACTAAGAATTGAAGTCAAATTAATAACTTTATCCTAGCCTCGATTATTTGCTTAGATTGTTTAGACAATCTAAGTAAATAGTGTTTGAAATGGGGTTTCAAAACAAAGAGAGGTTTGTTTAACTTATAGTTTTTGTTATGGTTGTCAAGCACTTGGTCGAAAGAGTAGAAACGACTGACACTAGGAAGTTCCTTCTAGTGGGGTGACCACGTGCAGAGAGGAAAGGCTTCGACTAGGTGATGTTACCATCTCCGACTAGTTTAATCAAACCAAGAACAAGAACTTGAGTTAAGCAAACGCCTAGAGGACTTTAATAATTGCTCGCCTTTTCTCGATGGACTCGATAAGTCTTTTCCAAGAGCAAAAAGTAGGAGACGAGCAATGCTTAGGAAGTTCCTTCTAGTGGGTGACCACATGCAGAGAGGAAAACTTCGACTAGGTGTGTCTCTTCCTTCACTACCAAAACGAAACGAGTACATCAAAGGTGGTCGAATAAATATATCAAGTGCGCTCTACTTAGAATATTTTTGAAATTATCAAAAATAAACTAAGATTGAGAGAGTTGGCTTTGAGAACATTTCGATCGGATAAAACCCGAGCTCTTTGTATTGGCAAAGAAAATGAGTAACGAGTCGATGCTAGGAAATTCCTTCTAGTGGGCGTAACCACATGCAGAGAGGAGAAGTTTCGACTAGATGACGTTACTCGCCGACTGTAAAGAAAATCGGGTGTTTTGTATCATAGTCGAAAGATTAAAAAGCACTACTCAAAAATAAGGCAAGAGAAGTAGAAAGAACTCGACTTTTATTGCTCGAGAAATTGGTCACACATAGAATTTTGTGAATCGGTCGATGTTCCAAGAGTTTGAGAGAACTCGCCCATCTTCCATCGCTAGTCGTGATCGACTCGCCGAAGTTACTCGACCATCGTAAGGACCTTCCCATTTGGGGAAAGTTTATTCCGATTAGACTTGATTGGCAGAGCCTCAATACCAAGTCACCTACAAAGAAGTCTCGCGAGGTTGACCTTACGATCATAGTATCTCGCGCAGGCTTGTTGGTAGACCGCCGAACGGATTAAGGCTAGGTTTCTCCTTTCTTCGAGTAGGTTAATGTCATCCG